>CM054061.1:47093381-48293381 GCA_028641055.1 Alopecurus myosuroides
ACAACCATGATCTTTTGAATGTATGTGTATAGGCCGATGACGTCTTCGAAGCCTCTAAGATGGATAATAGGTTTTGGATATCTTCTTTGAAAAGAGCCACAAAGACCGTCACGTCATACACATATAAGGAAGTGCGCAAAATGGTTCACCAACAATGGAGGAGATTGTGAAGGAGACCAATCAGAGTGGAAGTATCAAGCATTTGCGTGAGGTTGGGGGGCGATTGTAAGGATAAAAAAGAGTGGGGAGAGGGGTTTGCCTTGCCGTCTCCCCACCCCTGCCCCCATGGTGAATGGGGTGGCCGGCTACATTGAGGAGGACACATGAAGATGAGGTCGAGATAAATGTGGTAATCCAATTACGAAAAGAACTCGGGAAGCCTCTTCATTGAAATAGATCAAGACTGTGTTCCCAATGTATAGAATGGAAGGCCTTGAGGATATCAAGCTTGAACAAAAAGGTGGACGTCTTGCTTTGGTGAAATCTTTTGGCCAAAGTTTTTACATACAGCAAATTATCATGGAGGCCCCGTTTCTTAATAAAAGCGTTTTATGCGTTCGAGACAAGGACATTCATGAGTGGTGCAATTCTTGGAGCAAGTACTTTGGCTTCAAATTTCAGAGTTTTGTCTATCGATGGATGTGCGCATTCTTTATTCCGATGGTTAGAGCGATTTCAAAATCACGATGGTGATGGAGTCAAAACAATGTTACGGAGAATTTCACCTCCAACCCCTGGATCCAAGGGTTTCCACGCCGACCCGAGGGTTCTCTCCATCTCACAGAAAGGCTTGGCGGGACGGAAATTTCAGCTCCCCCTACCGGCCGCCGCCGCCCCTGCTCCGACCTTCCCCTCCGGTTCCGACTGTTCTCGCTCCTAGCGCCCCCATGGAGTTTGAGAAGTCCTCCCTTGTGAGCGTTCGCGTTTGCGTGGCGCCAGAATCGGATCTCGCGAGTCGTTCAGATCTGACGCCAGCCTCCGCGGCGGCACCTGCGCCTGGTCCCACGCTGGAGAAGCGCAAGCGGCTCGGCACGTGGCAAACTGCTAAAGCCGCCGCTGCTACTGCCGCTAAAGGAGGATTCGGCTTGCTGGCCACGGCCGCCATAGCAGGGGTGGGAAATCACCGAAGCTGCTGCCCAAAAAGAAGAAATCGCCGACCCCTCCCGCCGGGACTGCAACGCCGATGCAAAGGTACGGGGTTTCCCCTCTTCGATTCGATTTTCCTACAATCCCGATGTGTTTCTCGCGGATGATTGGACTGGGTGAAGTTGAGAGAGATGGAACCAAAGAAGGGTGAAGTGAACTTGATCGACGACGAGGACGATGAAGGGGGAAAAACTAAGGGAGGCCTGAGGGAACGAAGAAGGCCAAAGAGAGTGTAACATCCCAAGTATGAAAATCTCCCCTAGAATGTTTTCTTTTTGTTAAATTATTGTTTTGCATCATGTCATCATAGTCATTGCTTTTTGTTTGCATTTGTTTTGCATTTGATTTCTTTTGATTCCATTTGTTTTCTATATGATTTTCAAACAAAAATTCAAATTATTGTTCATACTTGTTATGTTACATGTTTCAAATAAAAACTACAAAACAAACAAATAAGTTGTTCCATTAAAACTTGAAATTAAACACTTTACTTTGATTAAGTTTCAATTATTCATTAATATCAAAATTCACTTAAAATCATTTAATTTCCAAACAACAACATAAATTAAAATATTTGGGAAACAAATGTTGCACATTGCTATTTTTATGATAAGTAATTCATACGATTTATCCCTAAAATTTCCTAACCACTAAAACCATCTCTTCTTTCTCTTTTTCCAAATCTGCAAAAAAAAAGAAGAAAACGTTTAAAGCAAAAGGAGAGGGGGAATAGGGCAGCCAGCCCATTTGGGCCAGCCCAACTGCCCCAAGGCCTGGTACCCCCTCGCTCATCTCCTACCTCTGTACGGCAGGCAGATGAGCCTGTCCACGTTAGCAGTTGCAGAGAAGGACGGCCAGGAGCTCGCCCTCCTCTCTTTTTAGCTGAGCTCGACCCCTCCTCGTTGCCCTAATCTCCTCCACCTTTTCTTCCTCGAGCGCCGCCAGTTCTTCCTCCTCTCTCTGCCCTTCTTCCTTTTTCTCTGTTCTGTTTCTCTAACTCCACCGAAGACCTCCATCACCGCCGCCTTCCTCTCCGAATCGCCGCCGCCACGGTGCCCTCCCGGCCGTGTTAGGGCCGGGAACGGAACCGCCAAGTCCCCCTCTTCCTCGCTGTCCGCTCCGTTTCCCCCGAGGGCACCGGAATCGCCGCCGCCATCCTCGCTTCGCCGCCCGTCGTCACCGGCTGCACCGACCCCTCCTTCCGATCTCCTCGCTGTGAGCTCCTCGCCCTCCTTTCCTTTCCCTCTCCCTTCCCTCACCACGCAGCACCGACCACCGGCCACCGCACGCACACTCGTAGCGGCGAGCCGCAGCGGACAGCGCCACCGCGAGCAGCGTCCGCCGGCGTTTGTTGTTTCCTCCGTTAGAGGTTCGGTAAACCTGCACCCAAAAAATTCAGTTAAACTTCTTAACTGAACAATAACCCCCCTGTACCCCTTACCTTTCACCAAACGCACCAAAGCCGCACTGGCAACACACGCTCGCCGCTCGCCCAGGATCGCGGGTTCGAACCCCGCGGGAGGCAAATTTGCCTCCCCTTTTTTCCCTCACCGCAACCGCGCTGGGCCCGCGCGTCAGTGGCCCTGGGGGCCACGTCGACCCCAGCCCTGCCACCTAAGCGCCACGCAGGCGCTGGCCCCACTGGCAGTGGCCTGTGTAGGTCACTGCGCGGTGCAGTTATTTTTCTGCCCCTTTTATTTTAATATCAGTCCAGTTTTTTTTACAGAATAGTCCCTAGAAACAAAACCCCAATAACTTTTAACTCCCAACTCCAAATAATATAAATAAAATATGCTTACTGAACCAAATTTAATTCTCTACCTTTCTAAACCATTTGTTTTCTGTTTTGAACATTTCAAATTGTTTCAAATTCCAAATTCAAACAATTCTTTTCACATTTGCTTAATTCCATAACTAATTCAATATTAATCCAAATGTCACAAATAAAATATGTTTTCCATGTCAAATTAAACCACCTAACCAAATATAAATTTTGTTTCATGATTTGAATAATTAAAATTGCTTAAATAATTTAAACCTTGTTTAATTCATTTAAAATTGCTAAATTCATAACTTAGTCAAATTAAATTATTTTTTAACATATAAAATATGTTTTCAAACCAGAAAAACATAAACTTTTCAAATATGAATTTGGTTTAATGTTTTGAACAAATAAAATTCAATTAAAGTTAATACTTGAATTAAATTCATTAAATCTTGTTTAAACTTGTTTAATTCATAAGTAAATCATTGTAATTCCTTTTTCAATAATTGAAACATGTAATGCACCTAAAATTTTGTGTTCTTTTCAAATATGAACTTTGTTATCTGTTTTGAACAATTAAAATTGGTGAAAACAACAAATGCTTGTGTAACACCTTTAAGGAACCAAAATTCCATAACTTAATAAATAAATTTCCAAACTTGTTAAACCTTTTCAAATTGTTTCTATTGTTGTTTTCTTTCTGTTTTCTTCATCCATGCATCATGCTAAGTCACTTACACATGATGATTAGTTGTAGAACAATTATTTTCACCCTTAATTCATGGACCTTTCCATATGCAATCCAATTGCATATGGGTCCATTTAAACATGTTATCTTTTCAACTAGTTTATTTTGATGCATCAATTAAATGGTCATGCATCATCCCATGATTGTGCATTATGCCATGTTATTGATTGTTGTTCCTTTGCGTTGTTTGTTTGCTTCTTCTCGAATAGACGACGACGTTGAGATAGACGAGGTTTACGACACCCCTTCTGAGGATTTAGCTCAGTACCAGGCTGCTGAGCTTGCAGGCAAGTATTCACTCACATGAACCATCGTGTTCCTTTCCACACTGGATACTGATACTTTCCATTGTCTATTTCTGCTAGCCCTATGTATCGTTGCTTGTTCTCCGAACCTATCACATGAATCCCTTAACCCTGATATTGCCTCACCTCCACTCCTAAAACCCCGTTGTTTGAGCCCGTGTCTTACTAGCATGCTTAGGGTTGTTTTTGCTCGAGTCTGCTGTCAGTTACTTTCTGTTATCATACTCTATTATGTTCTGGGGCTCGATGTTAAACAATCAACCTGTTAATGCTATGGGTAATAATAATTTGATGATAAGGCACCGGCAGGAGGCCCGGCGTGGTTTTGAGGCCTGCTAGTGTCGACCCTAATTAGGAAAAGGGCCTTGTCTACTGATCCATGATGAGCGTGCTCACCGCATACGGGTGGTAGTATGGAACCCCCCTCGACTTTGACCTGATCCGCAGTTTGTCCGAAGAGCCACACTTAGTTCGGGTGTTCCATTTGCGCATGAGCATGAATGGGTCGCTCCCATGGTTACTGTTGGTGATGATTATTATGATGATGATGCATATAGGGCGAGGCCTGTGGTGCCGGGGGGTGTGGTTTTCACCCTTGCGCTTAGATTAGGTCGGACTGGCCGGGACCTTATAGCTCTGTGGCTCCTAGGACAGGTTGTAGAGATGGTTCGAGTCGTGTCGAGCCAACCTGAGTTTTAGTTGGTGGCTTGAGTGTGTACGGGTACTGGAGCACACCCTGCAGGGATGAATCTTCTCGAGAAGCCGTGTTGTCCGCGGTTATGTGACGACTTGGTGAAAGTAGTGGCTAACAAGTACTCAGAACAACTTACACCTAACTAATGATAACTTGACTAGTAATAGGCTTATTGACACAACAACCTGATCCATCATTAATCCAACTGTGTGAGTTATCCTCGGATTGCTTCTTTGGATAAGGGGCGAGGTCCAGGATGGGTTTGTTTGGAGTTAGTTCTAGTTGGTTTCGATACGCTATCTTATCTTCTTTCTGTTAGCCGGAAGTTGTAGCAAGTCTCTGTAGTTGGTTAGAGCAGCCCGCTGCAGCATCTCTATATCACCCTTTCTTCCGTTGAACCCAAAGCATCCGTGCTTGTGTTGACGGGTAACTCTTTGGTGAAGTGTGAGTCTTTCTTGCCAGTACTTGGATGTACTGACCCCTTTGGGGCTGTGGTTTCCGCAGACTACGTTTCCGAGGATCTCCATGGTGGCTACTACGTGAAGTACGACGAGGCTGTTGACGAGTAGATAGCGGACCCGGGCAGGATCCGAGACTTCGTGGATGGGCTCCGTTTTCCTTTCATTGCCGGCCTCTTAGGCCTATTTGGATTTGTCTGTACTCAGACCTTTTGAATGCTTCCGATGTGATGTAATGATGTTATGTTGGAACATGTGTCCTCTGGATGATTGTATTTGCTATCTCTGCTCTAGTGAGAGCTATTCGCAACTTATTTCAATCTTTTGTGTCTTAGAGATATGTTGTGTTATCATTCTGTTAAACGCCGTTGACGTACCATGTGTGTATGGTATGAAGTACGTCAATGGTAGTATCCTGATCTCTATGGGATAGTTTACATCGACGGTGGATAGTAGAGATTGGTTGTCACACATAAGTGTTGGCCTACTCGTAAGAGGAAGCGGGAGCAGATAAGCCCCGTAATCCAATCATCTACTATTCAGTTCAGCCCGGTGAGTATCCTCTAGAAGTCAGGGTGCGACAAATGGTATCAGAGCCTGTCTGCCTGTAGGATCCCTTTTACTGGTCGCAGTTGAGTCTAGAAACTATTTTGTAGCTATATAGGAAAAATGAAACGTGAGAGTAGGAATTCTGCCATTTTATTTCTTTCCCCACCCACCCTCCCTTTTCTGGTAAGGAAGTGCAACGTTGTTTTCTCCCCTCATCTAAACTTTCAAGTTAGGATTTCACGTATCATGGTTTCTATAGGATGGTTATATCTACTAGACCATAGGAATGGAGGTGGTTGTGACATGATTTATCATGTTGCCTACTCACGATTGAGAACGGAGGCGTGTAAGCCCCGGAAGCAGATCCTCTATTCCTTAAGCAGTAGATATTGATCCTTTAGAAGCCCGGATTGGTTTTCTCCGTAGTACCTCAGGTGTTTGTGGTCTCCTGTTTCCCAGTTGTTGCTTCGATATCGTCCTTCACAAATCGTCTCTTTCGTTGTTAAACTCCATCCGTTTTGTTCCGGAGATTTTTCTTCTTCAACACCGCATACGTGTGGTACTCGAACCATTTATGGTGAACGTTGAGGGTAGTATATGTTTGCTCCATGCTACCTTCTTACCGTCTGAAGTAATCCTTTTAAGCACTTATATTGGATTTTGTTATCCGGTTAGTGTGTTAATCTTGGTATCCTCTTCAGGATGGAAAGTGGTGACGATGAACACACACTGCCACCTGAGATGGGGAAAGTGCTGTCTTAGATGACACAAGTTATAAAGCAGATGCAGCAGAACCAAGACCTTGGGAGTAATGGCAACACCCGTGTGTCGATTCAGGAGTTCCTTGAGCTCAACCCGTGCACGTTTGATACCTCCTCCGAGCCATTGGATGCTGATGACTGGCTCCGTGAAATGAACCGTACTCTTATGGTAGCTCATGTGGCTGACGAGGACCGTGTGCCTTACGTGACCTACCTACTCCGTGGACAATCCATGTCTTGGTGGGAGAACTTCCAAGAAATGAGAGGTCCTAGTGTGGCAATCACATGGGAGGATTTCAAGCAAGCCTTCGTGCGCCATCACATTCCCGAGGGGCTCATGGAGAAAATGCGTGAGGAATTCTATTCTTTCACACAAGGCAATTTGGACGTTCTCGAATACCAAAGAGAGTTCAATCGTCTGGCTCGCTACGCCGGAGATGAAATCTCCACGGAAGCGAGAAAGATGGCAAAGTTCCGCAGGGGTCTCAACCCGGAACTCAAGTATGCTCTCACCAACGTCAAGGCCAAGAATTTTGAGGACCTCATCAACATCGCTCTAAATGAAGAGCATGGGCGCAAGTTGGTTGAGGAATCTCGTAAGCACTCTCGTGAACAGGCTAATCTCTCAAAAGCTATCATGCCTCCACAAAAACGAAGAGTTTGGGTTCCATATACCACTCCAACACCGCCCATCTGCTTGCCAAGCCCGGCAGGATTTCTTGCCCGCCCTCCCACCCCAGTGGTATCTTCAGGAGGTGCTCCATCTCAGCCAGGTCCAACAACTCCTCGTTCTGTTGTTACATGCTACAAGTGTGGACAGCCGGGCCACTATTCCGATAAGTGTCCGCAAAGGCACCTCTTTCCACCTCCACCTCGCCACAGGTCAACCCCGACAAGAATACGTGGTCCTCCGTTGGGTTGCTACAACAGCAACGACCTTGGTGTGAGAACCGTTAAGGTGAACCATGTCAAGGCCCAGGGAGCAGAAGAATCTCCATAGGTTGTAATGGGCACACTTCTTGTGAACTCGTTTCGTGCTAAAGTCTTGTTCGATTCTGGTGCTTCACACTCTTTCATCTCTCAATGCTTTGCAAACAACAGTGAAATCAACTTCGAACTGTTGTCTATCCCTCTCTTAGTGAAATCACCGGGATCTAGCTGGCAAAGCAATAAAGTTAGCCAGAACATCGAGATCACAATTGGAAACCTTCCATTCCAGGCATCTCTGATAGCTCTCCACTCTTCAGATATTGATGTCATTCTTGGGATGGATTGGCTGGTAGCCAACAAGGCAGTCATTGATTGTCCTGCTAAGTCTGTCAAAATCACACACCCTTCTGGCCAGATAGTCTACTTCCATGCTAAAAATCCAGTTGTTCAACTCTACACTCTCAATGCAAATCCTCTACCATCTATTGAAACTATTCCGGTGGTTTGTGAATTCCCTGATGTCTTCCCGGAAGAATTGCCAGGAATGCCTCCTGACAGAGCAGTTGAGTTCGTGATCGAACTTGAACCAGGTACTGCTCCAATCTCTAAGCATCCATACAAGATAGCTCCTCCTGAACTGAAGTTGTTGAAGGAGCAAATCGATATGTACATGGAGAAAGGTTACATTCAACCTAGTTCCTCGGCTTGGGGTTGCCCAACACTGTTCGTTGCAAAGAAGGATCAAACAAAGAGACTCGTTGTTGACTATCGTCCTCTTAACGAGAAAACCATCAAAAACAAATATCCAATTCCTCGTATCGATGATCTTTTTTATCAACTTGCTGGAGCCTCAATATTCTCCAAGCTGGACTTGAGAATGGGTTACCATCAAATAAAGATCAGAAAGGAAGATATTCCAAAGACAGCTTTCACCACTCGCTACGGTCTATATGAATACACCGTCATGTCCTTTGGTCTCACCAATGCACCGGCGACCTTCTCTTGACTCATGAATTCTGTCTTCCATGAATACCTCGACAAGTTCGTTGTGGTATATCTTGATGACATTCTTGTCTACTCAAAATCCGAGGAAGAGCATGAAGAACATCTTCGTCTCACTCTCATGAAACTTCGCGAGCATTGTCTTTATGCCAAGTTCTCCAAATGTGAGTTCTGGATTTAAGAAGTTGCTTATCTTGGTCATGTCATCTCTGCCAAGGGCATAGCCATTGATCCAGAAAAGGTTAAGGCAATTGTTGATTGGAAACCTCCTAAGACGGTGAAGCAAGTAGGAAGTTTTCTTGGCTTGGCTAGCTATTGCCGTCGTTTTGTCCAAAACTTCTCTAAGATTGCCAAACCTCTCACTGATCTCACAAAGAAGGACAAGAAGTTCATTTGGTCTCCACAATGTGATGAAAGTTTCAATCTCCTAAAGACTAAACTCACTTCTACACCAGTTCTGGTTGGCCCAGATACTACCAAACCTTTCCAGATATTCTGTGATGCTTCTCTCCAAGGTCTAGGTGCAGTTCTTATGCAAGAACGTCAAGTTGAGGCTTATGATTCACGTCAGTTGAATGCACATGAGCTCAATTATCCCACGCATGACCTTGAACTCGCAGCAGTTGTGTTTGCCCTCAAGAAATGGAGACAATACTTGTTGGGTAATCGCACTGAAATCTTTTCCGATCATAAGAGTCTGAAATACATCTTCACTCAACCAGAGCTAAACCTCAGGCAAAGGAGATGGATTGAAAAGATCAAAGACTTCGATCTTACCATTTCTTACACTCCAGGCAAGGCTAATGTTATGGCCGATGCTCTCAGTCGCAAGTCGTATTGCAATAATCTCATGATCATGGAAAGCCAACCTCCTCTTCATGAAGAATTCCAGAAGCTCAACCTTGGTCTTGTTCCTCAAGGTTATCTTGCAAACTTGACAGCTAGTCCAACTCTCGAGGACAAGATTCGTTCTGAACAACTTCTTGATGCTGAGATCAAGAAGATCGCAAATAACATCAAAGCGGGCAATGTGAAGTATGAGTGCTTCTCAATTGATGACAAGGGAACTGTGTTCTTCGAAGGACGCATTGCAATTCCTCAAATTCAAAGTCTAAAAGATGTCATTCTCAAGGAGGCTCATGAAACTCCTCTCTCCATACACCCTGGAAGTACAAAGATGTACCAGGATCTCAAGACACTGTATTGGTGGTCTGGCATGAAACGTGAAATTGCTCAATACGTTTCTGAATGCGACGTTTGTCAACGTGTCAAGGCAGTTCATCAGAAAATAGCCGGTCTTCTTCAACCTCTGAAACTCCCCGAGTGGAAGTGGGACATGATTGAAATGGACTTCGTCACTGGTTTTCCAAAGTCCAAGAGAGGCAACGATGCAATCTTCGTTGTCATTGATCGACTCACTAAGGTAGCTCACTTCTTTCCTGTCAAAGAAACAATCTCAGCTAGCCAGTTAGCAGAGCTCTACACAACAAAGATTGTTCCTCTTCATGGTGTTCCATTGGAAATAAGCTCAGACCGTGGAAGTATCTTCACTTCTCATTTCTGGAAGAGTTTTCAAGAAGCATTGGGCACCAAACTTCTGTTCAGCACAGCTTACCATCCTCAGTCTCAAGGGCAAGTCGAAAGAGTCAATCAGATTCTCGAGGATATGATCAGAGCATGTGGTCTCTCCTTTGGCATGAAATGGGAGGAATGCCTTCCATATGCTGAATTCTCCTACAACAACAGCTTCCAGGCAAGCCTAGGAATGGCACCATTTGAAGCTCTCTATGGCCGCAGATGCAGGAGTCCAATAAATTGGTCTAGAGCTGGTGAACGTTCACTCTTAGGCCCTGACATTGTTAAGGAAGCCAAAGAGAAAGTTCGCATCATTCGCGACAATCTCAAGATTGCTCAGTCTCGTCAGAAAAGCTACTATGACAGCAAGCACAGGGATATGGTCTATGCACCTGGTGACAAAGCATATCTCCGTGTAACTCCCCTCAGAGGCACTCATCGTTTTGGTGTGAAAGGAAAGCTTGCACCAAGATACATTGGTCCTTTCAACATTCTCTCAAGGCGTGCGGAAAATGCCTATCGTCTTGAACTTTCAGAAAAACTATCCAAGGTGCACGATGTGTTTCACGTGTCACAGCTCAATAGGTGTTTCAAAGATCCAGATCGTGCAGTTGATCATGATTCCATTGAACTGCAAGAATATCTCTCTTATGAGGAGCACCCTGTTCGAATTCTCGATGAGACCGAGCGTAAGACTCGCAACAAGAGCACCAAGTTCTTAAAAGTGCAGTGGTCGCATCATTCCGATAAAGAAGCAACGTGGGAGACCGAAGAGGATCTTCGCAAGAAGTATCCGGACCTTTTCTCTTCTCAGTAGGAATCTCGGGGCGCGATTCCTTCAAGGGGGGCGTTTTGTAACATCCCAAGTATGAAAATCTCCCCTAGAATGTTTTCTTTTTGTTAAATTATTGTTTTGCATCATGTCATCATAGTCATTGCTTTTTGTTTGCATTTGTTTTGCATTTGATTTCTTTTGATTCCATTTGTTTTCTATAAGATTTCCAAACAAAAATTCAAATTATTGTTCATACTTGTTATGTTACATGTTTCAAATAAAAACTACAAAACAAACAAATAAGTTGTTCCATTAAAACTTGAAATTAAACACTTTACTTTGATTAAGTTTCAATTATTCATTAATATCAAAATTCACTTAAAATCATTTAATTTCCAAACAACAACATAAATTAAAATATTTGGGAAACAAATGTTGCACATTGCTGTTTTTATGATAAGTAATTCATACGATTTATCCCTAAAATTTCCTAACCACTAAAACCATCTCTTCTTTCTCTTTTTCCAAATCTGCAAAAAAAAAAGAAGAAAAAGTTTAAAGCAAAAGGAGAGGGGGAATAGGGCAGCCAGCCCATTTGGGCCAGCCCATTTGGGCCAGCCCAACTGCCCCAAGGCCTGGTACCCCCTCGCTCATCTCCTACCTCTGTACGGCAGGCAGATGAGCCTGTCCACGTTAGCAGTTGCAGAGAAGGACGGCCAGGAGCTCGCCCTCCTCTCTTTTTAGCTGAGCTCGACCCCTCCTCGTTGCCCTAATCTCCTCCACCTTTTCTTCCTCGAGCGCCGCCAGTTCTTCCTCCTCTCTCTGCCCTTCTTCCTTTTTCTCTGTTCTGTTTCTCTAACTCCACTGAAGACCTCCATCACCGCCGCCCCCCTCTCCGAATCGCCGCCGCCACGGTGCCCTCCCGGCCGTGTTAGGGCCGGGAACGGAATCTCCAAGTCCCCCTCTTCCTCGCCGTCCGCTCCGTTTCCCCCGAGGGCACCGGAATCGCCGCCGCCATCCTCGCTTCGCCGCCCGTCGTCACCGGCTGCACCAACCCCTCCTTCCGATCTCCTCGCTGTGAGCTCCTCGCCCTCCTTTCCTTTCCCTCTCCCTTCCCTCACCACGCAGCACCGACCACCGGCCACCGCACGCACACTCGCAGCGGCGAGCCGCAGCGGACAGCGCCACCGCGAGCAGCGTCCGCCGGCGTTTGCTGTTTCCTCCGTCAGAGGTTCAGTAAACCTGCACCCAAAAAATTCAGTTAAACTTCTTAACTGAACAATAACCCCCCCCCGTACCCCTTACCTTTCACCAAACGCACCAAAGCCGCACTGGCAACACACGCTCGCCGCTCGCCCAGGATCGCGGGTTCGAACCCCGCGGGAGGCAAATTTGCCTCCCGTTTTTTCCCTCACCGCAACCGCGCTGGGCCCGCGCGTCAGTGGCCCTGGGGGCCACATCGACCCCCAGCCCTGCCACCTAAGCGCCATGCAGGCGCTGGCCCCACTGGCAGTGGCCTGTGTAGGTCACTGCGCGGTGCAGTTATTTTTCTGCCCCTTTTATTTTAATATCAGTCCAGTTTTTATTACAGAATAGTCCCTAGAAACAAAACCCCAATAACTTTTAACTCCCAACTCCAAATAATATAAATAAAATATGCTTACTGAACCAAATTTAATTCTCTACCTTTCTAAACCATTTGTTTTCTGTTTTGAACATTTCAAATTGTTTCAAATTCCAAATTCAAACAATTCTTTTCACATTTGCTTAATTCCATAACTAATTCAATATTAATCCAAATGTCACAAATAAAATATGTTTTCCATGTCAAATTAAACCACCTAACCAAATATAAATTATGTTGCATGATTTGAATAATTAAAATTGCTTAAATAATTTAAACCTTGTTTAATTCATTTAAAATTGCTAAATTTATAACTTAGTCAAATTAAATTATTTTTGAACATATAAAATATGTTTTCAAACCAGAAAAACATAAACTTTTCAAATATGAATTTGGTTTAATGTTTTGAACAAATAAAATTCAATTAATGTTAATACTTGAATTAAATTCATTAAATCTTGTTTAAACTTGTTTAATTCATAAGTAAATCATTGTAATTCCTTTTTCAATAATTGAAACATGTAATCCACCTAAAATTTTGTGTTCTTTTCAAATATGAACTTTGTTATCTGTTTTGAACAATTAAAATTGGTGAAAACAACAAATGCTTGTGTAACACCTTTAAGGAACCAAAATTCCATAACTTAATAAATAAATTTCCAAACTTGTTAAACCTTTTCAAATTGTTTCTATTGTTGTTTTCTTTCTGTTTTCTTCATCCATGCATCATGCTAAGTCACTTACACATGATGATTAGTTGTAGAACAATTATTTTCACCCTTAATTCATGGACCTTTCCATATGCAATCCAATTGCATATGGGTCCATTTAAACATGTTATCTTTTCAACTAGTTTATTTTGATGCATCAATTAAATGGTCATGCATCATCCCATGATTGTGCATTATGCCATGTTATTGATTATTGTTCCTTTGCGTTGTTTGTTTGCTTCTTCTCGAATAGACGACGACGTTGAGACAGACGAGGTTTACGACACCCCTTCTGAGGATTTAGCTCAGTACCAGGCTGCTGAGCTTACAGGCAAGTATTCACTCACATGAACCATCGTGTTCCGTTCCATACTGGATACCGATACTTTCCATTGTCTATTTCTTCTAGCCCTATGTATCGTTGCTTGTTCTCCGAACCTATCACATGAATCCCTTAACCCTGATATTGCCTCACCTCCACTCCTAAAACCCCGTTGTTTGAGCCAGTGTCTTACTAGCATGCTTAGGGTTGTTTTTGCTCGAGTCTGCTGTCAGTTACTTTCTGTTATCATACTCTATTATGTTCTGGGGCTCGATGTTAAACAATCAACCTGTTAATGCTATGGGTAATAATAATTTGATGATAAGGCACCGGCAGGAGGCCCGGCGTGGTTTTGAGGCCTGCTAGTGTCGACCCTAATTAGGAAAAGGGCCTTGTCTACTGATCCATGATGAGCGTGCTCACCGCATACGGGTGGTAGTATGGAACCCCCCTCGACTTTGACCTGATCCGCAGTTTGTCCGAAGAGCCACACTTAGTTCGGGTGTTCCATTTGCGCATGAGCATGAATGGGTCGCTCCCATGGTTACTGTTGGTGATGATTATTATGATGATGATGCATATAGGGCGAGGGCTGTGGTGCCGGGGGGTGTGGTTTTCACCCTTGCGCTTAGGTTAGGTCGGACTGGCCGGGACCTTATAGCTCCGTGGCTCCTAGGACAGGTTGTAGAGATGGTTCGAGTCGTGTCGAGGCAACCTGAGTTTTAGTTGGTGGCTTGAGTGTGTACGGGTACTGGAGCACACCCTGCAGGGATGAATCTTCTCGAGAAGCCGTGTTGTCCGCGGTTATGTGACGACTTGGTGAAAGTACTGGCTAACAAGTACTCAGAACAACTTACACCTAACTAATGATAACTTGACTAGTAATAGGCTTATTGACACAACAACCTGATCCATCATTAATCCAACTGTGTGAGTTATCCTCGGATTGCTTCTTTGGATAAGGGGCGAGGTCCCGGATGGGTTTGTTTGGAGTTAGTTCCAGTTGGTTTCGATACGCTATCTTATCTTCTTTCTGTTAGCCGGAAGTTGTAGTAAGTCTCTGTAGTTGGTTAGAGCAGCCCGCTGCAGCATCTCTATATCACCCTTTCTTCCGTTGAACCCAAGCATCCGTGCTTGTGTTGATGGGTAACTCTTTGGTGAAGTGTGAGTCTTGCTTGCCAGTACTTGGATGTACTGGCCCCTTTGGGGCTGTGGTTTCGGCAGACTACGTTTCCGAGGATCTCCATGGTGGCTACTACGTGGAGTACGACGAGGTTGTTGACGAGTAGATAGCGGACCCGGGCAGGATCCGAGACTTCGTGGATGGGCTCCGTTTTCCTTTCATTGCCGGCCTCTTAGGCCTATTTGGATTTGTCTGTACTCAGACCTTTTGAATGCTTCCGCTGTGATGTAATGATGTTATGTTGGGACATGTGTCCTCTGGATGATTGTATTTGCTATCTCTGCTCTAGTGAGAGCTATTCGCAACTTATTTCGATCTTTTGTGTCTTAGAGATATGTTGTGTTATCATTCTGTTAAACGCCGTTGACGTATCATGTGTGTATGGTATGAAGTACGTCAATGGTAGTATCCTGATCTCTATGGGATAGTTTACATCGACGGTGGATAGTAGAGATTGGTTGTCACACATAAGTGTTGGCCTACTCGTAAGAGGAAGCGGGAGCAGATAAGCCCCGTAATCCAATCATCTACTATTCAGTTCGGCCCGGTGAGTATCCTCTAGAAGTCAGGGTGCGACAGAGAGACACAAGTCGCAAGCCTCAAGCTTGCAAGAACAGATAGACAACATGGCGAAATCCAATGATTTGTTGATGGCCAAAAGTATAGAAGCAAAGAAATAATTTTCTGACGAAAGGGCTTGATTTTTATTGATCCGTGACGCTTTTGTTTGAGATTGTTCTGCCTCTTCGTCAAGAAAATCCTATTTTTCATACTTGAGCATTCAAACTCTTTTTATTGTCGAAAATTTCTCGAAATTGTGATGAACTGTGCTAAACGTTCACAATTTAATTTTTTCGGTTTACGGGTTGAAAACGGATGCACCATATCAGTCCCCGTAAAACCGGTCGGTAAAACTTTCCACGTCAATCCCGCGTTTACAATTCCACGGGATAGGGGCTCTGCTAGACATGCTCTAAAGAATAGAAAATAATGACTCCCCCTCTGTCTTTTCTCTTGCATCGAGCAAATAAGAACAAGTTATATGTGTTCTACTCCTACATTCCTGTAAATATGACCTTATGCAATGTAGGATTTTTGGAGTTGCATTTTGTTTTGGCTCAAATGGATGTAAAGCACATTTCAAAAAAAATAAAAAAAATGTTCGAGCATAGATCGTACCATCCTATGTGTTTAAAAATCATTTCACAAAAAGCCGATATATTTGCTACGTGTGTAACCAAATATGAAATGTGATGCTAAACTATGTCTCTTTACGAGATATTTTTTTATAGAGGGCACGCCAAATTTTGGTTTTCTGAGAAACGACTTTATTAATACATCGAACGCGAAGATGTTGTTAGGAATTTAGGCAATTTACAGATTAAATTAATCCAAGTATAAACCACGATCATGACGTAAGCATACTGATAATTAACCATATTCATGCATACTAGGTTGACAGTAGACACATCTACGCAAACTACTAGTATCGCACACATGGAAATAACAAGGGCAGGGATAAACGTGTTATACCCTGCAGTTGGCCAATTGGCAGTAGCCGTAGCAGAGGCGGCGGCCGCGGCGGCGGCGGCAGCAGCGTTGGCGGCCTCAGCAGCAGCGGCCTCGGTGGCAGCAGCGGCGGCAGCAGCAGCTCGATCGGCATCGGTGGCCATGTTGATGATGAGGGCGACGCGGTAGTAGACGAAGTAGACGTACAGCAGCAGCGAGCAGTCGCGTAGGAGACGCTCCCCAAAAACCTAATCGCCCCTCTCCCGTACAGGATCTGGAGAGGCGGGGTTTCGGAGGCCTGCTCTCCCGTCGGCCGTGTACGCGGTAGACGGGATGGGATCACCGGCGGCAGCAACAGGAGGTGGAACGACAGGGCGCAAAGAGGGTATGAGTTGTGTGTATGTGTCCGCCCCTGCGACCTCAATATATAGGCACGGTAGGAGAACGGTCAGCTCACAAATCAATTTGGCATTTACTACAGCCGTTACCACGTAATCAATGCGCCGTTTTACTGCGCGCGGTTAACACGTGATCAATGCGGCGTTTTACTGCGCGCGGCTGTTACCAAAATAAATGTGACGCAATAGACAGCAATCAATATGACGTCTCATATTATTGGCGTGTCTGTTGACTCCGTTTCCAACTGCCAAAATAAAGGCATCGGCTCGGCTCATTCCCGCAACCCGCGGCGCGTCGTGACGTGTCGTGACGAGGCGAGGCGAGGCGTGGCGAGGCGGGCGGCGGAGGAGGAGGAGCGCGCGTGTGGAACACCTCCACTACTCCTCTCTCTTCATACCAACTCACACTAGTGGGGAGAGAGCTCACCTTATAAACTGGTGCAAAACTCTCCCAACTAGCAATGTGGGACTAAACTCCCACCATTTGCTATGGCAGCATGGGCCTTAGGGATTAAATGGAAATTGCCTAACGGGCCTGCTAGCCCATGCGAATTTCAGCAATCCCCCACCAGATCCCGAAGACCCATGTGTTGTCCTCTGTTCCATTCACTGTTTTTATATACCGGCATTTTCAGTGGAGACCCGTTAAGGTTGAACATCCACCTAGAACAAGTAGCTACACTACATCACAACTGAACAATGGACTATGCCTTGAATTGTCAGTTTGGCGTAAAATAGTTTCACTAAATGTCTTGCCAGTACTAGGCTGCCGAAGGCTGACCCCTCGGGTGGAGCATATTAGTCATACTCCTGGCCTATTCATGAACTTATTAGAGATCACCCAATCTCATAGACTGTGACCAGCAGTCAGGATCATATAGGTGTGTTCCTCCAAAGATCGCTCTGTAGGATAGCATCTTGCTTATACAAGCCTTGGAACACATTAAGACAAAAGTGAACCTGCCATACAGTTTTTGAGAGTACTGCATCTCCAGTGGAGTGGGTTAGTAAAAATTACTCTCCTCAGTTAACCACTAGCTTGTTTTCCCAGGTCCCACTTCACGGGATCTCCGATCACATAGGTTGGGTTACTGCCATGGCAACTCATGTGGGTCTCATACCCATCTCCCTCGATGCACTTTCTATCACAACACGTGATAGCCCTTTAGTAAAGGGATCTGCCAGATTTTTAGCCGACTGGATATAATCCACCGCTATCACTCCGGAGTTTCTTAAATGTCTGACAGCTTTTAATCTCATTTTTATGTGCTTTGTGGACTGTGCATTGTCCTTTGAACTCTTCACCTTGACAATCACTGTTTGATTGTCACAGTTCATAAGGATAGCCGGTACTGGCTTTTCAACCACAGGCAAGTCCATCAAAAGATCTCGAAGCCATCCTGCTTCGACACTAGACGTGTCTAATGCTGTCAATTCTGCTTCCATTGTCGATCTCGTTAAGATCGTTTGCTTGCAAGACTTCCAGGAAACAGCACCACCTCCAAGGGTAAACACATACCCCGTTGTGGCTTTCATCTCATCAGCATCAGAGATCCAATTCGCATCACAATACCCTTCAAGTACCGAAGGATATCCACTGTAGTGAAGTCCATGGTTCACGGTACCTTTCAGATAGCGCATAATTCTTTCTACAGCATGCCAATGCACATCACCCGGATTGGAAACAAACCGGCTTAGTTTGCACACAGCAAACATGATGTCAGGCCTCGTAGCGCTCGCTAGATACATGAGTGAACCAATTACTTGAGAATACCTCAGCTGATCCTTAGCTGTGCCTTCGAACTTTCGAATCCGCACACTAGGATCATATGGCGTTGGAGAAGTTTTGCAGTCCGAATATCCAAAACGACTCAAAACCTTCTCAACATAATGGGATTGCAGAAGTGTAATCCCACCCTCATTGTTTCTCAATAGCTTGATGTTCAAGATAACATCAGCCACACCAAGATCTTTCATCTCAAAGTTCTGGGATAGAAATGACTTAACCTCATTGATTACTTTGAGGTTGGTCCCAAATATCAGTATGTCATCAACATACAAACACAAAATAACTCCTTCGCCCCCACCATGGCGATAGTATACACATTTGTCAGCTTCATTAACAACAAAGCCAACAGATGTTAAAGTTGTATTGAACTTCTCATGCCATTGCTTAGGTGCTTGTTTCAGCCCATATAAAGATTTCAGTAATTTACACACCTTTCCTTCTTGACCATCTAACACAAAGCCATCTGGCTGTTGCATATAGATTTCCTCGTCTAACTCTCCATTTAGGAAAGCCGTCTTAACATCCATCTGATGGACGAGAAGACCATGCGAGGCCGCCAACGAGAGTAATACTCGAATGGTGGTCAGTCTGGCCACAGGTGAATAAGTGTCAAAGAAATCTTCATCTTCTTTCTGGGAATAACCCTTGGCCACAAGTCTAGCCTTGTACTTTTCAATCGTACCATCAGGCCTAAGCTTCTTTTTGAACACCCACTTACATCCTAATGGTTTACAACCATAAGGACGTTCAGTGATCTCCCACGTTCCATTAGCCATGATGGAATCCATCTCGCTACGGACCGCTTCTCTCCAGTAGTCAGCATCTGGAGATGCATAAGCTTCTGAAATAGAAGTGGGAGTATCATCCACAAGGTACACAAGGAAATCATCACCAAAGGACTTTGCAGTCCTCTGTCTCTTGCCCCTACCAAGGGTTTCCTCGTCATCCTTCTCAGGATTCTCATCATGTGTTTGTTCATAATATTCCATAGGAATGGCAGGTTCAGGAGTCTCCTCTGATTCCTGTCTAGAAGTGCTTTGCATATCTCTCATAGGAAAAATATCCTCAAAGAATGTAGCATCTTTAGACTCCAAAATCGTACCGACCTTCACGTCAGGTACCTCAGATTTCACTACTAGAAATCTATAGCCAACGCTATTCTTAGAGTATCCCAAATTAACGCAATCCACGGTCTTTGGTCCAAGTTTACGCTTTTTGGGGATCGGCACATTGACTTTTGCCAAACAACCCCAAGTACGTAAGTACGAGAGTGTTGTTTTTCTCTTCTCCCATTGCTCATAGGGAGTGACCTCATTGTCTTTCGTCGGAACTTTATTCAGGACATGACATGATGTCAATATAGCCTCCCCCCACCATGCCTTGGATAAACCCGATGTATCTAACATGGCGTTAACCAAATCTGTTAGAGTACGGTTTTTCCTTTCGGCAACCCCATTTGACTGAGGTGAATAGGGAGGCGTCCTCTCGTGAATAATGCCATGTTCCGCACAGAAAGAGTCAAACTCATTAGAGAAATACTCTCCACCACGATCTGACCGGATTCGTTTAATTTTCTTTTCAAGTTGATTCTCAACTTCTGCCTTATAGATTTTAAAGTAGTGTAGAGCCTCGTCTTTAGTGTTTAACAGATATACATAGCAAAACCTAGTGGAATCATCTATTAACGTCATGAAGTATCTCTTTCCACCTTTAGTCAACACACCATTCATCTCACAGAGATCAGAATGTATGAGTTCTAATGGCGCCAAGTGTCTCTCCTCCGCAGCCTTGTGGGGCTTGCGAGGTTGCTTTGCTTGTACACACGAATGGCACTTAGAACCTTTGGCTAAAGTGAAACTTGGAATTAAATTTAGTTTTGCTAACCGCGTCATGCAACTGAAACCAACGTGACAAAGACGTGAATGCCAAACTTCTGTTTCATTAACACTCGAATGAATATTGTTCACGACTTTATTACAAAAATCAGCGAGGGAAAAGCGGAACAGACCTCCGCACTCATACCCTTTTCCAACAAACAGTCCATATTTCGTTACAACTACTTTATTGGATTCGAAAACCAACTTAAATCCTTCTCTACATAGAAGGGAGCCACTAACGAGATTCTTCTTGATGGCGGGGACATGCTGCACGTTCTTGAGCTGCACGATCCTTCCCGAAGTAAACTTCAGATCGACCGTGCCAACACCAAGTACAGAAGCACTTGCGCCGTTCCCCATCAATACGGACCCGTTCCTTGTGACCTGATAAGAAGAAAACAATGAGATGTCAGCACACACATGAATGTTTGCACCTGTGTCAATCCACCAATCAGTAGACTGACAAACTGAAAATACAGTAAACAAATTACCATACCCAGATGCCCCATTCTCATTGTTGCTCACGATCATGTTGACAGCCTTGGAATCCTGTCCTGGCTTCACATACTTCTTTGGGCACTTCCCAGCCCAGTGTTCCAGTGAACCACAAGTGAAGCAGCCATCTTTCTTCTTATCCTTCTTGAAGGTCTTCTTAGCCTTCTTCTTGAAGTCGGTATTCTGCTGGACACCAGTCCTCGCCTTGTTCTTGTGGGAGTTGTAGTTCTTCTGTACCATATTGGCCGCAGAAGTCCCTTCATTCCCTTTTCCATGCGAGTCCTTTGCCCTCGAATTCTGCTCAACACTCAGATGGCCGATGACATCCTCTACTGAGAATTCACGCCTCTGATGTTTCAGAGTAGTGGCAAAGCTCCTCCAGGAATTAGGCAGCTTGGCGATTATGCATCCCGCGACATACTTGCCCGGTAACACGCACTTGAGAATTTCAAGCTCCTTAGCGATGCACTGTATCTCATGAGCCTGCTCCAAAACAGAACGGTTTTCGACCATTCTGTAGTCATGGAACTGCTCTATACTGTACATCTCGCTGCCAGCATCGGTTGCGCCGAATTTGGATTCGAGCGCCTCCCACAAGTCCTTGGCAACCCGCACATGTAAATATGCGTCAACAAACTTCTCTCCGATCACGCTTAGAACGCATCCAACAAAGACGACGGTGGCATCCCTAAACGCCTTCTCCTGATCAGGAGTAATCGTTTCCGTGGGAGTGACACCGACGACCCAGAACACGTTCATAGCCGTGAGCCATAAGAATGTTTTGGTCTGCCAACGCTTAAAGTACGTCCCCGTAAACGGGTCCGGTTTCAGTGCAGTAGCAAAACCATGAATCGAAAATTGCCTACACATATTAGGTTTTTGGATTGTTAGGAATTTAGGCAATTTACAGATTAAATTAATCCAAGTATAAACCACGATCATGACGTAAGCATACTGATAATTAACCATATTCATGCATACTAGGTTGACAGTAGACACATCTACGCAAACTACTAGTATCGCACACATGGAAATAACAAGGGCAGGGATAAACGTGTTATACCCTGCAGTTGGCCAATTGGCAGTAGCCGTAGCAGAGGCGGCGGCCGCGGCGGCGGCGGCAGCAGCGTTGGCGGCCTCAGCAGCAGCGGCCTCGGTGGCAGCAGCGGCGGCAGCAGCAGCTCGATCGGCATCGGTGGCCATGTTGATGATGAGGGCGACGCGGTAGTAGACGAAGTAGACGTACAGCAGCAGCGAGCAGTCGCGTAGGAGACGCTCCCCAAAAACCTAATCGCCCCTCTCCCGTACAGGATCTGGAGAGGCGGGGTTTCGGAGGCCTGCTCTCCCGTCGGCCGTGTACGCGGTAGACGGGATGGGATCACCGGCGGCAGCAACAGGAGGTGGAACGACAGGGCGCAAAGAGGGTATGAGTTGTGTGTATGTGTCCGCCCCTGCGACCTCAATATATAGGCACGGTAGGAGAACGGTTACCACGTAATCAATGCGCCGTTTTACTGCGCGCGGTTACCAAAATAAATGTGACGCAATAGACAGCAATCAATATGACGTCTCATATTATTGGCGTGTCTGTTGACTCCGTTTCCAACTGCCAAAATAAAGGCATCGGCTCGGCTCATTCCCGCAACCCGCGGCGCGGCGCGGCGCGTCGTGTCGTGACGAGGCGTGGCGAGGCGGGCGGCGGAGGAGGAGGAGCGCGCGTGTGGAACACCTCCACTACTCCTCTCTCTTCATACCAACTCACACTAGTGGGGAGAGAGCTCACCTTATAAACTGGTGCAAAACTCTCCCAACTAGCAATGTGGGACTAAACTCCCACCATTTGCTATGACAGCATGGGCCTTAGGGATTAAATGGAAATTGCCTAACGGGCCTGCTAGCCCATGCGAATTTCAGCAGATGTATTTTTAGGAATTTTATTTTGATTTTTTCGACATTTTAAAAGGTTATTTTTTTTTTTAAATAGCAGGTGCATATGCACTCTGGAGCTACAGTCACGCAGGATTTTGCATAAATCAGGTCGATTCTACCTTATTGAAAAGTTAACCTTATATCTCTCTCAAAATGAAAAGGTTCAGTTTATAAATACAACTAAGCATGCCCCATGCAGCGCAGGCAGGGACCGAGACCGAGCAGAGCAAGACGCCTGCGACACGCAAAAACCACTTGTACATCCAAATGCACTGTTTGTTAACTGAGCGAAGCGAATATGTCCAATCCGGGCCGGCAGCCTACTTGTACTCACATCGCTATACCTGTTGCTGTCGGGTTATTCCCGGCATTGCGCACCGCGGACAACATCGCTTTCTCCAGCTAGGATGCATGACCTACTGTGTGATCGCACTACAGGAGAGAACTTATACGCCGACGGCCTCCTTATACGCCGACGGTGTTTTATCGTTGCCGTCGGCGTATCGTCCGAAGTACGTCAGCCCCCGCTGTGCCCGCCGGCGTAGAATTCCCGTCGGCGTAGGCGTCTATACGCCGACGGTGACCGTCGGCGTATACATTGCCGTCGGCGTTTGGCTTTGTACACCGACGGTGGCCGTCGGCGTATAGAAGGCCGTCGGCGTTTCCTTTTTTTTTTCCTGTTGAACTGCCCTAAAACATTTATAAAAAAAACATACATATAAAACATACATATAAAAGTATATAGCTCTATTTTTTATAGACACGGGTCCGGATCCACTCTTTTCGGAAAACACTATTAACACGTGCCTACGTCGTGTACCCCCCTAAAAGGGCATCGAAGCGGGGTGAACAGTAGAATCTCAATTTATTTTATGCATAATTAGGTCATAACATATGTGAAGACAAATTTTTACCAATGATTCTATAAGATTCCCTCGGGTATGCCCTCTGCGAGTGATCCGCGGTTTTCGGTCCCCGCTTATAGGGTGAAACTCCCATATCGGACGATACATCGGGAATCTTCCGAAGAGTTGGATTCTACCTATGTGTTTTGTGTTCCTATGGACTACCCTAACACAACCAAGAAACTTTTTCCACATTGCTACCCCCTTTCGACGTTGTTACCGCGTGTATCCGTATAAATCTGGTATTTCTCCAGCGGGTCTAGGTTTTCACCGGAGGGGGGCTACGGAGCGTTCGGATCCCCACACAAGCTACGGGGTGCCATATCATGTTAGTATAGGTGTGTTGTGGTCTTTGGATGGCAAAGATTGCACTCCAGTGTGTAACCCGCTTCACTGGCGTCCGCTTATCTCTAGCGAGTTTATAATCGGAACATAGAAAATGTTTTTTTGCTTCAATGAAAAGGAAAACTTTCTTCGTCAATATTGTCCGTGCTTCCAAGATGCATGTTTGTGTGTAATATGGGAACATTTGAACAAACTATGCCATAAATATGACCATAACACTCGTCATTTGGGCCGAAACCCTAGAATGTTCGTAGGAGATAGCTAATTTTTGTGAACACATTTTCAACACAACTGTCGTATTCCAAGTTTATTATTTTTGGTGTATACTAGGACCTATATAATGACACCACACGAAGGTCTCGCATCATTTTGGTTTTTTTTTTTGAATTTTTTGGAATTTTCTAACCCCGTTTGAGGAAAAAGTCAAGGCGGCGGGCCTGACTGTTCGTAGCTAGGGGTTGAATATTGAGAAACTCTTTGTATATCTATGTTGAAATAGGTACTTGTGTACCTAAAAATGATTTTTGCCAAAAATCATGAGCAAACTATGAGGTACCTATAGTTCAAATTTGACCAGTTTCCAGCGGAATCGGCAGAAACTTCTGTTCTTCAAAAGAGGTGGATGGAAACCTGTTCATATGAAACAAATTGGTTATTTGTGCATATAACATGCTCTAGTATTTTCAAAAATTATACCTCTCAAGTTTTGCAACATATTTATGGTAGGTCCTTCACAAAAAACCCCTTTTTTTACACGCGGAACATAGAAAATGGTTTTTTGCTTCAATGAAAAGGAAAACTTCCTTCGTCAACATTGTCCGTGCTTCCAAGATACATGTTTGTGTGTAATATGGGAACATTTGAACAAACTATGCCATGGATATGACCATAACACTCGTCATTTGGGCCGAAACCCTAGAATGTTCGTAGGAGATAGCTAATTTTTGTGAACACATTTTCAACACAACTGTCGTATTCCAAGTTTATTATTTTTGGTGTATACTAGGACCTATATAATGACACCACACGAATGTCTCGCATCATTTTGGTTTTTTTTTTTGAATTTTTTGGAATTTTCTAACCCCGTTTGAGGAAAAAGTCAAGGCGGCGGGCATGACTGTTCGTAGCTAGGGGTTGAATATTGAGAAACTCTTTGTATATCTATGTTGAAATAGGTACTTGTGTACCTAAAAATGATTTTTGCCAAAAATCATGAGCAAACTATGAGGTACCTGTAGTTCAAATTTGATCAGTTTCCATCGGAATCGGCAGAAATTTCTGTTCTTCAAAAGAGGTGGATGGAAACCTGTTCATATGAAACAAATTGGTTATTTGTGCATATAACATGCTCTAGTATTTTCAAAAATTATATACCTCAATTTTTGCAACATATTTATGGTAGGTCCTTCACAAAAAACCCCTTTTTTTACACGTGGAACATAGAAAATGCTTTTTTGCTTCAATGAAAAGGAAAACTTCCTTCGTCAACATTGTCCGTGCTTCCAAGATACATGTTTGTGTGTAACATGGGAACATTTGAACAAACTATGCCATGGATATGACCATAACACTCGTCATTTGGGCCGAAACCCTAGAATGTTCGTAGTAGATAGCTAATTTTTGTGAACACATTTTCAACACAACTGTCGTATTCCAAGTTTATTATTTTTGGTGTATACTAGGACCTATAAAATGACACCACACGAAGGTCTCGCATCATTTTGGTTTTTTTTTGAATTTTTCGGAATTTTCTAACCCCGTTTGAGGAAAAAGTCAAGGCGGCGGGCATGACTGTTCGTAGCTAGGGGTTGAATATTGAGAAACTCTTTGTATATCTATGTTGAAATAGGTACTTGTGTACCTAAAAATGATTTTTGCCAAAAATCATGAGCAAACTATGAGGTACCTGTAGTTCAAATTTGATCAGTTTCCAGCGGAATCGGCAGAAACTTCTGTTCTTCAAAAGAGGTGGATGGAAACCTGTTCATATGAAACAAATTGGTTATTTGTGCATATAACATGCTCTAGTATTTTCAAAAATTATACCTCTCAATTTTTGCAACATATTTATGGTAGGTCCTTCACAAAAAACCCCTTTTTTTACACGCGGAACATAGAAAATGGTTTTTTGCTTCAATGAAAAGGAAAACTTCCTTCGTCAACATTGTCCGTGCTTCCAAGATACATGTTTGTGTGTAACATGGGAACATTTGAACAAACTATGCCATGGATATGACCATAACACTCGTCATTTGGGCCGAAACCCTAGAATGTTCGTAGGAGATAGCTAATTTTTGTGAACACATTTTCAACACAACTGTCGTATTCCAAGTTTATTATTTTGGTGTATACTAGGACCTATATAATGACACCACACGAAGGTCTCGCATCATTTTGGTTTTTTTTTTGAATTTTTCGGAATTTTCTAACACCGTTTGAGGAAAAAGTCAAGGCGGCGGGCATGACTGTTCGTAGCTAGGGGTTGAATATTGAGAAACTCTTTGTATATCTATGTTGAAATAGGTACTTGTGTACCTAAAAGTGATTTTTGCCAAAAATCATGAGCAAACTATGAGGTACCTGTAGTTCAAATTTGACCAGTTTCCACCGGAATCGGCAGAAACTTCTGTTCTTCAAAAGAGGTGGATGGAAACCTGTTCATATGAAACAAATTGGTTATTTGTGCATATAACATGCTCTAGTATTTTCAAAAATTGTACCTCTCAAGTTTTGCAACATATTTATGGTAGGTCCTTCACAAAAAACCCCTTTTTTTACACGCGGAACATAGAAAATGGTTTTTTGCTTCAATGAAAAGGAAAACTTCCTTCGTCAACATTGTCCGTGCTTCCAAGATACATGTTTGTGTGTAACATGGGAACATTTGAACAAACTATGCCATGGATATGACCATAACACTCGTCATTTGGGCCGAAACCCTAGAATGTTCGTAGGAGATAGCTAATTTTTGTGAACACATTTTCAACACAACTGTCGTATTCCAAGTTTATTATTTTTGGTGTATACTAGGACCTATATAATGACACCACACGAAGGTCTCGCATCATTTTGGTTTTTTTTTTGAATTTTTCGGAATTTTCTAACCCCGTTTGTGGAAAAAGTCAAGGCGGCGGGCATGACTGTTCGTAGCTAGGGGTTGAATATTGAGAAACTCTTTGTATATCTATGTTGAAATAGGTACTTGTGTACCTAAAAATGATTTTTGCCAAAAATCATGAGCAAACTATGAGGTACCTATAGTTCAAATTTGACCAGTTTCCAGCGGAATCTGCAGAAACTTCTGTTCTTCAAAAGAGGTGGATGGAAACCTGTTCATATGAAACAAATTGGTTATTTGTGCATATAACATGCTCTAGTATTTTAAAAAATTGTACCTCTCAAGTTTTGCAACATATTTATGGTAGGTCCTTCACAAAAAACCCCTTTTTTTACACGCGGAACATAGAAAATGGTTTTTTGCTTCAATGAAAAGGAAAACTTCCTTCGTCAACATTGTCCGTGCTTCCAAGATACATGTTTGTGTGTAACATGGGAACATTTGAACAAACTATGCCATGGATATGACCATAACACTCGTCATTTGGGCCGAAACCCTAGAATGTTCGTAGGAGATAGCTAATTTTTGTGAACACATTTTCAACACAACTGTCGTATTCCAAGTTTATTATTTTTGGTGTATACTAGGACCTATATAATGACACCACACGAAGGTCTCGCATCATTTTGGTTTTTTTTTGAATTTTTCGGAATTTTCTAACCCCGTTTGTGGAAAAAGTCAAGGCGGCGGGCATGACTGTTCGTAGCTAGGGGTTGAATATTGAGAAACTCTTTGTATATCTATGTTGAAATAGGTACTTGTGTACCTAAAAATGATTTTTGCCAAAAATCATGAGCAAACTATGAGGTACCTATAGTTCAAATTTGACCAGTTTCCAGCGGAATCTGCAGAAACTTCTGTTCTTCAAAAGAGGTGGATGGAAACCTTTTCATATGAAACAAATTGGTTATTTGTGCATATAACATGCTCTAGTATTTTCAAAAATTATACCTCTCAAGTTTTGCAACATATTTATGGTAGGTCCTTCACAAAAAACCCCTTTTTTTACACGCGGAACATAGAAAATGGTTTTTTGCTTCAATGAAAAGGAAAACTTCCTTCGTCAACATTGTCCGTGCTTCCAAGATACATGTTTGTGTGTAACATGGGAACATTTGAACAAACTATGCCATGGATATGACCATAACACTCGTCATTTGGGCCGAAACCCTAGAATGTTCGTAGGAGATAGCTAATTTTTGTGAACACATTTTCAACACAACTGTCGTATTCCAAGTTTATTATTTTTGGTGTATACTAGGACCTATATAATGACACCACACGAATGTCTCGCATCATTTTGGTTTTTTTTTTTGAATTTTTTGGAATTTTCTAACCCCGTTTGAGGAAAAAGTCAAGGCGGCGGGCATGACTGTTCGTAGCTAGGGGTTGAATATTGAGAAACTCTTTGTATATCTATGTTGAAATAGGTACTTGTGTACCTAAAAATGATTTTTGCCAAAAATCATGAGCAAACTATGAGGTACCTGTAGTTCAAATTTGACCAGTTTCCATCGGAATCGGCAGAAACTTCTGTTCTTCAAAAGAGGTGGATGGAAACCTGTTCATATGAAACAAATTGGTTATTTGTGCATATAACATGCTCTAGTATTTTCAAAAATTATACCTCTCAAGTTTTGCAACATATTTATGGTAGGTCCTTCACAAAAAACCCCTTTTTTTACACTCGGAACATAGAAAATGCTTTTTTGCTTCAATGAAAAGGAAAACTTCCTTCGTCAACATTGTCCGTGCTTCTAAGATGCATGTTTGTCTGTAATATGGGAACATTTGAACAAACTATGCCATGGATATGACCATAACACTCGTCATTTAGGCCGAAACCCTAAAATGTTCGTAGGAGATAGCTAATTTTTGTGAACACATTTTCAACACAACTGTCGTATTCCAAGTTTATTATTTTTGTTGTATACTAGGACCTATATAATGACACCACACGAATGTCTCGCATTATTTTGGTTTTTTTTTTTGAATTTTTTGGAATTTTCTAACCCCGTTTGAGGAAAAAGTCAAGGCGGCGGGCATGACTGTTCGTAGCTAGGGGTTGAATATTGAGAAACTCTTTGTATATCTATGTTGAAATAGGTACTTGTGTACCTAAAAATGATTTTTGCCAAAAATCATGAGCAAACTATGAGGTACCTATAGTTCAAATTTGACCAGTTTCCAGCGGAATCTGCAGAAACTTCTGTTCTTCAAAAGAGGTGGATGGAAACCTGTTCATATGAAACAAATTGGTTATTTGTGCATATAACATGCTCTAGTATTTTCAAAAATTATACCTCTCAAGTTTTGCAACATATTTATGGTAGGTCCTTCACAAAAAACCCCTTTTTTTACACGCGGAACATAGAAAATGGTTTTTTGCTTCAATGAAAAGGAAAACTTCCTTCGTCAACATTGTCCGTGCTTCCAAGATACATGTTTGTGTGTAACATGGGAACATTTGAACAAACTATGCCATGGATATGACCATAACACTCGTCATTTGGGCCGAAACCCTAGAATGTTCGTAGGAGATAGCTAATTTTTGTGAACACATTTTCAACACAACTGTCGTATTCCAAGTTTATTATTTTTGGTGTATACTAGGACCTATATAATGACACCACACGAATGTCTCGCATCATTTTGGTTTTTTTTTTTTTGAATTTTTTGGAATTTTCTAACCCCGTTTGAGGAAAAAGTCAAGGCGGCGGGCATGACTGTTCGTAGCTAGGGGTTGAATATTGAGAAACTCTTTGTATATCTATGTTGAAATAGGTACTTGTGTACCTAAAAATGATTTTTGCCAAAAATCATGAGCAAACTATGAGGTACCTGTAGTTCAAATTTGACCAGTTTCCATCGGAATCGGCAGAAACTTCTGTTCTTCAAAAGAGGTGGATGGAAACCTGTTCATATGAAACAAATTGGTTATTTGTGCATATAACATGCTCTAGTATTTTCAAAAATTATACCTCTCAAGTTTTGCAACATATTTATGGTAGGTCCTTCACAAAAAACCCCTTTTTTTACACTCGGAACATAGAAAATGCTTTTTTGCTTCAATGAAAAGGAAAACTTCCTTCGTCAACATTGTCCGTGCTTCTAAGATGCATGTTTGTGTGTAATATGGGAACATTTGAACAAACTATGCCATGGATATGACCATAACACTCGTCATTTAGGCCGAAACCCTAAAATGTTCGTAGGAGATAGCTAATTTTTGTGAACACATTTTCAACACAACTGTCGTATTCCAAGTTTATTATTTTTGTTGTATACTAGGACCTATATAATGACACCACACGAATGTCTCGCATTATTTTGGTTTTTTTTTTTGAATTTTTTGGAATTTTCTAACCCCGTTTGAGGAAAAAGTCAAGGCGGCGGGCATGACTGTTCGTAGCTAGGGGTTGAATATTGAGAAACTCTTTGTATATCTATGTTGAAATAGGTACTTGTGTACCTAAAAATGATTTTTGCCAAAAATCATGAGCAAACTATGAGGTACCTATAGTTCAAATTTGACCAGTTTCCAGCGGAATCTGCAGAAACTTCTGTTCTTCAAAAGAGGTGGATGGAAACCTTTTCATATGAAACAAATTGGTTATTTGTGCATATAACATGCTCTAGTATTTTCAAAAATTATACCTCTCAAGTTTTGCAACATATTTATGGTAGGTCCTTCACAAAAAACCCCTTTTTTTACACGCGGAACATAGAAAATGGTTTTTTGCTTCAATGAAAAGGAAAACTTCCTTCGTCAACATTGTCCGTGCTTCCAAGATACATGTTTGTGTGTAACATGGGAACATTTGAACAAACTATGCCATGGATATGACCATAACACTCGTCATTTGGGCCGAAACCCTAGAATGTTCGTAGGAGATAGCTAATTTTTGTGAACACATTTTCAACACAACTGTCGTATTCCAAGTTTATTATTTTTGGTGTATACTAGGACCTATATAATGACACCACACGAATGTCTCGCATCATTTTGGTTTTTTTTTTTGAATTTTTTGGAATTTTCTAACCCCGTTTGAGGAAAAAGTCAAGGCGGCGGGCATGACTGTTCGTAGCTAGGGGTTGAATATTGAGAAACTCTTTGTATATCTATGTTGAAATAGGTACTTGTGTACCTAAAAATGATTTTTGCCAAAAATCATGAGCAAACTATGAGGTACCTGTAGTTCAAATTTGACCAGTTTCCATCGGAATCGGCAGAAACTTCTGTTCTTCAAAAGAGGTGGATGGAAACCTGTTCATATGAAACAAATTGGTTATTTGTGCATATAACATGCTCTAGTATTTTCAAAAATTATACCTCTCAAGTTTTGCAACATATTTATGGTAGGTCCTTCACAAAAAACCCCTTTTTTTACACTCGGAACATAGAAAATGCTTTTTTGCTTCAATGAAAAGGAAAACTTCCTTCGTCAACATTGTCCGTGCTTCTAAGATGCATGTTTGTGTGTAATATGGGAACATTTGAACAAACTATGCCATGGATATGACCATAACACTCGTCATTTAGGCCGAAACCCTAAAATGTTCGTAGGAGATAGCTAATTTTTGTGAACACATTTTCAACACAACTGTCGTATTCCAAGTTTATTATTTTTGTTGTATACTAGGACCTATATAATGACACCACACGAATGTCTCGCATTATTTTGGTTTTTTTTTTTGAATTTTTTGGAATTTTCTAACCCCGTTTGAGGAAAAAGTCAAGGCGGCGGGCATGACTGTTCGTAGCTAGGGGTTGAATATTGAGAAACTCTTTGTATATCTATGTTGAAATAGGTACTTGTGTACCTAAAAATGATTTTTGCCAAAAATCATGAGCAAACTATGAGGTACCTATAGTTCAAATTTGACCAGTTTCCAGCGGAATCTGCAGAAACTTCTGTTCTTCAAAAGAGGTGGATGGAAACCTGTTCATATGAAACAAATTGGTTATTTGTGCATATAACATGCTCTAGTATTTTCAAAAATTATACCTCTCAAGTTTTGCAACATATTTATGGTAGGTCCTTCACAAAAAACCCCTTTTTTTACACGCGGAACATAGAAAATGGTTTTTTGCTTCAATGAAAAGGAAAACTTCCTTCGTCAACATTGTCCGTGCTTCCAAGATACATGTTTGTGTGTAACATGGGAACATTTGAACAAACTATGCCATGGATATGACCATAACACTCGTCATTTGGGCCGAAACCCTAGAATGTTCGTAGGAGATAGCTAATTTTTGTGAACACATTTTCAACACAACTGTCGTATTCCAAGTTTATTATTTTTGGTGTATACTAGGACCTATATAATGACACCACACGAATGTCTCGCATCATTTTGGTTTTTTTTTTTTTGAATTTTTTGGAATTTTCTAACCCCGTTTGAGGAAAAAGTCAAGGCGGCGGGCATGACTGTTCGTAGCTAGGGGTTGAATATTGAGAAACTCTTTGTATATCTATGTTGAAATAGGTACTTGTGTACCTAAAAATGATTTTTGCCAAAAATCATGAGCAAACTATGAGGTACCTGTAGTTCAAATTTGACCAGTTTCCATCGGAATCGGCAGAAACTTCTGTTCTTCAAAAGAGGTGGATGGAAACCTGTTCATATGAAACAAATTGGTTATTTGTGCATATAACATGCTCTAGTATTTTCAAAAATTATACCTCTCAAGTTTTGCAACATATTTATGGTAGGTCCTTCACAAAAAACCCCTTTTTTTACACTCGGAACATAGAAAATGCTTTTTTGCTTCAATGAAAAGGAAAACTTCCTTCGTCAACATTGTCCGTGCTTCTAAGATGCATGTTTGTGTGTAATATGGGAACATTTGAACAAACTATGCCATGGATATGACCATAACACTCGTCATTTAGGCCGAAACCCTAAAATGTTCGTAGGAGATAGCTAATTTTTGTGAACACATTTTCAACACAACTGTCGTATTCCAAGTTTATTATTTTTGTTGTATACTAGGACCTATATAATGACACCACACGAATGTCTCGCATTATTTTGGTTTTTTTTTTTGAATTTTTTGGAATTTTCTAACCCCGTTTGAGGAAAAAGTCAAGGCGGCGGGCATGACTGTTCGTAGCTAGGGGTTGAATATTGAGAAACTCTTTGTATATCTATGTTGAAATAGGTACTTGTGTACCTAAAAATGATTTTTGCCAAAAAATCATGAGCAAACTATGAGGTACTTGTAGTTCAAATTTGACCAGTTTCCAGCGGAATCGGCAGAAACTTCTGTTCTTCAAAAGAGGTGGATGGAAACCTGTTCATATGAAACAAATTGGTTATTTGTGCATATAACATGCTCTAGTATTTTCAAAAATTATAGCTCTCAAGTTTTGCAACATATTTATGGTAGGTCCTTCACAAAAAACCCCTTTTTTACACTCGGAACATAGAAAATGCTTTTTTGCTTCAATTAAAAGAAAAAAGTCTTATAATGATGGAAATATTATATGGATGTCATATTTGAATTTCTCTCATTTTTCTAATCGATATAGACATATTATTTGTCAAATTTTGATTTACGGATTTATAGATATGAATTTTTGAATATTAAATAGAAAAAGCAAACATGTTAATTATTATTTAAATTCAAGATTATTTAAATTCAAATTTATTATTAGTTATTATATTTTATTTAAATAGTTGTTTGAATTCACAAAATAAAAGAGTGTGACATGATGGTCCAAGGGTTAAGGTTAACAGGATTGATTGCATAATATTATCAACAACACATCAGTTGTTTCTAGGTAGATTAGAGTGAAGGAACTACGAAGTTAAGCGTGCTGGGCCTGGAGCAATCTCATGATGGGTGACCGAATGGGAAGTGTGATTATAGTGTGATTAAGTGTAGAAACGAGTAATTTAGATTAGTAGATATGACTATAGTGTGATTAAATGGTTAAACAAGTCAAATAAAAAATATGCAGAAAAAATTTCGAAAAAAAAAATCGGAAAAAAAATTTGAAAAAAAAATTTCAAAAAAAAAAATACTATACGCCGACGGTGACGTATACGCCGACGGCAAAGGGGATACGCCGACAGGGCTAAACGCCGACGGTCACCGTCGGCGTATGGGTACGCCGACGGCAATGCTGCATACGCCGACGGTGGCCGGCCGTCGGCGTTTAGCCGCTGTCCCGTAGTGTCGGTACGTGGTCTCGACTCTCGACTTGGGGCTGCCACGACGTACGTACGTGCTCTAGCTTGGATCGATGGTGAAGAAAGGTGGAAGGGAGGGGAGGTCGGTCGAGACAAGTACACCGCATGGTTCCCGAGGCGTGTCTGTGGAAACTTACAATCCAGCGCACTGTCGGAAAAATCACAAAAATAACCTGGCGACAAACTTCGGCACAAAATAAACTCCGTCGTAATTCATTTTCGAATCTGAAACTTTTGAGTAGGGCCCACGATATTGCCGTGCTTCTTAGCAGGGCAGCCCCGAAGCTACCAGCGAGGTGACTCCGCCACGTGGAAAAGGCGGGGGCGGTGTCGAGACATCGTAGTAGTTTTCATAGACTGGGGTGCCATGAGACTACGGTAGAGACGTGGGGTAACGGGATAGCGTAGTAAACACAGAACACGGGATTTACCCAGGTTCGGTACGTCGCGACAGTACGGCGTACCTACTCCTGCACTTCTCACTATGAGGGACTAAAGCCCGTATAACAAGGTTACAATGTAAGGGAATAGATCTAGCTACTCGTCGAGGATGAACTTCCCGGCGAGTTGCGCAGGGCTTAAGCTAGAACCTAGAACCTTGGACTAAAGGAACTTATTGAACTTATCTCCCGTCCGGCTTTATATAATAGCCGGATTAGGGCTTACAGAACCAGAAACCTAGAAGACTACGTTTAACTTGTAACTTGGAAAGTAAGGAATCCGTCTTCTCCTCCAAGCCAGATCACGCGGGCCGTGATCCGGGTTCTTCTAGAATCCGGCGTCTACGCGTCGGACTACTGGGCCGCCCAATGGACCTAAGCCCATTACCTTGCAGGCCACCCTGGTAGTCCAGCTCTTTTGTCTACCATCTTCTATACCCCTATTCGGTATATATCCGACAGTAGCCCCCAGGAAGGATCAAAACTCTGAAACTCCGCCTTTCGTCAAATACATTTTGTCCGGGAAACTTGATTCAGCAGTCTTGATTCTTTCTTCTTTCCTTTCAAAGGAGATGGTAACATAAAACTCGGAACTATGAAAATCCGGCTTTTCTTCTCGCGATCCTTCGCGGAAAAGGAACACGTGACATCAGCGCTTTAATCATGCTGACGCAAGCGCCGCTTGGTTTCACGCGGGAAACCCTGCAACGTATCTCTGACAGATTCTCACGAGAAACGAGGAGATAGCCATCATTCCTCTGTCGTTCCGTTTCCCGGATTTTCCGGCGAGCGACACGCGTCAAACATCCAACGGTCAAAAGAGCCGTTGGCGCGTATCTAGAGGGTTTTTAGGCTATAAATAGCCGTCTTCTTCCTCTCCGAAAATCTTTCCTCACTCCTTCTGCCCACGCCATTGACGCAAACGCGAGCACGAGAGCTTAGAACGAATCCTTACCCCGACGAGCCCTTCGCACGCCGGAGCGCTCCGTCACCGCCGAAAACGATGGCCTCTCCGTCGTCCTCACCGGCCCGTGCCTCCATCAACGAGCCTTTGGGCGACCTGGATCCACAGCTGGGGTCGCCCAAGCATACCGGCGGCGGGCCGGAAAGAACCACGGCATCCGCGGTGGGCGGGGGAAACGCTTTCGCCGCCGCGGACGTAGCGGGTCCAAGCACGACAACATCCCCGCCGTTCACACGGGAAGCGGCGGAGGTCAAGACTCACTCTCGTGGCACTGAGCGCTTCTCCGCCGGATCTGACGAAGAAGCAGAATTTGTCGGAAATTGGAATCAGAGTGATACTTCACTCGTCCTCCTTCGTCGGATGTCAAGGGACGGTTTAATAGTCAAAGGCAAATGGCGGATCTCGAAGAATGAGCCAGAGCCCAAGCCAAAGGAAGGTGAACGCGTCCTCCTCACTTCTCATATCACGAGAGGTATGGGTTTCCCTCCTTCCGCCTTTTTCCTAGACGTCCTCAATTTCTATGGTGTCCAACCCCACAATATCTCTCCAAATTCCATCCTCCAATTAGCTAGTTTCCAAGCTCTTTTCGAAGGGTATCTTGGAATAGCTCCCAATTTAGACTTCTGGCATTATTGTTTCGAGGTAAAACACAATATCACAAACGGTGTCTCACCCATCTGCGGTACCATATCTTTTATCCTTAGAAACTTTAGGGAAGAATGGTACCCCAGGATAAGAATGCCGAAACCTGACCAATCTTGGCTAGGTTCTTTCTTTTATCATCAAGACATTCCGTTCCCCAACAAAGAAACCGGACTTCCTCCCTTCGTTAATTCTGCTGCCATTCCTCATGAAAATTGGACACTTGAAATAACAGAGGATTTGCCTGAAAGCCTGATGAAAATAAAGCGTCGCATTGCCAAACTTTCTTCTTCTCAACCACCTTTGGTTTGGAAGGATATCGTGTTATGCTGGTTTTGGCGTCGCGTACAACCTTTATCTCTTCGTTCCCGACTTCTTTGTGAGTACACGGGACCGGAAGATAGCATGAGAGGCACTGATAGATCCTTTAGCAAGAAGGATTTTGTCGAACGCCTTCATCAGATAGTTGCCGCTAATAGCCAGGTTGAAGAGAGTCTAGCCATATATCATGCGGAAAATCTGGTTCCTAAGGTACTTCTCTTCCCTTGTTTCTGAGTTTCCTCAGATTATCTTCTCTCTTTATCCTTAACATACTGCTGATTCTTTCCTAGTTTGACGAACTTGGAGAATATGATCTTGCTTCTGATGCTGAAATCAGCCAATTATACGCCGAGTTTTACAACACCCAAAAGCGCAAGAGGCAAACTACCATCAAAGAAGAATTCCCTTCTGCAGCTGCAGGAAAAAAGGGGAAAACGAATATGCCGATGGGCGGAAATCTTCAATCACCCATCAGAAACGAATCCATTCCTACTCCAGATGATATCCGAGTGAAAGAAGAACTTTTCGACGAACTCGGATATATTCGTCCGGAAGCTAAGAAGTTTTTTGCTCCTGCGCCTCTGGTTCGCCCTTGGCCGCAAAATGGATTAGTTATCCGCAACAATATCGCCTTCTCGCCCCGGCAGGTCATACACGATGGCCTTCACCACGTAGGAATTCTTTTCATGGAATATGCCCGAGAATTCAAGGAGACCTTAACTGATTTGCGAGAAATGAGCCAGGTAATACCTCTAGCCCCCAAGCATTAAGTTGAAAATCTAAATTCATCTTAATGATTCTTTGTATGCTTGTTCAAACTTAAGCATCTGGCTTTCATTTCCATGTTTCAGCATTCCGCAGATGCCATAAACGTGGAAGTTTTGAAAAAACTTAGCCTCAAAAGCAAAGAAGTAAAAACACTTCAATCTGCTATTGAGTCAAAGAGCAACGAACTGGCGTCGACTCAAAAGCAATTATCCAAAGCTACCGGTATTTTTCTTCGTGTTTGTTGACTTTTGCTGGAAAGTTTTTTCTAAACCTTACCGTAATGTCGGATTATTTTGTCCCTGCTTTCCAGCTGCTTTAACCAAAGCCAAGAAACTTACAGCGAACGCTGCTTATTTTTCTCAACTTCGTGAAGAAAACTCCAACCTTCAAAGAGAACTTTCAAAAGTTCGAGAAGAACTGGAAGCCAGTAATCTAGCCCTTGGGATTGCGCAATCCAAGGCTTCTTTGCAGGCAGCAGAGGATAAATCCATTATCAATGATTTAGAAAGTATGCTATTTCCTCGTATGAAAGAAAGCGATGAAATTGACGCGGTTCTTGGTAAGTTATCTTCTTTTACCAATACTTTCATGTCATATTCTTATTTATCTAATCTTTGCCTTTTGTCAAAAAGCAGGAAATTTTCCAGGGATTTCTCGGACGGAAAAGATCCGGGCCTTTGGGAAGATATGGAATTCAATCAGAAATGCAGGGATGCATTTACTTAATAAATTCCTGCCTACCAGCAGTATACAATTCTCAGAAGTTTACCGACTTCCGGATGGCATTATGGAAGTAGCAAATTCGAAGGAATCTTTCCTTCGCTCTGCCGCACGGGGTGGTGCGCGAATGGCACTTGGCCTCATGCGCTTACACTACCCTGATGCAAAATCCTGGCGAGTAGCATCCGGTATTCCTCAAGAATGTTCAGAAGCACAAATGAATGCAATCTTTAAAGAAGTTGAAGGCCATGCCACACAGATTGCTTCCATGGTAAATATCTCCATTACTTATCCGGAAGAAGAGGTGCCCGCAGCCCCCGAGAATGATGGCAGTGATGAAGACTCAGAAATTTAAAAGGGGGCGCACTTTAACCTGGATGATGGATGCGTATAGTAGCTTTTTTACAATGTAACTCATATTGTAATACTTCTATGTCATTTGTCGAAACAAGAACTCCGCCTTTTGCGATTTCAAACTTCTTGCAAAGTTTTTCCGGGTTTGGCTGCTCCTTTATCTTCTAAGTAATCTGGTATACATGCTTTAACTGTTCTTAGTGTTTGAAATGACCCAAATAGCACTATGAATCGTTATGCCGAGTAACTGGGGACGAACCAAGCAGTTTTGAAACTCGAAAACATGAATCATGCTAAAGGCATTTTTACTGACTAGTTCCAGTAACCCAGCATACGCACGATCAGATAAGACTTAGAGAAAATAAGGAACTGTTCTGAAACTTGGGCACGCAGGCACAATCCGAGTTTCCTTTAACCTTTAACAGGTCGAATCATTCAGCTTTTAAACACCGAGCACGCAGGCACAATTCGGGTCAACATTGAGTATTTGTAAGATCATTGGGAAATAGAAAAAACGGAAATATTTTGTACTTATAATGAATATGAATTCCGATAACTTTATTTCATGATCTCAAAGATGTTTACATAGAAATTGAACTAAGTGTAGAAGGGACGTAATTGCTGGATACTCCAAGGCCTATTTGTCTCTCCTAGTTCAGCATCTATTTTTCTCTTTCTTTTGCGATTCGGCTTTTTGGGATCATCCTCCGTATCTCGAATGTCGACAAGATAATATGATCCATTCTTCATGGCTTTACTGATGACAAATGGTCCTTCCCATACTGGGGCCAATTTGTGCTTTCTTTGCTGCACCAATCTCAGCACCAAGTCGCCTTCTTTAAAAGAGCGATGCCTGATTTTCCGACTATGATAACGTCGTAAACCTTGCTGGTAGATGGCGGATCTTTGAAGCACAAGTTCTCTTTCCTCTTCTAGGAGATCGACAGCATCCTGTCGTGCTTCTTCGGCATCTGAGTCATCAAAATTTTGCACTCTTGGACTATCATGGATCATGTCCGTTGGGAGCATGGCTTCCGCACCATAAACTAGGAAGAACGGGGTTTGCTCGGTTGATCTGTTTGGCGTCGTTCGAATACTCCATAACACGGAAGGTAGTTCTTCTACCCATGCTCCGGCTGCTCTATGAAGAGGAGTTTCGAGTCTTGGGCGTATTCCTTGCAGGATTGAGCTGTTCATTCTTTCAACCTGTCCATTAGATTGCGGGTGCGCCACAGATGCAAGATCCAAGCGAATTCCCGTTTGTTGGCAGTATTTTGCCAACTCCCCAATGGAGAAATTTGTCCCGTTATCAGTTATTATGCTGTGTGGGACGCCATACCTCATTACTAAATCAATAATGAAATTTCTGGCAGTTACGCCATCCAGCTTTTTGATGGGTTTAGCCTCCACCCATTTTGTGTACTTATCTACTGCTACAAGTAGATGTGTAAGTCCACCTCTTGCAGTTTTGAACGGTCCCATCATGTCTAGCCCCCAGACCGCGAACGGCCAAGTGATAGGGATAGTTTTTAATGCTTGGGCCGGCAAATTGGTCTGCTTAGCATAATATTGACATCCTTCGCATGTATTTACTATGCGTTCGGCGTCTGTCTTGGCTGTTAGCCAGAAAAACCCTGCGCGGAATGCTTTTTTGACTATGCTTTTTGATTGAGCATGATGTCCGCAATCGCCGGCATGGATTTCTTGCAATATTTCTCTTCCTTCCTCTGGTGAAATACACCGCAGAAAAACTCCAGAAGCACTGCGTTTGTATAAGTGATCGTTGATTACTACATATCCTTTGCATCGACGTTGTATTTGCCTTTGCAGGACTTCATCTGCTCCTTCCGGGTACTTCTGATTGACTAAGAAGTTTAGGTACGGGATTGTCCAATCCGGTTTAACGAACATGACTTCAATTGTTTCAGATGCTAAAGGGTAATCGACGTCTCCACCTTTGATGGATGGTTCGTGCAAATGCTGGACGAATACCCCTGGTGGTAAAGTTGTTACTCTCTCTGATCCCATGCGGGCTAACGCATCCGCGCTCCAGTTTTCCTCCCTTTTTATGTGAAGGACTTCGAACCCGAAGAAACAGATGGCAAACTCATCCACCGTTCTCCGATATTCGGCCATTATGGGGCTTTTCGCGTCCCAGGTTTGGTTGAGCTGATGCTGTACCAAATCCGAGTCTCCGTAACACAAGATGCGCTTTACCCCTATTTCTTTTGCAATATGCAAGCCATGAAGCAAAGCTTCGTATTCTGCCATATTGTTACTGGCGTTGAAGTGTATTTGCAATACGTACTCCATTGTGTCTCCCTTGGGAGATTTTAGGACTACGCCGGCTCCAGCTCCTTCTTTCATCTTAGATCCGTCAAAGTGCATGATCCAGTACTCGGACTCTGGCATCGGTGTATTTTCCATTGCTTCTGTCCAGTCGGCGACGAAATCTGCCAAAACCTGGGATTTTATTGCCGTTCTTGGCTGATACTTAATGTCGAAGGCTGCCAGCTCGATGCCCCATTTAGCTACTCGGCCGGTTGCCTCCGCATTGTTTATAATATCTCCTAGTGGTGCTTTACATACCACTGTTATGGAATGTCCTTGGAAGTAATGGCGTAGCTTTCTGGATGCGAAAAATACGCCATATGCCAGTTTCTGATAGTGCGGGTATCTTTGTTTGGATTCAGAAAAAACTTCGCTTATGTAGTATACCGGATGTTGATCTGGTATGCTTTGCTCTTCTTTTGCCCGTTCCACAACGATTACCGCACTGATAACCCGACTAGTAGCCGTGAGGTATAACAACATGGGTTCTTCATCTTTGGGAGATGCCAAGATGGGGGCGTTCATCAAGGTTTCTTTTAACTGGGTTAACGCTGCGTCGGCCTCTTCTGTCCACTCAAACTTGTCGGATTTCTTTAACAGTTTGTATAGTGGCAAGGCTTTATCCCCCAGCCGACTAATGAATCTGCTGACGGCTGCAGCGGAACCCGTCAATCTTTGGACATCTTTTACACATGTAGGCTTTGAGATATTCAAGATTGCCTTGATCTTTTCCGGGTTCACTTCTATTCCTCTGTGAGAAACGATGAAACCTAGAAGTTTTCCTGAGGGAACCCCGAATACGCACTTAGATGGATTCAACTTCATCTTGTAAGTGCGCAAGTTTTCGAAGGTTTCTCGCAAATCCTCAAGGAGTGTATCTTTTTCCTTGGTTACGACAGCAATATCGTCCACGTAAACATGGACGTTTTTTCCAATCTGACTATGCAAACAACGTTGCATGCAACGCTGGTAGGTTGCACCTGCGTTCTTCAGGCCAAAAGGCATGGTTACGTAGTAATACGTCCCGTACGGGGTTATAAAAGAAGTCTTGATTTGATCTTCCTTTTTCATGCGTATTTGGTGGTACCCGGAGTATGCATCCAAAAAGCATAAAAGCTCAGAGCCTGCAGTGGCATCTATTATTTGATCGATTCGCGGCAGCGCAAACCTATCTTTCGGACATAACTTGTTCAATCCTGTGTAATCTATACACATTCTGAGTGCAGTTGTGTCTTTCTTCGGTACTAATACCGGATTTGCGGACCAGTCAGTATGGATTACCTCCTTGATGAAGTCCGCTGCTAAAAGCCGGATAATTTCCTTGCCGATAGCCTTCCGTCTTCTTCCGTCAAATCGACGGAGACCTTGTTTGACGGGTTTTGATCCGGGAATAACCTTGAGTTGGTGCTCAGCAAGTTCCCTGGGTACGCCTGGCATGTCAGCTGGACACCAAGCAAAAATGTCCCAGTTCTCACGGAGGAACTTGATGAGCTCGCCTTCCTATTTGTCGGTCATCCCAGTCCCTACAACGACGAATTTTGTCGGATCTTTGGGGTCTAAGATTACCTGTCTTGTATTCTCGGATGCCTTGAAGCTATCTGTTGGCTTCCGAGTTTCTTTTCCTGCCGGCATTTCTTTCGGCGATACCTCCTTGGCCAACTCCTTTAATTCTTCCTGAGCTATGACTCTTTGAGCGCAAAGGGCGTTTTGCTTCTCCAACTCGTTTGCCAGCTTGAAATCACCGGCAATGGTGATTACTCCTCCTTTGGGTCCTGGCATCTTCAGCTTGTTGTAGATATAGCAAGATCTTGCCATAAACTTGGCGAAAGCCGGACGTCCGAGTATTGCGTGATACACGCTCTCGAACGGCACAACTTCGAAGGATACTTTTTCCTGCCGGAAGTGATCTTTATCTCCGAAGGTGACATCTAGGGAAATTTCTCCTAGGGATCGTGCTTGCCTGCCAGGAACAATGCCATGGAAGCGTATATTGCTGTAATTGAGCTGGGACTCGGATATCTTCAAGTGCTTCAGTGTATCCAGGTACATTATATTGATGCTGGATCCTCCGTCCATCAGCACTCTTCTTAGCCTAGTGTTTTGAACAATAGGGCTTACAACAAGAGCTTGTGTGCCGGGTTCAGGGATATTTCCGGGATGATCAGACTGATCCCAGATTATCGGTGTGTTGGAATACTTCAAGAATTTTGGTGTTGCAGGAACGACCGCGTTTATTTCTCGAAGTGTCCTTTTGGCCACCTTTGCTGACGGGGTTGCTAGGAAAGTTAGCATTGCTTCTCCATCAACTCTCGGAAATTTGGGTTCGCCTTTTCGCTGTTGTTCCTGGATTTTATCATCAGTGTCCGATTCACTGTCTTCTTTTTCAGCTTCTGGCTTTTGTTTGGTGGGTTTCCTCTTGGAACCCTTCCCTTTATTTCCGGATCCTGCATTGCCTTTCATATGCTTGTTTAGCCGGCATTGCGCGTTCGTGTGGGTTGGCTTCCCAAATTGAGAGTGGTGGACGCAGGGTTCCGACTTAATTCTCTCCCATTCTTCAGGAGTGTAATTGATGGGATCCGGACTGCGGCCTTTCCACTTGTTCCCTTTTTCTCCTCCAAAGGCTAAGTTAACCTCCTTGGGCTTTGTTGTTGACTCCGGGGTTCCTTTTTTATCAGAACGAGGTGTTTTCTTGGCCAGTATCAGTGACTCAATATTGCCTCCTCTTGCTCTGATATCGTCTTCGGCTGCAGCATGCTCATTAGCGGTTGTAAGCATAGATCCGAGATCTTTGTGCTTTTTGGAGCCAACCATGAACGGTACAAGTCCGGGTTTTAGGCCATTGACGAAAGCATGCATTGCTTGTACGTCAGTCACCCCAGAGCAACTATTCTTCATTGCAGTCCATCTGGAGATGAAATCCACGTATGGTTCGTCTTCAAATTGGGTGCAACGGTTCAGCTGATTGATGCTATTTGGGCGTTTGTATGTTCCTCGAAAATGCTGAGTAAATACTCTCGCCATATCATCCCAACTGTCGACAGTTCTTGATGGTAAACCATTAATCCAATCTCTGGCTCCGTCTAGCAACATTAGGGGAAGAAACTTGACAGCTTCCAGGTCTGTCCCGTTGTTGATCTGGACGGCTGTGTAATAATCTGAAAGCCAGGTATCCGGGTTTGTACTGCCGGTATATTTTTGGTAGGTTGGACCAACTTTGGCAAAGCCAGAATGCAGGGTTATCCTTCGGATCCTGTCAGTGAAACACTTAGGACCAAAGTATAGATCATCCTTTTCTGCTCTGTCAATATGCGCAGAATATCTCCCGGCTGAATGGACAGAAGGGGATCTACTCCTTTCTTTCCCATTGTTACGCGGACGCGTTTTTCCGAGGTTATCTCTATCTCTTCCGTTGTCACGCCCTCTGGGATTAGGTGGAGTCCTGCTCCTGTATCTTTCCTTATCTTTGGGCGGTGTCCGAGATCTTTCACGTCTGTGAGGTGTATCGTATCTTCCAGCTTTTTCAGCTGGGTTTCTCGGAGGTGGCATTATTTTGCCGTCATTCCGGTGTTTGTCTTCCCGATCGTGTGGTTTATATCCATCTTTCGGGAGATGAGGTCCGGTTCTAGACGCTGCGTCCCGGTTGTCGGGGTTTTTCTTGTCTTTTCTCGGATCCTCTTTTTTATCCGAATCTCCGGGTTCTTCCGGTCCAGGTGCTCCAGCAGCGCAAGTAACAGTTTTGCAGAGGGCGGAATTATCATGCAGCCTCCCTGATCTCTCTTGTCCTCGCTGTTGCTGCTGTAATGCTTTTCCTAGGAAAGCATACACCCCTTGGAGTTTTTCCCCGTTGGAGTACAGATCGTTATTCAGGATGGCGAACGCTGCTTCCGCGTTTTCAGCTGCGGTTTTGTATATTGGTTCGCCCTTGGCATCTTTGCCGTTTAACTGCTTTTGCCAAGATGGGTTATAGAACCTTTCTTTCGGCGGCAGTTCTTCCGGTTTTGTAATTCCGGGTAACCTTGTAGGTTTTAAGACAGATCTGTGCTTTCTCTCGTACTCCTCAATTTCTTCCTTCATAATCTTGATGTCATTATGGGTTTGTTGGAGGTGTTGCCGAGATCTAAGCAGTTGTTGCTGTTGCCGTTGGAAAGCTTGTCTCCTGGCTTCCAGCATCTCAGGGGGTTCATTGGGTCCCACTGGAGTTTGTAATAGTTCTTGCTCTTCCAGTTCTGTCATTGGCGGAGCAGTGATTTCCTTAGATTTCTTTTCCGTAGGCTTTGTGCCACTAATATCTCCAACTTCCAGGTTTTCATCAGCGAGATCAGCTGACTTTTTCTTCCGGAGTTTGTACTGGAGTTTTTTAGAAGCACGGTGCTTTTTCTTGGAAGAGGGAGGTTTTTTGACAGGTTCATCCTCTGTCATCTCCTTGACATTAGGAAATATCGGAGAACTTTCTCCGTCTTCCCTCTCCTCAGCTGGCGGAGGGGTTTTAGGGCTTTCCTGGCTATCGGCACCCTTTGTATCGGCTGGTTTTGCCATTAGCACTTCATGGAATCCCTCTTGAAAGGATTTAACTTTTCGTACGAAGGCATCGTCATCTTCGTCTTCGGAGAAGTTATCCGATCCGGTTTCCGACTCCAATCTCGCCTCAATGGCAGCAAGCACGGACTCTGTTTCCGAGTTCATCGTCTGGTTGACAGATGTCGGATCTTCCGTCTCTGTGACGGGTATTGGTTCTTCCGTCTCTGGGACGGGTGTATTGTTGTCTGCCTCTTGCACGGGATTTCCGTCATCCGTGTTTTCGGCGATCTCGGATTGCACCATGCCGATAAAGTGGGTATCACTGTTTTGTCGGCGATCTGAGCAAAATCCGGCATCATAGTCGTCTTCGACTGGGTATAGGGCGGGTGGGAGATAATTGCTTTCACCGCAAAACCCCATTGCTTCCGCGGTTAATCCGATAAAGATATTTGCAGATCCAATCGGTAAAACGCAGGCACTTACCAGATGGTTTTGCGCCGGGATGTAGGATCCGTTGTCGAGGAAGCGCCCGACGTCGTTGTCGAATTCCAAGCTTCCGACAGTGATCGATCTTCCGATTCCGCCTAAAATCCCAGATCGAAACTTCACGCCTGACGTCGTTTGCCCCACGGTGGGCGCCAACTGTCGAGACATCGTAGTAGTTTTCATAGACTGGGGTGCCATGAGACTACGGTAGAGACGTGGGGTAACGGGATAGCGTAGTAAACACAGAACACGGGATTTACCCAGGTTCGGTACGTCGCGACAGTACGGCGTACCTACTCCTGCACTTCTCACTATGAGGGACTAAAGCCCGTATAACAAGGTTACAATGTAAGGGAATAGATCTAGCTACTCGTCGAGGATGAACTTCCCGGCGAGTTGCGCAGGGCTTAAGCTAGAACCTAGAACCTTGGACTAAAGGAACTTATTGAACTTATCTCCCGTCCGGCTTTATATAATAGCCGGATTAGGGCTTACAGAACCAGAAACCTAGAAGACTACGTTTAACTTGTAACTTGGAAAGTAAGGAATCCGTCTTCTCCTCCAAGCCAGATCACGCGGGCCGTGATCCGGGTTCTTCTAGAATCCGGCGTCTACGCGTCGGACTACTGGGCCGCCCAATGGACCTAAGCCCATTACCTTGCAGGCCACCCTGGTAGTCCAGCTCTTTTGTCTACCATCTTCTATACCCCTATTCGGTATATATCCGACAGGCGGGGCGCGGTCCGGTCCTCCTTGTTGTGTAAGAACATCTCTAGCAGACACCGTATTTCCGTCAAAACTGTAAAATAACAGTCGTTTTGCTATTTTGGGCCGAAAACGCACGCAGTCCAGATCCCGTAAAAGTGACCGGCCTGGAAAAACAAAATTAGGGACGCGGTAGTTTTCCCCGCGGAACTTTCAAAAACGAGTTTGTACGGTCGACCTGGCGGCGCCCTCTATCCCTAGATCGATGTGGCGGGAGGGACATTTCACCACGGCAGTTCCACATTTCCTCTTCCCCCGTCGCAACAGATATTCACCTCCCCGCTCCGCCCGACCTCCCGGCGGCCCTCTAGCAAGGCCATGGACACCCCCGACCCCGCGCTCGTCACCGTGGAACTAGGGTTAGCCAAATAGACGGCGGGCGGTGCCGCGGTGGATCTCCCCACCGGCCATCTCTGGAACACGCAGGAAGCCTCCTCCAACATCGTTCCTCGCAAGCGCCTCTACAACATCATCGTGCAGGAAGGCGTGCCCGCTCCCTCCGCCACCGTAGCCGCCGCCAAGGGGGCCGCTCGCCCTAAAGGTCGCCCTCTCGCTCGCCCTACTGCCGTCGGTAATATTGGTGATACCGGGCGGCACATCTAGTGAAGAAGAAGGTCGTGATCAAATGCAAGAGGGCGCCTCCGACTAAGAAGGCCCCAGCGAGTTCTACGCGTGCCACCGCCGACGTCCCATCGGTGTTCGACGGAATGCCCGAAAGGTACGTCCGACCATCTTGGAATTTTCTCTTCGCCGTCGTTGGGGGTTTCGCTCAAGAATTCGGTGACTCTCTTTGCGGCTCTCCTCGAGGAAAACACGGTGAACATTGAGGATGCACCGCTTGGGGACTATGGATACAACGAGATGGACGGCGGGGTACACGGTGGCGGCTAAGAAGAAGAGGAGGAGGAGGAGGACTTGCAGGAGATTGAAGGGGAGGTCTTCGAGGCATCGCAATCCACGATAGAGTATAGAAAGAGGAAGAAGAGCTATACCCAGTTGGAGGATGAAGGGTTGATCCGGGCTTGGGAGGTTGTGTCACTCGATGCCATCCATGGCACCGACCAAACCGTGAAGAGGTATTGGCAAAGGATAGAAGACAAGTTCTTCTGGTTTATGCCAAAAAATGTTGACAAGACACCACGCACCAAGCATCATTAATTAAAACATGAGAAGTACTAAAATAACACTACTAAAACTAACAACTCTGATAAGAGATGCATACAAAACAGGAGCTAAATAAATGCAGCAGCTAAACAGAGACTAAGAATAGAACGTATTCTCATGAAAAAACGGAGCGTGTCACTCTCCAATAAAAGAATGTTGGGATCCAACCATGCTTATTGAAAAAGTAAAAACAAAATGAAAGAAAAATAAAACTTAAAACAAAAATAAAATATGCTCCAAGTAAAACACATAAGATGCAAACGAGTAAAAATATAGTTCCACTAGAAGTGACCTGATAATTTGTTGATGAAGAAGTGGATGCCTTGGGCATCCCCAAGCTTAGACGCTTGAGTATTCTTGGAATTTGCTGGGATGTACCACCGGGGCATCCCCAAGCTTAGTCTTTTCACCCTTCTTGATCACATCATATCATCCTCTTCTCCTGACCCTTGAAAACTTCGTTCACATCAAAATTCTCACAATCTTCATTAGCAACGTTAGTGCAATCGAAATAATAAACTCACATGGTTCAGTTTTAACACAAGAATAGCAATCAAAAACACATTAGATACTGTCAAAACTTTTTTTTAAACTCTTTTTCTCAAAAGAACACCAAAAGAAAGAGATTAAGATGCAAATGTGATAAATGACAGAAATCTGTCAAAACAGAATAGCAGGCAGAGATCGTTTTTTTCAAAAATCTTCTGTTTCTAGTGGTAAACTAAGCAAAGTTGCGTATATAACTAAGGAGTAAGCACAAAAAATCTCAGGTCATTTTGAATTTTCTATGATTTTTAACGGAATTAACAGTGGACAGAAGAAATATGTTTTCTGCGCAGAAATCCGAAATATAGTGTCAACATTCCACTAGAGACTTTACTTGGATAAAAAAACACAAAAGAAAAGATACAGTGAGGTTGCTAAGTAAATAGAAAATACCTAAGTTCAAAGCACACAAAGAAAACAAAAAAAACATAATGAAAATAGAGAAATAAAACGGGTTGTCTCCCGGTAGCGCTTTTCTTTAACGCCTTTTAGCTAGGCATAAAAGATCAACTCAGGTATTTTCAAGTGAAGAAGAATCAACATAATATTTTGCTCTAATAATAGAGTCAAAGGATAGCTTCATATTCTTTCTAGGAAAATGTTCCAAACCTTTCTTGAGGGGAAGTTGATATTTAATACTCCCCTCTTTCATGTCAATAACAACACCAACAGTTCTAGAAAAAGGTCTTCCCAAAACAATAGGACAAGAAGCATTGCATTCAATATTAATAACAACAAAATCAACAGGGGCAAGGTTATTATTAACCATAATTAGAACATCATCAATTCTACCAAGAGGTTTCTTCTTAGCATTATCAGCAAGATGAATATCCAAATAACAGTGTTCTAGTGGTGGTAAATCAAGAATATCATAGATATTTTGAGGCAGAACAAAGATACTAGCACCAAGATCACACAATGCATTGCAAGAAAAATCATTTACTTTTATCTTAATGATAGGCTCCCAACCATCATCTAATTTTCTAAGGATAGATGTCTCAAGTTTCAACTTTTTCTTCCCTAACTTTCATGAGAACACTAGTAATATGTTTAGTAAAGGACATGCTCATGGCACTAGCATTGCGACTTGTAGCAAGATTTTGTAGAAACATAATAACATCAGACATATTACAATCATCAAAATCAAAGTTATTATCATCAAAGGTAATAGGACCATTATCTCCTACATCTCTAAAAAAATTAGCACTTTTATTAGAAGTAGTTTCAGCAATTTGAGGCAATTTAGCACGTTTCACCAAAGGAGTAGAGACTTTATCAACACCAACTACTTTACAATTGATAGTAGGAGGTTTACTAGCACTTGGAGCTTCAGTTTTACTAGTAGTTGTGATAGCACACACTCTAGCAATATTATTCTTTTTAGCCAATTCATCTTCTTTTTCCCACCTAGCACGTAATTCAGCTATCAATCTAACATTATTGTCTATTTGAACTTGGATGGAATTCAAATTTTTATTTTGTTTAACATCTTGTGGCAAAACTTTCAGTTTTAGAAAATCAACATCAATAGCAAGGCTATCTACTTTAGAGGCAAGAAAATATATTTTACCAAGCTTTTCCTCAACAAATTTATTAAAAGCAGTTTGTGTGCTTATAAATTCTTTAAGCATGTTTTCAAGATCAGAGGTAGAGCTTTTATTATTATTTTAGGAGTTGCCATAAGAATTACCATAGCCATTATTAGTAGGATAAGGCTTATAATTGTTTTCACCAAAATTATTTCTATAAGCATTGTTGTTAAAATTATTATTTCTAATAAAGTTTACATCAACATGCTCTTCTTGAGCAACCAAAGAGGCTAAAGGAATATTATTTGGATCAACTTGAGCTTTACCATTAACAAGCATAGACATAATAGCATCAAGCCTTTCACTCAAAGAGGAGGTTTCCTCAACAGAATTTATCGTCTTACCTTGTGGAGCTCTCTCAGTGTGCCACTCTGAATAATTTATCATCATATCATCAAGAAGATTTGTTGCATTTCCCAAAGTGATGGACATAAAGGTCCCTCCAGCAGCTGAATCCAATAGGTTCCTTGAGGAGAAATTCAACCCTGCATAAAAAGTTTGTATAATCATCCAAGTAGTTAGTCCATGAGTAGGACAATTCTTCACCATAGTTTTCATTCTGTCCCAAGCTTTAGCAACATGTTCATTATCAAATTGTTTAAAATTCATTATTTCACTTCTTAGGGATATAATCTTAGAAGGAGGATAATATTTTCCAATGAAAGCATCTTTGCACTTAGTCCATGAATCAATAATATTTCTGGGCAAAGATAGGAACCATTCTTTAGCTCTTCCTCTCAAAGAGAAAGGAAATAATTTCAGTTTATAATATCTCCATCCACATCTTTATATTTTGCATCTCACATAGTTCAACAAAATTATTAAGGTGGGCGGCAGCATCATCAGTACTAATACCAGAAAATTGCTCTTTCATCACACAATTTAATAAAGCAGGTTTAATCTCATAGAAAGCAGCAGTAGGAGCAGGTGGAGAAATAGGTGTGCAAATAAAATCATTGTTGTTTTTTCTAGTGAAGTCACACAACTTAGTATTCTCAGAGGAACCCATTCTAGCAGAAAAATAGAAGCAAATAAATAACAATTATTAAGTAAACTAATTTTTTTGTGTTTTTAATATAGAGAATAAAAACAAGAAAAAAATAAAAACAAGACAATAAACAAAATAAAGAGGTTGAGAGTGAGAGAATCCCCTTGCCAGAAGAATTCCTTCTCCCGGGCAACGGCGCCAGAAAAATCTTTGTTGTTGGTGATGGCGACCGTGGCGGGAGGAAGTCTTCTTATATATGTTTGTTTGCTCCCCGGCGACGGTGCTAGAAAAATCCTTGGTGTGTGTTGTTGGGATACCCCAAGAGGAGAGTGTGATGAGCACAACGGTAGGAGTTTTCCCCTTAGTTAAGAACCAGGGTTATCAATCTAGTAGGAGAAAGAGGATCTTCGGAAGGTTGATGCCACTGACGGTGGTGCTGGCGCTTCACCGGTGTCAGCAACAACGTGGAACCTGCACACAACACAACCAAAATACTTTGCCTCAACGGTACAGTGAGGTTGTCAATCTCACCGGTCTTGCTGAAAACAAAGATTAGACGTATAGTGTGGAAAACAGTTGTATGCTTGCAGAAAGTAGAGAGAGTAGAAAATTGTTGTGGTTTGTTTAACAGTGTGGAAAATGAACCGGGGTTCATAGGTTCACTGGTGGTGTCTCTACATAAAAGATAGCATGCTGGGTGAACAAATTATAGCTGTGCAATTTAGTGCGGGCATTACAACAAGATACATAGACAGACATATATCTGCATCTATGACTAATAATCCACCCTCAAGTTATCATCTAAACCACCTTAGGTATTAAGTTGCAAGCAACAAATAATTGCATAAAACAAAGTGTGTAATGTAAGCAATGATTATATACGCGAGTACTCTCACCGTTGTTTTCTCCCTAATGGCAACAACACATCCTCCCCCTTCACGTCTCTGTCACTCGAGCAAGGCAACAAGGAGGCATGAACCCGCTATCAAGCATAAATACTCCCTCTTGGAGTCAGTAGAAACTACTTGGCCAGAGCAACCACTAGCAATGGAAAGCATGCAAGATCACAAATAACATATGCAATAAAGACTATAATCAACTTGTCATAAGGTCAATATTCATCGGATCCCAGTAAACACAACATATAGAATTACATAAGATCAATCTCGATCATGATAGGCAGCTCACGAGATCTAAACATGGAGGCATATGTGGAGGAGACAACCATCTAGCTACTGCTATGGACCCGTAGTCCAGGGATGAACTACTCACGCATCACTCCGGAGGCGGGCATAATGATGTAGAAACATCCGGTGATGATTTCCTCTCCGGCAGGGTGCCGGAAAACAGCTCCAGAACCCTCCTGGTCTAGGTTTAACGGTGACGGCGGCTGCGGAACTTTTTCGGGGATTTTTATCAGGTGCTTAGGGTTTTCCATCCGGGGGGCTTAAATAGGCGAAAGGGCAAAGGCGGTGGAGCTCCAGGGGCCCCTACACCCCTAGCTGGCGTGGCCAGGGGGACCCACGCCAGCCCATGGTGTGGGCCCCCTGCTGCCTCTCTTCGACTCCTCTTTGGTCTTTTGGATGCTTCCGGGGAAAATAGGACTTTCGGGCTTCGAATTTTCCAATTCCGAGAATATTTTCAGAACAACTTTTCTGAAACTAAAAACAGCAGAAAACATGGAACAAGCTCTGGGCATCTTGTTAATAGGTTAGTCCCGGAAAACGTATGAAAATGCTATAAATAAGGGAGAAACCATGTAGCAATTGGCATAATATGATCATGGAGCATCAGAAATTAGGGATACATTTATGAAGTATCACCCTCCTCACGGTATTCTCAACCGATCCCCTCTATTTTATCCAACAGAACTCTCACATTTTCCATATGTTGGTAACCCTAGGTGAAACCCTAGTTCTTGATTGATTTCGAAATTTAGTGGTACTTTGGTGTATATAATAGTTGTGCTAGAGATGTAGATGCGTGAGAGACATTTAACTTGTTAGAATGTAATAGTTGTGCTAGAGATGTAGATGTGTGAGAGACATTTAACTTGTTAGAATGAAATAGTTGTGCTAGAGATGTAGATGTGTGAGAGACATTTGCCATATTTTTGGTATTCTCTAAGGTGGTAGATAACGTGGTGTATGTAATAGTGGTTGAAATCTCTCACATTTGACACATTGTTTTGTTTGGTATACTTTGGTGTATGTAAGAGATGTAGATGTGTGAGAGACATTTTACATGTGAGAATGAAATTGTGGTATTCGCTCAGATGGTTGATAATGTTTGATTTATATGATAGATAGATGTTTGAGAGGTGTATATTTGCGTGTTTTTTTGGTACATATATTATTTCTAGATGACTGCAAAAATTCATTTCGATGTGTATGTGAGACATGTGTCATATATCTTGTTATATGGATGTCAAATATATTAGGTTGTGTATGTGAGAAGTGGTTATTTATCGTTCTATTCTTATTAGTTTGTCTATTTTGTAAAATTATAGGATGAATGATGGGTATCTTCTCGAAGGTAAATATGATGTTACTCGCCGTGGGATGTTGATGGCGGAGAAGAAGAGGGTAATCCATATTGATGATGTTAGTTCATATATATCGGGTTTTCATGGTTATTTTTCTAACTTGTATTTGTTCTTGTAGGTCTTTGCCCCTCTTCGTTTGCGGTCTCGTGACTATTGCTGTCACGGGAAACGCATAGACACCCTTCAGCAAATTGTTGAAACATTCTTCCATGTTTTTTTTCATGTCTTCGTACATCCTACCGTCCTAGACAAAGGCTCTAGCACACTTGTGGGCCATTTCGGCGTGCCTATGTATGAACTATTGAACCCCTGCCGATGTTGTGAGTCTGAGCAATCGGTTGTACAATCTCACAAAATGACTCTCGGTGAAAGCGAGGAAACGATCTTGGAGATCATCCAAAAGCTCCTTATTCCTACATTCCCTATAGAAGTTGGACACAAAATGCCTCATGCACCATCGATGGTGCAAATGAGGATGCCCTGGGATATCGATCTCCATTGCGTTTAGTATGCCTTGGTGGCGGTCTGAGATGACACAAACCTCTCTTTGAGGTTCGAATATCTTGGTTCTCACTTGGTACATGAACCACGTCCAATTATCGTTGTTCTCCGCCGTAACGAAAGCAAAAGCCAAAGGAAACAACCGGTCATTGGCATCATGCGCTACTGCAACCAAGAGTGTGCCTTGGAGCTGCCCGGTCAAGAATGTGCCATCCACCGATATAACCGTCCTAAAATGCTTGAATGCCCTTATGCATTGCCCAAAATCACAAAATGCACGCCCAAATACCCGGACATTTGCACCCTTGTACACCCTAGTCATTGTGCCAAATGGATCCACCACCGTAACCATGCCCTGGTTTGTAGCTGCCATCGCTCCCAACAACTTAGGAAGTCAGTTATATGCTTCCTCCCAATCACCATACAACATTTTAAATGCGGCTTGCTTCGCCTTTCATGCATTCCCATACTTCGCCGTGTAACCTAATAGTTCTTTCGCTGTATCTATGATAGCACCTATCGTATAAGACGGGATGACGATATTTTGACGAAAAGTCTAATAACCAATGAAATCCGAGGTTAGTTTCCGGTGATCATTCTCAACTTCGATGGCATGTGAGTTGACACAACTTGTAATCTACCATTGAGGCCCTCCTTTCCATGGCCTTGCATGCACACTGCATGGACACGCTTTGTGTGCCTCTTCACATCTTACCGTGTAACGCTTCTTGGAGTCCGAGTGAACCACCTTGAAAGGTCGGTAATAATTAACCACATACTCCTTGAGCCATGTGTTCAATTCCAACAAACTTTAAAACTTCACCCCCTCACAAATACCATATTTTTGGGATCCATATCCTTCTTCGAACTTGGCCTTGGTCCAAGCAATTTACTCGTGCCTCCATCGAACATGGCTTTGTCGGCGAGATTAAGATCATGGAACAATGATATCCTATGATCAAAACCCATTACCTTCTTGAAAACTTCAGCTTCTCTAGCCGTTAACCCATCCTCATCAACATCTTCCTCGGGATCATCATCATCCGAGTACTCTACATAACATCAATTGTAAGGCATTTGAGGATCCATGTCATCTTGCAAACAATATGCCTCCACATCACCAACATAATTGGTGTGAAGCTCATCCTCCAACTCACCGTCGTCTTCCGATGATACATCTTGGTCATTTTTTGAAGGGTTTGGAGGTAGTTTGATTTCATGTGGACTCATTGTAGGTTGACTCATGTCATGTTGGGTCATTGGAGGTGGACTTTACGATGTGGCATACACTTCATGGTCATCAAATTACTCGTTAGGAATAGGTCTCCTAAGATCACTTTGGGAGGCACAACAGTTTAAATCAAAGTGCATGAGGGGATCAACCTTCTTAGTGGCAAATAATTCACGAGTTTTGTCTTGAGATTTCATCACGATCTCCTTATAAGCACTCCAACGAGACTCAGAGCTGAGAGTCATCATCTTCCAACGAGAGTGCATCCCGGTCCCAACATTATGCCTTTCCACCAATTCAACTACATCATTTGGCTCCATCCAATTCAATTCAATCATCACTTTTTCCACAACATTGGATTATGATTAAACATCAACACAACCTCCTTCGGATCATGGTCAACATTGCCTCTCAAAAAACATTCCTTATCTGCATGATGAACACTAACAAATTTCTCCATCTAAAAAATAATTACAACAACACGACACAATTGCTCACCAACTATAAATATATACACTTAGCATTTATTTGAAGCTACTAAAATAATAAGATCTAACCCTAAATAATATAAGCCACTTACTACATCTAACCCTAAGCTTAATACTAGGTATTCAACACTAACCCTAAATAATATAGCCCACTAACTAGATTTAACAAAAATCCTAATCCCTAACCTTGAAATCATGTGCACACCACTACATAGCCATCATACACAACCATTGAATAATTAAACCACACATTTTCCCTCATATGCAAAATTTAGTGTTTCTAAGATCTACACAAATGCCACTTTAAATTGCAAAATTTCAATTGGACACAAAGATAAAGCATAGAGAGCCACGAAGTATGGATCCAAAATGGAGAGGTTTGCTAGTGATCAGAGTTGGGAGAGTGAGAGAGAGAAGGGGACCAGTTCAAGAAGAAGATGAACAAGTGGAGTGAAGAGAATGGGGTCAGGCCCGAACTTTTTTTACATGCCTGGATGCACCGCGCCTTTGGCCCCGGCGCTACATTACCGCACCTGGGCCCTGCCGTGCCAACGTGGCGGAGGCACCTCGCCGTGGAAATAAATCCTATACGACCACCCTAGTACGACCCACCGGTGGACCATATCAGGAACTGTACACGTAGCAAATGACTTATTGAATTTGGTTAGCGATAATCAGGGATTCGTGGATGACTTGATCTAAGATTTGATCAACGGTGAACAAGGTGGTCCACCGATGGGTCTTTCTAACCGGTGGTCGTATAGGATTTATTTCCCCTCGCCGTGTTGAGGAGTGCGCCCCCGTTGCGGGCTACCAGAAGGGTTAGAAACAGAAACTTTTGGTGTTCGAGTTTATTTTGTCCTCAACTTTGCCCGCGGGATCAGTTTTGTGATTTTTCACGCGCACTGTTGGCCTGACACCGTGCCAAGCCATGCGCATGCAGCTTGCCACCGGCATATGCTACTTCTAGCTAGTACTCCCTATCTAGCAGGAGAGTAGGACGAAGCCTCGCCCTCGCCCGGCGTCAGTAAATAAACCATTGGATATAAAACCACTGTGCTCCATGTATATCCATTGCTTCCGACCAGCAAAATAATAAAAAAAAAAGATCACCTATGCTCTGCTGATACTACTAGCAAAGCCAAAGGCAAAGGGGATTGCTTGCTGCTGTTTCTCGGACAAGCAAGCAACGGTAGATCGATCCTCGTCGCCGGCCGGCCGGCCGGCCGCCGATGGCAATGCCAGTAAGCCCTGCCGGCCTCCCCTTGCTCTCAGTCTGCTCCTTCTTCGTCGCCATATTATCGCAGCGTCTTGTTCGATGTTGTACTCTTACCTATGGTTCGTGCGTGCATTGTTTGCTTTGCATTTCTTTATTTATTTTCCCTAAAATAATGCGCGATCGGTTCGGTCGGTTTCGTGGTTGATTCTGTAGCAGCAGTGGTCCGTGGATGCCTCGGCTTTGCTGTTTCTCCTTTTTCCCCCTAAAATCGCAGTTTGAGGTTTTAGGCCGTTGGATTTCGGATCCGACGACCATCTTGCTTCTTCTTCCCTGCGCCCTGTGCTGCCCCGATTGGTGCTCGGCACTGACCGCCGTTCCACTGCCATCGGCCATCTTTCTAACGGCCACCGCAGTTTTTCTCTCCGGCATCGGACCATTATCCCACCGCGAACCGAGGAGCACAGTAATGACGTGGGGGCGAGCCAGCAGCCCCGGACAGAGTCGTGGAGAAGCGTTCGAGGAGCGGCCCAGGTTTCTCCCCTGGATCTGACCGTATCCGATCGATGCCCTCGCCCTCCGCCATTATTTTGCATCTTTTCCATGTGTTTTCGGCCCCTACGAATTCTCCTGTTTTTTTCCCTACTAAAAATCATGTACAAATGATAGCCCTGGTTGGCATCGGGATGATTTTATTTTAATGTTCAACGAAAAAATTCTTGTGTACTCAATCCTGCACACCGTATTTGATGATAAAAGATTCCCTGCAGAAACCACATAGTTTCTTTTTTTTAGGAAGAACGGGATAAACATCTTTAGTTTTGTCGGAAGGTTGTTCGTTTGCCAGTATGCATGCTCTGTTTTCCTCATAAAGCTAGTACTATTCATGTCCCTGACTGATGGATTTGGTTCTTTCTAGGAGGCCAACACAACCAGATGCAGGGATAAAGCAATTGATTTGAATAAGCCACCAAAAAACGAACAAGGTATGATCATGAATTTACGTGTGCTGCTATTAAACCGAATAGATAGAATACATTTTTGATCCGGTGCTTTCACAATTTAAGAGGAACTCGCACCACGCTCACCTGGTTACGACTTGAAACTTAGTATACATGGCAAAACGTACCTTACTTTCGATTTTCTAAGCACCAAATGTTAGTGCGAATTGGAAGTTTTAGATTTATGCTTTTAAAATCTTGGGTTTGGAGAGGCCCTAAATGCCCATGTTGACCCAAGCGCCAAATGTCCCTTGCTAATTTGCAATTTTCTAAAGTTGTTAGAGAAAAGCAAGCAAAAAAGGAACATGTACCAATTGTTAACTTATGCGGATCCATATGTACATGGATAACTCTCGAATCCAGGTAGACTGTTTGGATTGCAGAAATTTAGAGGATAAAATCCATTTTTTTTTTCTGAGCTTGCATTTAAGACTTGCATCCTATTTCTGATGCCTGATGTTTGCTACTTTGGATTGTTTTTTTGGAACACGTGGTATGTTTATAATATTTTTTTGCATAATATTTTGGCTGAATTATATATTTTTCATGCCAGGTTCTGGCTTCAGCTATGTAGTGCTGCAAAAAGATTCCAAGAACATCTGCCGGACAAAAGTGTTTGATGCTCCCGATTGCATCAAAGTGTATGTTGATTCTAGTTTTTTCCAGCTGACCATTCTAGAGAGTGACTACTACACATATGAGTTCGAACCAAAATTGATTTTTATGTACATAATTTTTCTTGTTTTCTGTAGCATACTATTCTCTATCACTGAACTAAATTTATACTGTTTGTTCCTTAGATTATTGTTATAAAATACATGTTGTTGCACTCGTGGTTAATGTAATAATACTAGCCTAATCTACTTGAATGAATCTGCTCCCTGTTTTAATGCTTATCCAATCCCATCTTGCACCAAATCCGATGAAATAGCTTATGAACAACATATCTCTATTAAATAAGATAGTACAACTATTCAACCACCTTTTTAGCAGTAAAATAAATATGCAAACATGAAAAAAATTACACTCTTGGTTTCGGAATGCATAGTAGTTATGTAAAGAAATGTATCAACAAAATATTGCTACAATGAGTTAGCATTTTTCTTGCAAGGAAAACATTATGGAAGCATCCCTTGTGTTTTTTTTTTATGCATATTTGGGCCGGTGGTCTATATATTCAGAAGATGGAGTAATTTATGATTTCCTGTTGCAGTCCCCATGTTTGGCAGATTATTAAGTTCGTGCCAAGAAAGGAGTACGATCTGAATGACTTCCTTAAATTTTCACTAACTCCTGATCCGGAAGATGAATATCAAAAAAATGAATGGGAAAAGTTTATGTATTTCCTCCGCGAATATGAAAAGGTAAATATTATTTCCACTGTATGGCTATTTAGTTAATTACTCATAATGGATATGGAAGATACAACATATGCTACACATTTTATCTTTAAGTCATCATACCAAGATTGTTTTGACTAAACATAGACACATGGTTTAAGAAGTATACATTAATGGGGTGAGGGAGAGAGCTGCCATGTTGTATGAATTCTTAGGTCTCAATTAACTAAAACTGGACAGGGTTCATGAGCAGTATGTTGTAATTTGTTATACTACATCTATTAGCTCCATTTTGTTGTCTATAATGCTAGGGCTCTTATTCCTCCCTTGTGTTTTTTGTAGGTTGGTGTTGTTGAATTCAGGTCTCTTATCTTCCGCATTCTTGCTCCTGGATTTCATTCTTTCTCTCCAGTGGTGTTGTATGAGACCGTATTGAATAACCCTGGAATCTGCAAAAAGATGGCAAGAACATCTGGTGAGATTTTTTTATTTACTTTTTTTTAATATCATTGATTTCGAGTTATCTATTATTGGTTCTGCATCAATATATTTTAGCCAGCCTTCAGTATTGTTCCCTTGTTTCCTAGTGGGAAGCTCATTGACTATTGGCAAGACATCTCTAAACTGGCAACCTTTTGTTCTCTTACTTTGGATCATTTCTTGGTATTTTTTTTCAAACGAAAACGGCAGGGAAGGCCCCAATAGTAGAATTATTGAAAATGATATATCTACATGAGGAATATACTAGAAAAGTGGGGGAGCTATTACATTCAAAGTATGTGAATCTTTGCTTGATGGAAGTGATATCCATTGTTGAAACTGAAGCTGTACATAATAATATTAGATTTTGGTGATTTTGACTGTTCTTGCTTATTAACTGTTCTTCACTTGTATTTTGCAGCGCCAGGGAGATCCAGAACAAGTGAGCAGACTTGTGATAACATACCACATACAAAGCACATGAAATCTGGATTAGTTTCGGAATCCTCAGCATGCAATTCTCTTGAATATGGTTCTAGTATTTTGGATCCAGCTGTGAAGAACAAAGCATCTACTCTTGCAAGCAATTATGTTAAAACAAGCCCTGGTTATTTAAGAACACTCAGTCAGACACATGCTGGGTGGATCTTTGGAGCAATAGCAGAGCTCATAGATAACTCCAGAGATGCTGGTGCATCTAGGTACATCCATGTTTTCAAGGCTATAATCAGAAAATTGATTTCTTGCGCAATTTTTATATCATTTTAGTCTCAGTTTGACTTCGACGGCCATGCGTTCAGCTCAATTGTGTAATCTTATTCAAGATAGTAGATATGCGAAAAATATAAGAACTTGTTATTCAGTGATATTTGTAAAGCTAGTAAATAAAAGGGTAGGTTATAAGCTCCATGGCGCGAAATGTAGGTGTATATGCTACGTCATATCCTACTTTTAGTGGCACATGGATTTTAGGAGCTTCAACGTTTTTGCAAGCTGTAGCATACATTTTCTGAACAATCTTCTTCACCGAGGTATCTTTGACATATTTCGAATATTATCTAGAGCAATCTGTTGTTTGATTGCACTAACTGATTCATTCTTTTTACTATCCTTATTCACGGAAGGTTGGATATTTCCATTCAACCTATGTTTTCAAAGAGAGCAGATGGAGAAGTTCCTGTCTTATGTGTAGTTGATAATGGCCATGGAATGACTTACAATCAAATGATGAGAATGGTCTTATTTGGTCATGACCGACCAAATGAGCACTGCCAGGATCAGATTGGGAGGTTTGGAATTGGATTTAAGGTATACAAATGTGTTAAAATCTTTTCTAATGGTCCCACTCTTATACAGTCTTCATTTCCATATAATTGCTGTGATCCATGTTATCAATAAGTATTTTGATATTTTTTTTACATCTATTATATGTTGCATTTATTTGATTTATTGAAACATGTGACTGAAATCTACCTGAGTGTGATAACATCACATTTTTATTTACCTCATCCTATAATCCACTACTTAGATGTGTAATGCTACTGGGTAGATGATTACACATACAACTGTTCCGTCTCAGGACTAGAAAGACACGAACTGGTGTGTTATTCTTCTGCAAGCATATTATAGAATTAAGTGCTAGAGTCGTTTAACTTTCCTAGGTTTTCCTGTGCAATGCAAGTGTCATGCTCCAGGTTGCTTTACCTTCGTCCATTTCTGTCTTAGGACTTTCTAATGTTTTAGTTTCAGAAGTAATAAGCAGTTTTGCTATTTTGTAGACTGGTGTTATGAAACTTTTCTTTCTTAGGACTCTCTAATGTTTTAATTGCAGAAGTAATAAGCATTTTTTGCTATTTTGTAGACTGGTGCTATGAAACTTGGGAAAGATGCACTTGTGCTTACCCAAACTTCAACTTCAATATCCGTGTCCTTTCTGTCTCAGTCCTTCAATGAAAATAAAATTGTAAGCCTGATTCTGCGTACTGTCTTCATTCTTTATCTATTGGCATGTTAAGGATATAATATTATGAATTGCTACAGAATCTTGAGATCCCTGTGGTGACATATTACAAGAAAGGGCAATACATGGAGGTTGATTTGAATGTTCAGTCTAAAGCTGCTGCAGACTATAACATGAATGCTATTAAGGAATATTCTCCATTTAATGAGTATGTCATTGGAGAAAAGATAAGCTTATTTGGTGAAGAGGGTACTGGCACACAGATTTTTATATGGAATTTAGATAGATGGGGTGCAGATTACACCTTGGAGTGGAACTTAGAGAAGACCGATGAAAATCTCGTAGGCCATGATAATAGAGACATATTAATCCGTTCAAGAAGAGTCAGATTGCGCCCAGGACAAACAAGTAGCAATGTATGTAATGTCTCATCAACATATGATTCATTACTTTTCTTTTTCACACATCATATAACCTTTTCAATTTATCAACGATAAGTTTGGTGTACCATTCTAATGGTTTCCGTGCAACTGGAAGAGTAGGTGCACTTTATGCTTCTGCACATTGTCCTTAAAATTATATCAGCAATACCCTTCGCACATTTTTAGTACTCAAAATGTCATGCATGACTTCATGATTACTTTTTTTGGAATTTTGGTTAAAGCATTACTGACATAGTTCTTAATTTAATTATTTTTATGATCGTTACCACTGACACGTTAATCATATTCTGCAAAAGTACCGCTGGATTATTCACTTAAAGCTTATCTCCAAGTCATTTTCCTGAATCCTCAGATGCAAATGAGTGTCCAAGGATCTTCGGTAAATACTCATATGCCACATATTTCCGTATGTGATGACATGTCATGTTCATGTTTTTTGTTTTTCCTAGGTCATAACATGTCATCTGGAAAAGAGCCTTGATAAGAAGTCTGTTATACCTGGTAAAATCATGGGAAGGACCATTCATCTGACTATTGGGAAGAGTGAAGTAGAATGGGGCAGAGTAAACTGTGGAGTTTTCTTGTATTGGCATGGCCATCTGATAGAGGTGGGAGCAGTTGTTATTGTATTAAATCACAGAAACTTGTCCACTTTAATTTATCTTTATTTCATACATTGTTTCTTTCTGACCTGTTTGATTAGAATTACTGGTCATCTCATGCACACATTTAAAATAACCTTAAAGTCAAGATATGATACATCTATAAACTGCAATATTTTGTTCAATTAGATAACGTAAATACTTTTCTTCCATTACTTACAATGGTAGAGATAGAGAACGCATTAAGCCCCTGTATTTTTGGGCATGGAAAACATCGTTGAATGTTGTTAGGTAAGCCTTAGGCACTAAGTTTGCCAGGCTAGCAACTAGCTGTAATATATTTCAATTTTGCCAGTTTGCTGTGCAAGCAATCTTACCTTTGCATCGACTCTACCCTCTATATGTACATACAAAGTGTATGAGCTGTAGATATCGCAGTACAAATAAATAGAAAGTGACTTACCTGTGTGTGCGCGTAAGATTTGAGAAGTTCCTATTAAATAAACAACTAGCAACTGTTCGCAGAAATTGGATTGAGCTTTAGTTATAAACCACAAGCAATACATGCTCGTTTTGTTTCAGCAAATTCATGTATTATTTTTTGTATTTTTGTAACTTAGATTTTTGTTCTTCCCAGTCTTACAAACGAGTTGGAGGTCAAAAGCACAATGCTGTCACAGGGCGTGGAATAATTGGAGTTGCAGATATTACTGCCCTCATTGTATGGTTTGTTAATCATGTTATTTTCTTTATACCCTTGTATCCCTGGCAATAAAATTCTTGATATATTTGCAGGATGATGAAGATGGTAACACTTGGGTTCTTAATAGCAAACAAGGGTTTCAAGATTGTGAAATGTACGCCAAACTGGAGGAGTGGCTCGGTAGAAAAACAGATGAATACTGGAATGCAAATTTTGGCAATCTTGAATTGATATGGATATATGATTTAATATATATTAAAAATATATCACACATATCTTGTCATGAAGTGCATTATGATATCTCTTGCATTGCAAAATACAAGAACGACAAGATATGAGTAGATGATGACGCTGTACAGCATAGATACATCTATCTACATCTGTAGAAAATACATGCATTTAGTATTTATAAATACATCTGTTTACATGTATGTAATCCTGCTGTCAGGGGTTTACTATCGACAGGGATTGGGTTGCACTTCAATCCTTTTTTTTTTCTTGTTATCTCACAGAAGGGAACTGGGCATCGAATAGTTAAGTAGCGCACTCGGTTGTCTGCGCGTCTACCCCGCACCCTGCATTAGAGTCATCAGCTCGGCATTTGTGCTGCAGTTATGCTTCTCCTTAATATATATTGCCGCAGTGGCTCGTTCCCCCCGCTGGTCTCGTTTTTTTCTCAGAGAAGCTAAATGTATATCTTATACAAGAACTAAGTTCTCATTTTACCTTTCATTGTGCTCCATAATATTCTAAAGTGTTATGTTTACTCATTTTCAAGCACAATTCACTCTAGTTAACTTTCATCATACAGAGAAAAGGGGGTGAGCTCATCAAGGCTGTTGATGACGTGGTGCAATGCCGCAGCTGTCGTAAATGCAGAAACCTGAACCCGGGCTTCAATACAGCATCCCTACCGCTTGAATGGTATGCAGTCATGCCCCTTAGATCATAGAGATGCTTGTAGTTGACGAAGTGCAATGATTGCCATTGTAATAATTGTGTTCAAGTAAACCTTGGCTACTGTGACCAGGGTTTTTGTTCGAATGATTTCCCTGGCCTTATGCGGTTGCTGCTAAACTGGGCTTGACTGTTCAAATCATGACCAATAATCAATTATATCCATATATTTTAAATCCAGTAGCACCGTTAACTAGAAAATCCGGAGTTTGGAACCTTTTTGACGGGTCTGAAGTTCTCATTTTGTGAAATTTCAGGTTTTGCCATATGGAACCTTTCAGTGGAAATTGTGATATTCCAGAGGAACTCGAAGTTGCTGTGATCACAGTTGCCGAGAAGATATCTTGCCGCGGTAAGGTTGGCAGAGTCATACAAGATGAAGATGTGAAGGTAATTAACTTGAAATCCAAAGCTCATGTGCGGTTCATCCTTTCTTAAAGCCATGGTCAGTAGAAGTAAAAAAAAAAGTTAATCCTCATGTATGCCCAGAATGTCAAGTTAATCCCGCCCCCAACTGATGGCAAGGGAAAGTCGTCTTCAGATGCCACGAGCTGTTCAGGTGTGTAGCCACTAAAAGAAGCTCTGGATCGGCATTAATCATGTTAACCCCTGTTTTTTTTTTCAATTGATTTTTCTTACACGGGATAATGATGTGCGATCATCAGGTAAGCCGGGAGGTGATTTCCTGCAAGCCGAGTCTAATACGCCTCGCCCCCATTTGAAGAGATCGTCAAGCGGGTGGCGAGAGCAACTATGAGAAACAGCTGTGATTGCGAGGGCACGGTAGTCTTTTTTCTCTTTGTAACCAAATGCCTTACAGACTTCATGCTTTTCATTTTTGCTGAGGCCGGTTTTCTTTCCACATGATTGAAGGGGTAGGAGGAATGGAGCTGCAGCCAGAGTGCAGCGGCTGGCTGGTTATCCTGTTGCGAAGCTCCGTGCGATGTCATCCGACCGGTGGCTACGTGCTTCCTGATACTTGAAAAACGCTTCTAAACCAACTGGAACGCTTCTAGGGAAATGTGTTCGTGGCAAAATGTTTGGACCGGTTGTTCCTAATTTCGCTTGGAACTTTTTTTTTTGACAAACTTGGAACTATTCTCTTTGTTCGTGACAGTTTATTGTAGATGCTCCTTGGTGTTTGTCACAAAACTCTGACTCGGATCGCCTCCTCCAACCTGTCACTTTCGTGGGCTCTATCCTTGCTCTTGGCTCGGTGGGCGACAAACCTGACCAGCCAAGGAGTCTTGAAGCTCTCATCTGGTTCTATAATTCTTCAATTTACAATCAGTAGCTAACCTCTTAAAACCATGTAAATTATGACTGAATGAGTGAGGTGGGACTAGTCTCCTCCGCTACCGTCCCCTCTACTTCTCCGAGCCTATTCACGCTAACAATATAGACTTGTCACCACCACTGCCAGCAGCGTGTCTGGGGAAGAGAAGCGGGCAGCAGTCCTGGGCTAGGCCTGATAGGAACGGCTGAATCGAGAGTCTCCGTGAAGCGTGGGCGAGCGGGAGATGGGGAAATTCTGACGGCATTTTGCGTCAGACAAAGCCCTCACCGTCCTATCCCCCCCCCCCCCCCCCCTCCCCTCCATTCACATACCTCCCATCTTTTGCTTCCCATACCGGCGGCGCCGACGCCGTGTTCACCGACTGCGGATATAGCCGGCGGCCCGCACCGGAGCGCCCTCTTCGTCCCCACCCGCGGCGGCGTTGGTACGGAAACGGGGAGCCGCGCTTCTTAAATGGTGCCACCATCTGGTATTCTACATCCATAATGTCAAGAGGAAAGGTAAAACGCATTACTCCTCATCTTCACTTAGCGGTGTTGTCAATTTAGTTGGTATTAATGTTAGCTCCAACATAATTAGGACGACGATTTGGTTTTGAACAATCACACATCAGCACTCATAGTTGTGATTCAAGCCTGGATTCTTCTGATTCACAAGATCGGAGTTAGGCGCCCGCAACTCCTCTGATCACATGGGGTCCTATGTTCGCTGGATATCAGGAGACGATTGCTAATCTTAACTACTTCTATAACAACAACAAGGTAGAGGCTGTCCAAATGCTTCAGATGGTTAGAGCCCCCTTCTATGAACTTGTCAAAAGGTTTAGAGAGGGTGGCCTGTTGAGAGACAACATCCACACCTCCGTGGAAGAGCAAGTTGCCATGTTTGTTCATGATGTAGGCCATAACCAAAAGTTCAGAGTGATGCATATCACGTTCAGAAGATACGACTTAAACAGGTCTTGTTTTCTATTGGCGAGCTCAGACATGAGATGATCAAGTCACCTACTGGGCAAACGCCTACGAAAATTAGAGACGGCTACATATGGTATCCATATTTAAAGGTACGCACTACTCTGTCTTCCTATTTGAGGACCAGATTTCTATGGCCAGTCGATGACACCTCTTTCATCGTGTCTCAGGATTGTATTGGCGTCATCGATGGTGCTCATGTTACTGTTATAGTGTCTAAAGACTATAGAGGGAGGAAGCACTACACCAGTCAGAATGTGCTAGCTGCTGTTGATTTTGATCTCAAGTTCACTTATGTGCTAGCAGGTTGGGAGGGATCAGCACATTGATGCCACCATTCTTTCTGACATTATGTCAAGACCTGATGGGATCAATATCCCTGATGGTAAGTTCTATCTTGGTGATGCTGGTTACGCATGTCGCCCCTATATCCTTCCACCTTTCCGAAAGACTACGTACCATCTCAACGAGTTTAGTGCAATGTTTGGCCCAGCTACTGCAAAGGAAATTGTTCAATCTCGGTAACTCTAGTTTTAGAGTTACATTCGAGAGAGATTTTGCTACACTGAAAAATGGATTCAAGATCCTTGAGCAGAAGCCATTTCACCCTTTTGCCACCAAAGTGAAGCTAATTCTTTCGTGTTGCATTCTTCACAACTGGATGATTGGATGAGGCTTCGATTCCCATGTCCCAGATGAGGCAGATGTCACGCTTGACGGCATTGACTTCCGCCATGGTGTGAATTGGGATGACAATGAAGAACAAGAGGATGGAGTGGGCTGAGGCAATATGGGCTGACAGAGGTACCTAATAGAACCGAAAAAGAAGGACAAGGAGAAGAAGAACTACCACCCCCCCGATCATCAAACTGAACTGCTACTATTTGTATTAGTTAGGGTTATACTGATAATTATTCGTATTAGCTAGGGCTATACTGATGAACTGCTATTCATATTACTAGGGATGACTTTTAAATAACCCAGTATTAGTTATGCATGAGCTTCTATTTCGAGCTCTTCCTTTCATGGTGTTTAGTGCGATAAACTGACAATTTGAGAGAAGAGGTTTTTTTTTTATAAAGGGCTTTATTACTCAAAAAGTTCAAGCATTAGACCCGGCCTCTGCATCGTGAGATGCACACAACCGAAATCCGAAACTGAAAAATAAACAGAGCGACAATGCTACAAAACATCCACTGTAGACTGTCGATGCTATGGAGCCGCTATCCGTAGATCAATCGGCCATCCATGTGGGATAAAAATATCCCTCGCCACCTGCTCCAGTCGTGCACATGCCTCCGTAAAAAGGCCTCGTAACTCCCCTCGCTGTAATGTGGACCAACCAAACCGGATGCAACCAATCAGTGAGCATGGCTTAACCGAACCCTTTTGTGCCTCTCTACAGCGTGCCAAACACAGTGCACAAAAGAGTCATTGATGTGATGCAAGGCTATCTAACAATAGCAAACAAGGATTAGGGGTTGGCTCACTCCGGCCAGACCCTGGAGAGAAAAGCCCACGGATGCAAAAAAAAAAAATACAGCCTACCAAACGCGCCCCAGAGGTACCTCCGCTACCGCTGAACAGCAGATCTACCTCTAACTCAAAATCCAGGCTCTAACAGTGCACACCAAGGTTAACAAACAGCTCACCATGGAATTCTCTGCACAGGTAGAGCCTGAAGTCCTATACCCAGTGACCCCCTATGGTATGTACTCCCTCAGTCTCATAATATAAGGTGTTATTACAATCAATGAAGGAGTATATTGGTTGTAATCGTATTTTTATATTAGACGGGACGGAAGGAGTATGTAGTACGAATTGATATATATATCTTGAACATATATGCTGTTATTTTTGGGAGGGTTGTCATACCTTATTGGGAAGGTTGTCAGTGTCTATTGGAGAAAATTTTACCCTATAACATGTATAACAAAATCTTCCCCAACTTTTACAGGCCCTGGACTATGAGGACTTCCCTACACAATAATAAATTCTGCACATATCGTTATAACAAAACAAAATTTGTGATAGCAATGCATGTGATGGATCGGTCATTTGATGGCCAATGATGCGGCTGAGGCCTCGGCTATCAACGAGAGAGGTTGACGAGCATGGAGGCAAGCACCAATGTCGAACGGGTGCAACTCGGCGCCATCAAATATAAGATTGACTCCAGGCAACACCACGTCCTTGCTATCTGAATCTTCTGAGTCAGGTTTTACGGCAGTCGGGGATGGTGTATCTTCAGTGCCAGATCTTGTGGCAGCCTCATACACCGGAGTGAGCGCGTGGGACCTACAAGAAATTCAGAACGTGGCGATGAGCCATCGACAAAAATAGGGGGGACAAGAGTGGTAATATTAACTATGTGACACACGTCCTATGTTGTTGTCAAGTTTCTTTGGGAAATACCTGAGGATGCTCCCATCGAAGCTCAGAACTTCAGTAAAGCATTTGGGCCGTCTTCCGAGCTTCAGCCTGACATGTTCACGCGGCGACGACCCTCCTTGAGTAGGCGACGATTGATCATGAAATGGACTCCATTTTCCACTCACAATGTTCACGAGTTGGCGCGGCGAGTTCTTCGATCCTCCGCGGTGGTTTAGCAGCCTTGCGGTTGGACCGGTCGCGTGGTACTCGGTGCAAATTTCGCGCAACTTCTTCCTCACGTTCTGCATAGACTCGTAGTGTTCGGCGAGATCATTTTTCTGAAGCATATTCGAATCGACGACCCTTTCGCATATCTTTTCACATAGCTTTGGGTTGAACAAGGGAATTCCAAACTCCAAGGTCAAGGGTATCCACTCATAACTTTCCTTCTCTAGTAGTTCACTGTATTCGCTCAACTTGTGAAGCCTTACTACACGAAGGTAACCAACCATGCTCAGCTCAACTTTGCCGGATAGATCTTCCAATAACGAAATCAAACTTGACATCTGCTCCTCTGGCAAATCTGTGCCTGCTAGCGCGGATGTGACTGATCCATTGGCATTTTTCAGGGGCAATGGGATATCCATGGTTACAAGGTTTCCCGTTTCATCGAGATCATTTATGCTTAGTGGCTGCACTATAACGGCAGAATGTTTTGTCATCCAGTTCACGTAATGCAACAGAAGGCCCCCCCTTACCAAGTTCCCTTCAAACTGCCCTCCTAGTCCACCCACCGCAGAGTGATCCCAAGACCATATCAACGCTTTCTCGCAGTTGTTCAATGGTTCAGGGAGCATCCGGAGACGTTGTCCTTTCATGAAAACAGCCGATACGGGGCCACAACCACCAGAAGTATACAATGCAAGCTTCATCCAAGGTGTCATCGAGGAGTAACAAGGCGGACCGAAATGTACCGGTCCTGCAGTGCTGGGTAGAACCGATGAATGTGGAAGAGGATTCATAGATACAACGATGTCATAGTCCCTGAGAAGTAATCTTTCCAGCGTTGATTGTGTGAGTGAAGCTAAGCTCTCGCAGCGAAGAATGTTGACTCGATAATTTCTCTTAGTCTTCAGCAAGGGGTTGTTACGAGTTGAGCCATCCAGTTCTGTAGTCTCGATATTGTAATTTTCAGTAACCGTCTGGCTGCTGTCAAAATCACTTTTTACAATGCTTTCCTTACTTGTGGATATCGTAGTGGATGGCGAGGATGCATCTGAATCAACCGTCCGGTGCTGTTGTTGTGGTAAGTCACCATCTTGAACATCACCGGTTGGGTCTGTAGTTTGAAGTGAGCTTTTGTTATCCTCAACAACATTATCACCATCTTCCTCTATGATTTGCTTGCTTGAATGGGAGGATAAATCATCCTGCAAAGACTGCTGGTAGCTTTCTTCAGTACATTCATTTGGCGAGGTTCCACCAGACAGCAAACACTCAAGGAAGCACCTTAGGCTAAAAGCATGATTTGCGAATTCTTGGAGCACACCCTCAAATTTCTTTCCTTCTAAACTAGCTAGATCATTGCATAGATCAGGGATGCAAGAATAACCGAGTTTGCCAGCCTCATATAACGTTACGGCATTCGACTTCAATCCTGAAATAGGTTAGTGAAGAAAGATAAGTACACTCCACTAATCCAAATAAGGTTGCATCATAATTGTAGAATGCCAGTCCGAGAAACAAATTGTACAACCATCAATAAGAATCTTTCGGAATATAAGTCCTACCACATCAAAGATGTTGAACATATTTTTTCTTATATAAAAGATTAAAAAGATTGTAGGTATATTGATTATTGAAGTAGTAAAGGAATCTAACCCGGCGATAGAGAGCCCATCATCAAGTATGATGTTACGTTAGCATCAACAATGAATCCCACATAAGCAGTCCCAGAGAATTTTCTGGGTCCATCAGAATCATTGCTTAGTAGTTCACAAGATTTTTCTGAGTTGATGCCTGTACGTGAACCTTCATCATCATCACAAAGAATGTTACCGGGCAATGAAGGTGCACTTGAATCTTTAAGAGCAGAATCTACATCCAAGAGCTTTGCAGCCCATCCCAATCGACAAGCAAATGATGCAGCTGCCTGTAGTTGATAAAGGTCAGCCTGTAAAGTTTTAGCCAATTCAGCAACTGTTGCATTTTCACTTGATACAACAAATACAGCATATAGTAGCCTGCAGTCAAGAAAATATAAAATAAATTAACATCAATAACAAAGCTAGAAATGCACATCAGTTCAATAAGCAATGGTGCTCATTGAAGAAGAATAATGAAGGAAATTACTCACTCTTCAATTGGATCTTCGTAGGACTGATCCTTATTTGAAACAAAACCTTCGAGTCTCGAAACTGAATTAATGGTACAAAATTTTAGAACCATGCATCACTATGTAGAATTTTACATATGGTGTCAATATGAAAATTAAGCTTTTACTATGCAATTTCTTTGCCGGCAGAAACAAATTGACATGTGGCAACTAAACAGACAAATTTAGTTATATATATGGTCTGAACCCCTCGCTCCGCTCTCGCTCCGCCGCTGACCACCCCGGTCTCGGCGGCCACCTCGCCGCCGTGCTCCACTCCGGACACGGCGCCCACGCGCGCGGGCATGGCAGGGATTCCGCCCCCCTTCTCCCCCTCTCCCTCCCCCTTCTCCGATGAGGACGCCATGGGACCGCGGGGTCGTGATGACCGCTGGCGTGGGCGGCGGATTCGGACTCGGAGGGGTCCCGGCGCTCCTACCGGGAGGTGGTCGAGGGCTCGCCCAGGGGAACGGCGCCGCCGCAGCCGCGGGTGGGCTCGTCGGCGTACAGCACGGCGCGGGCCGCGTTCGACGCGCTGGACGAGTCTGACGCCTCGATGGAGGAGGCGGTCCCCGACTCGCCGGAGCAGGGCCCTGCGACGGGTGCGGTCGAAGCGCCATGGGAGCAGCCGAGGCGCAAGCGCCCCCGGGGCCGCCGCGCGGGTAAGCAAGTGGCGGAGAAGGCTCGTCGCACGGCGCGGGAGGCCGGGAAATTCAGGGGCCTGTGCCTGCTCTGCCGCAAGCCGGAGCACCGGGCGAAGGATTGCGACGTCGGCCCGGTTTGCATCCGCTGCGAGAAGGAGGGGCATTGGGCGCGCGATTGCGTGGAGCCGTGGAAGGACCGCTCCTCGCAGGGCGGCGATGCCCAGGGTGAAGAAGGGAGGGTGGCCGCGGCGCTGCCGCGCCCCCCTGCCAGGGTGCTTGGAGCTCGGGAGCGTGCGCCTTCCTCAGGGCTGCAGCTCGCCCTTCCCCCCCTCCCCCTCCTCCCGCCGGCGTGCGGTCGACGGAGCCTGGTGCGGGGGCTAGTGCGAGCATGAACCCGAGATGGCGTCGCGAGCTGGAGACAACCGTGTTGCCGTTCGCGGCGGCGCGAGAGACGGTGAGGGGTGCGCCGGGCGCGGCTGGTCCGAAGCGTGCGACTTGCGTCTTCAACAGATCGCGGCGAGTGGACGAAGCGGAGGAGGAGCTCGCCAACGCGGTCATCGCCTTCGATGACGGCTCGCGGCGGACGCTCACGCCGGCTCGCGTTCGGCAGGCGGTGATCGACCTCCATGGGTTTGAGCCCGGCGCGTTCTCGTCGATCCCGCACCGCGACGGAGGCTTCCTCCTTTTCTTCGACGAGCGGAGGCATCGCGATCAGGTGATGTTGGAACCGTTCGTTCGCACGCCCTCGGTGCGCCTCCGCCTCGTGCCATGGACGCGACGCACAAACGCGGCGGCTGGAGGTCTGGTTGCAAGGGTGGACGTCGAGATTACCGGCTTGCCGGACCACTGCTGGGGGGTGGACGCCGCGGAGACGATTCTCGCGCCGACGGCGTGGGTGGAGAAGCTCCACCACGATACTTGGAACCGGGTCGACATGTTGGTGTTCAAGGTGACGGCGTGGTGCCTAGATGTGGCAGCCATCCCTCCGGTTATGGATTTCCATGTCCCCGAGCCGGTGGCGCCGCCGTCGGAAGATGATCTCGCCTCGCCGTCTTCGCTTGTATCGCCGCCGGTGATCCCAACAATGGTGTATCCGCTGTCAATTCAGGTGATGGGGGCGGTAGACTATGGGAGGAGGGATCCGTTCTCGCCGCAGGGCAGCGGCGACGCTCGCGGAGGCCGGCCGCCGTTCTCAGGCGCCGCCGATCACTCGTACGGGGCCGCTCCTCACAGCGACGGTCAGAGGCAGGCCCGCTCGCGCCAGGGTGACGGCAGCGGGGCGGGCGGTGATGTCACGCGCCGCGGCCGTTCAAACGGCGCGCGCGAAAGGCGCGGTTGCACGACGCTTGCGTCAGGGGTGGTGGTGGGGCCGGTCGGTTCCGCGCAGCCACTCACGAGGCGCCAGCGCAAAAGGCGGCGTGATTGGGCGCGCAAGCGGGCCCGTGGCGCTGGTCTTTCGCCCGTTGGAAGGGTAGGTGCTGCCGCTCCTGCTTTGGTTGGTCAAGGTGGGGCCAGGTTCGGGTGGGCCAGGTTGTACTGGATGCTGCAGCGCCCCTGCGCACCGATGGGGGGCAGGGAAGTTTCCCAGCTGCTTCCTGCCCTGTTGCTGTCGCTGAGAAGGACAGGGACCAGGCGGTTGGTGAGGCTGACGTGGAAAGCTTGCGGGTCCCAGCTCCTGAGGTGGTCAGGGAGGTGGACCCTGCTTCTGATCCAGTTGACCGGCCGTTGCTGCCTATTTCTCCACCGCATGCACTTGGGCCAATCACGCAAGAGGAGGTTGGGCAAGGGCCAGTTCTATCGCCAGCTGGACTAGAAGTGCACGACGAGGGTGAGATTTGGCCTGCTAGGTCAGAGATGCAGCCGCGGGTGGGCTGGGCCGATTCGCCATCGGCGGGCCATGGCCTCTCCATTGCGGGTGGGGCCTCTCCTGGTGCGCCTGAGGGGTTGCCGCGGGAGGGGGTCTTCGACTCCCCGCTTTTTCAGACGCCGTCCCATGTTTCCCCTACTCGTTCCGAGGTGGCTGAGGACTCCCCCCCTCTATTAGGGCGGATCCCTCGCCTAACGACGAGATAGCGGGAGTGGAGATTGTCGACCGCGCTGCTTCTCGGTTTGCTTCCCCCCGCTGGCTTACTCCCGGGGTTCCTTTCCCTCTCGAGGGATCCCGTCAGAGGTCCCGCGCACTCTGGGGGGATTCCTGGCTGCCGCTAAGGCGCGCACGGAGGCCCTTCTACCCCCTCCCCCACTTAGGCGGCGCCTTGCGGAACTCGACTTTCAGCCGCGCCGCATTGGCCGTATCGCAAGGCAGTCGGGTGGCCTAAACTCGGAACAACGGGCCCAGAGGGTCCTCATGCGCAAGCTAGGGCTAATCGGCAGCGATGACGCGCCTTCTTCGGAGGCCATGGAAGCGTACCACAAGATGTTCGAGGTTCCGCTAGAGGAGGATATGGTGCTGGCCATTGGGGAGCTCTATGGGTGGACCTTGGATTCGATCCGAGGTAGCTGCTCACCGGAGGCGCGGGTGTCCGGAGGGGGGAGGCCGGTCTTGGCTTGACCCTCTAGGGGTGTTCGCTCTTGGGTGTCCGTAGTCATCATGTTATATGAACCCAGAGTGATAGTGCTTAACGCGCGAGGGCTCAATGAACGCGCGCGTAGGTCGAATGTCAACTGTCTGGTAGCCTCATCTGGCGCCTCCATAGCCTGTCTTCAGGAGACTAAACTTGCGGTTGTAACCCCCTCGATTGTTACGGAAACTCTTGGTGCGGAGTTTGATGCTTACTTCTGCTTGCCAGCTTTAGGGACTAGAGGGGGAATCTTGGTGGCTTGGAAGAGCGCTCTCGTTCTCTTAGACGCTGACCATATCGACACAAACTCGGTGACTGCTAGGGTTTCCCCATTGGGTGGGGGGCAATCTTGGTGGCTCACAAATGTCTACGGGCCGCAGGACGACACGGCTAAAATCGCCTTTCTCACGGAGCTGCGTACTCTGCGCTCCACGAGACCAGGCCCGTGGATGATCTGCGGCGACTTTAACATGATCTACAAGGATGAGGATAAGAACAATGGTAATCTAAACAGACGGATGATGGGAAGGATGCGCCGTTTGCTCACCGACTGTCGGTTGAAAGAGGTCTATCTCCAAGGCCGTCGGTACACTTGGTCGAGCGAGCGGGATAACCCGACGCTGGTTAGGCTGGATAGGGTGTTCTGCACCACGGATTGGGAAGAGCTCTTTGAGCACTGCTCGCTCTCCTGCCTAGCCTCGGTGGTGGCGGATCACTCCCCACTGCTCCTGGACTGCACCTCTAGACCAGGAGGACGTAGAAGGTTCCACTTTGAGCAATTTTGGGTGAAGCTTGAGGGGTTCCACGACATGGTGGAAACTGCATGGGGTGTCATTGATGGCAACACAGACCCATTCCGGAGGCTGCATGCCAAACTCAAACGTACGGCGCGCCATTTAAGGAGTTGGAGTGACAAGAAAGTTGGCTGCATCAAGTTGCGCCTATCGGTTGCGAGGGAGGTAGTCCTGAGGCTGGATACCGCCATGGAATCGAGGCCCCTCTCTATGGATGAGCGGGCCCTTCGAGCCAGGCTCAAACAGGCGCACCTGGGCCTCGCCTCGCTGGAGCGTACGATGGCAAGACAGCGGGTGAAGATCGCCTGGCTCGCGGAGGGTGACGCGAACACCGCGTTCTTCCATCAGCACGCATCCCATAGAACGCAAAAGAACTTAATCCGCAAGCTCCAGGTGGATGGGGTGGAGGTGTCGGACCATGGCTCAATGGCGAGAGAGGTTTTCAACCACTTCGAATCCCTCCTGGGCACTTCAACGGATAGGGACTGCTCGCTAAACCTACAATTCCTGGGGTTACACCCAATGGTGGATCTCACCGAGCTCGAGGCCCCCTTTACGGCGGACGAAGTGTGGGAGGTGGTTCGGCGACTCCCGCGTGGGAAGGCGCCTGGGCCGGACGGGTTCACCGCCGAGTTCCTCCAGAGTTGTTGGGCCATTATCAAGGAGGACTTCATGGCAGCATTTGAAAAGTTCTTTTCGATGTGTGGTAGAGGGTTTGAGGGGCTGAATCAAGCCCTAATCTGCCTGCTTCCTAAGCGCCCTGACGCGGCCGCTGTTGGCGACTTTCGGCCGATCAGTTTGATACATATCTTCGCCAAACTGGTCGCCAAAACCCTCTCATTACGGTTGGCCCCGCTGCTGGGGAGGTTGGTAGAGACAAACCAAAGCGCCTTTATTCGCAAACGTTGCATCCATGATAACTTCATGATGGTGCAACAAACCGCGAGGCTGCTGCAGGGGCTTAGAGAACCCAGGGTGATGCTTAAGCTGGACATAGCTAAGGCCTTTGACTCTGTGTCGTGGGGTCTCTTGTTTGAGGTGCTACAGAAACTAGGGTTCGGCGACAGATTATGCGCTTGGGTGGCCATTTTGCTCTCGGCCGCGAGCTCCAGGGTGTTGATCAACGGAGAGCCGGGCCCCCCTATTTGGCACCGGAGGGGACTGCGCCAGGGTGATTCCCTATCCCCGCAGCTGTTTGTGCTGGTAATGCGCACGCTGAACAGATTGCTGCTTAAGGCTGCAGAGCTTGGAATTCTTCATCGGCTCTCCCGCCAGCACGCCCTCACGCTCTCCTCGGTGTCGCTCTACGCGGATGATGTGGTAATCTTCGGACACGCCGAGGCTAGAGAGATGCGCGCGATCAAAGCAATTCTTGCGCTTTTTGGGGACGCCACAGGTCTGCGGACGAACTTCGCGAAGTGCTCCATCTCCCCAATAGGTTGTACCGACGAGGAGACAACCATGGCGGCCACCACTTTTGGTTGTCAGATCGCCCCGTTTCCTGTCAAGTACTTGGGGATCCCTCTGGGGTTGCGGAAGCCCTCCGAGGAATCCCTTCAACCCACTATCGACAGGATTGCTGACAAGCTCCCCTCCTGGAAGGCCGCTATGATGCCAAAGGCGGGGCGACTCGCGCTAATCAAAGCGGTTCTAGCAGCGATCCCTCTCCATCAACTTATTGTGCTGAGCGTCAACAAGAAGACCTTAAAGAAGATAGAAAAGATCTTCCGTGGCTTTCTATGGGTGGGAAGGGCGGAAGCTAAGGGTGGACACTGCCACGTCAACTGGGCACGGGTTTGTCGACCGCTCCACTTGGGGGGCCTAGGTATTCCAGACCTACACCGTACTTCCATCAGCCTTCGGGTGCGCTGGCTCTGGAAGATGCGCACAGACACAGAAAGACCTTGGAAAGGATTGGACATGCAATTCTCCAAGATGGAGCGCGCCATCTTCGAGGTCTCTACCGAGATGTCTCTAGGAGATGGTTCAGAGGCGCTGTTTTGGGTGGATAAATGGATTGAGGGGAAGTCCCCACGAGAATTGGCGCCGGCTCTATTCGCGCTTATTCCCAAGAGACGCTGGAAGCGCCGGACGGTTCGAGAGGCGATCCTTGAGCGCCGATGGATCGGGGATATAACAGGAGCTTGTTCCCCCCTCGCCCTATGGCAATATGTGCAGATCTGGAGACTAACCCAAAGGATCCAGTTGTCCGAGGCGCCGGATCGACTGACCTGGCGATGGACGCAGGACGCTGAGTACTCCTCCAGGTCGTGCTACGCCGCACTGTTCCACGGTGCCGTGGAGTCTACAAGCTGGAAGCTCAACTGGAAGACGTGGGCTCCACCAAGGGTGAAGTTCTTTGTTTGGCTCGCTTGCATGGACCGCTGCTGGACGGGGGAGAGGCTTGCGAACCGCGCCTTACCCCATCCGGCGCGTTGCCCGCTATGTGATCAAACTACAGAGACGATGTCCCATATCCTCACGGGATGCTCTTTCTCCCGGACGCTATGGTACGAGGTGCTATCCTGGATCCGATCTACCTTCAGGCCCCCGGAAGCCGAAGACGACTTTGTGGGTTGGTGGTCCCTGACCCTGCGCTCCACCCCTCGACTACTACGCAAAGGCACCTCGACGCTTATCATGCTTACAGCTTGGTGGATTTGGAAGCAGCGCAACGCCACGGTCTTCGACAACGCGAGTCCTTCGATCAACGCCCTCTTGGCTACGATCAAAGCGGAAGCTCGCGACTGGGTGCAGGCGGGGGCAAAAGGGCTTGGTCAACTTCTTCCTTAGTTTTTCGTGCTTTTGGGTTGAGTTGTATCGTTGGGTGACCTCCGTGGAGGATTGTACATAAACTCTCTTTCTATCAAGTAATGAAATGCAAAGCTTTTGCGTTTTCGCAAAAAAAAAAAAAAAATTAGTTATATATGGTCCCATTGACAGAGATCCTTTTTTTTTGCATAACTTTCTCTAAATCCATACCTCTGAAACGGTCTTCTGGATAAACTGGCACATCGAAGTATACCCCTCCTCTTCTATAAAGGGCATTTATAACCTCTGGATCAAATAGAACATATGAATTGACCTCTTCCTTACATATTTTGTCTATTGCTAATGTTTCTTCTTCAGTAAGTTTCTACAGTAAAATAGAGCCATCAATTCCTACAAATAAAAAGTGCTCTTGTATAATTACTATCTTATGGAGATACAATGTCTAGTCAAACATATATGTAACAATTCACAGCATGAATGAGAACACACATTGTTCATTATTTTCTTCTATGGAAAGTATGATGTCCTTACAAAATTAATAATAAAGATACTCTCCATGAATCTTACCTTGAACTCCTCCAATGTAAAGTTTACAAAACGAACTCCCCACCAAGGTTCTATCACTAAGTCTGCGGGTTGTGCAGGTAACAACTCTTTCGCAATTGATTTGTTCAGCTTCCACATTATCTTCTGAAATACCAGAAAGTAAAGAGAAGGGATTATATAACATGATGAAAAGAGTACACCAGTTGGGTATTGTTTACTTTTATAAATGTACATATGAAAAAAATTATCATTGTGTGTTTGATTTAAAATCTCAAAGCTCATGTCAAAGTATTTAATTCCACATTTTACACTATTTGACAATAATCTCGCATTCTGATAAAGTGATCCGACGTTTCACACCCATTTGGCAACTGAGCGAGAGGAATTGTCACAAGTATAATAAAAAATTGAGTGATTGATCTTCCTCCAAAAAATTGAAATTTAAACCTTGATCATTATATATATTTTTTATTTTTTATGAAATTATATTTTAATTTGTGTTCAAGTTACTTTAGGAAACCTCGATAGTCTAAGTTAACTTCGGTTAAGTTTAATAATTATGCCAATTTGAATCTTTGTTCTAGGGGGATAAGAATGACACAGTAATACCTTTGATCTACACCTATTCATGATATCTATAAACTCGTTTCTGCCAACACCAGTTATCCTCAGGGCATCCGCGGCAGTGAAGTTTGGAATACTGTCATATGGTTGCTCTGCGAGAATTTTCAAGAAGTTAGATCCATAGAAAGAACTATTAGCATACGTCTTGTTGACAATATTGACATTAGTTGGTGCTATAGGATATATTATCTACCTACTACTAGTACTTACAGCAAATATAATAAAATTGTTGTACAGTAACATACGTGAAAGATATGTATACAAAAGGTGCCACATATTACCTCCCAGAATGAACCTGATTATAATCTCAATTATGTAATCAAACAATCACTCCCACCATTTCCTTACCATTCTTCATAGCTTCGAAAAGGACGTCGCAGTAAAATCTGAAAGGCGATATCCTCATTACTCGACAGATGTAGTCTGCGAGGTGGTACGGGTACAGCTGCAAAATATTTATGAAAGAGAGCAGTCATGAAATGGAAAGCTTCCAAATGGAGACACTCAAGTCTAGAGAATGCCAGAAATATCTGAATAAACAGAAAGCCATGACACAATTTTAAAGAATGAATACACAGAACGAGGAAAAGTAAAAGCTACACATACTGCGAGATTTCTGCGGAGGTAGCGCATCAGATCCTCGTAGTACTCCCCCTCCTTGCACACTTTCCGGGAGAAGCATGAACTCCACGGCAACCGCTTGCGTATGCAGTAATCTACGACCCTGCCATGCATCAGATTATTTCGCAAGCAGAGAAGATCAGGCATTCAGAGAAACGCATTTCCTTGATACGAATGGGATCAATCAGATCATCCAAGAATCGTACCTGCGGTGCCACTCCTCCTTGGAGACGACGGCGGCCTGGATGCGTTTGGGGAGGGCTTCCCAGGGGCACTCTTCTCGGATGGCCTTCACCATCATCTGCTCCTCCACCGTCGCCGCCATCTGCTGCTGCATCCTCGATCGCTCGCTCGATCGATCTGTCTCTCGTTTCAATTCTCTCCTCCAGCTATTGATTGGCTCGATCGATCCGACAATGAAAGCAACCGATCCGGGGAGGCGCGCGTCGGGGGAGAGTTTTTTTTTCGATTCCGATGTACCACTGTACTATATTAAGGAGAAGGGCTGGAGGCTGTGGTACGTGTCCAGTGCGTGGTGCATCGCCTTCCTCGGACCCTCGAGTAGATCGCCATGATTCTCTCCTAAGCTGCTACGCGAGCGACCAAAGAATCCCTCGATGAAACACTACCCGGACCGGCCGAATTGCCTGAGTGCCGAACTGTTTCAGGGTCTGCCAAGTAGTAGTAGTACATTTTACAATCAGGCACTAACCGTTCGAGAAAAAAAATATCAGCATACTCAGCCTAAAAACACTCGGCAAACAATTAAAATAATACGTAGTAACGTACCTATATATTTGATTTTTGAAGAGCAAGCATTTTTATTAGGAGTTTCTAACGTTTTGTTGTAGAAAAATATTTTTCATTTCTAGAGCGCCTAAAACGTTCTTTTAAAACAAGTGCAATTAATATGGATCAAATTGGTACATCTTAATTTTCACACAAACTAGACCATATTCAATGGAAATTTTTTAATCTATTTTTGTCAATTTAAATGACTTTCTACCCATTTTTCGAAATTAATTCAAATTTGACTTATATTATGTTCTAGTTTTCTCTTAGAAATTACTGAAAATCATATTAAGTTATCCAAGTATAATTCCATGCAATTGCCATAGAGGGTGTGTTAAAAGATTCATGCCCCGGCTATGAATAGTATAATCGACGATTTTACCACTATTTTAAAAAACAAAGAAAATGAAGAAAAATATTGCAGTAATTTGGCATGAAGTTCTCTTATGTGTAATATTTGTTAGGAAATGATTAGCATGTGACATGATAATGGGACTATTATGATCATTTTCAAGAGGCGACTAGTGTTTCTAGTGTTTATCGCTATGACATATTGCTAGCTTTCTCCTGCTTCTTCCGTTAGAAAAAAATAATTTGTTCTTCTAGTATGATTTGTTCTTCTTGCAAAAATTTGACTAATCCAGAGACCGCCAAAGTAGTGGCTCTTTGTTAAGGAATGATTCTGGCAAAGCGCCTTGCCCGTCATTCTCTTATTGTCTAGTCAAATTGCACACGAGTAGTTGAAGCTATGAACTCATCGTTGGGCTGTTCTTCAGTTTATGCACACATTCTAGAGGACTCTCAAGAGATTTTTCCAGATTTCAGAAAGGTCATTGTTATTTTGTAATAGAGATTCAAATTCTATTGCATGTGAACTAGCTTAATTTGGGAGGGATAATCCACCTGGCACTGTGGTGTGATATACCCCCATTTTTTATTGTTGTTGGTAAACAATGTAACTATTGTTTGAGTATTAATAAAGCTAGCTGAATGGCCTTTTGCTAAAACAAATAGTATTCGTTTGTTCTAAGTGGCCCTTTATCAAACTATCATCCACTAATAGCTCATCAACCAAATTTCAACTAAATATGGATCCTCGCCTAAAACACCATAGTAAAAGGTGTTCCGTCAAATATCAGATGATCTGAGATCTAAAAAAACGCTATTCGGGTTGGCTTATCCGAAACTACGAAATGCAAAAACTGTGAAGTCATTTGAAATAAGTCTTTTGATACGGTGTGTCTTTATGGGTCACATGCTTAAGTCGTGCCAACCTTTAATTAATATAGCAAAGATGTTGTTATTGGTTTATGAATGTTCGATGACGATACAATGTCACAGAAACAAGTCCGGTGTCAATCGGGGAGGTTTCACGAAAGTTACTATATGGGAGAAATGATGTCGGTGTTAAGAAGAAATTTATATGAGAGATAATGGTAGACATGAGATGTCCCGAGATGTTAGAAATATGTTTCTAATATCAGTAGATAAGGTAAATGATTTTATCTATTGGGTTTATAGGGTTCCGGAAGAGTTTCAGGCAAAAACCGAGAAGGGGGAGTGCCGGAGGGGGCGTTAAATTTCCCCCATGGCCGCACCACTTGGTGGGGCTGGCAGGTGGGCCCCAGGGGCTCCAAATCATTGCACTAGGAACTTTCCGGTGTTTTCTATAAATTTAATTGGAGGGAAAAATAAAAGAAAAAGGGGGAAAGGAAAAAAGGAGAGGAGATGGAGTTTGACTCCCATATGGAAGTCCAATCCGAGTTGGGCGAGGAGAGGGGGCGCGGCCACCTCCATGGTGCGGACAACCTCGTCCTAGCTCAACTAGGACTCCTCCTCCCCTTTGGTACGTCCCCCTTCCCTCCAACTATAAAAAGGATCCCAAGGCTTGAGCTAACCATATAATTTTGTGGTCATTGTCTCTCAAGCCTCTCTCTAGTAGAATTAGAGAGTCTAATTAGAGCCCCTCTAATTGAATGAGAGCTTCTTCTAATTGGTTTTTGAGCTTTCCTCTCCCGATTAGACCTAGATATAGCTACTAGTTCTCTCTCATGTGTTGAGAAACTTCTAGAATCATATAGCTCTAATCACAGTCGATCTATCAATTAGCAACACTGAAAGGTTGTCTCTCTTCGTCGGTGCCGAGTCATGGACGGTGGAGTGTTGACACAAGCGTACGCATGCATGACATAAGATGGATTACACGCGTGACCCTTGTCGGGGGAAGCTTAGCGACATCCTTGCAGCTAGATCTAGTTGTGAAGATCTACGATTGCTCAGATTTCTTCTACGACTACATCGAATCCGCTCCCCGGTGATTCATGATCTAGGTCCTTGCATGTATGGGCATGCACCATTATCTGCATAGTGATCTTGGCGTACTACCACTAGTAGTAAAAAGCCTATCTGCAGCGTGCTGAAAAGAATCATCAGAAGCGAGCCTGCACATGCAGCTGGTATTTGGACGGGAAGCGTGCAACATTGATACGTTGCAAACGTATCTATAATTTTTTATTCTCCATGCTTGTTTTCTTCCAATTTCTATATGTTTTATTTACACTTCATAGCATTTTTATTCATTTCCCGGGACTAACTTATTAACAAAATGCCACAGTGCCAGTTCCTGTTTTCTGCTGTTTTTCTATTCCACATAATTAGTTAAGGAAATATTCTCGGAATCGGACGAAACAAGGATCCAACATCCTATTTTTCCCGAAACGTCAACGGAGTGCAAAGCAGAGACGGAGGAGGCACCGAGGTGGCCACATCATTCCATGGTGCGGGCCCACGTCTGGCCGCGCCACCACCTGGTGTGGGCCCCTCGGGCACCTCCAACCATTGTCCTTTCGCCTATATATTGCCCCCAAGGCGAAAACCCTAAAAAAATCAGCCTCCATCCACGAAAAGTTTTGTAGCTCCGCCACCATCGAAGACAAGTTTCGGGGGACAGAAATCTCTGTTCCGGCACCCTGTTGGGTTGGGGAATTCCCCCGGAGCCATCTCCATCGACTCCACTGCCATCTTCATCGCCGTTGCCGACTCCCATGATGAGGAGGGAGTAGTTCTCCCCCGAGGCCGATGGCTCTACCGGTCTCCCATGGTGTGATCTTTATGTGATCATGAGCTTTGTAATCTAGTTGAATAAATAGATGTTACTCTTTATCTATTATGCTACTCAAGTGGTTTTATTAATGTGACCTCTGGAGACACATTTGTCCCACAGTGTGAAGGTGACAATGTGCACACCGTGTGTGGCTCTTAGGCTAAAGATTACAGGAATACTTATCATGAGTTATTATTTGAGTTGGATGTCTCTATGAAATTGTGATGTTTGTTAGTACTATATTTGGATGCTCAAAGTGACAGAGTGGGGTGTCCTTAGATGTGGAATGTGACTTTAAGGGGTATTTTTGCATCCCTACGCAATGAATATTGGTGTTTGTTATCCAACCGGAGAGTAGCTCAGAGTAGCATAGTGAAGAGAAGATATTTATGTATTCAATTACATTATCATTGTTGAGAGTGCCCACTAGTGAAAGTATGATCCCTAGGCATTGTTTCTAAGCATTGAAACACCGTTTACAACCAGTTCTGCTACATGTTTGCTTACTGCCATTTTTATTTCAGATTGTAATTACCACTTATGATCATGCATATTACTTGTATTTCACTATCTGTTCGCCGAATTAGTGCACCTATACAACTGACAATTGTATCAGGTATGTTGGGTGAAAGTACAATATGGTCAACTAGAGGAGGGTGAATAGGTTCACTACCAATTTTTCTTCTTTTCGATTTTAGTTTGGGCCAAACAAGTAATACAAGGTTATCTATATGTGCAACTAGGTGAACAACCTATGTGATACAAAACACAATACGCAACAGAAACAATATGTAAGGTAACGAGATAAACCACAAGTGTTTATAAGGAGACAAAGATATGTTTCCCGTAGTTCCTTCCCAAGGGAAGTACGTCTATGTTGGAGAGGTGGGGAGCCACCAAGTCACTCCTCAATAGCACGGATGTGCACACCTTATTCTCCTTGAACTTCTCCGGTGAGGGAGATTCTCGTTTCCACTATGAGGTCGACTTGAAGGCGTTGACGAAACATTTACACATGGTTAAGGTGTCTCCACAAGATGGATGGAGGCTCTCAACAATCTGAAGCTTCTTGCAACAAGGTGGAAGCTCCAAGCACAAGGTTTCTACTAGGGTTTCTAGGCCCCAAATAGAATTATAGATCTACTAGGATGTGGTGGATGGATTTGCAATTCCTCCTGTGGAATCATGGATCTAGCTCTCCTCAAGCACTCCACAAAATATGGTGTCGATTAGATGAACCGAGTGGGAGATCTAGGAGCTCGCATTAATGGAGGAGAGAGAGAGCGAGTGTAAAGCTTAGGAATAAATGAAGAAGACAACCCCTTTAAATAGCTCCTATGAAAACTGGCCGTTGGGACGGATTTCCTGCACTACCGGAACTTCCTGGCGTGCGAGGAAACCCCTTCTTCGCTCGCTCCTTTTCTCCAGGGATGGATTCCGCACAGCCGGAACTTCCACCAGTCCAGCGGAACTTATGCGGGCGCGGAACTTTCGGCCAAGCTGCCAGGCTACGTTCCGCCACATAATCCGCAATATCAATACCCGGAGAATTTGTTGGAAGTTGGGGCGGAACCTACGGGCGGAACTTTCGGCCAAGGTTCCATGCCAACTTCTGCTATAGAATCCACGATACCAGTACCTGAGGGACTTATCGGAAGTAGGGGAAGAAGTTCAGTCGGAACATCTGGCCAGTCAGCCGGAACTTCCACGACCTGGAACAATTTCCTAGAAAATCCCTGAAAGGCCGTATAACAAAATCATGAATCGAATCGTCATTGATCATCAAAACAGATAGGAAGGTAGATGCACTTTCAATCCCCCCCCTTTTTTGATGGATTGATGACAACATGATTCGTGGCATTAAGGGCTTAAGAGGGAGCGGAGCTCCACCGTGGTTGTGTGCATGTTTTGGTCGTTTGAAGGCTTAAAGACCCATGCAACTAGGGAGAAGTTCCCCTCAAACTTTTAGGACCCATACAATAGATAATTCAGCACAATGAATAAATATGATGAATAACAAGGTGCATACTAATGAGTTCAAACACACAAACGAGATCTAAAGAAAATACGAAGACACAAGTAATAAGAACGAAACGAAAGCCAGCTTGTGACTCCACCCTTGCAAACAACATGAGATAAGCCTAGTAGAACATTTCTCCCCCTTTGGCATCAAAGACACCAAAAAGGGAGTAATGCGATGCTAGCGTCCCTACGGATGACTAGTCCATCCCATGGTGAACCGGGGTACATACGAGGAGTCTCCTCGCGATGAGCTTCTTCACGTCGAGGGGCTTCATCATCACTCCAAAAGTTGTGCTCGGAGATCCACACATCTCTTAGAGTAATAGATTCCTCATATCCAATGGGAGACACAGGAAGATCCATCTTGCGCATCATAGCCTTCTGACGGACAACAACCTTCTTCTTATAGACGTGATCATCATAGAGACGGTCCTAAATATTCAGCTGGAGACAGAAGGTCTTGCGCATGTTGAGCTGCACTTTCTTGAACTATCCAGGAGCCACATCAGGTGGAGGAGGACCACGGGAACGAGCAGAAGAAGATGCAGCCTTGGGCTTCTTGAAACAAAACTTCTTGAATGGATGATCCGATAATTCCTTGGAGATGTCAGGCCTAGCACCATTCTTTGCCACTCTCCAACGAGCACATATGAGCATCATGATAAAAGGGGCAAAGAGAGGGGCAAGCTGATGGTCAATGATAGCAAGATACAGCTCCTCCATGATGAACTTCACAACATCCGGCTTCTCTCCAGTGCCTTGCTTCTCCTTGGTCCAATACATAAGATCAATAGCAAAGCCATGGACCTCATCCCAATTACCTGCCCGCCGAATGTGCGTCTCGCGGTAGATACGGTGCATAATCTCATAGAGAGGAAGAAGATCACGAGTTTGCCCAGGGGTGCCATATTCAATCGTGAGCTCCTCCAACATATCATAGTCCATATAGCGTCCAGTGCCGTGGCAAGTCCATCCACCAAGAGGGTAGCCTAGAGCCTCCACAAACTGCTCAAGTAAGGCCTCCAGCGGAGTGTCCTAGGTCATCCACCCCATATGGTTGGCGGTGTCAAAGTGAACGATCGAGAAGAACTGCAGAATGAGGAACTCATCGAACCGGCAGTTGAGCTGCATGAGAGGAAGCAAACCATATTCTTCCCAAAGGGCAAGAGCATCATCAAAATAACTCTGATGCTTGGGATGCCTCATATTCTCAATGTTGATGGAGTGCTGCTCAGTAACGCGGGTCTTCATGTTCAAATAGACCTCATTGTACACACACTCTTGGTCATTAGTGTAGAAGAAAGGATTGACCACATCTGCATCACGATCTTGATCATACGGATTCCTGTCACGGTGCTCCTTGTAAAGGTGGGGCCTCCACTTGTTGAAATTGAGAACAGGAGGAGGTTTGGAGGCCACGGACTTCTTGGTGGATTTCATAGTACCGGGAGGAAACTTCTTCTTCTCAAGAGCCCTCTATCTAGTAGTCTTGGGAGAAGAAGGCATAACCTCAGACTCTGCCTCAGTGTCATCCTCAACAGTACGCTGCTTCTTACGAGAATAGGACAAACCCGGTCCACCATAACATGTGAAAGAGCATAGCATAGAGGGAATAATGATAAGGGCACATGCTATGAATAGAATAGATATGGATTCCATGACATGACAGGGTAAAGTGAAACAAAAATTTAATAGGGACCGGAAGTTCCAGTGAAGAACCGGAAGTTCCGCTTAGGGACAAAACCTAAAAAGGGTGGAACCTACGGATCTGCGAGTTTTAGACAATGGTGGCAAGAGTACCAACACCATCTATCCCTAAGCGCAACAAAAACAGTCCTAAACACGTAACTACCAAAACCTAGATGCAATTTTTGAGAAAAATTACGGAGGCATAGCATACATACTAGAGGGGAAACATCCTCCATGAAGTTTGGGATCAAACATCTAGTCCTAGGGTTCCAATCCCATGAGAAGAACTACGGTTGCAATATTTGAAGAAACCCTAGAGCAAGAGGGGAAGGGAGGGGATACCAGAGGCCATGGAAGAAGGGGCAGAGGACGACCCCCTCCTGGGGTAGATTCGTCGAGGCAGGGAGGAGGACGGAGAGACGGCAGTGGCGGATCTCCGACGAGGGGAGGCGGTTGGATCTTGTGGGGAGTGGGAGGAGGAAGGGGAAAAGGGAATGGAGCCCTAACTTCCCACTCCCGCACATATGCTAGGAAAACTGGACCGCAGGGCCGAAAGTTTCGGGCGGGAGCCGGAAGTTCCGCCCGAGGAAAACTGCGAGAAAAATCCCGAGTATCTGGAAGTTCCGGTATCTGACCGGAAGTTGCGCTCCCCAGAAAATTCCAGGAATTTTCCTAGGGGGCAGAAGTTCCGGAACTGGAGTTTTCGCGAGATGAGATAAAGTGATAGCTTGTGCCAAAGATTTTTCTAGAGAGGCTAGGGGATAAGGAAATTTTGGCTTGGGTTGGATACGAAACCGATCAAAAGGAAAGGGCACCCACGTTTGCAAGATCCAAGAAGTAAGAGACAAACATGGGTTTCTTTCCACAAAAAGAAAGCCGAGAAGTTGCAAAGTATGAAGCAAGTAAAAAAACAACTTATCTGAAAAGAAGGTCGATGGATGTAGCCACCATGTTTGAGTGTGTGCCTTGGAGCCGCGAAGATGTATCTTGGGCCCAACAACACTACTCATAGCTAAGCACAACAAGTCACACAATGACTAGATATGCATTTTTCGCATAATAAGAAGAGTGTTGACTCATGAATTGAGTTACACCCCCCTATGTACATGCATGCATGTAAAGCTAATAGCACATGTAGTGGATGTATCTATGCAAGGTATCAAGTGAAGTTAGACGAATCTATGACATTTAGTTCATTCCTCAAAGCTCGAAATCTTGGTTCATCAAGGGCCTTCGTGAAGATGTCCGCAAGTTATCCTTGGTTGACACATAAGAGAGATCAATATTGCCCTTCTCAACATGGCCCCGAATGAAATGATGACTAATCTCAATATGCTTCGTCTTGGAGTGAAGAACGGGGTTGTAGGCGATCTTGATGGCACTTTAATTGTCACATAGAAGAGGAACTTTGTAAAAATTGACACCATAATCCCTCAATGTTTGTCTCATCCATAGAAATTGAGCACATCAATTTGCCGCAGATATGTACTCGGCTTCGGTAGTGGAGAGAGCAATGCAATTTTGCATCTTGGAAGATCAACACACCAAAGAGCGACCAAGGAATTGGCAACCCCCGAGTGTGGACTTCCTATCCTTCTTTTCTCCCGCATAATCCGCATCCGAATAACCAATGAGCTAAAAATTTGAAACATTGGGATACCAATGACCAAATTTCGGGGTATGAACTAAATATAGAAATATTCGTTTAACCGCTTCCAAACGACTTTGCCTCAGAGGGGCTTAAAACCTTGCACATTCACCAACACTATACATGATATCCGGTCTAGATGCACAAAGGTAAAGCAAATTAAGAGCCAATCATGGAGCGGTATACCTTTTGATCTACCTCTTTACCATTCAGACCGGGTTTCAAGTCAAGGGTTGTGGACATGGGAGTCTTCATAGGCTTGGCATCATGCATATTGAATCTCTTGAGCATGTCTTGGTTGTACTTGGCTTGTTTGATGAAGGTTCCTTTATAGTATTGATTTACTTCAATGCAAGGAAATACTCCAATTCCCCCATCATGGACATCTCAAACCTATCGGTCATTAGCTTGCAAAACTCGAAATAAACACCTTCGACTTGAGAAAACCCTTGAGCCACCAATCTCACCTTGTTGCGAATGAAGATACTATCTTTGTCTTGCTTGTTCTTGAACACTCATTTGGTGACAATAACATTCTTGCAATCCTTGGGTCTTGGCACTAACTTCCAAACCTTGTTGTGCTCGAAGTTGTTGAGTTCATCATGCATGGCTTCAAGCCAATCTTTATGTTCGAGGGCTTCATAAACTTTCTTGGGCTTAATGAAAGACACAAAAGCATGCGTCTTGCTAAAATCTGCCAACTGCTTCCTAGTGAAAACCCTTCCACGAACTTGCCCAAGAATCTTGTCCTCCGTGTGACCCGCATGCTCGAGATTTTCTAGCCTTCTCTTTTCTCTAAGAGCTATCATATCCTCCAAATATTACTTCGATATGACTTGAGAATCACCTTCTTCATCGGAGTCATGTCGATCTTCATCTTGGCCTTGATCAACAATGGGTGAAGGATCACCACTAGGTCGAGCTCTCTCAACAATGAGAGGACCTTGATCTTGGCCTTTATTGGTAGCTTGGCCTTGTTCATTAGCTTGGCCTTGATCACTTGATTTTCCTTGTTCATTGGCTTGACCTTCATCATTAGCTTGAGGGCTTGGTGCATCTTGTTGGGTAGCTTGTGTATCAATGGGTGTAGTTGATACGTCCGTTTTGCATCACTGGTTTATATTGTTATTTTCTGTTATTCATCGATATATTTCATGTTATGATGCATTACTTATGTTATTTTATCTTATTTTGCATGCTTCATAATTTTTGGAGAATAAATACCGGGACCGGAAATCTGATAGAAAAAGCACCGTCGAGATACCATATTTCAGAAGATCAGAAGAAGAGGGGGGACACCTAAGGTGTCTTAGAAGTTCAGAGGAGGACTCCAGCCAGAAGGGGAGCCAGAGGGGGGCCACTAGGGGCCCACACCATGAGGTGGCGCGCCCCCTGGCCGCGCCAACCTGGCCCATCTCTGGTCAACATCTTTCGCGTACTTGACCCCTAGGAACCCTAAGCCCCAAATCATCATCGAAGAATTATTCCGCCGCCGCCTCGGGGCGGAAAACACCCGAGAGAGAAAAGCTCTCTGGCAGGGAGAAATCTGCCAAGGAAATTCCTCTCCGGAGAGGGGAAATCATCGCCATCGTCACCGTCATCACTCCGGGCATCATCAAGATCATCATCATCATCATCATCATCATCATCATCACCACCAACACCATCATCCTAATCATCCACCGTCATCCCACTGTAACAATTAGGGGCCTCTATCGTAATTTTACATTAGATCTCTCTCCCGGTGTGGATTACTTGTTAGTAGTTGATGCTTGTGAGATTTATCGGTGTAGCACTTTATGAACAGATTGTTATTATCCATTATGATGTCTTGTGAGTAGTTCGTTTAGTTCTTGAGGACATGGGAGAAGTCATGATGTTAGTAGTGAAGTTATATAGAAGTAATATCTCGTGGTTTGGTATTTAAGTTGTGGTGCTATTCTTCTAGTGGTGTCATGTGAACGTCGGCTACATGATACTTCACCTTTATGGGCCTAGAAGGATGCATTGTGTATTTGGCTACAAATTGTGGGGTTGCCGGAGTGACAGAAACCTAAACCCACGTTAGGAAACCAATGCACGAGGGAGCATAGAATCCCGGAGTTTAAGGCTATGGTTAGTTTTATCTTAATTACTTTCTTGTATTTGCGGATGCTTACGAGGGGTATAATCACAAGTATTATTAGTCCTAGTTGGGCGGTGCATTATCATCGGTTTTCCCACACAACACTTCACGAACCAATGGATATTAATCAACCGTAACGAAACGAAAGCACTTGACGAAATTCCCGTGTGTCCTCGAGAATGTTTGGTAGTCATAACTAACTCAACCGGATTTTCCTTTGTTCTCAAAAGGATCGGGCCACTCGCTGCAATATTATTTACCGTCTTTTATTTACTCGCACTTTATTTATCTGCTATATTCAAAAAAACCAAAAACCCGTTTACTAGTGTTTACAGTGAAATCTCTATCCAACCTGCTTGTCAACACCTTCTGCTCCTCGTTGGGTTCGACACTCTTATCTATCGAAAGTACTACAATACACACCTTATACTTGTGGGTCATCAAGACTATTTTCTGGCGCCGTTGCCGGGGAGTGAAGCGCTATTGGTAAGTGGAATTGGTAAGAGAAACTTTTACTGTAAGTGTTGTTTTTATTTCCGTTTGCTGTTTTATTTCATCATGGATAATACTTCTGATTGTATGTTTAGAGGTACTACTACTATCACTGCTAGGGTAGTAAGTGACCCGTTATCTGCTGAATTAGATCCTTACAAAATACATATGAAAATTTATGGACGTATTATGGCTAACTGCTATTACGGTGATGGAACTGTCCATCCCGGTGATCATTTGCTCTTTATACATGAATTATGCGAGTTATTCAAGTGTGCAGGTATTACTATGGAGCATGTTAAAAGGAAATTATTTTCTTTATTTCTGAAAGGAAGAGCCGCTGGATGGTTCAAATTACTAAGGAATGGTGAATCTATTGGATGGGAGGAAATTGTCCCTCTCTTTTATTCTAAATTTTATCCTCCTAGTGAGATTCATAAATACCGGAATCAAATCTATAATTGCTGGGCTCATGATGGATAGAGTATTGCCCAAGCGTGGGGGAGATGGATGTTATTAATGCTCAAATGTCCCGTTCATGAACTCTCGCGTAATATTGTTGTCAATAATTTTTATGCAAGGCTTCCTCTTCATGATAAGGATTTATTGGATGCTTCTTGTTCTGGATCATTTACACGTATGAAGGAAGAAACTAAATGGGATCTTCTTGACCGTATTCAAGAAAACACTAAAGGATGGGAGAACGACAAAGGTAGAAAGTCAGGTATAAATTATGATTATGAATGCATTAAATCTTTTATGGGTACCAATGATTTCTATGATGTTAGTGCTGTTTGTGGTCTTGATTCTCAAATTTTTGCAAACTGTCTTAAAGCTTTTTCCTCCTATCTTGATATTCCTAAAAAGAATTATCACAAGTATCATGCACCTTATAAAGATATTGTTCCTGCTAGTAAGATAGAAGTGCATGCTATTAATCCTGCCGTTCCTGAGCCTTATGTTGAAAAAATGCCTTTCCCTGCTAAAGTGAAAGAGCACTCTATGGTAGCTAGTGTGGTTAATAAGAGTAACAAGAAAGCTATTGAACCTGATGAACAAATAACTATTGAACCTGCAGTAGCAATAGTAAAAGATCTTGTTTGTGGAAATGTGGAGGATAAACACATTTCCCTGCTTTTAACATTGTTTCACATCCTCATAGACCTAAGAAAACTAGTGTTCCCGTGCTTTCAGTTAAGATTGGTGATCATTGATGTTATGGTTTGTGTGATATTGATGCTAGTTCTAGTTCCATACCTTATGAGCTTTATAGAGAAATTATGCATGAAATTAGTTCTTGTGAACTTGAAGATATTGATGTGGTTATTCAGCTTGCTAGTAGAGAAATTGTTTCACTATTGGTATTGTTAGAGATGTGGAAGTTTTATGTGGTAAAACTAAGTATCCCACTGATTTTCTAGTACTTGGTAAGGCTGCTAGTAAAACTTGTCCTATTATTTTTGGTAGACCTTTCTTGGACACTTGTGGTGCTAATAAAGATTGTAAAAGAGAGAAGATTTTGACTTAATTTGATGGAAAATCTTATGAGTTCAATTTCTCCATATTTTCTAGAGCACCTTATGAATCTAAATTGCCTAATGAGAATTTTAAAGTTAAACAACTTGCTTCTAGTCTTGCTCCTAACAATGCTTTGCAGCAATATATGGAGGACCATGAGAGTGAGGTATTTATGGAAGAGATCCCAGTGTTCCTATTTTACCCGAAGACCCCCGGAGCGAGAAGACGAGACGGAGAGGGGCCACAAGAGGCCCACACCACCTGGCGGCGCCCCCTAGGCCATGATGACCCACAAGTGTAGGGGGTGTATCATATTACTTTTGATAAATAAGAGTGTCGAACCCAACGAGGAGCAGAAGGTGTTGACAAGCAGGTTGGATAGAGGATTCACTGTAAACACTAGCATATAGTTTTTGGTGGTTTTTGATATAGCCGATAAATAAAGTGCGAGTAAATAAAAGACAGTAAATAATATTGCAGCGAGTGGCCCAATCCTTTTGAGAGAAAAGGACAAGCCGGTTGTTCTACTTATAATTACCAAATGTTCTCCAAGACACATGGGAATCTCGTCAAGTGCTTTCGCTTCATATAGTTGACTAATATTTATGGGTTCGTTAAGTGTTGTGTGGGTGAACCTATGCTAATGCATCGCCCAACTAGGACTAATACATAGTTGTGATTATACCGCTCACAAGCATCCATGAATACAAGAAAGTAATTAAGATAAATCTAACCACAACCTTAAAACTCCGGGACCCTACACTCCCTTGTGCATTGGTTTCCTAACGGGGGTTTAGGCGTCTGTCACTCTGGCAACCCCACAATTAGTAGAAAAATACACAATGCATCCTCCTAGGCCCATAAAGGTGAAGTATCATGCAGTCGACGTTCACATGACACCACTAGAAGAATAGCAACTAAACTTAAATACCGAACCGAGAGATATTACTTCAACATAACTTCACTACTAACACCATGACTTCTCCCATGTCCTCAATAACTAAATGAAATACTCACGAGACATCATATGGATCATAATCAGAGGTGATATAATGGATGATAACAATCTGGTCATAAAGTGTAAACACCGATAAATCTCACAAGCATCATCTACTAACAAGTAATCTACATCGGGAGAGAGATCTAATGAAGAGCAACGATAAAGACCCCTAATTTTTACAGCGAGATGAAGGTGGACGGTGGTGGTGATGGTGTTGGTGATGAGGATGATGATGATGATCTCGATGAAGCCCGGAGTGATGACGGTGACGATGGCGATGATTTCCCCTCTCCGGGAGGAATTTCCCCGGTAGATTTCTCCCTCCCGGAGAGATTTTCTCTCTCTGGTGTTTTCCGCCCCAAGACGGCGGCGGAATAATTATTCGATGATGTTCTAGGGTTTAGGGTTCCCTTTGGGTCAAGTACGCAAAAGGGGGCCCCCAGGAGTGGGCCAGGGGGCCAGACCACCCCCAGGCGCGGCCAGTGGGCGCGCCGCCTGGTGGTGTGGGCCCCAGGTGGGCCCCCTCCGGATACCTTTCTGGCTCACTTCCTCCTAGGAACTGCTAAGGATCCTTCGGTATCCCCCTTCTTCTTATGATCTTCTGCAATAGGGTAGCTCGACGGTGCCTTTTCCATCAGATTTCTGGTTCTGGTGTTTCTTGTCCCATAATTATTAAACATGCAAAATAAGATGAAATAACATAACTAATGGATCATAACATGAAATATATCGATGAATAACATAAAATAATGATATAAAATGGTGATGCAAAATGTACGTATCAACACCCCCAAGCTTAGACCTCGCTTGTCCCCAAGCGAAACTGAACTCAGTAAACATGACCACAGATTTATGGAGTGAGGTGTCGATAAATAAAATAGGGACAAGAAGCATCACCTCTATCAATACACTAGTCATTCTAGCAAGTAGCTCCTCATATAATTCAACTTGGAACAAGTAAAATGGAGTCACAATAAGGGTGCAAAAAGGAAATCAAAATTTGTGAAGGCAAACTTCCTTCTTGGTCAGAGAACAATTAACAATGTACTTATATTTCAATCCGAGTCTTTACATTAGAGCTTTATATTCGCAAAGTCTAACATGCTCAATCATAACAATTTATTTGCAATCATTGATAACTTTCAAAGTGGTATTCAAACAGATAAAATATTTGTGCTAAACAAGGAAGAACAAGGAACATGATTGAGTAAATCAACATATAGATGGATGAGTCACAACAACTCAAATGCTTGCTTAAGAGAAAGAAATAGGTTTACTGACTCAACATAAAAGTTAAAGAAAGGCCCTTCACAGAGGGAAGCATGGATCACTCATGTTCCAGAGCTTTTATTTTAATAAACATAGGTATAAAATGTTTGACACTCCTCCCAAAAATCTTACACAAACCATGGCTAACCGAATCCTTGGGTGCCTGCCAACAATCACATACCATGGAGGAGTGTCTAATTTTGAGAGGTGTGTATGCCTATGTCAACGAATGGCTAACATAAAATACAATAGTCACAAGCCAACTAGACTTCAGAAGAGCGGCTCCCATTGAAGGACACAACTGGTGTAGAAGGTCATCCCTCTTTCTCTTTTGTTTACACAATTATGCTTTGACTGATAAATTAGGGGCAAAAATAGTGAAGAGAATTTGCATTATTATTTGGGGCTGGGCACCATGCTGCAAGCTCTTCTAGCATTTGGATAAGGGGATGAAGCCACTAGTCCAGGTGTGTAAAGTTCAATCAACAAGTGAGATAAAGATTATCTATTTGCGTCCTCATGAGCTAAAACAGGAATACAAAACATGAATAATTTTGAAGGTTTTAAAGGTAGCACACAAGAAATTTACTTGGAGTGGCGGTTAAATTCCACATATAGGTAGGTATGGTGGACACAAATGGCATGGTTTGGGGTTCAAGGTTTGGATGCACGAGAAGCATTCCCTCTCCGTACATGTCTTTGGCTAGCAAGGTTGGGTAGCAAGCATAAGAGTTGAGGGAAAACAAACAACCATATATATGATAAAACCAATCATGCAATCTTCCTTGAGAAGTACAAACAATCTTGCCTGAGAATACTAAGCTTATGGGCTAGCAAGAAAGAAATATCATGGAACAATATATCTACATGAAAACTCCCTCTTTTCTACTTAAGTCTCAAAGTATTGTTGCTACTGACCAATGCTAAGTTTGCCAAAACCAACTAGATTAACTTGATACTCCAATATTGATACCAATACTAATAACAAGATCAACTAAATAACAGAAATTGCAAGCTAAAATAAAGTGTAGAAGATCTTCTCATTAATATTTCATTAAGGCAACTCAAACCAAAGGATACAACGATAACCAACTAAAGGGTGATACTTCCATATTGCAAACCATACTATATGATATTTCCTCTACTCATGATATGACTCTACTAAAAAGGTAAAAAGGTGAAAGATAGAAGTGTGATACCGCAGCACTCCCCCAAGCTTGGAACAAGCCAAGGGGATGCCAATACCCATGACGAATTAATTCTTTGGTGGTGGTGGTGAGTCCTTCTCAATAAGCTTATCAATTGATTTCTTCAAATCTTCAATTGCGAACATAAGCATACGCATCACCTCCGTATTGTGCTCAATTTGGTTTGCATGCTTGTTAGACGGTGAATCCCAGCCATAAAGATATTTCTTCCTCATTTCCTTGGGTCGAGAGCTTCCTTCACCTGGAATCCCAGCCATAAACGATTGCATGCCAGGGTTGGGCCCGCGCCCAGCCATGGTATGGTGCCCCTGGGCACCGTCTCCAACTCCTCTTTGGCCCGATATTTTTCAGTTTTTTCCAAAACCCAATAATTTATAACTCAAAAGGTATCTCGCTAACATTTTCTTAACATAACTATTACCTATTCGAAAACGGACTCTGCAGATTCTGGAATCTTCTCTCTAATGAAATTCTCCGGAGTCATTACTTGAATAACATTAACATCTTCATCATAAGAATCCCCAGAAATATAATGTTTGTGTCTTTTCCCATTTACCACCTGTGTAGTGTTATTTTTGAAGGAAGAAATTTTAATTGCACCCGAACGATATACTTCTTCAATAATATAAGGTCCTTCCCATTTGGACAGTAATTTTCCTGCAAAAAATCTAAGATGAGACCGATACAATAGAACTTTCTCACCAACGTGAAACTCTGTTTTAAGGATCCTTTTATCATGCCATCGTTTAACTTTCTCTTTAAAGAGTTTAGCATTTTTATAAGCTTCATATCTCCATTCATCTAACTGATTCAAATCAAGCATTCTTTTCTTACCAGCAAGTTTAAAATCTTTATTTAGTTCTTTCACTACCCAATAAGCCTTGTGTTCTAATTCTAAAGGCAAGTGACAAGCTTTTCCATCAACTAGTTTGTAAGGATACATACCCATAGGATTTTTATAAGTAGTTCTATAAGACCGTAAAGCATCATTTAACTTATCAGACCAATTCTTCCTAATTTATGAACAGTCTTTTGCAAGATAGATTTAATTCCTCTATTTGATAATTCTACTTGACCACTGGTTTGAGGATGATAAGATGAGGCAATTCTATGATTAACATCATATTTAGCAAGGGTTTCTAAAACCACCCTGAATAAAATGAGAACCACCATCATTAAGCATTTTTAACGAGGTTTCACCACCAGGACTTTTAGTAGGTATAGATTCTACCCCTTTAGTAACATAATCAACATCAACAAGAATAGGTGTATAACCATTTTAAGGAGGAAAAGGACCCATAAAGTCAAATCCCCAACAATCAAAAGGTTCAATAACAAGAGAATAATTCATAGGCATTTCATTACGTCTAGAAATATTACCAACTCTTTGACATTCATCACAAGAAAAAATAAATTTATGTGCATATTTAAAGAGAGTAGGCCAATAGAAACCTGATTGTAGAACCTTTTGTGCGGTTCTATCTCCAGCGTGGTGTCCTCCATAGGCACTACCATGACACTTTTTCAATATTTCTCGTTGTTCATGATCTGGAACACATCTTCTCATAATACCATCCACTCTTTCTTTATATAAGTGTGGGTCATCCCAAAAATAATGCCTCAAATCATAGAATAATTTTCTCCTTTGTTGAGTTGTAAATGTTGGAGGCAAATACTTGGAAACAATAAAGTTAGCATAATCAGCATACCATGGACTATCCTGGGATTTTACTTTATTGCATCTAGTTGTTCATTTGGAAAAGTATCATTAACAGGAATATGATAAAAAACAATGTTCCCCAATCTTGACAAGTTATCAGCAACATGATTTTCAGCACCCTTCCTATCCACAATATGCAAATCAGACTGTTGTAAAAACACCCATCGAATAAGCCTAGGCTTAGCATCTTTCTTTTCCATAAGTTATCTAATATCAGCATGATCAGTATGAATAGTAACATTTGAATCAACAATATAAGGTCTAAACTTATCACATGCAAAAACTACAACTAAGAACTCTTTTTCAGTAGTAGCATAATTCTTTTGAGCAGCATCAAGAGTCTTACTAGCATAATGAATAACATTCAATTTCTTATCTATGCGCTGTCCAAGAACAACACATACAGGAAAATCACCTAGCATCACACATAATTTCAAAAGGTAAATTCTAATCAGGTGGTTGAACAATAGGAGCAGTAGTTAAATCCTTCTTTAAAGTTTCAAAAGCTTCCTTGCAATCATCATAAAAAACTAAATGTACATCTTTTTGAAGAAGATTAGTAAGAGATTTTGATATTTTATAGAAATCTTTAATAAACCTCCTATAAAAACCAACATGACCAAGAACACTACAAATACCTTTAACATCCCTAGGACAGGGCATTTTCTCTATTGCTTCCACTTTAGCTTTGTCAACTTCAATACCTCTTTCGGAAATTTTATGTCCAAGAACAATTCCTTCATTAACCATAAAGTGACATTTCTCCCAATTAAGAACCAGACTAGTTTCCTCACATCTCCGCAAAACTTTATCAAGGTTGTGCAAAAAAATTATCAAAAGATGTTCCATAGACGAGAAATCGTCCATGAATACTTCCACAATCTCTTCACAAAAAACCATGAAAAATAGCAGACATGCATCTTTTAAAAGTAGCAGGAGCATTGCATAAACCAAAAGGCATACGTCTATAAGCATAAGTACCATAAGGACAAGTAAAGGTTGTTTTCTCTTGATCTTGCGCCCTAGCAACAATTTGGGAAAACCCAGAATGACCATCAAAGGATAATGATCTTTCTTAGTAACCTTATTAACTTTCCTAAAATAAATGCACATCCTATACCCAACTACTACTCTTTTTGGAATAAGCTCATTGTTTTCATTAGGCACAACAATCATTCCTCCCTTCTTAGGGACATAATGCACAGGGGTTACCCAACTACTATCAGCAATAGGAAAAATAATACCAGCATCAAGGAGTTTTAATACCTCATTTCTTACCACTTCCTTCATCTTAGGAATTAAGCGGCATTGATGTTCAACAACTGGCTTTGCATGAGGTTCAATATTAATAGCATGCTAACGTATAGTAGGAGAAATACCCTTTAAATCATCCAGAGTATAACCAATATCTCCACGGTGTTTCTTTAAAATTCCCAACAATCTTTCCTCTTCTTCACCTGAAAGTTTAGCACTAATAATAACAGGATATATTTTCTTATCATCAATATAAGCATATTTAAGATCATCAGGCAGAGGTTTCAAATCAAACACATGATCCTCTTGGGTGGCAATGTGGTACCCAAATCTTCCACATGTAAAGTATGTTTCAGTATCACAGGTTGACGAAGAATAATATCGTCAATCTCATTGCTCTCTTTCATAAAGACCTCACTTCCATGATCCTCCATATATTGCTGCCAAGCATTGTTAGGAGCAATAGAAATAGAAGCAAGTTGTTCAACTTTAAAATTCTCATCAGGTAATTTAGATTCATAAGGTGCTCTAGCAAATTTAGAGAAATTGAACTCACAAGATTTTCCATCGAATTTAGTCAATATCTTCTCTCTCCTACAATCTATAATAGCACCACAAGTGTTCAAGAAAGGTCTACCAAAAATAATAGGACAAGTTTTACTAGCAGCCTTACCAAGTACTAGAAAATTAGTGGGATACTTAGTTTTTCCACATAAAACTTCCACATGCCTAACAATACAAATCTGAAAGACAGTTTCTCTATTAGCAAGCTGAATAGCCACATCAATATCATCAAGCTCACAAGAACCAATTTCATGCATAATTTCTTTATAAAGATCATAAGGTATGGCACTAGAACTAGCACCAATGTCACATAAACCATAATAGCAATGATCACCAATCTTAACAGAAAGCACATGAACAGTAGTTTTCTTAGGTCTATGAGGATGGGAAACAATATTTGAGGCATCCTCACAAAAGACAATGCGTTCATCCTCTACATTCCCACAAACAAGATCTTTCACTATTGCTATTTGAGGTTCAACAAGTTATTTGTTCATCAGGTTTAGTAGATTTTTTAATGCTCTTATTAACCACAGTAACTACAACAGAGTGTTCTTTCACTTTAGCAAGGAAAGGCATTTCTTCAATATAAGGTTCAGGAACAGCAGGATTAACAACATGCACTTCTATATTATTAGCAGGAACAATATCTTTATAAGGTGGATGATATTTATGATAATCTTTGTTAGAATATCAAGATAGGAGGCAAAAGCTTTAAGACAGTTTGCAAAGATTTGAGAATCAAGACCACAAACAACACTAACATTATAGAAATCATTGGTTCCCATAAATTTTTTAACGCATTCATAATCATAATTTATACCTGACTTGCTTCCTTTGTCATTCTCCCATCCTTTAGTGTTTTGTTGAATACTATTATGAAGATCCCCTTTAGCTTCTTCCTTCATACGTGTGAATGATCCAGAACAAGAAGCACCCAAATAAATCCTTATTATGAAATGAAAGCCTTGCATAAAAATTATTGATAACAACATTACACGGGAGCTCATGAACGAGATATTTGAACATTAATAACTTCATTCTCCCCTAAGCTTGGGAAATACTCTCTCCATCGTGAGGACATATATTATATATTTTATTTTGGTCTTTATGAATCTCACTAGGAGGATAGAATTTAGAAAAAGAGAGAAGCAATTTCCTCCCATCCAATGGATTCACCATTATTCAGTAATTTGAACCATTCAACGGCTCTTCCTTTCAGTGATAAAGAGAATAATTTCCTTTCACTTGATCCATAGTAATACCTGCACATCTGAATAACTCGCATAATTCATGTATAAAGAGCAAATGATCACCGGGATGGATAGTTCCATCTCCATAATAGCAGTTATCCGTAACACGTCCACCAATTTTCATAGGTACCTTATAAGGATCAAATTTAGGATATAACGGGTCACTTACTACCCTAGCAGTGATAGTAGTAATACCTCTAAATAGGGAATCAAAATTATTATCAATAATGAAATAAAACAGTAGACAGAAATAAAAACAACACTCACAGTAAAAGTTTCTCTTACCAGTTCCACATACCAATAGCGCTTCACTCCCAGGCAACAGTGCCAGAAAATAGTCTTGATGATCCACAAGTATAGGGGGTGTATCGTAGTACTTTCAATAAATAAGAGTGTTGAATCCAACGAGGACCACAAGGTGCTGACAAGCAGGTTGGATAGAGGATTCACTGTAAACACTAGCAAACAGGTTTTTAGTGGTTTTTGATATAGAAGATAAATAAAGTGCGAGTAAATAAAAGACATTAAATAATATTGCAGCAAGTGCCCCAATCCTTTTGAGAGCAAAGGACAAGACGGTAGTTCTACTTATAATTACCAAACGTTCTGGAGGACACATTGGAATCTCGTCAAGTGCTTTCGCTTCATATAATAGATTAATATTTATGGGTTCGTTAAATGTTGTGTGGTGAACCAATGCTAATGCATCGCTCAACTAGGAATAATACATACTTGTGACTATATCCCTCGCAAGCATCCGCAAATACAAGAAAGTAATTAAGATAAATCTAACCAAAGCCTTAAAACTCCGGGACCCAACACTCCCTCGTGCATTGGTTTCCTAATGGGTGTTTAGGTTTCTGTCACTCTGGCAACCCCACAATTAGTAGAGAAATACACAATGCATCCTCCTAGGCCCATAAAGGTGAAGTATCATGTAGTTGATGTACACATGACACCACTAGAAGAATAGCGACACAACTTAAATACCGAACCGAGAGATATTACTTCAACATAACTTCACTACTAACATCATGACTTCTCCCATGTCCTCAAGAACTAAACGAACTACTCACGAGACATCATATGGATCATAATAAGAGGTGATATAATGGATGATAACAATCTGATCATAAAGTTTAAAAATCGATAAATCTCACAAGCATCAACTACTAATAAGTAATCTACACCAGGAGAGAGATCTAATGAAGAGCAACGATAAAGACCCATAATTGTTACAACGGGATGAAGGTGGACGGTGTTGGTGATGGTGTTGGTGATGAGGATGATGATTATGATGATGATCTCGATGAAGCCCGGAGTGATTAAGGTGACGATGGCGACGATTTCCTCTCTCAGGGAGGAATTTCCCCGACATATTTCCCTACCGGAGAGCTTTTCTCTCTCTGGTGTTTTCCGCCCCGAGGGGTCGACGGAATAATTCTTCAGTTATGTTCTAGGGATTAGGATTCCCTCAGGGTCAAGTACGTGAAAGCCCCCCCCCCCCAGGAGTGGGACAGGGGGGCCAGAACACCCCCAGGCATGGCCAGGGCGGGGGCGCGCCGCCTGGTGGTGTGGGACCCAGGTGGCCCCCCTCCGGGTGCCCTCATGGCTCACTTCCTCCTCGAAACTTCTAAGACTCCTCCAGTATCCCCCCTCTTCTTCAGATCTTCTGAAATAGGGTATCTCGATAGTGCTTTTTCCCTCAAATTTCTGGTTCCGGTGTTTCTTCTCCCATAATTATTAAACATGCAAAATAAGATGAAATAACATAACATGAAATATATCGATGAATAACAGAAAAAACGATATAAAATAGTGATCTAAAATGGACGTATCAGGCCACGCCACCACTTGGTGTGGCCACCTCGGGCATTTCCTCGGGTCCCCCTTTCGACTACATATACCTCTTGACCTAGGGGGTTCGTCATATTCCAGAGAAAAACACCAGAGCGCTGCTGTCACCTCAAAACCCAATTTGGGGACCTGAAGTTCCTATTATGGCACCCTGCCAGGACGGGGATTCGGAGGAGATCATCGACATCGTCATTGCCACCACTTATCTATCAACCATCGATGATTCCCCCATCCATGTGTGAGTAATCCCCGCTATAGGATGAGAGGGATGGTCGGGATTGGATGAGCTCGTTCATGTAATAATAGCCAGATTGGCAGGGCATGGTGCCTAGTATCCGTTGTTAGTGCTATTTATCGTTGTTGCAACTTGTTCTGCTTAATTCTTGTCACTAGGGCCTGAGTGCCATGATCTCAAATTTGAACATGTTATTGTTTCATGAAGATAATTATGTTTTTGATCATACCTACAAGTTGTATACACATATTGTTTTCCGGAACCCGAGGCCCCAAAGTGGAAAAAATTGGGATAACCGGAGGGGATGGCTGTGATGTGAGGATCACGTGTGTTCATGGAGTGTTAATGCTTTGCTCCGGTGTTTTATTAAAAGGATCACCTTAATTACCAGTAGTTTCCCTTGAGGCCCTGCTGCAAACATGCTGGTAGGACAGAAAACGTCGTGCAAGTTTCTCATTGCGAGCACGTACGACTAAATACAGAACACATGCCTATCGTTACCTAGTACTTGGATGCTTTATTATTATTTATCTGCAATTGACCGTGTTTTGATTATTATATGAACTATCTTATCCATGCAACACCCGTTCATCCATCCCTATGCCTACAGTATTTTAATCCTGTAGTTTGCTACAATTAATACCACTATTTGTATTTTATTTCTGTTGTTATTTTACTACTGCTATAAAACTGTTGCTACTCATAAGCTGTTGCGAGCAAGTCTACTTACAGGTCCATCTGAATTGACAACTCATATGTTAAGGCTTATAAATATTGTTTGTCTCCCCTCGTGTCGAATCAATAAATTAGGGTTTTACTTCCCTCGAAGACTGTTGCGATCCCTATACTTGTGGGTCATCAAGACTATTTTTTGGCACCGTTGCCGGGGGGCATAGCTTTATTTGTAAGCTCACTTGGACGTGATATTGTCGGCTGTAAATTTTTCATCATGGGAAAAACTCGTTATGGTAAAGTATCTACATTTCCATCCACTACAAGAAGAGGTACAACTCTGAACACCTCTGTTGCTCTTGATTCACCGTCTATGATGAGTAAACTTCTTACACCACCACATACACGTGCTACACATACTGATACTTCCGATGAGTCTGAAAATACTCCTGATAATTTTGATGACTACTGTGCTTGATGAGAGTGGTTCATTAGTTCCTTTCCTAGATGTCACGATTGCTAGATCTAAACAAATTGAAAACACTGAAATTCCTAATGAAAATCCTAATACACCTGTTAGTTCACCTGAGTCTAGAGATATTGCTAGTGATGATCTTGAGGAAACTTATATTGAACGTGATGATGACTTTATTGAAGAATATCATGCTACTACTAGTGCAAGTGCTATTAAGAGTCTTCCTGCAAGACGTGATGTTAGATATAAACCGTCTCCTGATGCTAAGTTTTCTACATCCCCCATAAATATTAAAGATAAGGATTATGATTTTTCTTATCTTATATATCTAATTTTTAGGGAGAACCTTTTTGTGGTACTGAAAATGAAAGTGTTGTAGGATATATGAATGAGCTCTCATCTTTGAGTAGTTTATTTTCTTATGATATTAAGAAACGCAGTTATTTTGTCGCTAATTTTTTTCCCGTTGAAAGATGAAGCAAAAATTGGTTTAATAATTTGTCACCTGGATCTATTGATAGTACTATTGGTTTGTTTAATGCTTTCTTTGTAGAAATATTTTCCTGCAAGTGCTCAACATGCTGCTTTGCAAAGAATATTTAACTTTAAGCAAACTGAAAGAGAGAAAATGCCTGAATGTTGGGCAAGATTTTGTTCTTTACTTAGAGCTGGGCCTGAACATCAATTAGCTAAAAATGAACTCCTTGATATATTCTACAATGGACTAACTGTTGGATCTAGGACATGCCTGGATAGTTGTGTTGGTTGTGTTTTCAGGAAAAGAACTGCTGAAGAAGCTGAGGAATTACTGGCTAAAATAAGCCAAAAAATGATGGTTGGACTACATCTGTGCCAACGCCAACACCAACACCGGAGAAGAGGGGAATGATTGAATTAAATGATGAAGTGATGAGGGAAGCCAAGAAATATCTTAAAGAGAAGGGTATTAAATCTGAAGATGCGAAGAATTTACCACCTATAGAAGGATTATGTAAGACAATTCCACACCCATCCACGATTGTGGTACACTCTCTCCAATATTTTGATGATAGAGATATTCCCTATTCTAAAACACCTGATCAATGTTTGATGAACTTGCTAATTACATTGTTAAGCAAGATAATTTTAATATGAGAGTGCAGAATCATCCAATGGAAAATTCTAGAGGTATTGATAATTTGCATGGTATTATTGAGAGAACCTCTAATGATGTTAAAATTATTATTAAACATGTCCATCTGGTTCAAAATTAGATTGATCAACTCACTAATGTGCAAAAATATTTGCTAGTTAATGCTTCTAGAGAAAAACATGTTTTTGAAATAGACACTGGAAGTGGTGTTTCTACCCAGGATCCTTTGTATCATGAGGGTCATCCTAAAAGAATTGAGCAAGATTCTGAACAAGTTAAAAACAATAGTACTCGTTCTAATAAAAAGAAGAAGAAACATAAAAATGTTGTAGAACAATAGTACTCGTTCTAAACCTGCTAAAGATACTAATAGTATATCTGTCTCTGATGCTGAAATTGAAAGTGGTAATGATAAGAATGATGTTTCTAATAAAGAAGAAATTGAAGATGAACCTTAAAAGCAAACTAAAAATGCAAAGCACACTAAGGAGAATTTCATTGCCTTTTCCTAATAAGAAACATAAAACAAAGGAACAAAACATTATAACAAATTTTGTGATTGGATGAAACCTTTGTTTTTGCAAATTCCTTTAACTGATGTTATTAAATGGCCTCCTTATTCAAAATATATGAAAGATATTTTCTCTAACAAAAGGAATATTCCCAATGAGAAAATCTCCACTATGCTTGCTAATTACTCTTTCAATGGTAAGGTCCCAAAGAAGCTTGGCGATCCTTGTATACCCACTATTCCATGCTCCATTAAAAATAATTATGTTAGAACTGCTTTATGTGACTTGGGAGCAGGAGTTAGTGTTATGCCTTTTCTCTTTATAAAGACTTCTTCTTGAAAAATTGAAACCAAATGTTATATCTTTGCAAATGGCTGATAAAACTACTACTATTCTTGTTGGTATATGTGAGAATGTTCGTGTTCAAGTGGCTAATAAATGTTTGATATTAACTGACTTTGTTGTGTTGGAAAGCCTGAATGTCTATGATTCTTGGGAGACCCTTTCTTAATACTGCAGGGGCTGTTATTGATTGCAACCAAGGAAAAGTAACTTTTAATGTTAATGACAAAGAACATAGAGTTTATTTTCTCAAGAAGATTGATAAGAAATATGGACTAAATTCAATTGAAAATATTGAGACCATTAAGATTGGATAATTATATTGTCCTATTCCAATGCCACAGAAAGAATATGAAATTATCATGATTGGGACTATGTCTATCAAAGTTGAGGTAACATAATCATTTAGTGAAAAAAAAGTTTTGCTTCATGTAAAATTGTTTTGGTAACAAGACTTGATCAACCTTGTTAACAAAGTGATTTTGAATCAAGAAAACAATGGTTTCACTATGTTTTCACTTTGTTTACTTTTGTTACTTATGTTTTCACCATCCCCAAATTTTATTTTCACTACTTTCTCCTATGTTTCCACTAGTTATCTGCACATTAGAGTGTCTTAGAACTTCTATAGAATTGGTTTTGGTTTTTTTTCCATCATTCCATAATCGTTTTCCTGGATTATAATCATTCATAAAATTCTGAGAATTCCTCAAAAATTAAGTTTCTCGAAAAAATCCAGAAAAATTATATTAAATATTACGTTTAAAAGGGGCCAGAGAGGCACCCGGGGCAACCTAGGGGGATCCACCATGCCTCCACACCACATGGTGGCACGGGTACCCCCTGGCCGCGCCAGGACATTGTGTGGGGCCCACCGGCCGTCCACTTACTCCCCTTCCTGCCAAACATCTCTCTCCCTCCACCAAACTCATCACCATTGCTCAAACCCGTGTTCTTGCTGTTATTCCTCGCGAATTTTCGATCTCCTTGCTCAGTCCATCTTTGTTGCTAAAATTTGGAGCATTTGTTCTCCTGTATGTGACTACTCCGACTATCCAAGTATAATTTTGTTTAGTGAAGTATTTCTTGAGTATTTTGGGATTGTAGGTGACAGGTTATGTGAGTTTGCATGCTTGTTTTATGTGAAAATAAATTAGTTTTGATGCATGTATAATACTCTTACAAGTCCCTATAGTAGTTTCTTTCATACGGTTGTTTCGAAATCAATTTTTGTGATGCTTGTTAAAAATTTCAGAAATGGAGGGTAATGTATACCAACTTGACCATCATGAATTGGAGGTGCATGAAGTCATGAGAGTCCACCGAGAAGAGGGTGTATTACCCTCCATCTATCCAAGCTATGAATTCATGAATGCTGCAGGGATTCTACAAGACCTCCAAAATCTAGTATCTAATGTAGGGTTGGAACATTTCGTTGATGGTGAACCTAGCCAATACATAAAGCTAACTATGTTTGTGGTGCGGGATTTTAGTTTTAGTTGGTCTTTGCCTAACCCCATGGTTCACTACAAAATTTACAATAACAATGTCAAGTTGCCTTTTGATGATTTTTGTGCAGCCATTAAAGTACCACAGTGGGGTCGCATGACAAGATAAGAGGGCAGCCCAAACCACTGATGAATCTGTATAAAGAAATCTACCAAGGGAGAAGCTTCTCAGATGAGAGTGGAAAAATTCAAAATATTCAACTCCCATATATTCGATATTTTCCTATTTCATTGCCAAGTGTGTTCTTGCTAGAAAGACTGCAAACAAATTATCTGCATATGATTTCGCTTTTATCCCAACTGCTTTGAAACGAGATAGGTCCTATAATTTTGGTTCTTTAATAGCTTTCCGTCTTGCCGCTAACCGCGAGAAGGGGGAATTTGTGGAGGTCTTCTTGCCTCCATGGTGTAGTGTCGCACCATTTAAAAATTCAGTTTCCCGTAGAGAGGCTTGATCTTCTTTCCATGATAAAATATAAATTCGTTTCTACCTGGGCTGACTTGAATAACTTATCCTATGAAATAACCTTTTTCAAGAAATCAGGATGGGGGAGTAACTAAGTCGGATCGAGTAATCAATTTGCATGCACCTCTTTTGTTTAACCTTGATGTCAGGGAAGGATGGTCATTCCTAGAGAATGAATTTGATGCATACATAGAGGAGCACTTCCAGCATGTAGAGGATAATAGAGAGGGGGCCGAAAATGATTGTGTCCAGCCCTCCAACACTGTGGAGCTTTCGTACGAGAACCCTGGTTATGATTATGGGCCTGCTGCTTCTTCTTCTTCATTGGAGCCTGGTTGCGATCATTCTAGCGATGAGCCACCAGCTTGGAGCTTCTACTCGTGTTTGGGATTGATATCCACTTAGGCCAAAAGCCTAAGATTTGGGGGAGGTATGCCGACATCACACTCATTTACATATCAAAATTTTGTCGGTTCTTTGTATATCCATGTTTCTGTTTCTTTATCTTTCATGGTTTTCTTGTTTAGTTCTACTTTCCAAAATGCAAAAAGACTAAAAATATTTATGTTGTTTCTCTTTACTTGTTTCTTTAGTTTCTTTTATTAGTTTTCTTTACTTTCTAGTTTTATTTTGTTATTCAAAAACCCATAAAGTTTTTGCTTTGTTTGCTTGTTTTCTTTTCTATTCTTGTTTAAAATTCAAAAACCCAAAAATATTTGTTGTTCTTCTTTGGTTTCGTAAAGTTTGCTGCAGAGTTCAATAGTCTTCCGTGACTCCGTTGGAGTTTGGTTATTATTTTATATCATTGAAGCCACATAAGTGAAAAGCAATAATGTTGATTTACGACAATTCAAGTTGTGGTAAGAGGCTGGTAGGAACTCTATTTGTTTTCATTTTTGTACACATGCTCATCCATATGGACATGCTTAGTTTGTTCGTGTAAGGTGTATGTTATTTAATGGATGCTTAGTAGTTCGTGATCTCTTATGATCAGTGCCAACTTACTAATAGTAGATAGCATGTCGTATAAATGTTTGCTTGCATTTTTATTCATAGAAGGGTATGAGATTGTGGTATATTCCTTTGAATGTTTCACTTGAATTGACTTGGCACATGCTCACGCATGCATAAGACTGAAAACAAAAGGTCAATTAAGCCATGATGATTTATTTTGCCTCGGAGCATTTGTATCACTTTTAAGCCCCCGTTAATTTTGTTTTGTCGCAAGCATGATTATGATAGTTTTTGCTCTCTTGATTGTCGCTCCCCGTCTATTTCTAGCCTTCACTTGTACTGAGTATGAGTTCTACTCGTGCATCCAACTCCCAAAAAACCAAAGTTCCCAATGTGTCCATCATACCAACCTATGTGGTATTTAACCGCCACTCCAAGTAAATTGCTCGTGAGCTATATACCTTTAAAACATTCAAAATTATACTTGTTTTGTGCTTTGTTTTAGCTCATGAGACGCGGGTAGACGGTCTTTATCTCACTTGTTGATTAGACTTTACACACATATACTAGTGGTACATATGCTTATCCAATTGCTAGAAGAGCTGGCATCGGGGTGCCTAGCCCCAAAATTTGGTTATTCCCATCCTCTTCACACTTTTTCCCCTGATTTATTAGTTAAGCAAAGTTCATATGTGTGTAAAAAAGAGAAGAGGGATGATCTACTGACCCCAGTAGAAAGAACTTCCTTCAATGGGATCCGCTCTTGTAAAGTCTAGTTAACTTGCGACGTACAGTATTGTCTGTTTTCTATTCGTTGACATAGACATACACCTCTCTAATTTTTTTTTTCATTACCTCTATTTTATCAAATAAAAAGATCTAGCACATGAGTTAATCCCTGCTCCCTCTGCGAAGGGCCTTTCTTTTACTTTTATGCACCTTCTCGAGAGCATAACTATCATTCTTAGTGTAATGTGTCTGTCCCAGAACACGGTTGATTGTGGTATAACTTTGATGCTTTTATCTTTGATATCTTTACTTATAGTCTTCACTTGAACCTCACAGGTGCCCTAGCATTTATGTTTTGCTCCACAATTAAGGGAAAGCGAGATACCACTTTATCATATCTTATTAGAAACATTGCAATCTGCAAATTGATATATTTCATGTTGCTTATTATTAGTGTGTTGGTATGTCTTCATGGTTTGCATAACTATTAGGTGACTTTATTTCCATACTTCTTATTATGTATCGCCATGTACTTGATCATATAGTGAGAATATTTACATCATATGAAGCAAATGTGTCTGTAAAATTTCTTTTATCGCACTCAGTTGTTACCTGAATTGCTTGAGGACAAGCAATAAGCTAAGCTTGGGGAGATTTGATACGTCCAAAACGTATCTACTTTTACGAACATTTTTTATGTTGTTTTCCGCTAAACTTGTGAGTTCTGAATACAACTAACACGGACTAACGCTGTTTTCAGGAGAATTGCTCTGGCGTCCCATTTTTGTGCAGAAAATCAACTTTCAGGAAAATGCTCGGAAAAGATCCCAATGTTCCTATTTTACCCTAAGACCCCCGGAGCTAGACGATGAGACGGAGAGGGACCACGAGGGGCCCACACCACCTGGTGGAGGCCCCCTAGGCCGCGCCACCACATGGTGTGGCCGCCTCGGGCACTCCCTCAGGTCCTTCTTTCTACTACATATACCTCTTGACCTAAAAACCCGAGGGGGTTCGTCATATTCCAGAGAAAAACACCAGACCGCCGCTGCCACCTTGAAACCCTATTCTGGGACCAGAAGTTCCTGTTATGGCACCCTGTCGGGACAGGGATTCAGAGGAGATCATCGCCATCATCATTGCCACCACTTCTCCATCAACCATCCATGATTCCCCCATCCATGTGTGAGTAATCCCTGCTGTAGGATGAGAGGGATGGTACGGATTGGATGAGATCGTTCATGTAATAATTGCAAGATTGTTAGAGCATGGTGCCTAGTATCATTGTTAGTGCTATCTATCGTTATTGCAACTTGTTATTCTTAATGCTTGTCACTAGGGCCCGAGTGCCATGATCTCATATTTTCACATTCTATTGTTTCATGAAGATAATTATGTTTTTGATCATACCTGAAAGTTTTATACACATATCGTTGTCAGGAATCCGAGGCCCCAAAGTGGCAGTAATTTGGATAACCAGATGGGATGGCTGTGATGTGAGGATCACGTGTGTTCATTCTTTGCTCCGGTGCTTTATTAAAAGGAGAACCTTAATTACTAGTAGTTTCCCTTGAGGCCCCTCTGCAAACGGGCTGGTAGGACAGACGATGGTTTGCAAGTTTCTCATTGCGAGAACTTACGACTAAATACGGAACACATGCCTATGGTTACCTAGTATTTGGATGCTTCATTATTATTTATCTACAATTGCCCGTGTTTTGATTATTATATGAACTATCTTATATATGCAACGCCCGTTCATCCATCCCTATGCCTACATCATATTAATCTTGTTTTTTCCTACAATTGCTACCGATGTTTCTATTTTATTCCTGTTGTTATTTCACTACTGCTATAAAAAATTTGCCATTGATAAACTGTTGCGAGCAAGTCTATCTTCACGTGGAGCGGAATTGACAACTCTGTTAAGGATTATAAATATTCTTTGGTTTCCCTTGTGTCGAATCTGTAAATTTGGATTTTACTTCCCTCGAACACTGTTGCGATCCCCTATACTTGTGGGTCATCCGCCCAACAGTGTCTATAAGAATAGAAGCGTGCGTAGACATCAAGCTCTTTTTAGGCGTCGTTGCCGGGGAGGTAAGGAAAAAGGGTACTCACATCCTCTGGCTACGAAGCTATTTTATAGTATTGTTGCTGGTGTGTGAGTTCTCGAAGTTATTTCCTTTAGATTCTTCAATTATATCTTTTTGTTTTCTTGTTTTTATTTTCACTAGTTAGGCTTCATGAAAGACAAAAAAATATGAGAGAGCTTTATAATATTTATCTCGAGTTAGGACATGAAGTGTTTGAAGAGAAAATTAAAAAACTTATGGAACTATATTTGCATGCTAGTAGAAATGTTATTAGTATGAATTCTTTGAACACCATTGCATTCTCTAGTTTTTATTAAAATGATCTTTTTAGTTCCCCTTCTTGAGAGGGGAAAATTTTCTCTGATGATACTTTATCTCCCATATGTGATAATTCTAATGATTCTTGTGATATTTTAAATCCACATACTGAAAGTATTACTTTTGAAATACCTATGGAAATTGTTGAAAAGATTATGGATGAATGATATGAAGAGGATGGAACAGTCCATTGGTGCTAGAGTTGACGGGAGACTGGCAACAGCGCCAGAAAAATTGATGGAGCCTAAACACAAGCTCGTTCGGAGACCAGAAGTGTAATGTATACAGAGCACATCAGCAAGTTTTTCCTTAGAAAGAAACCAATGTTTAATCGACCATTAGGAGAAAGATATCTCTTCTGAAGGTTGTTGACAGCTGATGTTGGCAGGGCGCAGCACCAGTCTCAGCAGCAATGTGGAATCTGCGCACAACACGACCAAGAAACAGTGAGGTTGTTAATCTCACCAGTTTTGCTGAAAACAAAGGATTAGACGTATAGTGTGGAAAATGGTACTTGTTTGCAGTCAATAAATGATAACAATGATTGTAGTAAAAAAGAACAGTGCTTGCACTAGGTTGTATTGTCAGTGTAAAAGAATGGACCGGGGTCCATGGTTCACTAGTGGTGGCCCTCCATAAAAGATAGATAACATGCTGGGTAAACAATTTACAACTGGGTAATTAGCAGAAATAAAGGATCCACCGTGGTGCATATGCAAGACATGATGATTAATATGAGATTTTATGTGGACATTACAACATGATACATATATCGTAATCCAACTGCATCTATGACTAATAATCCACCCTCAGGACGTCATCCGAGCAAACTTTGGGTATTAAGTTGCAAGCAACATATTATTACATTAAGTAAAGTGTGTAATGTAAACAATATAATTATCCTTAGACAAAGCATTATTGTTTTCTCCCTAATGGCAACATCATATCCCCCATCCGTCACGTTTCTGTCACTTGAGCACAGATGTAAGGGAGGCATGAACCCACTATCGAGCATAAATACTCCCTCTTGGAGTTACAAGCATCAACTTGGCCAGAGCATCTACTAGTAACAGAGAGCATGCAAGATCACAAATAACATAAACATGACAGATCTATAATCAACTTGACATAGCATTCAATATTCATCGGATCCCAGCAACCACAACATGTAGCATTACAGATAGATGATCTTGATCATGTTAGGCAGCTCACAAGATGTAAACATGGTGGCATAAAGAGGAGAACACAACCATCTAGCTACAACTATGGACCTGTAGTCCAAGGATGAACTACTCACGCATCACTCCGGAGTCAGGCATTGTGACGTAGAGCCCCACGGTGATGATTTCCCCTCCCAGCAGGGTGTCGGGGAGAGCTTCAGAACCCTCCCAAACTAGGGTTGACGATGACGGTGGCTATGAAACTTTTAGTGAATGGAGGCTCGGGTATTTAGGGTTTTCCCGAGGAAGAGTATATATAGACGAAAGGGTGATGTCGGTGGGCGCCTGAGCGGCCCACACCACATGGTGGCGCGACCAAGGAGGGTCGCGCCGCCCTATGGTGTGGCCACCTGGTGGCACCCTCCGGGTATCCTCCGGACTCCGTGCACGTGACAGAAAAATAGGACCCTAGGATTATTTTTCGTCCAATTCTGAGAATATTTCCAGAACAACTTTTCTGAAACCAAAAACAGTAGAAAACAGGAACAAACGCTGTGGAAACTTGTGAATAGATTAGGTCCAGGAAATTCATAAAAATGCTATAAAGTGTATAGAAAACATGTAGCAATTGGCATGAAAACAACATGGAACATCAAAAATTATAGATACGTTTGAGACGTATCATCCATCCAAGTGATCACTTGTTGAAACTTAAAGAACTTTGTGAGTTGTTTAAAGTTGCAGGTTTATCGAGAGAAAATGCCATGACGAAATTATTCCCATTGTCACTTAAGGACAAAGCAAGGGAGTGGTATGAGCTTCTAGATGATTGATGAACCACAAGGATAGGGGATCGCAACAGTCTTCGAGGGAAGTAAAACCCAAATTTATTGATTTGACACAAGGGGAGCCAAAGAATATTTGTGAGCCTTAACAGGTGAGTTGTCAATTCACCTGCACCTGAAAGTGGACTTGTTTGCAGTGGTTTATCAGTAGTAACAGTATTATAGTAGCAGCAGCAGTGAAATAATAACAGCAGTAGTGTGAAAACAGCAGCAGTTATGATTGGAGTAAACAGCGGGATTAAATACTGTAGGCATGGGGATAGATGAGCGGTCGTTGCATGGATAAGATAGTTCATATAGTGATCAAGTCATGGGCATTGAAGATAAATATGACAAAGCATCCAAGTACTAAGTAACCATAGGCATGTGTTCCGTAAATAGTCGTATGTGCTCGCAGTGAGAACTTGCACAACATCTATTGTCCTACCAGCCTGTTTTCAGCGGGGCCTCAAGGGAACTACTGGTAATTAATGTGTTCCTTTTAATAGAACACCGGAGCAAAGCATTAACACTCCGTGAACACATGTGATCCTCACATCATAGCCATCCCCTCCGGTTGTCCCAATTCTGTCACTTCGGGGCCTCGGTTCCCGACAACAATATGTGTAAACAAATTGCAGGTATGATCAAGAAACAATAATTATCATCATGATTCAATAACATGTTCAGATCTGAGATCGTGGCACTCGGGCCCAAAGTGGAAAGCATTAAGCATAAAAAGTTGCAACAATGTCAATAGCACTAATAGAGGATACTAGACACTATGCCCTAACAATCACGACATTATTACATGAACGAACTCATCCAATCCCTACCATCCCCTTCAGCCTACAGCGGGGGAATTACTCACACATGGATGGGGGAAACATGGATGGTCGATCAAGAGAGTTTATGACGGTGGCGATGATATCCTCCAATTCCCCGTCCCGGCAGGGTGCCAGAACGGAGTTTCTGAACCCCAAAAAACTATTCGTGATGGCGGCGGAGCTACGTACTTCTTTTTGAAAACTATCGAACCCCCTCGTGCTTTAGGGTTGAAGTCTATTTGTAGTCGAAAGGGGAGACTGAGGGGGGCTCTGGGTGGCCCACACCATGTGCTGGCGCGGCCAAGGGGGGTGCTAGGGGGTGGTGTGGACCCCTGTGGCTCTTCTCCTGGACTCCTTCTCGCTCCCGGGGTCTTTTGGTGTTTTAGGAGCAATGGGGCTTTTATGGGCAATTTCCCGAAAGTTGATTTTTCTGCACAAAAACGAGACACCAAGGTAATTCTGCTGAAAACAACATTAGTCTGTGTTAGTTGTATTCAAAACACACAAGTTTAGAGGAAAACAATAGGAAAAGTGTTCGGAAAAGGAGATACGTTTTCGACGTATTAACTCTCCCCAAGCTTAGCTTATTGCTTGTCCTCAAGCAATTCAGTGACAACTAAGTGAGATAAAAAACTTTTACGAACACATTTGTTTCATATGATGTAAATATACTCACTATATGATCAAATACTTAGTTATGCTCATGATAATATACATGCAAGATAATGTAACTTAATAGCTATGCAAACCATGAAGAGATAACAACATATTAATAATAAACAACATGAAGCATAACTATTTGCAAGATTGAAGTATTCATAATAGGATCTGATAAAGTGGTATCTCGCTTGCCCTTAAGTGTGGGGAAAAACATAAATGCCAGGGCACCTCTGAAGTTCAAGGGAAGACTAGAAGTAAAGATATCAAAGATGCAAGTACCAAGATTATACCACAATCAACCGTGGTTTGGGACAAACACATTACACTAAGAAAGATAATTATGCTCTCAAGAAAGTGCTTAAATAATATGGCGGAGACTCAACATAAAAGTAAAAGAAATGCCCTTCACGGAGGGAAGCAGAGATTACTCATGTGCTAGAGCTTTTTATTTTATTAATCAGGGGTATTGAAAACATTTTTAAGAGAGGTGTATGCTTATGTCAACGAATGGTAAACAGACAATACAGTACGTCACAAGCCAACTGGATTCACAAGAGAGGGTCCTATTGTGAAGGACGCAACTGGTATAGAAGGTCATCCCTCTTTCTCTTTTGTTTATACAATTATACTTTGACTGATAAATCAGGGAAAAAAATAGTGAAGAGAATTTGTTTATATTAATTTGGGGCTGGGCACCCTGATGTTAGCTCTTCTATCATTTGGATAAGCAGATGAAGCCACTAGTCCAGGGTGCGAAATCCAATCAACAAGTGAGATAAAGATTCTCTATTTACATCTTCATGAGCTAAAACAGGGGCACAAAACAGGAATAATTTTTAGAAGGTTTTAAAGGTAGCACATGAGCAATTTACTTGGAGTGGCAGTTAAATACCACATGTAGGTAGGTATGGTGTACACAATGGGAAACTTTGGTTTTTGGGAGTTGGATGCACGAGTAGAATTCCATACTCAGTACAGGTGAAGCCTAACAATAGACATGGAGCGACAATCAAGAGAGCAACAACTATCATAATCATGTTTGCGACACAGTAAAATTATCCGAGGCATAAAAATTATACTAGAACTCTGAGGCAAAATAAATCATCGAGGATTATTGACTTTTTGATTTCAGTCTTAGCATGCGTGAGCATGTGCCAAGTCGATCCAAATGAAACAGTTAGAGGAGGCTACCACAATGTCATACCCTTCTATGAATAGAACAGTGCGAACAAATATTTATATGACAGGCCATTTACCATTAATAAATTGGAACAAAACATGAGAGAGCATGAACGATTAAGCAGCCATTAAGTCACATATATCTTATACAAACAAACTAAGAATGCTCACATAGATGGATATATGTACAAAAATGAAAGCAAATAGAGTTCATACCAGCCTCTCACCACACTTGAATTGTCGTATATCGTCATTATAGCTCTTCACTCGTGGTTTGAATAAAATATATAATGAAAACCAAGCTCCAATGGAATCACGGACGGCTGTTGAACTCTGCACCAAACTTTACAAAACAAGAGAAGAACAACAAAATATTTTTGGGATTTTTTAATTAAAGCACAAGAAAAGGAGAACAAGCAAAGAAAGCAAAATCTTTTTGGTTTTTTCGAAATGAAGCAAGAATAAAAGAAAGCAAGCAAACAAACAAAACACAAATATTTTTGGGTTTTTGAATATTAAAATGCAACTAAAGGATAAAGCAAACCAACTAAAGAAACAAATAGAGAGAAGCAACAAAAATATTTTTGGTCTTTTTGTGTTTTGGAAATCTAAAACAAAACAATAAAAACAAAAGAAATGAAAGAAACGAAAACAAGCAAAAGAAACGAAAAGAAGCGAAAGAAACAAAAACATGGATATACAAAGAGCCGAGAGAATATGATATATAAATGAATGTGATGTCGGTATACCTCCCCCAAGCTTAGGCTTTTGGACTAAGTGGAGATCAATAACCAAGGGGCCCATGAGGTGCCGCCCCTGTAGTATGTCGAGGAGGAACCCTTCCCCTGATATGTGCAGGAGGATGCGCCGGTGTACTGCGTGTTGCGTTCCTCGGGAGGCGCGTTTCCCCTCTCCTGCTGCTTGTAAAACTCCGTGGTGCTCACATGCTCGTCTACCTGCTCCTTGGAGAGCGACCACAGTGCCCTGTCAATCTTAAACAAAACAGGTTGCGGCAAAGCAACTTTCCGCTCCTCTCCATCCATATATAAAACTCTATATACTAAATGATCAGCAGTAGAGTTAGAAGTGACGAACTGATGGGATTTCATGGTAGCAAGGTTAAGCCTATGTGAAGCAAATATTTCATCATTAGGGTCAATGGAAACATGTAAAGCAGTTGCTGCACGTGTAGCAATAATGCCACCAAAAATAGGCCCAGTAGCAGCAAGGCGACGCGCAACAAGTGCACCAAGGTTATACTTTGTGCTACGATTAAGCGCAACATCAATGAAAGCAAGGTGGTAACTAGAAACGTTGCTAGTGTGCTCCCTACCAAGGACACTAGTACCAATATAGTAAGTAAAGTATCTAAGAGCGGGTAGTTGAATGTTCCTTATCTTCCCACGCTGGGATGAGCGACCGTCATCGTTGGCGACTTCTCGGTAAATCCTCTGGAGCTCCGCGGGTTTATCTTGAATCCTGCTCGCTGTCCAGGTGGCGTTGATACCTATAATAGCACAAAATCTCCCAAGGACAAAGAAAAAGGACTATCATATAGCTTGAAGGCAACTGATGGACCATAATGTGTGTTCTGAAATTTAAAACTCTTAACAAAAGTTTTTGTAAGTGCGTCATACTGAGTGCTTTCATCTTCCATAAAGTTGGTTAGACCAACTCTTTCAATAAGCATAAGAAAATCAGCTAAAAGACATGCACTTCTTAAAAATGTACGGCAAGGAAAACTAGATGGGTGAACGATACCATCATCTTCCGCATCATCAATAGTTGACGCCATAACATCCTCATTATATGATGGCCTCGCTGAAGTGGATGAGCCTGAGGGCCTTGTCCTTCTAGGAGCATCACTCCTAAATATCTCTCCAAAATTATAACTACCCATCTCTGAAATTTTTCAACAATCATAACAAAAATTAATTTCAAGTAACTATAAGGTGGAGACTACCATAGGGACTTATATGAGAGCTAAACATACATCAAAAATAAATTATTTCTACTCAAATCAAGCATGCAACCTCACATAAGCTGTCACCTACAATACCAAAATACTCAAGAAATATTTCACTAAATAAAATTCTACTTGGATCATCGGAGGAGTCACATACCGGAGATCAAACACACCAAATATCAGCACAAATGATGGGCTGAAGAAGGAGATAAAAAATCCAGAGGGAGAACAACAAGAACACGGGTTCCAGGAAATGTTTTCAGTTTGTGAGGTGAGAGAGAAAACTTTGGCAGGGGAGAGAGATAGTGGAGGGCCAGGGGGTCCCACACCATGTGCTGGCCGCGCCACCCTATGGTGTGCCGACTGGTGGGTCCCCCTGGGGCCTCCCAGGTGGCTTTCTGCCTCATTTTAACATAAAAATTTATTATAATTTTTCTAGATTTTTTCGAGAAATTTTGTTTTTTGGACTTTTTCAGAATTTTAATAAATAATAATACTGCTGGAAAACAAAAGTGAAAAGGTGGAAAACAAAACCAAAACCAGCACTACAGAGGTTCTATGACACTCTAATGTAAGAATATCCAAAGAAAACAAAGGTGGTAGTGGTGAAAACAAAAGTATGGATGGTGAAAACATGCATATCCTCAGAAATCGGAGTGAAAATATCAGGAAAACATGCATAAGGATGGTGGAAATCATGATTGTACTCAAGTAGAATTGTTATAACAGAAGTAAACATGGTGAAAACATAGTGGGGAAGGTGAAAATATAGTGGAAACAATTTCGTCTTCATTAAAAATCATTTTGTTAAAGGGTGATCAAGTCTTGTTACCAGAATAATTTTCATATGAAGAAAAACTTTGCTAATCACTAAATAATTATGTTACTTCAACCTTGATAGGCATATTCCCAATCATAATAATTTCATATTCTTTTGGTGGTACTGGAATGGGACAATAAATTCTCCAATCTTGATGGTCTCAATATTTTTAATTGAATTGAGACCATATTTCTTATCAATCTTCTTGGGAAAATTAACAGTGTGCTCTTTATCATAACATTAAAAGTAACTTTTCCTTGATTGCAATCAATAACAGCCCCTGCAGTATTAAGAAAATTTCTTCCAAGAATAATAGACATATTATCATCTTTAGGCATTTCCAACACAGCAAAGTCAGTTAATATCAGACAATTATTAGCAACTTGAACATGAACATCCTCACATATACCCATAGGATTAGCAGTAGATTTATCAGCCATTTGCAAAGATATATCAGTTAGTATCAATTTTTCTAGGAGGAGTCTTTTATAGAGAGTAAAAGGCTTGACACTAACTCCAGCTCCCATATCACACAAAGCAGTTCTAACATAATTATTTTTAACAGAACAGGGAATAGTTGGTATACCAGGATCTCGAAGTTTCTTAGGAACCTTGCCATTAAAAGATTAGTTATCAAGCATTGTGGAAATTTCCTCATTAGTAATCTTCCTTTTGTTAGAAACAATATCTTTCATATATTTTGCATAAGGAGGCAATTTAATAGCATCAGTTAAAGGAATTTGAAAGAAGAAAGGTTTCATCCATTCACAAAACTTGTCATAGTGTTCTTCTTATTTTGATTTGTGATTCTTATTAGGATAAGGCATTGGTTTTTGTACCCAAGGTTCTCTCTCATTACCATGTTTATTAGCAATACAATCTTCCTTAGTGTACTTTGTATTTTTAGTTTGCCTTTCAGGTTCCTTTTCAATTTCTTCTTTATCGGAAGCATCATTCTTTTCATTACCACTTTCAGTTTCAGCATCATAGATAGATATACTATTAGGATCTTTAGCAAGTTCAGAGGATTCTACAACAGTTTTATGTTTCTTCTTATTTTTCTTCTTAGTATGAATAACATCATTATTAATTTGCTGAGAATCTTGTTCAATTCTTTTAGGACGTCCCTCAGGATATAAAGGATCTTGTGTAGCAATACCACTTCTAGTTCTTATCTCATAAGCATGTTTTTCTTTAGAAGCATTAACCAACAAATCTTTTTGCACTTTAGCAAGTTGACCAATTTGAGTTTGAACCATTTGAAGATGTTTAACAAGCATTTTAACATCATTAGAGGTTCTTTCATGATACCATGCAAATCATTAATAGCTTTAGAGTTTTCCATTAGGTGCTTTTGCACTCTCATATTAAAATTATCTTGCTTAATAACATAATTGTCAAATTCATCTAAGCATTGATCAGGAGGTTTTTTATAGGGAATATCTCTACTATCAAAATATTGGAGAGAGTGTACCTCAATGGGTGATGAGTGAGGGATTGGCTTACATAATTCTTCTATAGGTGGAAGATTCTTCACATCTTCAGATTTAATACCCCTCTCTTTAATTCAATCATATCCCTCTTCTTGGGTGTTGGTGTTGGTGTTGATACTGGAGTAGGGGTTGGCTTAGGCTCAACCATATTCCAATCATCATGATTTTGGCTTATTTTAGCCATTAATTCCTCAACTTCTTCTGGAGTTCTTTGCCTGAAAACACAACCAGCACAACTATCCAGGTATGTCCTAGATTCAACAGTTAGTCCATTATAGAATATATCAAGAAGTTTATTATCTTCTAGTTTATGCCCAGGTGTAGCGCTAACGAAAGAACATAACCTTGCCCAAGATACAGGCAATCTCTCTTCTTCCAATTGCTTGAAATTAAATATATTTTGTAAAGCAGCATGTTGAGCACTAGCAGGAAAATATTTCTGAAAGAAAGCATTAACCAAACCAATCGGACTATCAATAGATCTAGGAGACAAATTATTAAACCAAGTTTTAGCCTCATCTTTTAATGAGAAAGGGAATATTTTAGTAACAAAGTAGCTACGTTTCTTAAGATCATCAGAGAATAAACTACTCAAAGAGGAGAGCTCATTCATATGTTTCATAACACTTACATTTTTAGTTCCACAAAAGGGTTCTTTCTCAACAATAGATATATAAGATAAATCAAGAGAGAAATCATCATCCTTATCCCTACTATTAATAGGAGAAGTGGCAAACTTAGCATCAGGAGATAATTTATATTTAACATCACGACTTTCAATAAGACGTATAACAACATCATTATCCTTCATAGATTGTATTTTATCAATAAGATCATCACTAAATTGAATATATGAATCATCAAAATCATCACTAGGATTTTCTCTAAACTCAGGTGAAAAAGCAGGAGTAACATGATTTTTATCAAGAGTTTCAATGTTTGCAATATTTTTAGCTTTAGCAATAGTAGCATCTAAGAAAGGACCAACAACATCACTCTCATCAAGAACAGTAGAATCTCATCAAAAGTATCAGAAGTATTTTCAGATTTAGCAGAAGTAGCATGTGGTGGTGTAAGCAGCTTACTCATAACAGACGGTGAATCAAGAGCAACAGAGGTGTTCAGAGTTGTACTTCTTCTTGTAGTGGATGGTAATATAGGAACTCTTCCATCACGAGACTTACCCATGATGAGTGATTGGCAGTAGATGATAGTACTCTCCTGTGAGCTCGCAAATAAAGCTATGCTCCCCGACAACGACGCCAGAAAATAGTCTTGATGACCCACAAGTATAGGGCATCGCAACAGTCTTCGAGAGAAGTAAAACCCAAATTTATTGATTCAACACAAGGGGAGCCAAAGAATATTTGTGAGCCTTAACAAGTGAGTTGTCAATTCACCTGCACCTGAAAGTGGACTTGTTTGCAGTGGTTTATCATTAGTAACAGTTTTATAGTAGCAGCAGTGAAATAATAACAGCAGTAGTGTGAAAACAACAGCAGTGGTGATTGGAGTAAACAACGGGATTAAATACTGCAGGCATGGGGATAGATGAGCGTGCGTTGCATGGATAATATAGTTCATATAATGATCAAGTCGTGGGCATTGCACATAAATTTGATAAAGCATCCAAGTACTAAGTAACCATAGGCATGTGTTCCGTAAATAGTCGTACGTGTTCGCAATGAGAACTTCCACACCATCTATTGTCCTACCAGCCCGTTTTCAGTGGGGCCTCAAGGGAACTACTGGTAATTAAGGTGTTCCTTTTAATAGAACACCAGAGCAAAGCATTAACACTCTGTGAACACATGTGATCCTCACATCACAGCCATCCCCTCCGGTTGTCCCAATTTCTGTCACTTCGAGGCCTCGGGTTCTGGACAACAATATGTGTAAACAACTTGCAGGTATGATCAAGAAACAATAATTGTCATCATGATTCAATAACATGTTCAGATCTAAGATCATGGCACTCGGGTCCAAAGTGGCAAGCATTAAGCATAACAAGTTGCAAAAATGTCAATAGCACTAATAGAGGATACTAGGCGCTATGCCCTAACAATCACAACATTATTACATGAGCGAACTCATCCAATCCCTACCATCCCCTTCAGCCTACTGCGGGGGAATTACTCACACATGGATGGGGAAACATGGATGGTTGATGGAGAGACGTTGGTGACGATGGTGGCGATGATCTCCTCCAATTCCCCGTCCCGGCAGGGTGCCAGAACGGAGTTTCTGAACCCCAAAAAAGGATTCGCGACGGCGGCGGAGCTACAGACTTCTTTCTGGAAAAATATCGAACCCCCTCGTGTTTTAGGGTTGAAGACTATTTGTAGTCGAAAGGGGAGACCGAGGGGGGCTCTGGGTGGCCCACACCATGTGCTGGCGCGTCCAAGGGGGGCGCCAGGGGGTGGTGTGCCCCCTGTGGCTCTTCTCCTGTCCTCTTCTGGCTCCCGGGGTCTTCTGGTGTTTTAGGAGCAATGGGGTCTTTTCTGGGCAATTTCCCGAAAGTTGATTTTTCTGCACAAAAACGAGACACCAAGGTAATTCTACTGAAAACAGCGTTAGTCCGTGTTAGTTGTATTCAAAACACACAAGTTTAGAGGAAAAAAATAGGAAAAGTGTTCGGAAAAATAGATACGTTTTCGACGTATCAATGATCCTCATCATTCGTAGTGGAAGGAGCTTCAATCTCTCTTTTACTCTAAATTTTATCCTCCTCATGAAATGCATTTAGATAGAAATTACATTTATAATTTTTGTCCTCATGATGGTGAAAGCATGGCTCAAGCTTGGGGGACACTAAAAATATTAATACTCAAATGTCCTAACCATGAGCTTCCCGAGGAAATAATTGTTACTAGTTTTTATGCAAGCTTTCAGGATATTGTAAGGATTATCTAAATGCATGTTCAGAGGGTTCTTTAACAAGTAAGAAGGTTGAAGCTAAGTAGGATCTTCTTAAAATAGTTCAAAGCAATAGTGAAGATTGGGATAACGACAAAGGTAAAGAATCAGGTATAAACTATGAGTATGATTGCATTAAGTCTTTCACTAAAACTGCTGATTTTCAAGAGCTTAGTGCTGAATATGATCTTGATCCTCCAAGTATTGTTGATTACTGTAGAGCTTTTGCTTCTCATATTAATGTTCCTAAAGAATATTGGGACATGTATCATGAACCTTTTAAAGACTTGAAAAACGAAATTCTTATTAATGATTGCAACCGACATGTTTAAAACTTCCGAAAGTACTATTTCTTATAAGCATCTTAATTTTTGTGGAGAACTTAGACCTTGTGAAAAGAATCAAATCGAAGAAAAATATTGTATCCATCACAGGAATGAAAAAGCTAGAACATGGGCCAGGGCTCTAAATGATCTTGGTGAAAAACTTTGTGCCCTCTATCCTTATATTTGTGAACTTTGCTATAAAGTGGTGATGGCTAGGTTGAGACTCCAAGTGAAGAGTGTGTAGCTAGTGGCAAGCCTTCTTCCCCACGATGACGACTCGAGGGTTTATATCGAACTCTTGGGGAGCCAGTATTTCAGCAGTTATCTTCCAAGCTTCCTCCAGGATCCTGCAAACAAGTAGAGAATTTTGTGCCCTCAACCTCACCAAGTGGTTGTCAAGCTCAAGGTGTGAGACTTCTAAATTGCAATGCAAAACTGAAAGTAAATGTGCAATAATTAAATCTACTACTAAATGCGAATGAGAAAATAAATATGCAATGGATTGTTTTTTGTATTTTTGTGATGCAAGTGGTGATGGAGATAATGTAAATTCGAATTGGAGATGCGAGTAAAGTAAAGTGCAAGTAAAGTAAATTGCAGCAAAGTAACTAGAGTGTTTTCGTATAATTAAAATAGGACCGGGGTTCATGGTTTCACACTTGCATTCTCTCAAATAAAGTGGTAGATGGTGGACATAAAGAATTACATGTGAGATTACAATAACATGTTTAACATTGAGTACTTTCATATGGGCATCACGTCCTAGCATAGAGATCTCTACGGTCATATTGATCCCTCTTATACTCCACCAAGATGCGAAATAAATCATAACACCTCGATAATTAAGGAAAAACTAGAGTATAGCTTTAAGCAATGTGACATGAAGTTGAAGTAAGAACTTGCTAGATCTAGTCATGGAGATTGATTAGTGTCACTTCAAATCCCCGGTAACAAGGTACTCCTTTTTATCCCTAGTGAGGTAACTAAGAAAGCTTTAACAAAACCTAAGTGGATCGCTGAACTTCTGTCACTTTCACAGCACTAGCCACCCCCCGTTACTCCAACTAATATACCCATCACCCCACACACGCTCTCAAGAACTAGATTGATCAAAGCTAGCAAATAAGAACGGGGTACATAAGATACATCTACTCAAATAACTCAAGAGAAACAATTGCAATCTCAGATTCAATAACTCATAGAAAAGATCCACCACATAGGAATTACAACGGTGCCCGTAATCATGTGAGGGAGCTCATACAGATCTAATTAGTGAAGCACATAGAGAGAGAGAGATACAAGTGCTACTTCCACAAACCCATAGCCCTGGCGTGGACTACTCCCTCTTCATGGAGATGTCGATGGAGATGATGTTGGAAGGGTAGGAGATCACACCGGCGGCGCCCCGTCGGAGTATTCCCCCTCCAATCTGGAACTCCATGTCTCTGTTTTGGTGTTTCGGCGGCGCTCTTCTCCGTAAGGGTACGGGGGACCCTTTTTATAGTCGGTTTTAGGTCAAGACGGAGTCGGTAAGTCGAAGATGGAAGGAATTGGGGCCACAGGGGCCAAAAGGGGGCCTCTCACGCGGCCAAGGAATCTGGCTGCGTGGAGGGTCCTCTTTTGGGCCTCCTTGCCCAATTCTCGTAGATCCTTCGCCCGCAAGTCTTCTCCTTCCAAAAAAATGACCCCCGCAGATTTTCAGGTGATTTCGCGGAAGTTTGCCCCCTGAAACGTCAAAAATATAGAAAACGGGGTTTCTGGCAGGCAGGGTTAATTCCATAAAAGTTGGGGGACTTTGTAATTTAACCCCAAAATACTATAAAACATTGAATTATACCCTTATATGATGCAATATGTAATAGAAAACCATGTGAAAAATATGCAAAATTCATCTATGCATTTTACATGCATCAACATCCCCAAGCTTAACCCATGCTCGTCCTCGAGTATGAAGGTGATAAAACTAAGATGGGTTTTGCATATTGAAACAATCATGGGATATCAAGGAGGATTATTCATGCTACATATAATCAAATGATTAATACTAGAAATGAGTAGCAATATACAATTCATGTTGTAAGAGATATCAAATATGCAAGCAAAGATGCTTCATGAAAGTTCACAAAGTGTATAATGAAATAAAAGCACTATGGACCAAATGCATACACAAAATGAAAAATAAAATCCTATATTGGTCAAAGAATAGCATAATGGAGAATAGAAAATATGGTGGACACTTTGGAGAAAATTGAGTAGAGGTAAAACATGATCAAGTCTTATTTAGCCTCTAAATTATTCAACTAAAATTACTAATTGAAATGTGGTATCCATTGATCTAGGACTCTCATTGCACCTTTATCACTAGCATCTTAAAATTGTGAGTATTGAAGTAATGAGAATGACAAGGTGGTTGAAATCCTCATGCCCCGTGAGTGTGAAAACCTACTCCATGATTACTCAACTTAAGATTCCTAATAAGCTTTGTACAATCATAATAAGTATTAATGACATCATAGAGAACCGCAAAGAGGTACCTCTTTCCCCATGACATGGAAACAAGCCCATGTTACAATGACAAGATGAACAAACGGAGTAGACTCATCATCCTTTTTATTTTCATTCACTATTATGCATAGCTTCTTATTTTATTATAGGATGTGTTGTAGAGTCACTCAAGCTGTAAGTAAATTTCCACCATGATAAATCATGGCTTGGGTTAGCGGCCCAATGCGTTTCTCTAGTCATATAGATACTTACTCATCAAAACTTACTATTCCTCTATTTCATTTCGGCATGGCAGGAGTCCAAAAACAAAAGTACATGATATCAACCAAATGTAAAAAATTTTGTGCAATGTTGAAAACTTTCCGGTGATACACGTTTATAGCTAGCTCCCAACCACACACTTGTCAAACGCAAAACTTGTGGCTCCCATTATTGGGTCATGTTTATTAGATGCATAAAAATTAAAGTGTGCCTTCAAAAGTTCGTGAGAGTCCTATCCCAAGTTCAACCCATGACAATTAATAAAGTGAATATCTTAATTTAGAACATAAATAACACAATAACATGGTGAACATACTCGGAATAGCAATGAAGCTAATGGGAAGATATGGTGGACTCACTGGAAATACTTGGCTAAGGAGTGTTGGAAACAAGTTTTTACTTGTTGGAATTTTTAAATTTTTGGGCTAGCAAGAGGGAGATAGTTGACCAGCTACTATGCATGCATATGTCCATAGAACTACTCATTTCATGAAAAAATAAATAAACCAGCAATTAACATCAAGGACATGAATAAGAGATAGCTCAAGACAACATTATTGCAAATTTCTACACATAAAAAGCCTATAAATCATGCAAACATATGTAGCTCTTCAAATCAACCATGGCATCCCTTTTCCAAGTCATAATACTAGCATCCAATACATTCCAACCCCAAACTCTAGTAGCTCAATCTCATATAAAATGATGGTGGTGGTCTTATCAAAACAAAAATAAAAACAAAAACTAGACGCTTCAAGTCTCTACGATAAATGCTTTTCTTAGAAAAACAGAAAGTAGACGTGTGCTAACCAAAAGAGTGTAGCTCCAGTGGGGTTTTCATCACATCCCCAGGCTTATGGCTTTCACCATTCTTGGATGTCTTGAGGCGCAGCTCCTCTATTCCCTGTGAAAAAACTTCACAAAACATGTTTCTCCCATTATTTTTCTGTGGGGTGAGATTAGCAAGGACAAACAAATCAAATGCTTGCTGTGCAAAATTCCAAATCAAATGCTCCAGTAGATATAAAATAAGTTTCATTATGTTGTATGTTCACTCTCTTGCTTGAAAGAATCATGGAAATTCGATTCCCAAGCCCAAAAAGTGCATAAAACAAAAGGAGGCAGAACCTGTCAAGAAAAGCAACAGCAGCAAAACGAACGTTTTTCCCTAAGCTAGACTCGTCAAAACATTAAGCCAATTTTTGTGCTTACAGAGGACGAAAAGTTGCAGAATATACTAAAATATTAGCTCAATCCGACAAACCAATAAAAAACGTAAAATCATACGGTGAGCAGACTCGTGCTGAAACAGAAATTTCATGCACTAGGATAGCAACTTATAAGTCCAAATGGGTTTGAGTTGACTCTTTATTGAAAACTCCAGAATAAAAAAAAACTAATCTCTTGAGACAGCAAGAGGACACTAGGAAAATCCAAACAAAAACAACCGGGTTGCCTCCCGTAAAGCGCTTTCTTTATAGCCATATAGCTAGGCTTTACTTACTTGATAATCAAGAGGGATAAAGCTCATGAGGGAGCTTGTTCTTCAGCGTGCCCCTCTTCCTTGGGAAGTGCTCCATGCTTTTCTTGTGAGGGAACTGAAACTTGACATTCCCTTCCTTGGAATCTATGATTGCACCTGTAGTACGAAGAAAAGGTCTACCCAAAATAATAGGACTAGGGGATTTATCCCCCATATCCATAATAATGAAATCAACGGGTACGAAAGTCATGTGCAATTCAATCATAACATGTTTTACTTGTCCTACAGCATGTTTAGTAGAGTTATCAGCAAGTACAAATTCACTTGAGCACTTTTCTAAATTTTCTAGTTCTAGCAATTCATATAATTCTTTAGAGAGTACCGATACACTAGAACCTAGATCTAACATAGCATGGTGAATTTCTTTTCCAATTGAATCTAGCACCTTGGGGATCCATGCATCCCCAAGCTTAGGAGGTATCATGGCCTCATTTTTGTACCTAGAAATTTTTTCTTGCAATACATGATTAGCAATATAAGATCCAAAGCCAGGTTGATTAACATTTATAGTGGGATCACTAGCAAATTTTTGTAGAGTAGCAATAAGTTCTTGCAAGCTACTTTTTTCTAAATCAAGCAATGGATCCTTAATTTCAGTAAGCATCATAATTTCCTCTACTTTACTCTCTAATTTAGCTAGCATGCTTGATTCATGAGGACTAATTTCATCTTTGCTAGCAAGATAAGACATATATGGAAGTAAATATTCAGGGTACTTCACTAGTTCATTCAAAGTTTCTTCTAAGCTAGTAGGGACATGATCACTTGTATTCTCAGCAATATGATCAATATTTTCAATAATAGGAGCAGCAATAGTAATAGAATTCATTCCTACACTAGGTTGTGCTTGTGGCTTTCCTGCTGACATGCTTAATAGAGTTGCTTGATTATCAGCTAATTTTGACAATGCTTTATCTAAATTCGAAGATTGAAGTTGCAATCCTTTAATATCACTACTAATGGATGCAATAGACTTATTTAAACCATGTATCATATCATTTTGACTAGCAACTTGTTCCATAAGCAATTTATTAAATTAAGAAATTTCACTAGAAGGCTTCCACTTATTTTCATTAGCATTAGGATATGGAACAAAAGGTTTATTTGGCACATAAGGAGGTTTACTATATGAATTGTAAGCATTACCAAAACCATTGCTACCATAATTCCTAACAAAATTAACATCCACACTTTCAGAATTACTACCAACTAGCTCATGCAAAGGCACATTCTCCATATTTTGTTTATTAATAAAAGCAAGAATAGTGTCCATTTTAGAAGACAAATCATTGGTTTCTTCAATTGAGTTTATTTTCTTAGTGGGATTGGGTGCTCTTTCAGTATTCCATTGACTATAATTTTGCAATATGCTTTCTAATATGCTCTTAGCCTCACCTACAGTTTTACTCATAAAGGCACCTCCAGCAGCAGAATCAAGTATATTTCTAGACATGTAGTTTAGACCGTTATAAAAAGAGTCTAGTATGGTCCATTCATTTACTCCATGTGATGGGCATGTTCTAATCATTAATTTAATTCTATCCCATGCCATGGCTACATGTTCATTATCATTTTTCCTAAATGAGAGGATATTGTTCCTATTTTGCAAAATTTTAACGGGAGGATAATATTTCTTAATGAAAGCTTCTTTTAAATCATCCCAAGACTTTATACTAGTTGTAGGTAGTGAAAGTAACCATTCTTTAGCCTTTCCTCTAAGTGAAGAAGGAAATAATTTCAGTTTTAAAACACTACTTTCCACATTTTTAAATTTTTGCATATCACATATTTCCATGAAATCACGAAGATGCATAGAGGCATCCTCCATAGCACTACCACCGAATTGCTCTCTGGTAATTAAATTCAATAAACTAGGACTTACTTCATAGCTTTCAGCTTGTATTTCAGGTGTAGTAATTGGCCTAGCAATGAATTGGTCATTGGGTGTATTTGTGCAGTCACTTAATTTAGTTCTATCACCCATTTTAACAGTTTTTATGTAGTTTTTAATTTTTTATGCAAAACAAAAGTAAAGTAACTAGGAAAATTCGAAATACTAAAATAAACTAGATAACTAAATGCAAAACTAAAATGCAAACTAAAATAAAATATGCAAGACAAAACAAAAACAAGAACAAAAGCAAAACAAAAACAAAAATAAGACAAGAAACAAAACAATCTACTTGAAAGAAGGTGGAGATAGAAAGGACGGAACTCACGTAGGTGCAACCTCCCCAAGCTTAGGTGTTTGCACACCTTGTTGGTGATGAAGACTTCTTGTGAGCTCCCTTGGACAACTCCTTCACCTATGGCTCCCCGGCAACGGCGCCAGAAAAACGCTTGATGGCTAGGTTGAGACTCCAAGTGCAGAGTGTGTAGCTAGTGGCAAGACTTCTTCCCCACGAGGGTGACTCGAGGGTTTATATCGAACTCTTGGGGAGCCAGTATTTCAGCAGTTGTCTTCCAAGCTTCCTCCAGGATCCTGCAAACAAGTAGAGAATTTTGTGCCCTCAACCTCACCAAGTGGTTATCAAGCACAAGGTGTGAGACTTCTAAATTGCAATGCAAAACTGAAAGTAAATGTGCAATAATTAAATCTACTACTAAATGTGAATGAGAAAATAAATATGCAATGGATTGTTTTTTGTATTTTTGTGATGCAAGTGGTGATGGAGATAATGTAAATTCGAATTTGAGATGCAAGTAAAGTAAAGTGCAAGTAAATTAAATTGCAGCAAAGTAACTAGAGTGTTTTCTTATAATTAAAATAGGACCGGGGTTCATGGTTTCACACTTGCATTCTCTCAAATAAAGTGTTAGACGATGGACATAAAGAATTACATGTGAGATTACAATAACATGTTTAACATTGAGTACTTTCATATGGGCATCACGTCCTAGCATAGAGATCTCTACGGTCATATTGATCCCTCTTATACTCCACCAAGATGCGAAATAAATCATAACACCTCGATAATTAAGGAAAAACCAGAGTATAGCTTTAAGCAATGTGACATGAAGTTGAAGTAAGAACTTGCTAGATCTAGTCATGGAGATTGATTAGTGTCACTTCAAATCCCCGGTAACAAGGTACTCCTTTTTATCCCTAGTGAGGTAACTAAGAAAGGTTTAACAAAACCTAAGTGGATCGCTGAACTTCTGTCACTTTCACAGCACTAGCCACCCCCCGTTACTCCAACTAATGCACCCATCACCCCACACACGCTCTCAAGAACTAGATTGATCAAAGCTAGCAAATAAGAACGGGGTACATAAGATACATCTACTCAAATAACTCAAGAGAAACAATTGCAATCTCAGATTCAATAACTCATAGAAAAGATCCACCACATAGGAATTACAACGGTGCCCGTAATCATGTGAGGCAGCTCATACGGATCTAATTAGTGAAGCACATAGAGAGAGAGATACAAGTGCTACTTCCACAAACCCATAGCCCTGGGGTGGACTACTCCCTCTTCATGGAGATGTCGATGGAGATGACATTGGAGGGGTAGGAGATCACACCGGCGGCGCCCCACCGGAGTTTTCCCCCTCCAATCTGGAACTCCAGGTCTCTGTTTTGGTGTTTCGGTGTTTCGGCGGCGCTCTTCTCCGTAAGGGTACGGGGGACCCTTTTTATAGTCGGTTTTAGGTCAATATGGAGTCGGTAAGTCGAAGATGGAAGGGATTGGGGCCACAGGGGCCAAAAGGGGGCCTCTCACGCGGCCAAGGAATCTGGCCGCGTGGAGGGTCCTCTTTTGGGCCTCCTTGCCCAATTCTCGTGGATCCTTTGCCCGCAAGTCTTCTCCTTCCAAAAAAAAATGACCCCCGCAGATTTTCAGGTGATTTCGCGGAAGTTTGCCCCCTGAAACGTCAAAAATATAGAAAATGGGGTTTCTGACAGGCAGGGTTAATTCCATAAAAGTTGGGGGACTTTGTAATTTAACCCCAAAATACTATAAAACATTGAATTATACCCTTATATGATGCAATATGTAATAGAAAACCATGTGAAAATATGCAAAATTCATCTATGCATTTTACATGCATCAAGTGGGTCATTTCAATTTTTAGTGTTGAGGCTATGATAATAGGCTTTCGAATCCAATGAGTTTTGCAAGTTTGTATTGTGATGACATGATCACTCCTAACCAGCATGATGAACTTTCATTATTTTTGGGGCGTGAAGAGTTATCAAGAAAAATATATTTGGTTGAGATGAGTGCCTTTCATATGAATAGCGTCCTGCATGGATGTCATCTTTATTGTGTTGATAATTTCCACGCTAATACTTACATACAAAATATTATAAAATATGAGACTTTACCAAAATATGAAAGGACTAATATGTGTTTTGTTCTTATTAATGAAAAGGAGGAATCCTCCAAAGTTTCTTCTATTGTTTCCGACAGTAAACCAGGGTATGTGGAGAAGCTTCCTTTCAAGCCTCTCCCTCCTAAAGAGGGGAAGAATAAGAAGAAGAGGAGGAGGAGTAAAAGGAGAGAGGAAACAATATCTCCCCCTAAGAATGTTGCTCCTATTATAGTTGTTGCTGATGAGTCTGAACTCGATGATTATCCTATGCATGTTACTTATAGTAGTGATCATGATTGGGAAAAGCACACTACTTTTGATACTCAAAATCTCGTGGGTACCAATTCTAAAAATAATGATGTTAATAATTCTTGTAATATTAATACTATTCATGTTCCTTCCAATGATGATATGGAAAGCTCTAAGCTTGTGGATGATGTGTTCGAAAATCCTTTTGCTACTAATGATTATATGTTTGATACATATCCTTCTAGTAAAAATGATTATATGTTTACAAATGAACACACTTTGGAAGATAACTATTATATTTCTTATGATGATACTATGCCTCCAGTCTTTGATAATTATTATAAACAATACTATGACATAGGCTATAATCACAATCAGCCTCATGAAACTTGTCATAGTTATGGAGGGATTACCCAAAACCTTCCCTTTAATATACAACTTGTCTATCATGTTTGAGTTCATTATGATGATCCTACTCCCATTGTTATTAATAAGAAGAACTTTGGTTATGTAGAAAATATTGATACTTTTATGCATAGGGATCATGGTAAGGATGTTTCATGTGGAGGTTATATTGTGGATTTTATCAATGATGCTACTGAAAGTTATTATGTGAGATGGAAACATTGTTTTATGTATCTCAATAATATTAAGTTTCCCCTCATTCTGTTGAATTTTTTTAAGTTGCACTTATTTTGTCTTCCTATGCTAGTCACTTTATGTTTCATTGACTTTTTTTCTACAAGATTATTTTGCATAGGAAGTGGGTTAGACTTAAATGTGTTGGATATTTGATTCTTGATGCATTCTTATATGTTCAACTTATACATATGGGAGAATCATCAAAATTATCATGACTAGCTAAAAGGCTTTAAAGAAAAGTGTTTATGGGAGACAAACCAATGTTTTATTACCGAATTTTTTCTTTGCTTTTTGAGTATTGGAAGTTGTTAACTCTGTAGCAACCTCTCCTTATCCTTTTTTATTTTTATTTTGTACCAACAGTAGCCTCTAATAGGGAGGAAGTAAGATTTCGCAAAGTTGTTGTCTTGAAATAGATTCTGTGCTGCCACCAAAAAATTAATTATCTCAGCCCGAACGTCGAATTGATCTGAACTTTTTCGTGCACATGCCCCAGGTTATTATCTAACTTTCATTAGTTTTCACTTTTTGATTTGAACAACAGAAGATTTTCGAAAAAATGATCTTTACCTATTGTTCTGTTTTGACAGATTTCTGCCAATATTTGCATTTGCCTCTTAATCTTTTTATTTTGGTGTTATCTTGAGGGGAAGAGCTTTAAAAGAACTTGTGACAGTAGTAATGTTTTAATGGGTGTTAGACGTGTGTTTAAACTGAACAAAAGTGGATTTATTATTTTGATTACACAAACGTTGCTAATGAAGATTGTGTGAAGTTTTGTATGGAGTGATCTTTCAAGTGTAGGGAGAGCAAAATGATACGAGAAGATGAAGAATGGACATGAGCTCAAGCTTGGGGATGCCCATGTCACCCCAAGATACTAGTTGATACTCTGCGCGTTGCGGCGGGCATTAGCGATGATTTTCTTGTATTTAAAAAATAGCATATATTCAAACAATAGCATAAACAATCTATTGAAAATAATGCTCATTTTCATATACTATTATAGAATTCAAATATATAGTTACTTACTTGGCTTTGATTGCGCGTTGTTGTGGGAATCACATATGAAAAAATAGCTCCTTTAGAGAACACTATATTTCCTTGTAACTACCACATGATTTCATCATTATATTAATGGTTAATTTATACCAACCCTTTTGGGTTTTGATAATGCACCACTTATTATTGTATTTCTAAATACTGTAATTATTTTATTTTCCACAAAAGAATTGATTTATACTGCAATGTAGACATGGAAACATCATTCCGTGCTATCTTTTCCACATGGGTTACACACTAACGTATTTCGTATTGTATATGTAGTTCTAAATTCACTTGTTCACGGGACTTGAATGATGAGGATACATGCACCCGAAGGGATGACTGGTTGCAGACTTATGATCTTTCTCATCTTTCCAAACGTCAACTTTCTAACCGTCAGATTGCTCCATACCTTGAAATGGTTTTGTCCAACATCCTAAAATTTTGTATTGTTGTACCATCGGAAGTTTAAATTCATCTTATAATATTAAGCTGATGTACTTGAAATTGTTTTTTTCCTTGTTGATACACAGTTGGACAGATACCAGTAGCATTCGTGGTAAGGAAAGCTAGAAGCACTCTGACGGGTATAAACTCCGACGAAATGGACCGATGGTGCAATCAGCGTGAGGGCTGATGTAAAAAAATCAATGACTTCACATGGTACAAATAGCTGCTTCTCTTTTTATTTGATATTTTGACTACAACCTACAACAAAGAATAAAGGTCAAGAAAGAACCCGCATCAATGCATCAATGCTTTTCTATAGATGCACATTGAGAACCCACGCCAAGGAGGACATTTATCGTAACTCTTTTATGCATAAAGGTAGGTCACTTCACACAAGAATTTTACCAAGCACTTGGCAAGCAAAAAGGAGAGGCAGATGGGGTCCTCGGAGATCAACATCATGTACAAATCAGAGCAGGGAGAAATATGAAATAAGACAACTAATCATATTACCGAGCATGAACCCTGTCAATCTATTGGTGGCGATCGTAAGCACCTGAAATTCGGCGAGAAAGATCCATGCCGGTCAAGGAAATGCATGATGCTTAAGGAGGTGAGAAGACGCATGCACCATCCACAACAATGTTGGCTCATCAACATCACAGAAGAAAAATGAGAACATTGTTGGCTACGTTATTCTGAAAGACGATTGTGCTTCATGTGGAGCGTTGCCTGGTGTGTGATGGGGTGTTATAATGTACGGTGGGACTGCAAAATCTAGAGAGATGTGGTGGGGTCAGCAGTGGAGGAGACACACAACTTGACGCTTGTGTTTTGGTCGCATGTTATAGGAGAGGAAATAGTGAATTAACTTAAGCAGATGGGAGCTGGAGAGTTGAACAATAAATAGCATATCTGCTTTAGACAAGGATGTTATGCATCGGGAGATCGTGTTCTAACATGTGGAGGATTTTTTTTGACAATAGGCAGAGGCTTATTTAGTTACTACACATGATGACCATATATTTACAATCAGACGTATACAAAAAATTGAAACGACGTGGCTGCACAAGAATTGAGCTTGCAACATTTAATGCACCAAAGTGGGTATGAACTTCATAGATATTATAGATATCCAAGAAGTACAAGTGTCAAAGCTTGGGGATGCCCAAGGCATCCCCTTCTTCATCAACAAAAATATCAGGTCATATTTCCACACACTATATTTTTATTGCTTCATATGATATATGTTATTCTTGGAGCGTCAGTTATTTTTGCTTTTAGTTTGTTTTTTTTCTTTGTTGTAGTATATGGTTGGATCCTAGCATATTTGTTTTGGAGAGATACATGCTCCGTTTTCATTGTTTAGAACACTCTTTTCACTTTTATTGTTCTGTGAGTGTTCACGTTTTGCTAGTACTGCGTTTAGCTCTTGTTTTCCACTCGTATTTTGTTCAGAGCTTGTTGGTTTACTTTAGTTATATATTATTAGCTCTATGGTCTTTGAAGATTATTATTTATGAGACTTATTTCAAAAAAGTTGATTTCTATTGGAGAAGAGTAAAATATTTCATGCTTATAGTGCTGCAATAGGAAGCTCGTCTAGATTGTGGCTTAGAATTTAGCATGACATGTTAGATGTTGATCTTAGTAGTTATTGATGTAACATGACTTGTCTCAAATAGCTGAGAGTGCTTAATGTGCCATTCATGTGTTGTTTTTATCATATTGAAGCATAGTATCGTGGTATTCTCCTTTGATGATTTATTTGGGTTGACTTGGCGCATGCTCACACCATGTTATGCTACAAACGAGTCACCTAAAGCCTCTATGATCACTTAGTTTTTTTTGACTTGTAATATCACTTTATGCTTTGATTAATAATGTTTTGTCACTATGAATGATTATGTCCGTTATTGCTCTCTTAGTTGGTCTCTCCCAGTCTCTTGCTAGCCTTCACTTGTACTAAGTATGAGCTCTATTCGTGCATCCAACTCCCAAAACCCAAAGTTTGCCAAATGTGTCCACAATACCTACCTATATGTGGTATTTCACCGCCACTCCAAGTAATGTCACACCCCAATTTCTGCCTCGGTGTAGTATCAGCAAGACCCAAATTTTTGGGCCAACAATTTTTTTTTGAATGATGTTTTGCTTGGTTGAACAAGTTTTGTGTGTTTCAATCATCTAGGCATTGCAAGAATTAATTTCTTTTAAACTCACCCTAGTGTTTTCCCTGAGTGATAATATTTTCTCCCTTGTTTTCCATATGTTACCCTGAGGGATTTTTACCCAAGATTGGATCATGCTTCTTTTCAACTTGACATAATTGTTGAATCCAAGAAAACAAATATTCAATTTGAATTATGGTTGTTTTCCTTTAATTTCCCTATTATAGTTTTTCCCTGAAAACCTAGCCAAAAACTTATTTTTAGCTCTTGTTTTCAATTAGTTAGAATATCCAATTTTATGTTTTCTTGGCTTGTAATTGTTCTCTGGTATGTGTACAACAAATCCATAACCTTGTTTTTGTTTGTGAAATTTGAAAACATATAGTTGCATGCTTGTTTTTTAGACAAGAAAATAACAGACAAAACTAGAGTATTTTGAAAACAAAGAAAAACAGAAAGATGCCTTTTTCCAGCTTGTTTTCATAGCCTTGCACAGTTTCAAACACATATTAAAAATGTGTTCCTGGATGTTCATGGCATGTTTAACAATGTCCAACTTAAAATTCCAAAATTGTACTTCATTTGATATTTTAATCAAGCTTGGACATTTCCTTGTTTCTGTCTGTTTCAGCACTTAGCAATTTTTCTGCTAAGTCATTTTCTGATTTTTTCTAAAACTGTTTTTGGAAAGAAGTTCGGTTCGTTGATTTTTTTTGAATTGGGGGGACATATCATGTCCTATCTACTCCCCTATGCTGCCACTTGTTTTAGGTGCTTGGGATGCCCTTTTTGGTTGATAAGAGAGAGAGTAGGGAGAGAGAGAAGGGAGGGACGAGAAAGAGGGAACATGGAGGGAGCACACAGTGCATGCCCCCACCCGCGCGCCACTGTGGGCATGCTGTTGTTTGCTATCCTCACCTCGCCGCCCCGCAACAGTCTGTGCCCACCCTAAGCCCTACTCCACTCTAGCACGACGACACGAGCCGCCCCGAGCCATGCCGAGCACGCCCGAGGCCATGCCGTGGGAGCATCGCCCGCGCCCGCATGTATAAACCACGCCGCACCTCTCCACATCGCCACCCAGTACCTCACATCTCACCGCCCGCCCCTAGCCACCCCAATCTTCTCCGATTGCTCTCTGTGAGCGACGTGAAGGGGAAAAAAGTCGACGGCCACCATGAGCTCCACTTCGAGATCACCACCATTCCAGCACACCACATGCCGCCATTTGGGCGTATAATTGCTCCTTGTATCCTCGCAAACCTCCTTGACATCATCTCGCGGTCGTGCGCTTGCAGGAGCACCGCCGTCATCGACGTTTCCGCTGCGGAGACTCGCTGCGCCAGGGCTGCCGTGGTCATTGATGTTGTTGTGGCTCGCGCCACTGCTCAACCTTGACCTCCTGCGACCGCGTCGACCCCGCGCCACTGCCCCTTGTCGCCCCTAGGTGAGAAAAGCATCGTCGCGGGCCTCATTCCGTTTCCGCGAGGAGAGTGAGAGTGGGGTGAGATTGAAGACGCGTGCGGGCCATTGATCCGCATATCAACGGTGCCCTTTGAACCCGCGTGCCCCCGCACAACGCAGTGCTCGCGTACGTCCCATGGGCCTCCTTGGTCCTTGTTGGGCTTCGCCTCGGCAGATCTGGCCCGCGCGGTTATTTTTCCTCTATGATTTAATCCATTTGGAAAATAAGAAGAAATAGATCCATAGCTTTAGCTCTGGGGAAATAGGAAAATATAGTTTTGGTCAAACCAAAAATCATGGGGTACCTTAGCATATTCTTAACCATGTCCAAGTGGTAGATCCACTTTTTGACTTTTATTTTTGCAGTAGTGTTTATTCTTGCAGAACCTATCTGTTTCACTATTTGTGTCATAACGTTAAAAATAAGAATCCTAAAAATGAAAAATCAACTGTTTTGGATTCCCTAATTGACACCTACCAGTAGAACTTGGCCTTGTTTTCAAATATGCTTCATATATAAAATGCCATGCATTTTGGTAAAGGACCAGAGAGCACTTCTAGGATTTTTTTTTAGATTATTTGGTGATGACTTTTTATGTGAATCCAATTGTATGACATTTTGTATGATTAGAACTACCTAACCCTAGTTTGGTGTAATTTTTAGAGCTGTAAAATAATTTTGGTGTGCATAACTATATTTTGCACTTTTTTATTATTATCTATTCTTGTGTGAATATTTTGTATTAAATTTAGTATTAGAGTTATGTTTTCTAGCATGATTAAATGTGTTTCTTTCTGTTATCTTGATGTTTTCTTACAGAACTAGCATGTTAGAAGAAGTTTAGTATAGTGTGTGATTCTTAGAATAAAAATGGTGGGCGTTGTTGATTTCTAGCATTTTCTTGGGTATTAGAAATTATGGTATATTAACTATAGGTTTGGTATCTTAATTTTGTGGTTGATATGGTAGATTCAGTACCACTTTGGTACTAATATTTTTAGTGTGTTACCTCTGTTATCTTGTACTTCTATTTATCGAAGAGCATGAGTAGTATTGCTTTGTTTAAATAATTCCTATGAATATCACTAGCATGAGTAGTATTTTTATGCTTGTTTAGTGTTGAATTAATATTTCTCAAGTATGACCAGAGGCATTGTGACCCCTTAATGCCTTGGTATGTTATGGAACACCCACTGATTCCATTGCATTTTACTTAGGGATATAATTTCCCTACCATAAACATACTTACGAGTAACCTTTTTCACTTTATGTCTGCTTAGAAAATTTTACCAAAGAAAATTGAGTATTGCTCTACTAAACTTTTGTTGAAGTTTTTTAGTGCTATATTTGTGACTCCTAGCATGTGCGGATGAGATACTCTTTGTGATGTGGTTTCACGTGTAAATATCATATTAGGGAGGGTTTGGTATTGCCTTTGATTAGTTTAAGAGTTGTTTGCACCAATAGGAATAATTTCTAGAAATTGAGGAATTATTTGTGAATAAAATTCCTTTGAGTGGCAGAATTTTAGAAAGTGTTGTTTGAGCACGAGTAGGTTTGTATAGCTACTATTAGTATAGAATTTCACCATAATGCTTGTTCTTTGGTTGTTATAAAAGCCTGGTCAATTAGGCATGGTTGATTCTTGTTGTTATTGTGGGAGTAGATGTTCTTATAGAATTAGTTTTAGTATAGTTATCTACTAGCATGGGTACGGTGTATGTTTCTGCTATTGGGTGCTTATAAGCATGTATTGCTTGTTACGAAAAATTCATCCTTGTAGTGTTGATTTCTTCACTATTAATGTATTAGTAGTACCCCTAGAATCTATGAGTTGTCCTATTAATGTTGCCTTCCTATTTTTTAATGTATGTTTAGCCTAGCATGTTTTGCATGTTTTCACTCCTGTTATTATGGCACGACTCTTTTGGTTTCAAGTTGGAATTTTTTGTGAAATACACTACTTCTTAGGCATGCGTGTGTAGTAATTTTTCGTACTAGCATGCTACTAGTGAACCCCTGCTGATATCCTATTTCTAGCAATATTCTTCTCTTGTGATTTGTGTGTTCAATAGTGTGCCTTATGACTTGTTACAAATATTTGAACCACTGGTTTGTTTAGTACTTTTATGATTGAGTGTTTCTTTAGTCTCTGTGTGGAACAAAGATAGTCAGTAGCTACCTTGCTTACATGTGGTTTGCTTTGTTTTTAAAAATATTCCGAGTGATTACTTTAGCATGAGTATTGCACCAGTGCTATTGTGGTGACTTGTTTTATTTAGTCGTTTATTCATTGGGTTAGAGGGAAACTTATCTAGTTGATGCTTGCTTGCGTTGTTGTTAATAGCATGGGTATTACTTTTGGTGCTTGTTATTACTATAGTAGTCTCACCCTTGTGACCAAAGGCTATTTTAGCTTCTTCAATGTCTTGGTATGAGAGTGGTACACCCACTAAACTCATGACATTTAGGTTGTGGGATATGCTTTCCCAGCCATAAGCATTCTAGTAATAGCATTTATGCCATGTGTGTTTGTTGGGTGGTTTTCTCGATGAAGATTTGAGTGATTGTTTTTAGTATAAGTGTGCGTGTTGTATGTATTGCTTTGTATTATTGTTTGCCTTTGTTGGTTCCGAGTGTGTGTCATTTATTCTTTTACGACGTTAGAAAACAAAGAAGAAGAAGGTGTCGCAGAGATTTGCGTCAAGTTCGAGCTACTTCAAAGCCAGGGACCCAAGGAGTTTCAAGGCAAGCCATCCTGGTGCTTGTTACTACACTTATCATTATCTATCTGTAACACCCGGGGTTTCCCACTTAGAACTTGCTTGTTTTTCTTTTTTGTGCATCTCATGTCATCTTGCATCATGAGTCATCACACTAAATTTAAGTCCACTAAAAACTTTTGATTCGTGTATCTCTCAAGACTGCAAAAATTATAAATTGTTTTGACCCTTCTAAATATCTGAAGTCATTCTCTTGTTTTTCTGTATATAACAAAGCAAAGAAAAAAAAAGAAAAAAAAGTGTTGGAGCAGCAAGGCCGCAGCCCAAAGGGCCACGACCCAACTGTCTCCACACCAGCCCACCCTCCTTCTTCCTCGTCCGTACAGAGCGCTCACGGAGGATGTCGCTGTCACCTCGAGGTCCCCTCCCACCTGCCCTCGTTAAAGCCTCACCCCCTTCCCCTCCAAAACCCTAGCAGCTCCATCTTCCTCTCCTCCTTCCACCGCCGCCATCCACTCCTTCGCCCTTCCCTCTGCCCTGCTTCTTTCCTCTGAACCTGCCACCCCAAAACGACAGAGGAGAACGACCGGGGATCGCCGTCGCCATGGATGCTCCCGCGTCGAGCTGAACAGCGGAATGGAACCGCGACGCCGCGCGCTCCCTCCTCGTTGAGTTTCCGGGCCGGAGATGGTCTAGGGGTAACGCTCGCTTCCCCGACGTCTCGCCGGCCACCACAGCTACGGCAGCGCCGTCCCTCTTCCTCGCCATCTCCCCGAGCTCGTTCTGCTACCTCTATGCGTAGGTGAGCCCCCTGGATCCCGCCCCTCTTCCCCTCTTGTTCTGGGTAACCGCCTTCGAGCGGTACCGGCTTGCAGTGCTGCAGATCGACGCCGATCGGCGGCCTATTTCTCCGTCGTGGCTGGTTCCCGATCGGATGCAGTTCAGTTTTCGTCAGGCCCCGCACGTTTGCCTCAAAAACCCGCACGCCTTACACCTTTCAACACAGCCGCAGCAGCCCACTGGTAGCATACCTTGCGCGCGCCCAACAGGTCGTGGGTTCGATCCCCCCCTAGGCGCAAAAGCCACCCTTTTTCTCAGCCTTTCTTTTTTCTCTCGAATTTCAGAGAAACAGATCTGATCCCTTAATTCTAAAATCAATATAAAATTGAATATTGCTCCAATTTGAATGATTCAAATTCCTGTGGATTCATAATTTTGTGCTCTTTCTGTTAATGCCAAGTTTGCAACATGTTTCTGTAATAATTTTTGCACTAAATAATTAATTACTGAAAATGCAATTAAAAGTTGAAACTTTGGAATTTCATAACTTTAGTTCTGTTCATCCAATTTGAGCAAACTTGGGCTCTAAAATTTTGTCTTAACAAACTCTACACATTGGTTTTTTATTTGGCCACAATTGAATTAAATTTGAACATGTTTCCCTCTGTTTACTAAAAAGGGTAGAATAAGACTACTTATGAAAAATTGCATAATAAATTCAGTAATAAATCAAAAATTATGTTTAATAGCTCAAAATGTTCAGTGAAACATTTGCTACATGTTTTCAACCTTTTCAATACAATTTGTTTACTATTTTTCCTAATTAAAAATGGTTCAATAATTCAATGCTTTAATTAAACCTCTTAAATTGCAAAATTCATAACTTGGGCAATTCAAATCCAATTCCAACACGTAAAATATGTTTTCCATCCCATTTTTCATGAACTTTGCAAATATGAATTTTGTTTTCTGTTTTGAATAATTTAAATTGCTGAAAACAACTGTTTCTTAATGAATGCATTTAAAATTGCTAATTTGATAACTTGCTCATTCTAAATCCAAATTCAACAAATGAAACATGTATTCCATCTAAAATTTTGTGTTCTTTCCAAATATGAATTTTTTTATCTGTTTTGAACAATTAAAATGGGTGAAAACAACAAATGCTTGTGTAACTCATTTAAGAAGCCAACTTTCATAACTTGATAAATAAAATTCCAAACTTGGTAAACACCTTTTCAAATTGAAGCTATTGTTGTTTTCTTATTGTTTTCCTCATCCATGCATCATTCTAATCAACTTTCACATGATGGTTATTTGTAGATCATTTAATTCAACATTAATTCATGGGCTTTTCCATATGCAATCCAAATTGTATATGGGCCCATTTAAATATGTTTACCATGTCAACTAATTCATATTTGATGCATCCTTAAATTTGTGATGCATCCATATCTTGATCATGCTGGATCTTTTGCCGTAGTAGTAATTGTTTCATCCAGTGTTTGTCCTAGTTCGTTGCTTCTTCGCGGATAGGACGTTGAGATGATGTGAGCAACGACAAGTTCTTCGGATGTACCTCTACTTGCTGGATCTCAGGCAAGTATACTCACTTGCTGCCAAATGGCTGCCTTTCATCACTTGTTACCGATTCTTTCCGTTGTTCTTATTCTAGCCTTTTGATTCGATGCTTGTGTCTCGATCCTATCATATGTTTACCTTGCAGCCCTGATATAGCCTTCCTCCCACTTCCTATTAACTGTTGATTGTTTACCTTGTTGGCCCTCGTGTCGTAGTTGCATGCTTAGTGTTGTTTGCGCCTAATTCTTGTTGTCCGTCTTATCACCTGTTTAGTTTGATAGTTGGGTTTCAATTCAATCAACGACATGTTAATGTTTTGGGTAATAATAATTTGATGATAAGGCATCGGCAGGAGGCCCGGCGTGGTTTTGAGGCCTGCTAGTGTCGACCCTAATTAGGAAAAGGGTCTTGTCTACTGATCCATGATGAGCGCACTAACCGCATGTGGGAAGCGTGTATGGGCGCCCCCCTCAATTTGATTCGATTCGCATCTCGTCCAAATCGCCACACTTAGTTCGGGCTTTCCATTTGATGCATGCATGTGCAGGTGCGAACCCTTGGCGCCAGGGTGGAACTTTTGTAGTCGGCATTTAGGGCGGCGTGGTCTTAGAGTGCTATGAGGGTCCCCCTTTTCTTCGTGGGGGCTCGATTAGCCGCTCACGCACAGCATGTGGTTCTTTGGGCTTGATGCGAAGAAGAGTTGAGTTGTGTTGAGTGCCCCGCTTGGTGGAAGGGCCATTCCATCTGGCGGGTTATTCTTACGTGTACGGCCAAATTGGTGCACCCCTGCAGGGTTAAATCTTCTCGAGAAGCCGTGTTATCCGTGGTTATGGATGACTTGGTGAAAGTGCTGGCTAACAAGTACTCAGACAACTTACACTTAACGATGATAACTTGACTAGTAATATAGATTACCTCCACCATAAAAATGAATGTCACCTTAATCAACAGTGTGAGTTTCCTTGGGTTGCTTCCTTAGTAGGGGATAACATTGGATGGGTATTGTTTGGTGAGTAGTTGTAGTTGGTTTTGATACGCTATCTTATCCCTTTCTTTTAGACGGATGTTGTAGCGAGTCTCTGTAGTTAGTTAGTGCAGCCCGCTGCCGCTTCTTTGCAATAATCCTTACCTCTCCGTTGAACCCAAAGTATTTGTATCTTGTGATGATTGGTTACGCTGGTATCTTGTGAGTATGGTTTATCCACTTGCCAGTACTTAACCGTACTGACCCACGAATCCTTTTCGTGGCTGCATATTCCACATTGTAGTCAACAGGTTTGAAGTCTGACGACGTTAGCTTGGGAATCCCTCCGGCTTGGCCTGGGCAGGGATTGGACGCCATCGGTTATCTTCAGGACTCTTAGTCCAATTTGGATCTTGTCCGTAGTCGGACACTATGTTGTTTCTTCCGCTGTCATTTGGATCTTTGTATTGTATCAGTTGTATCCTTGACTCGTTTGAGTCATCTTGTATATATCTTTTCTGTTGTTGTTGCGGAATATTCGTGAACTGTTGTAATGTTATCACAAGTGGCAACCTGGAATCGGTTATTATGTGGATTTTGGCGGAAATGCTGAAATCTGCATAGTGCCCGATCTCGGGGCGTCACACTATCATGCATGTTTTTTACTTCTGAAGTTTTATAGAACTTTGATTAACAAAATTATTTTTGTTGTGGCTATTACTACTATTAATACTATATAAAGCATTATCATGCTAGTAGTCAAAACTTGGTGTTACCAAGCCCATAGCCACCATATGGTATATTTACCACCAAAAATAAAATAACAGGAGGTCCCTAAGTGGACACCCTAAAAATGTGATTTTTGCAAAACAAAGGCTTTATGGAAAACCCGGTGGAAAGGTGGGGCCTTGCCCACGGGAGGATTGTGAGGTGATCATTTTTGGATAAAGTTGTTTTTCGAAAATGACACATAACCTAGACTTCGCCTGACAAACTTAACGTACTTCCACTCTAGCCCAACATGGGAAAGGGGCTTGGCTAGAAGCTTGGTCTCGTTAGTGTGTGCTCTATCTCAAATTTCTATATGGGATGGATCCCCTGAACCAAAATGTCGCCAAGTTATTAAACACGAGACATGCAGAGTGTGGGATTAATTTCCCCTCCGACCGCAGCAGTTGGGGCTCTTGTCATGGCGGTGTGGGACACGACGCCGGGGAGAACAAACCCAATTGAAGAGATATTCATCTACTAACTTGAACATAGTGGAAGGTTAGGACTAGTTATCTGATGTTCGCATACTGTCAAAGACAGTCCATGGTTGTTCACGGCGGATGTTCTGGATCTTGTGGATTGTGTACACCTCTGCAGAGTAAAACCATTCGGAATAGACGCGTCCTTGGATATGGACAGTTGAATGGCCATGTACCTAGCATTGTGTCAATGTTTTCAAAAAGGATGTTTTTGAAAAGGCATTAGTACCTGTGAGGTACTGGAAAGATGAAATTTGTACCTGTGAAAAACTTTCTTTTCTAAAACAAAATTTTACTAAACCTCTTGGATATGCAATATCTACAAGAGAAACCATATTATTTTCTTTTGAAATATCTTCTTGAACAAATATATAGAGATGTTAAATCAACCATGATGTATCTTCCACCTATCATGGGTAGAAAACCCTTTGTATAGCCTACCCGTTCCACCATATAAGGATACTTGCATTTATAAGATTCATAAAGGATGTATTGCAGAGTACATTCAAATGTACTCACATTGGTTTCGTCTCTGGTATCTACTTGCTAGACTTCGAGGAGCAGCCTCAGGAGGAGTTCTACCAGGAGGAGTTCTGCACTAATGGCCCTGCGAACTAGGCTCGTTTCCCAGTCAGGAGCCTGTAGGTTAAGCCGTGAATTGGGCTCTACCGTGTTGTGTGTTGTTGCCTTCCGCTTTGTTTGTTAAGTTGCCTGCTCTTCTCTGCGTGGTAGTTGTGTTAGACTTGGTCATGTGACCATTTATGTAAGACCTTTATGTATTCGTGTAATGGAAGATGCAATCTTTACGTCAACTTTAGATGTTGTTCACGACTGGTTTGATCTGGGATCGTGAATGTATGCATATATGGGGTCCTTGGACTGTTGGTCTTGGGGCTCTACAAAGTTGGTCTTAGAGCCATCCTGACCTTAGGAGACCTTAGTTAGCATGGAATTTAGCGAGTACTCTGAAAAGTTAATTTATAAACTAAGTTACTGATACGTCCAGTTTGCATCACTATTTTATATTGTTATTTTATGTTATTCATCGATATATTTCATGTTATGATACATTACTTATGTTATTTCATCTTATTTTGCATGTTTAATAATTATGGGAGAAGAAACACCGGAACCAAAAATCTGATGGAAATAAGCATCGTCGAGATACCCTATTTCAGAAGATCAGAAGAAGAGGGGGATACCGGAGGAGTCTTAGAAGTTCCGAGGAGGAAGTGAGCCAGAAGGGCACCTGGAGGGGGGCCACCTAGGGCCCACACCACCAGGCGGCGCCCCCCTTGGCCGCGCCTGGGGGTGGTCTGCCCCCTGGCCCACTCCTGGGCGCCCTCTTTCGTGCACTTGACCCCGAGAGAACCCTAAGCCCCAGAACATCGTCGAAGAATTATTCCTCCGCCACAGAGAAAAAGCTCTCCGATAGGGAGAAATCTGCGAGGAAAATTCCTCCGGGGAGAGGGGAAATCTTCGCCATCGTCACCGTCATCACTCCGGGCTTCATCGAGATCATCATCCTCATCACTAGCACCATCACCGCCACCGTCCACCTTCATCCCGATGTAACAATTAGGGGTCTTTATCGTTGACCTTCATTAGATCTCTCTCCCGGTGTGGATTACTTGTTAGTAGTTGATGCTTGTGAGATTTATCGGTGTTTACACTTTATGACCAGATTGTTATTATCCATTATATCACCTATGATTATGATCCATATGATGTCTCGTGAGTAGCTCATTTAGTTCTTGAGGACATGGGAGAAGTCATGCCGTTAGTAGTGAAGTTATGTTGAAGTAATATCTCTCGGTTCGGTATTTAAGTTGTGGTGCTATTCTTCTAGTGGTGTCATATGAACGACGACTACATGACACTTCACCTTTATGGGCCTAGGAGGATGAATTGTGTATTTGGCTACTAATTTTGGGGTTGCCGGAGTGACATAAATCTAAACCCCCGTTAGGAAACCAATGCACGAGGGAGTGTTGGGTCCCGGAGTTTTAAGATTGTGGTTAGATTTATCTTAATTACTTTCTTGTATTTGCGGATGCTTGTGAGGGGTATAATCACAAGTATGTCTTAGTCCTAGTTGGGCGGTGCATTAGCATAGGTTCACCCACACAACACTTAACGAACCCATAAATATTAATCAATTATATAAAATGAAAGCACTTGACGAAATTCCCATGTGTCCTCCAGAACGTTTGGTAATTATAAGTAGAACAACCGGCTTGTCATTTGCTCTCAAAAGGATTGGGACACTCGCTGCAATATTATTTACTGTCTTTTATTTACTCGCACTTTATTTATCTGCTATATGAAGAACCACCAAAAACCCGTTTGCTAGTGCTTACAGTGAATCCTCTATCCAACCTGCTTGTCAACACCTTCTGCTCCTTGTTGGGTTCGACACTCTTATTTATCGAAAGTACTACGATACACCTCCTATACTTGTGGGTCATCAATTAGCAAGATGACTAAGTACGAAAATATTCTCTATATCTCATCACCTCTGTGTTCTTAAAAACTCTACTTATACTAAGTTACGTTTTTTCACACCTTAAAAATTTTGCACACTGTTACCTAACTTAAGCTATACTTAAAATTTGTGTAGATGGCGGTTGTCTTCACCAAGTCCTTTCGGATGGGTATGCATGCACCTTGCTACCGCCATTTTGAGGAGGATTTGTTCCATATGGCCCGTCGTATTGGTCGCCGACACCTGAGTTGAAGGGCGCACAGATTCACCATGACGGACTGGTGTTGTTCTGGTTGGTGGTTTGTACTATTCGTTCCCCTTTATTAGCACAGTCGACCCCGAAGATCACTTATGAGGCGAGGGAGAATAGTTGGGAGGATGGTATCCTTAGAGTGATGGAATTGGCTATCGCAAAGCTCGCGAACTTTTTAAGCAGCAAGTTCGAGGGCACTCCCTATAGATATTATGGGAGGCGCGACGAGGATGACATGCTAGTATGTATCTTAGAAGAGTTTGTCTTTTCCTGTCAGTTCCAGCACATGGAGGGACAGCTGCACAACACTTAGATTGCACTCGATCGTCTCAGGAAGGAGTACGACCTCCGAGGAAGGGAGATATCCCGTCTGAAGAAAGACCTGAGAGTTTCTGCGGCTACTGAGCGCAGTCTCGTGGCATGGAGGAACACCCTGAAGTATTTTGACTTCCACCTTCGTGCACAAGTGAGAGACCTCCAGTTTAATCTTGCAGCCAGCCAGACCAGAGTTGGAGAGTTGGAGGAGGAGCTACGCTCATCCTCGAGCACTTAGGATTGGCCGTAGGTTATTAGGAGGTTGCGATGACCCCACCCCGGGTCGCTTCTTGTGTTGTGTGGATCTATTGAGAACTATGTATGTGTTAGATGTATTATAAGACATATGATTGTGCTGTGTGAAACTTAAGTTCGTGTCATGCTTGCTGGGAGACTCTGCTTTATGTGTATAATGGTCTATGCATGTGATTGTGGTTTTCTTATTTGAGCCTTGTCATTCCTTTTGTGTTTCCTTCCATTTTCATCTCTCGTATGAGCCGGTTTGATTCTCAGTTTTGCAAACAAACCACCCTTTATCTTCTCTTGTCTTAAACCCCCTTTTCTTCCGTATGGTCAGTGATTTACCCCCCACCACCTGAGCCAACAGTTTCCTAGCTTTTTGCACTGATAATGGAAGACCGTGAAGCCACTCGTGCAGACCGCAAGGCCATCCTTGCTGCCCTACATCACTTCACTCAACTTGGGGTTGTAAATGCTGAGAATAATGTTGCCCTTATGAAGGAACACCAGCGCCTGTTTGCTGGTGAGAATCGCAAAAGGAAGATGGTGACCCAACGACAACCTAGTACACCTAGGACTCGCAGTACTTCACCTGCGAGGCCACCACCCTCAAGGAGCGCGTTTATGTCAGACCTAAAACTACAGGGTGTTTTACTTGTGGGAAGGAAGGGCACTTCGCTCGTGAGTGTCCCCAAATGATTCACGATCTAGCTCGTCCTAATGCGGCCTAGGAGATCCAGGGTCCAACCTAGAACAAGCGGAAGAGTTTGGAGAAGGTACATCAGAATCAAGATAACGCCAAGGAAGCACAGGAGGCTCATGCCATAGTTATCAGTACATTTCCGGACAGATCTGTGTCAGCCATAGTTTTTGTTTGGTTCCGTAATCAACAAAATCTGACGTGATGGGACGCTAGTCGTGTCTCGTCGGACTAGAAAACGTATCTTTGAAACTAACTTACTATATCTAACTTTAGAATAACACCTAATCAAGCTTTGCAAAACTACTAATGATTTTTCCTAAACCAAGGAGAAAGGTGCGTAGGATGACTTAAAGCTAGTTGGCCGTGGGGAGAAGTTGAAGTAAATGTAGTAGCTTGAGCTATGGTTTTACTAGGCAATAAGATCTCTTGTGTATCTATTTGGGAATCAAATTTTGGTGTATGAGTTTGGTGGAGTTAAATTTGCGGTTTAGAATAAAAGTGAAAGCTTGAGGTGGATATGTGAACTATTGAGTTTGGACAAAGAAGAATTTATGGTATTGGAATAGAGAGGATAATGCTTTGCATAAGTAACCCTCATACTGGAATTTTATAGAAATATCGATTTTAGCAAAAAGTTATGTTGGAGGAATATTGGATTGGCGTATGTAGGAAATTAGTTAATGGACATAAAAGAATGATTTTCGGATTCTAGAAAAATCAATATGACTTGGAGACAGTAGCTAGCCAGTCGGAGGTACATAGAGAATGGTCGACGGTGAAGTAACCATATATGCGAATCGGATCAGAGAAGAAGAAGGGGGAAATCGTCGGTGCGGATCAGACGAAGAGAGAGGAAGAAGTCTGATCGATCGACTCGCTCTGATACCTGGATCCTGATCTAAAAAACGAGGGGATTTGGGGGGATTGATGAATAAAAACAGTTAATTGATAGAAATTAAATGAAAGGTAAATCCAAGAAAAAATTAGGGATTATACTCTTGATTGGTTCAACAAGATACAAGGGGGACTCTTATAAAGAGTGGCTACCCTACACATGACATCACATGGAAATACCCTTACAACTACTAACATACTAATAACCCCATATTACGTACTTATCCTATTCCCTGACAAGGAGGCGGCGATGCGATGAAGAGGCGTCGGGAGGGGGAGAAGAGAGCGGAAGGAACTTTTCGTGACGGTTTCATTCACGCGTGGCTCTCCTTTTGTTCAATGCGCGAGGACACTCGTCAGATTTCCCGCGCAGCAGCCCGCGCGCCCCGTTTCCGTGCATCTGTTAGAGCGCGCGATGCCAGCTATAGTGCTAAAATGATGGTTTTTCACGCACCCCCACCATTTTAGCACCGCTCTAGGAAGTCCTCTAAGAGCATGACTAGTAATGCCCTCAAACCCTCAAATCCTTAGAAATAACTGCTTTTTTACAGTTTTCGGGCAAAAAACGCGTAGAATAGAACCCCTTAACCCTAAAAAAATTGAGTATTAGACCCTCAAACTCACTTCCAACCTGTACAAGTACACTCGTGTGTTATCCGAGCGCGGGAGGGAAATTTCCATCCCTAGCTCCTGCCCGCGCGCCCGTCCGAGCCGCCGCCGGCCGCCCCCCCCGCCTCCCCTCGACCTCGCCTTCCTCCCCTCGACCTCCGCCCGAGCCCGCCGCCTCGACCTCCCCATCCACCCGCCGCCGCAGCCCCGCCCCCGGCCACCTCCTCGACCTCCCCCGCCGCCCGCCACCGCCTCGACCTCCTAGCCACGCGCCGCCGCTGCACCACCCCCGACCACCTCCTCGCCCTTCGTCCTCCCCCGGTTGCCCTCCGCCTCCCTCCCGAGGCAGGCGCGCTCGCGCGCCGCTCTCCTCGCGGACCCGCAGGTATGCAATTTTTTTTAATTTTTCCTTTTTGATTCATTGTTGGTACTCACAATTTTTTGTGTTGTGTTCTGTAGATGTCGGCATTGTCCGATGATTCCGGTTGGTCGTCATCGGACGATTCGGACATTGTTGCTTCAAGACGAAGACGTCGAGATGATGGGCCTCCTCCTCGACGTGTAAGAGTTTGAAGATCGCGCGAAGCTGCTGGATCAGAGGAGAGGGTCGAAGATGGGGTGAGTCACCATCTACCGGAATCGCGGTCTTGGACACGAGCATTTGATGCGAGACTACTTCGCGGAGGTGCCGACATACCCACCTCGCCGATTGTGAGTCCGCCTCAGATTACTTTAAGCGTCGTAGATCCGCTGCCGGTATCATGGGGTTTAGTGGGTAACAAAAGATATTGGCTGCAATGCGGGTGCTCGCCTATGGCATACCCATAGACTATACCGACGAGTATCTTCGCATTGGACAAGATACAACCACGGCGTCCATTCGTAGGTTTGCAAAAAAAATCATCCGGTTGTATGGTGATGAGTATCTTCGGGCACCCAACGAGGAAGATACAAAGAGACTGATGAGATGAATGAAAAAAGGGGATGGCCGAGGATGCTTGGTAGTCTTGATTGCATGCATTGGATATGGAAAAAATTTCGAAAGGCATGGCAAGGAATGTATTGCGGTAAAATTCGTTATGCTACCATTGTGCTTGAGGCCATGGCATCGGAGGACACATAGATTTGGCATGCATTTTTTGGTTTGCCGGGAACACTCAATGATATCAATGTGCTCAACAGATCTCCTTTGTTAAAAAGATCAGTTTCTGGGATGCTCCAACTTGCAACTACAAAATCATGGACAATAAGTACTCAATGGGATACTATCTCACTGGTGGAATTTACCCGATTGGGCAACTCTTGTGAAGTCCATCAAGGATAAAAATGGGGTGCCTTTAACCAGAAAAGAGGCTAATTTCACCAAGGCACAAGAGGCGGCCCGCGAGGATATTGAGAGAGCTTTCGGTGTTTTGCAAGCAAGGTTTGCCATAGTTCAGTGTCCAACTCGTTTTTGGGTAACATGATTCTCGAGGATGAGAGAGGGTTAACACTGCCTTGTTTGTGTGACAATGTTGGTACCCGTGTGCAACCGGAAAGAAACCCTTCTCGCGTACAAGATTTTCTTGAAGCACATCGTCAGATTGAGGATGCCATGGTCACCTCCGGGGTGATCTAGTAGAGCACCGGTGGCAGTTGGCTGGGCGGCGCCAAGGCCCATGATCTAACTTTGTTTACTTTCCTATGTCCTATTTGATTCGAACAATTATTATAATTTTCTTGAAAACATTGTTGTAATAACTTGAATGATTATTATGTGCTTGAAAGTACTATTCGGTGTTGTAATAATAACTAGAATGATTATTGTTTTCTTCAAACCGTTATTGAGATGAAAAAAATCGTGATGTGTCAAATGACAGTTTTAAGGGGTAGGGTTGCGGCAAAGAGTAGAACCCTCAAAATCAACCCTTATACCGAAATATTCCGTTATAAGAGTTTGAAGGTTGTACTCTTTGTCCCTGCCAAAAGATGTCAATTCTTAATCCTTAAACTGGTTTGAAGATTTGAGGGTACTGCTAGTGATGCTGATGCTCTAAAAGCATAGGCAGCCACAAAATCCAATACGTGGGGTTTTGACTGCTCGCTAGTCACGCGGGCTGCTACCACTACTTCCGTGCACGGCCTATGTGAAAGCGAATGAGAAAGGAACGGGCGGCGCGGTAAATGAACGAAGCGCCACGCGGCATGCGGCGACGAGGAACGAGGCGACAGACGGAGTGATGATTCGGCGCGTTTTCCCAGTCCAGTCACACAGCGCTTCGTTTATATATCCACCAACAGAAGCTGGTACTGGCACCAGAGATCACCCCAGTCTGCTTCCTCCGTGTTCCTGCACACGCGCCTCTCACTGGATCGAGCAGACCCATCGCGCCAGGCCGGACCGGCCCTGCACTCTCGATCGTCGCCGGCCAGCATCCGCCGTCGTCCATCGATGGTAATGCTCAGCAGTCAGTACAACCCCAGCTAGCTTAATCCTCTCTCGCTGCCCTTCTTCCTTTTTGGTAGCTTAGTTTCAGCAGATTGATCTCCTATTCTCCATTGGCCTGGGAGTGCCCGCATATCTGCTTTGGGGAGATTTTTCTCTCTGTAGCAGGATGACAAACGAATTTTTTTTAAGGCTCATGAAAAAGGTTTTTTTTTAGATTCATTCATTTGGTTTTCATGTATTTTATCAATGAAAAAAATACGAACAATGTATGGATATAATATATTTTGTTAAAATTTATACTCCCTCCGATCCGAATTAATGGTCGCACATTCACACAAGGCTTAGGCAAAACTTTGGCTAGCCCTCTGACCATTAATTCGGATCGGAGGTAGTACTAAATAATTCAAGATTCAAATTTGACCAACAAAAATATAATTATAAATAATTATGTAATATAAAATATACTCTTGAATAAAAAATGCAAGATATGTTATATACTCTCTTCGGCCACTTTTATAAGACACACTACTTATTATTTTAGTTTTAACTATATACATGCTAAAATTATGAACTTCCACTATTGTTTATTCTTTTTCAAACATTTAGAATAGAAATATGCTACTTTCTCAAATTTGAATTTACTATTTTAGTTTTTGCCATATACTCAACCAATCCAAAAGTCATCTAATATGGAACGGAGGGAGTATATTTTAAAATGAGTGAATCTAGAAGTTTTATGTACATTTTATCATGTATGTATGTGGCCAATATTGAGGGGTAAATAGCGTGACTTATAAAAGTGAAAAGTGAAGGGAGAGAGAGGTAGAAGAAAAAAATAAGACTGGGTCGTTCAGGAGAGAAAGACTTTGGAGCCCATCGAAAGAGGTGGGGCAGCAAAACGGGGACTTTAACTCAAAAAAAAAAAAAAAAATTAACTGGGACAACGCCCAAATCGACGAGCCGCCGCGCCGGCCCGGAGCGGAGAGCGCAACGCATCGGTGCAATGGAGAGCAGCCGGCGGTGCTGTGGGAATCGGCGGTTTCTCCGAGCTGCGGAAGCGCGCCGACGCGGCCGCCAGGAAACGAGGTTTCCTCCTGATCTGACGCTCTCAGATCGACTCAGTCGGCCAGCAGCCGGCTAGTAGGATACTCATTTTGCTAATTAGGGACTTCGTGATGATGCCCTAGTTAATCTACTCTTCGATATTTGAGGCGCAGGGTGATTCGTCATTTGATTTATCCGAAATGGTAGTTTGCTACTGCTCGTGTTGGCTGGTCTGCTTGTTTTTTTTTTTGGCCTTTGGATTGGTCACGATGGTTTCTTTGCATCATCTTTCTTCTCTGTAATGGAGTAAATATAAAGCAAACGTTGTATCATTTGGGAGGTTAGTTACAGGTGGCGTGATAAAAAAAAGGATAATCATCTAATGACACTGCTGGCTTGATTCAGGAAAAGTAACGATGTAACCTCTGATCAATAAATAATGCACATTACTGTCCAGTTTTGTCTTCTTTCGTTGATTTTTTTCTTTGTGGAAGACCGTTTTCTTGCATATTTGTTAAATGGGCTGTTTTTACTTCTCAATTTGCAAGTATGTTTATGTTCTGTGCATGTCTTGCCTTCCTTTACTTTACGTTTCATGTTAAGAGCACTATAGAAGTTCAGTCAGTGTAATACAGGTTTTAGTTTGGAATAATGCATCTCTTCTTGCACATTCAAAATAAAATTGGTCTCATTTGATTTTTCTTTTGCTGTTTCTAGGAGGTAAACGGGACGAGATGCGGGGATGAGGCGATTGATTCGAATGATACGTCACACGGTGAGCATGGTACGATGTGAATGTTTCAGTGCTGTAACGGATAGGGATATATTTTAGTAGATCATGTCCTTTTAAAAGTGTTAAAAGCTAAGAGAAGTTGCACCATGTTCAATTGTTTACTATTGAAACTCGATATATTGCCAAGTACTACCTTCACGTTGATAGTCTAAACACCTAGCCTGTGTGCATATTGGTCGTTGTAGTTTTATATGCCCATTTTTAATAGATTAGGTCTAGAGAGAGTCTAAATGATCAATTGTTCATGTTAGTTCGAGTTAATTGGTAAGCCAAGCTTTGATTCTGAATTTGCATTTTTCTGATAGTATCCGTAAAAAGCAAGTAACAAAGAGAGGACAATGTAGCATGCCTTAATCTATACGGATCCAAATTTTACAAGGGAAGTTTTGATATTTGAAGTATAATTGTTTGCTTCTTAAAGTTAAGCGGCAAATCGTTAGAAAATTATGTTGGTAAAGCTCAAAATTTGCATCAATTAAATACTGCAAACATATGTATCCAGTTTAGTCTTAACTTGAACTTAGCACTCGTATCTCATTTGAATGATGTTTCCTTCTTTTGGCTGTTTTGTGGACTATGTTTTGATGTGCTACAACATTTTTCTACTATTTTCCTGAAATATATGTTTTATGGTAGGTTCTGGCTTGAGCATTGTGTTGCTGACGTTGGATTCTAAGAGTATATGCCGGACCAAAGTCCGTGGTGCTCCCGACTCTATCAAAGTGTATGTTGATTTTCTTTTCGAACTGAATATTCTAGCTTGGACCAAAATCATGTCTGTGTAAGAATTCTTCATGTTTTTGGTAGTATATTATAGTGGACTACTGAATTTAGTATATACTGTTCTCGTGTTTGCTTTAAGCTGTTGTTATAGAATGAATGTTTTTTTTTAATCCTAGGTTTTATTCCACTGGAATGTTGTTGCTTTGGACTCTGAGTAGCCCATGGTGCACCGATCTGAGGAAATAACTTATGACACTAGACCACACATATGCCTATTAAATAACATGCTACAACTATCCAACCTCTTTTTTAGCACTAATAAAATGATAGAGACACAATATTGTCTTCCTTAATGCAGAATACGTTATGAAGTGCTCAACAAAATATGGAAAATGCTTGTTTTAGGGGGACCTAAAGCTGGCTAGCTTAGGTCCCTTTGCTCGCTCGCTGCTTTTGTGCTTCCTGCACACTTTGGGCCGGCCCGTTACAGCCTATACGGGCCCAACAAGCAACAACTTAGTTTTTAGCCCAATTTTCGTGTCATACTACGTGCAGTCTTTATTTGCTAAGCGTTCTTCGACATCTGGACAATGTTGCGTACGTGTTTAAAATTTGTAACAATTTCGCACGTCTTTTGTTGAGAAAACACAAATGAGATGTTGCAATGTTTTTCTGGATGACTTTCTAGGAAATGCATATATGTTTATTAGAATTCATTTGGAATGACATGTTTATGGGCTTCTTTACATGTTGTAAACATGTAAATTTTTTGTTGCTGTCGATTTACTTTTTTGTTGAAATAAGTGATGATTTTTGTTGCAACTGAAACAAACGGTAACAAATTATTTTGTTGCTTACCAACTTTTTAATTGATGTAACTATTTTTTTTTTGTTTCAATAAGTTGTGATTTTTGTTGAATTGTTTAAACTTTTTTGTTGCAACGCAATAACATATTGTTTAACTATTATTTGTAACATTACTTATTTTTCGAAAAAGATTTGAAATTTTTTGTTGCAATACTTTTTTTTTTTACACGGAGCGATATTTTTTGTTGCGACACAAGTGAATTTGTTGCAATGGCAGTTTTGCTGTAATTATCGAGATGACCAGGGGCAACACGATATACCTTTTCATTTTAAGTGGGCTGTTATGGAGTGCGGGTTCTATATGCGAAAAGTACAGGGGCTAAAATGCAAAAACGCGAAACATGTTTTGTGGCCATCCGATTGCGATCCAACGGCCCGCGAGTTGACCTAAATCTAGGCGCGCTAGGGCGACCTACGCCTAGCGTTCGCCACAAAATATTGTGGCTGGGGGTACTATTTTTCTTACAAACTTTATGTTTTCCTTTTGCAGTCCCTCTGTTTGGCCTATTAGTAAGTTCATGCCAACTAGCGAATACCAGCAGAGTGATTTCCTAAAATTTTCACTGCTTCCCGATCCGGAAGATGATAGACAGACAAATGAATGGGAAAAGTTTTCTTGTTTCCTTCGTGACAATGCAAAGGTAAATATTATTACTAATCTAAGCTTGTTTAGTTATTTACTCCATGTTACTATGGTGATACAACATTGCTACATTTTTTATCTTTAAATCGCCGTTCTGAGAAAAACTGTGTGAGAATTGGTTGGCCAAGTTAACTTCCTCTGAGATTTGCTGGTGGGGTGTGGCTACCTAGAGGTTTTATACATGGTTTGAAGTAACAGGGACAACTGGGTTAAGAAGAATAACCTAACATGGTTAGGGAGTGGGAACCATGTTGTAGCTTTTTCTTAGTTTCCAATTAACTAAAATTGTTCTGGGTATGGTTTCTGTTTCCCGCAAGGTAAGCAGCATTATGTTACATAGTGTTATAGCGGATTCTAGTAGCTCCATTTTTTTATCTGTAATAATGTGAGCCCTTGTATTTTCTTGTAGGCTGGTATTGTTAAATTCGGGTCTGACACCTTCTATATTCTTGCTCCCAAGTCTCATTCCTTCTCTCATGTGGTGATCTTGTATGCGACTGGACTAAAAGAGCCTGCACTCTTCAAAAACATGGCTGGGATGTCGGGTGAGAGTTTTTTACATCACTTTTTTAACAGCATTTGTTTCCCTCGGTTATCTGTTAATGACCCTGCATGAGTATATTTTAGCCAGCCTGCTATTTTATTCCCTTGTTTAAAGTGTGAAGATCACTGACTATCGGCAACATCCATAAAGTAGCAGTTTATTTATGTTGGTGACATCAAGCCGTGTCCTAAGAGTCACATTTTCTGTTTTTTTTTATTTGTACTTTCTTCATCTGGATAATTACTTGTCCATGTTTTCGAGGAAGTTCTATGATTCTATCCACAGTAAAAATTGAAGCCTTCCTTGCCATTATATTTTTGTGATATATTTATTTTATGCCTATCTGTTGTTCCACCAGGAAAATCCAACCGAAATGAGGAATTTTGTGATAATATACCACATCCTAACCCAGCGGTGACCAAGAGGACATCTAATCTTACAAGAAATTTTGTCAGCACAGACCCTAGTTATCTACGAACGCTTAGTCAGACACATGCTGGATGGATTTTTGGAGCAATAGCAGAGCTCATTGATAACTCCAGAGATGCTGATGCATCCAGGTATGTCCATGTTTTCCGGTTGCTATTATCCGAAAAGTGATTGGTTGTTTATTTTTTACATAATTGTTTTGGGATTAGTTAGGCGCTGTGTGGTGCGAGTGCTGCATTTTTTATCTTAGTTAAGAGATTATTTAATTATAAAACATAAATATATTAGCTCTAAGAAAGAGATATGCTTTTTTATTCAGTAATATTTCCAAGCTGTAAAATAAATGGGTAGATTAAAGCCCCACTGCGTGAGAAGCTAAGCATTATTTTTAACCATCTCGATTTGCTTCATTTCCTGGTGAATATGCACATGGTATTCTTTTTTTTTTTTTTTTTGCTATAGGGATTTTCGGAGATTTTTCCTGTTTGTACTTTCTCGGACCTGTAGCAATTCGCCCAAAAATTCCTCACTGAGGCTAGTCTTGGATATATTTTTATGTTTTGAACATTATCTGGATTTCTTGTGGCTTGCCTGCACTAATTGGTTCATTCTTTTTTGTCTACGGAAGGTTGGATATTTCCATCCAATCTATGTTTTCAAAGCAAGCAGGGGAAAAAGTTCCTGTCTTATGTGTAGTTGATAACGGGCATGGAATGACCTATGCTGAAATGATGAGAATGGTCTCGTTTGGTCACAAACGACCAGATGAACACTGCAAGGATCAGATTGGGACATTTGGAATTGGATTCAAGGTAAACAACTGCCATGAAAATACTGTCAATTCTCATTATTATGCTATCCTCGATCCCTAATCATTGTTGTCATCCATGTTATCAATGTTCTTAAGTATTCTGATCATCTACATTCATCATATGTTGTATCGCTATGATTTCTCTGATATATTTGGCATGTGTGAGTGAAACCTGCATGATTGAGATAGATATAGCTTGTATTCAGTATTCACCTTAGCCTAAAATGCACTACTCAGATGTGTAATGATATTGGTAAATGAAGATAATACATACAAGAACTCCACGGGGTGGATACGGAAGGCAGGAAACAGTGTGTTATTCAGTATACTTGCAAACATATCAGTGCTACTGTTGTTTATTAGTATTATTTGCTAGGTTTTGATGTGTAATCCAAATTCCATGCTCCGGTTGCTTTACCCTCACTCATTTTTGTCCTGCAAACAAGTATGAATATTGACTATCAATTTATAATGTTTATCTGCACAAACAATAACCAGTTGTGCTATTTTGTAGACTGGTGCTATGAAACTTGGGAGGGATGCAGTTGTGCTTACCCAAACATCAACTTCCAGATCAGTTTCCTTTCTATCGCAGTCTTTTAATAAAGATAAAGATGTAAGTATTGCTCTATTTACCCTTTATTATTTGTCTCCTCGCATGTTAAGGCTATAATAATATGATTTGCTACAGAAACTTGAGATTCCTGTGATCACATATTTGAAGAAGGGGCAATATATGGAAGTTGACTTTACTACCCAGTCTAAAGTTACTGCAGAATATAACCTGAGTGCTATCAAGGAATTTTCCTCATTGGAGAAAAGGTGGCTTTATTTGGTGAAGAGGGCACTGGCACACAGGTTTATATATGGAATTTGGATAGATGGGGTACAGAGTACACGTTAGAGTGGAATTTAGAGAAGTCTGATGAAAATTCTGCTGGCCATGGTAATGGAGACATATTAATCCGCTCAAAAAGAGTCAGATCTCGTCCAGGACAAACAACTGGCAATGTATGTAACTTCTTACCATTTTTTTTTTGTTTTGAACTTTTCTTTTGAAACAACAGATAACCTCTCAGTTTCAGTGTGGAAGCCAGAATTTTGTTGCATAATTCTAATGGTTGCTATACGACTGGAAGGACAAGCGAACTTTATGCTTCTGCACACTGTCTTTAAAGTTATATTTAGGAGCTTTGACGAGCTTTGAACTTTTATTGACATGCCGCTCGCTATCTTGTTCATTTTTTGTCAATGTGTTATTGATAATAGTTCTTAATTTGTTATTATAATTCTTTGATCTCTTTCATATATTACAAGGTGCCATTGGATTATTCACTGAAATCTTATTTAGAAGTTATGTTCCTGAATCCTCAGATGAAAATCATTGTCCAAGGGTCTCAGGTAAATACTCATAGGCCCTATTCCTTTATTTCGTGACATATTATATTCATGCTTTCATCTTTATATTATTTTTTCTAGGTCACGAGCTGTCATTTGGAGAAGACTCTTCACAATACTTCGGTTTTGTCTGGGGAAATAATGGGAAGGAACATTCAGTTGACTTTGGGAAGGAGTGATGTAGAATGGGGCAGAATGAACTGTGGCATTTTCTTGTATTGGCATGGTCGTCTTATAGAGGTAGGATTAGGTGTTATTCTGTTAATGCACACAATCTTGTTCATTTTGATTTGCTATGTTTCCATACATGGTTCCTCCTAGACCCATTCAACATTACTGTCAGCCACGTTGTCATGCATTTTTTGCTTTTTTTAACGTTTATTTTGTGTTCTCTTCCCAGGCTTACAAACGAGTTGGGGGCCAAAAGCATAATGCTGACATGGGGCGTGGAATTGTAGGCGTTGCAGATATAACAGACCTCATTGTATGGTTCAAAATATCTTAGCTTTGTTGTCCATGTTCTTCGGTTTTCTTATTGGTTTACTCTTTTTTCCTTGTAATAAAATTCTCCATATGTTTTTCAGGATGATGAAAATGGTAATACTTGGGTTCTTAACAATAAACAAGGGTTTCAAGATTGTGAGATATATGCCAAACTGGAGGAGTGGCTTGGCAGAATAAGCGATGAATACTGGGCTACAAATTTTGACCGTCTTAATTTGGTATGGGTGATTTAGTTTATATTGAAAAGTATCTTATACATATCTGGTCATGAAGTACTTTAAGAAATCTCCTTATGCTCTATGCAACATATTTTGATAGCCTACTTCCAATCATACTTTTATCGAGGAAAAATAGTCTGTTATCACGAGTTCATTTGATAACTGTGAAAAAGAAAATCTTATCCACACTTGTGAGTAGGCAATAGAAAATAATATAGTTATTATGCTGTTTAATGGTGATTGACATGCAAATATGGGCGATATATACATGTACTTATTTTCTGCAGACAATACATTTATTTACTATGAAATGGATACGTAAACATATTTACTACGGCTTTGGAGGATTTGTTTCGGCAGTGATGCACGTTGCTTTTCAATGTTCATGCTTAACCATCAGGAGCTCAATATTCACTGTGCTCATTTTATTGCTGTGATTCTTCCGTATGTTACTTTTACTCATTTCAAAAGTATTCACTCTAGACTTTCTTCAACCAGAGAAAAGGGGGTGAGCACTTGGAGGCTGTTGATGACTGGGTTCAGTGCTATGGCTGTCATAAATGGAGAATGCTCAGCATCGGCTTCAATATAGAGTCTCTGCCCAATGAATGGTTTGTATGCAATGAAGCTCGCTTTTTCATAGAGATGCACACTGTTGATGAAATGTGACAGACTTTATTTTCAGAACAGTAACTTGAATATCTTTATTTTCATAGATGACATACCTTCAATCTCTTTTTGACATGTGAACTTTCAGGTTTTGCTACATGCCACCTTTCAATGGGAGATGTGCTATTCCAGAGCAACAAATGGAAGTTGGAGTGATCACAGTTGCTGAGAACAGATCTGACCACAACAAGGCAGCCCGGCAGGAGGTTCAACAATCCAGGCAAGATGAAGATGTGAAGGTAACCAGAAATCCAAAGCTTATGTGTGGGCCAAGTTTTTTGGAAGTCAAAGTCACCGAGGTTAAATTGTTAATCCTGTTGTGTCCCCAGAATGTCAAGTTAGTTCAAGCAACTGTCAACAAGGGAAAGAGATCTTCAGACGCCACGAGCTCTGAAGGTATGCTGCTGTGTAACAAAACGGAAGCTCCATCTACAGCTTTTTCTTACCTCAACTAACTATGTGCTATCTGATGGTTCTGAAGACGATTGCTCGCAAGCTGAGTCTGGTACGGTCCACCACCCTTTGAAGAGGCTGTCGAGAGGTGCAGGCTCAAGAAACAACAGCAAATGACATTGTGCGGTAACAGTCGTGTCTTGTCCTCTTCTTTGAAATTTTCTTTAACTAAGGCCTTGAAGATTGCACGTGTTGTTTCGCTGAAACCTTTTATCCTCTCTACATGGTGGTTTCAGGGGGTAGGAGTGAGGGGGAAACTTGGAACTGCAGCTGTAGTGCCGACACTGCTATGAAGCTCCATTGAACTGAGTCTTCAGGCACCTTAATTTGGTCGTCGAAATGACGCTGCGCTGTCGCGGCTACACCATTCTGTAGCTTTTAGCGATTGAGTTTCCCTTCTGGAGGCTCTGCAAAACTGATGTAAATATGCGCACTTTTGTACTGTGATCGTATAGTCCTGGTACTTGGAAAATGTAGTACATGTACTAGGACATGTGTATTTTTCGAGGAATGTACAAAGACATAAGACATGAATGAATGGTACTAAGTGAAGTGGGACGTTTTTATTTGTCAATGGATGGAGTTGCACAAGTGTTTATCAGTCAGATGGATTGGTTTTCGCCCGCAATGATCGCCTTTATACTGACATAGACTCGTCGTCAGATGGGGGTGCCAGGTTAACCTCAAATTTGGTGCCGCTAGAGACCAAAGGACGAGTTCCAGGCATTCGTTTCGGTGAAGGGTTGTCAAAAAGGGCTTTTTGCTACTCGAATCTAACTATTGTTCAGGCAATTTGAGTACACTAATCTGTGCTGATGGCTGACGGCTGTAGTATTGAGCCCCTGTTTACTCTGTTCCGTGTAGTTTCAGAATTCAGACCTCTGGCTGGCTGCTATCAGTTTGCTGTCCAGAGCGAACTGAACGTCTCAACCAGCGACGGAACTACATGTGTGAAAGAAAATAACTGCAGTCTGTGTCACCTGAACTTTAAGTGTTGTTTAGTGCAATCTGAATAAGAATTATGTGTTCATTGGCGGCTTAATGCATAATGTATTTGATTTATATCTATATACGTGTTGTATCTTCCAGATATGGGTTAGACTTGGTGCAACACCGCTCTTGCTCCCGTGGTGATACCATGCTAGAGATTTCAGTTGAGTTAGTGCCCAGGATTTAAATTTGGTATAAAAAGGGTTTGCTAATTCTCGACTTTTCCCCCCTTAATCAGTTACTTTTAGAAAACTGCAAAACTCTAATGCAATTTATCTTACAGAAAATTGCAACAGCACAGTTCCATTTTTTTTTCTACAAAACTGTAGCTGAGCCGGTTGGACTTTTCTCTATAAACTAAATTGCACTAGAGTTGCACTTTTCTGAGATGACTCAAACTTAAGTAGAAATTAGTCGACTGAAACATAGAAAATCCAATATAAGAATATACCTTCGCCGTGTGTACCAGAAAATAATATGGCTGCTCTCTCTCTCTCTCTGGTTTGTGAAATTTCATGAATGACGACGACGAATAGTAGTGGTAGTAGTCTTCTTGGAGGAGGTAATCATGCCATCTTGTGCGACAAAATACCCAACAAGTTGGTCTGGGGTCATTTGGCGCAAAGGATCGAAGAAATTGGCATTGAAAGCCAACTCTTGGTAGTCGGGGGAGATGAACTTTCTCTTGATGAACTGATCATTCGGTTCAAAGCCATCAATGAATTTCTTGCAACCAAGACCTCGGATCTTCTCCCTTAGAGTTATGAGCCTTGCATAGGTGTCTGTAAGTGACTCTCCATCTTGGACAACAAACATAAGCATGTAAATTTTAGCGGCCTCATATCTTCCATGGTATCTTCAACATGGTTGGCAGCTTGGGAAAAGCGCTTTGGTGGACTTAATCTTGACAACTTGATCATAGATCTCATGCTTCAAGCATTGACGAATCTTGTCGATGGTGGTGGAGTTCAGTTGACAATTGGTCTTCTCAAGAGGTGTCATGCTCCTCTCATCAACAACGGATTCGAACCGCAGAGATGAGAGCACATAGATTTTTTTCCAAAAGGAAAAATTAGATTCATAAAGTTAGGGTGGAAGGCTCCAAACGATTCATATGAGGAATATAGACTTGTTGAGGAGAGGTAACCATAAACAAAATTTTGTGAGAGGGGGGATCTTCCTTCTTGGAGTTGTTCTCTTTTGCATGAGTAACTTCAGTAGGAAGTTCTTTCTTTGATGAGTTCAGATCCTCTGAGGGAGCAGCTGAAGGCTCGCCAATATATATCCTCGTAGTCCTTAAAAGAGATCCTCCATGAGCTTCTCCTGGCGAGCATGAAGTTCAAAGTCTCGCTCGGCCATTTTCTTGGCAAGAAATTCCTCATCCTATTTTGTAGTACAAAATTTTCCACTCTCCTCATCCGAGTCAAGCATATCACTCTTAAAGTGCTAAATCACTTAATCTCTGATATCAATTGAAAGGATAGTGATAGTAACATAAAGGGGTTGAATAGGTTTCTACAAATGTTAATTTTTGTTTTCACAAGCTGTTTTAGACTATGCAGATAAATAATGTGAATCTAAAAACTAGCTGAAACACCATATATGAATCAATTAGATACTTCAAACTTGATGGCTATCACAAAATTAATAACACAAATGAAATAGACCATATAGAGATAACTAAGGCACACAGAGACCGAAATTGTTGATAGCCAATTTTGGCTTGCAAGGGTATGGCATCAAGATGACCTCAAATGAAAACATTATCTGAGCTAAAGTTGTGCGTCTCGTCGAAACGAACAACTTTGATTTTTTGGTCATCTTAATCCGACAAAATATGCAAAATCTATGGCCAAAATACTTCTGGCAATATTGACGCGAACTCACGTCTTTTTCCCTTAGCGAAAATCCATCGTGATCGAAATTTCCGATTCGAAATGTCCGGCCGACATCTGAAACTCACATTACCGGATCGTCCAGATTCAGATTCGACTCGAACTCTTTTCATTGCGGGCAAGATTAAAACCTCTAGTTGGATTCGGACGAGAAAACACATAAAATAAAAGTTCTTTGAATTTTTTAGAAGAACAACTTTGTCCTCTACGTCATTTTTATTAAGGTCGTTTACTTTCTCGAAATCGACCCGCAAGATGCAGATGGTTTTTAGACCGAACGGTTTTGAAAAGATCGGGCCAAACCATCCGAATTAGACCCAAATTAGGGGTTTGGACGTGAACCATTTTCTTGCACGGGAAGTCCAGCCACCTCTTATATGCATGAGGGGTGATGGTCGATTGAACAATACTAATCCAACAAACAGAAACCCTACTTTATCGTGTTCATCTACCCCCTTTCCGTGTACCTTACTTCTCGTTCTTCGTTGTTTTTCAGGTTTGGAGCCTACGGTCTACGGGCCTACAAAGGCGTTAAAGACGACTTAGAGCAGCCAATCGTTGCCGGCTCCTCCGACAGGGTCCCTCCGGAGGAACCGGGGCGTCTGGTGTCAAAAGAGCCTGCCGGATTGTCTTGCGTACCGCGCTTTCGCCAGGCCTCCCACGGTGCGAGTTGCGGAGCATCTCCCTCGACGCCGCGGGTACACGAGGACGTGTTAAAAACACTTTTTTGGCGACTCCGCTGGGGACGAAGCATTGAACGGTCTCCAACCCGTTCTTGCTACGAAGAGAGCGTCATCCAGAGCTGCAATCACCCACAATATTATGAATCCTCAATCTCCATCTATAGATGCAAATTGCACTCATATTAATGTTGTTAAATCTTTTGATATGAGTAAGGTATTGTCTATCCCTAGTTCTTACTATGTGCAAGAGACATTGCAAAATAATCTCTATGCTTCAAATCGTTATAATTTTAGCTGCGTGCAATATGTATATTCGAATTCTCATGCATCGGCAACCCCAGAAGTACATATGCCAATGAACAACATGGTGAGTTTAGTTAATCAATATCAAGCACCCAATGTTAGAAGTTTTGATAGCATGAAAGCGAGTGTTTCACTTTTTTTGTGCATCGGCAAATAACACGCAATATGTTAATTCTTGCTTCAGTATGCCGACGGTAGGAAAATTGGACATGCTACAACTAGTTATTTGGTCAATTATCCTCAACCATCATATGATGCGCCTTATGTTACTAACATTTTTCTTCATGTGCAACGGGTGAGATTCATAATCTGGCTCCGCACTTTCACAGTGACCATGTACGAATAAGTGAAAATTTAACAGGAGATCATGTGCCTTCATCTACTACTGTCCCATGTGGATCGGATAGTTTCAAGGAAAAACTCGCAGCTTAATTAAAAATATCAATGATATTTATTTGAAAGCAGCAGAAAATCCCCATGATCCTGTGGCAATACAATCTTTAGAGGCACTTAAGAAGTGGCGTGAAGAAGAGCGTCAACAATTTGAGCTCAAATGTTGTCCTTCACGGCCATGTATTTTCGGCAATGCATTGCCGAAATAAACTAAAAGTATCGGGGGGCAATCTCACCCTGCACAACATAGAGCTAACGAATTCACCAGGCCAACTTTTGAGGAATTATCGGATGAACAACGTCAAGGCTATGAAGTACTCAAGAGGAAGCATAATGAGGAGTTCAAGAAGGTTGAGAAGAAACTCAAAGATGAGCATGAAACATGTAGAAAAAAGGTTGAAGAGGAATGTATGTAGTACTTTCTTGCAAGTCTTGAGAAAGACCGTCAAGAAAATATTACTTCGGTTGAATAAATCAAATCCACTCCTCCATGCAACAAACAAGTTGAACCCTCTGATAATTCTAGGCAAGATGAAGAAGCTTTGCAAATTGATAGAATCCTTAAGGAAAATAATAATGATTCAGAAAGAATAGTTACTTAGGTTGAAAAAGCCAAACCAAACATTACATGTGCCGAATCTATTGAATCAAAACAAACAAGCTTCATTGATAAAGAGTATGACAAGCTTAGAAAAATAGTCGTGCTTAATTTTTCTAGATGCAAGAGATCTTACATGCTGCCCTACGAGTTTCTTGCCAAAGAGATTAGTAAATTTCAAGTGCAAGAAAGTATAGCCGAACAAGGTTCGGTTGAGATTGAGCATCAAAATAATGGAGAACAAGATCCAGAAAATAAAGAAGAAGAGGTGTTGGAAAATCATCTAGAGGCGGGGCAAGATATTTCTCAGGTCATGCAACCGTCATGTTCTCTCAACGTCTTCGAAGAGGTATATCTATCAAATAATTTACTTATTTTCCGATTTGGTCAAAACTATGTTGTTGGTACATCTATTAGAAATATTTTAATAAGAAACATTGAAAGACCAATTGTGAAGAGTAATTTATTTGTTAGAAATAAAATTGATAGAGATATTATCGGTCAACATATCACTCAATTTAAAGAGACCGATAGTAATATATTATTACAGCTAAAGCTCTCCCCGTTGTTTTATTTAAAGTTTACATATACATGGGTGGTTGTGACTATTTCATACTTGACTAACATTTGGTATCGGGTGAGACATGTTTGTTCTAACTACTTTGATTTCACAAAAATAAGGCCAAACTTAGAATCTATTGAGAAGGTTGATGCTAGTATGATGACTTACCCAAAAGCATCGAAAAATCAAAAAATAGCCGAATGGGGTGATATCAAATCTGAAACATTCGGTTACTTAACTCAAAAGTCGTTCTCACAACACGATCGACTAGTTACTACAAGGTGTACCCTCAGTTTGAGCACGTGTGATCGCATTTTTTATATATTTCTTAAGAATGATTATATTATGATTCTTGATCACCATGTAGAACCATCAATACAAGGACAAATTTATTGCAAGTTGCATGATTCGTTTGAGCATAATATTGAGAATTGTGACATGTTTCAGCAAATAGTGCAATCGGCCATTGATAAAGGACGACTGAGTTTTGGTGAGCCACATATAGATGACCAGTCTATTTTAATTGGTCTTGATGGAAAAACTATTTAACATTGTCTATGTCAAGACGATTCGTTCAAAGATGAGCGGGTACACGGTGAAGATGGTGCGATCAAGTCTTCAAGAAAATAAATTATTCAGGAGCACACAAAGGATATTTTTGAAGATGAGAATTCCATTGATGTTACACCGATGACATTAAGCACTGGGGGCGATGAGAAAATTTGAAGATCGATGCATGCAGAGTCAAGAACAAAGGTCTCTATAAGCACAAGAGTAAGAAATCAAAAGTTACTTCCAAAGATCTATAGAAAAATATCAAAAGGGGAGTGAAGCAAAAAGTGCTTATCGTCCGAGTAATGCAAAAGCATCAAGATCACCCCAAGACGCAATGATAATAACCGGTATTGGCGAAAAGATTTTTTCAATGAAGCAGATTCATATCCTACTTTTGGGCCGCCAATTCAAAGGTCGTGGACACCTTCCTATGCTAATTCTTATCCGTATTCATCATGGAACATCTATAGTTCATGGGCAGATTATCCATAATATTTTAGACCATCTATCCGAAATCATGCAACTCCAAATAGATCATCATTGGTTCAACAATTACATGCAAACGAACGTTTAAATAAAAAAAATCGGTCTGGAGCTCAAGAGAAAATAAGGAGGTGGTCAAACAAGTTTACGAAGTAAAAAAAGATGCACTCAAATGTGTTACTTCGCATTGTTTCAAGTAACAAAGAGCCGGCCTATTTGATCTTGGCTGTTAATGGCAAAGAAATGAAATAATAAATTGTTGAAGATCAAAGTGCCAAATCTGAATGTGCAAAGTTGACAGTGTCCAAGATCATCGAAGAGTTGCCAAAGCAGACACAAAAGGTATAGTCGGGATGCCCACTCGGCTTATCAAGTTGGCAAGATAGTAAATTGCAAAGGCTTAGTGCCGAAGACTTAAAAATGAGGAACGTGGCATGGATTCCTAAGGAGATCCGCATGGACAAAAATGATATGCAAGATTTTTTCCGAGAAACTCCATAGGAATAAAGAAAGAGAAGAATGAAGCTAATACACAATTAAGCCGAAGGTCTACATCCAAGAAAAATGTTCGGTTGGCACATCATCTATATTCTTCAACCATGCCATCATTGTCTTTGTCATGGAGTTCACTACCAGGTATGATTGGTTACCCCCATGGACTTATTTTGATCCATAGGTGCCTCATAATTATTTATTTCGTGGAAGGGTACTACCAATTTAATATGCATTTGATTAATTTCTATGTTATTGCTAGTGCAAAGAGCCGAAATATTTTGAGTTCATTATTATATTTATTGTTTGATTTATTAATGTCGGCTATACATACTTTGGTGGCTGGTTTATACATGCCCTTGAGGCAAAGATATGGGTCCGATAGTCTTTTACCGTCCTAAGAAATTATTGAGACATGGCCGGTGTGGTGTGATAACATCGTCCTTAGTACTACTATAGAGCGAGACAAGGTCTGCGTCTATTGACAATTATACTCTTACTCATACTCATACTTTGATGGTATTTGGCTTGTGAGTCTTTAAAATTTATGAATGGCCGAATTTCGCTGGCTATGTTGTTGGGCAACAAATAGATCATGATCATAATATTGATTTTGATCTTGTCTCTCTAGTACCATGGAGATTGGATTTGTTGATCTAGCTTTAAAACAATGGAAGGTGCATTGACATTGTTTATTTATCTCCTTATAGGGCTATTTTTGAAGTCTCGTTCCCTTTAGAATATGATGCACTAATAGTCAAGCCGAATACGGAGATTTTCTATTCGTGCTAAAAAAAATTGCGATAGATGCTCCATATATTCTGACTTCTGGTGATTCGTTTTAATTAGTGCAATAATATCTTGATTTACTAATTATCGTATTCCTATGCATGAAATGTGATGAGTTGGCACGCAAACATCGGGCTACCGTGTTAATCATGGTGCATTGCATACTCCCCACGAGCCGATGCTTTGTTTCACCAATGGAAGTAAGGTCGGATCAAGGCAAGCTGCTTCGTCCATGCATTATTAGAAAAATAATGCAGATGAAAGATCGGAAGAAAGTCATTGTTAATTATATGAAAAAATCCTACAAAGGGTGAGCATGACCATTCGGCTGTTTGCTTTCAAATATGCATTGACGAGTGATGACCTTTATCGCCGAACGGTTGGTGTTATTTTTCCGGAGTACTTGGACGAAAGATTATTAAGATATTTTGTTCAATAATCTAGTATCATCAGGAGAATACATGGACGATGGAGTGTTGACATCATTCCTAGAATAATAATGGTGCAAGTTACTTTTGGCACACAAGTTTTGCCAAAAGAAAATAGGGGGGCATGTGTTGATAGTCAATTTTGGTTTGCAAGGGTATGGAATCAATTTGAGATCAAATGAAAAAAATAATGTGAACAAAAGTTGTCATCTCGTCGAAACGAACAATTTTGATTTTTGGGTCATCTCAGTCCGACGAAGTATGCAAAATCTATGGCCAAAATACTGCTAGCAATATTGATGCGTGAAGTTCAAAACCGGAATTTCCGGTTGGCATCTGAAACTCACGCATTTTTTCTTTAACGAAAATCCATCGCAATCGAAATTTCCGGGTATCCCGAAATTTCCGGTTTGAAATGTCCGGCCAACATCTGAAACTCACATTACCGGATCGTCCAGATTCGGATTCGACACGAACTCTTTTTGGTGCAGTAAGATTAATACCTCTAGATGGATTCGTATGATAAAACACATAAAATGATAGTTCTCGAGGCAAATAACTTTGTCTTCTATGTCATTTTTATTTAAGGTCGTTTACGTTCACGAAATCGACCCGCAAGGTGCAGCTAGTTTTTAGACCGAACCATTTTGGAAAGTTCGGCCCAAACCATTCGAATTAGACCCAATTTAGGGTTTTGGACGTGAATTCAAGCCTTTTCCTTGCACGGAATGTCCAACCGCCTCTTATATACATGAGGGGTGACGGCCGATTGAACAACACTAATCGAACAAACACAAACCCTAATTTATCGTGTTCATCTATCCCTCTCCCTTGTACCTTGCTTCTCGTTCTTTGTTGTTCTTCGGGTTTGGAGGCTACGGGCGTTAAGGACGATTTGGATCAGCCAATCGTCTCCGGGTCCTCCGACGGGGTCCCTCCCGAGGAATCGGAGCGTCTAGTGCCAAAAGCGTCTGCCGGATTGTATTGCGTACCGCGCTTCCGGCAGGCCTCCACGTGCGAGTTGCGGAGCTTCTCCCTCGGCGCCACGTGTACATGAGGACGTGTTCGTGTGATGCGTTCATCCGTCAATAGAAATATAACCCTGGCGTTTACTTCCTTAGGAGGAAACTATCTCACCATATTGGAGAGATGTGACATAGCAAAATAAAGGTCGTGTGAACATCATGAAGGTTCACCTTCTTCTCATTGAGCCTCCTGAATGAAGTAGGATCTCAATCACTAGTTGTAGGCCTTAAGGCGGCATCCAAACCCTCAAAAAAAAATCTTGGCGCAAATTCCATGATCCGGATGTTTTCACGCGATTTAATACGCATAGGATTTTCAAAAAAAAAACAAGAGTAATAAGTAACTGGATTAACTCAAGAAGGAACATTTGGCTCGGTAGAAACATAGATCAAGAACTCCTCTTTTCTTTCAAGGAACTAGGGTTTGATTGGGGGTGGTAGATCTTGAAGTTTTGAAATTTACAACAATGGTGGAGAGAGAGTAAGGAAACTATTATGCTCTGTATCTGGTCAACATACCCTTTGTAGAAGAAAGGGTAGGTTTATAAATGAACCCCTTTAAATCTAATGGTTAATCGTGAATTTCCCGATTTTATAACGGTGCCTGGAAACACTTTCGGCCTGCATGTCAAACTATTCTGAAGCACTCCCTGCATGTTGGATGTATGCCCAAAAGGTAATAATATTTATACATTTGTTTCATAATTATGATTCATATTACTATGCTATAACCGACGATGTTCCTGAATATGGGATTCATAGGAAAACTCACGCTCACGTGTAATAACATGAACACAGAAATAAACCCTAATCTCGACTTTTACGACTAATTCATTGTATGTTTGATAACTATGTTTTCTTGGTCATTTACATTGTTTATGTCAACATCAATGAATAACATATTGTTGGAAGGGAACAATATGGCTGGATATTCCCTAATTAGATTGATATGTTAAGTGATTTCACTAAGACAACTTTGTCCTTAGAATCATATCACATCATTGTTATATTACAGTGCATCATTTGACCGTGGGGTCATCAGGATAACATATTCTGGAGGTTTTACTTTGGTGCTATCAAGAGTCACACCGTAAACTGGATGAATAAAAAGGTAACTATTGGGTAATTCTTAAGGATTATATTACCTTGATGTTCTGAGATGGGAATTACTCCTCCGTAAAAAGAGAGATACAATAATGGGTCACTCGGTATTCTTGATATCCATAAGTTTTGCAGACAATGCACGATGATGATACATCATGTGGGATATCATAATACAGTAACGATAAAGAGGAAAATTACCATACAACAAGACAAGACAAAGGTATAAGTGAACCATATATTTATTTACGGCAATACTAAAATCTATAGTCTCGGGTAAGTTCGGCATCATGAGTAATGGGAGAATTTTATAATAACCAACAGGTGCAGCAGTTTATTCGTATAGTATATGGGAGTCAATATGTGCGTCCATGGTCCCGCTATTGATTATTGAAAAGGAAAGAGTTTCTGGTTTCATGTCCACACACTATCGAACATGTAGGGGAAACACACTTAAGTTTGGGCTGATTTTATGTATATCAATAGGTCCGGATCAACTAGGAGTATCATCGGAACAGTGTTTCTTCGTGATACATATATTTAATATATCGGAGAGAATTTGTAATGGGGGCAATTGATGTCCTAGAGTAATAGAAACCTTTTCTATTACTGCCGGAATTTATTCCAGAGTTGATCCGACAGAGAACTTGAGGTTACACGCTTTACGAAGCAAATGCAGGGTGGCATGAGGTGTTCCGAGATGTCGGAAATATATTTCCGACATCGTTAAATAATATCGATGATTTTATCTAAACAAGTCATATGGTTCCAGAGGAGTTTCTTGGACTTTCCATATAAGGGGAAGTGTCGGAGGGGGCAAATCTCCCCCCTCATGGCCGCACCCTATTTTAGGGGTTGTCAGGTGGGCCCCCGTGGCTTCACATAATGGTACTCATTGTCCCATTATTTTTACTGATTTTATTGGAGATAAAAATATAAAAGAAAAAGGTAATTAGCGGGAGGTGGACCCTCACTAATCCGAGTTGGGCTAGGAGGCCTGGTGGCCAAGCCCTCCTATCTCAATTAGGACTCATCTCCACTTTGGAAATTCCCCCTCCTCCCACTATATGAAGGACCTCAAGGCTCAAATCAAAACACACAATTAGCTCTCAAACCTCTCTCTTTCTAGAAGAATTAGAGGGTCCAATTAGAGCTTCTAAATAGAGCCCCTGTAATTGAAATAGAGCTTCTTATAATTGGGGTTTTTGAGGTCTCCTCTACCAATTAGAAAATTAGATATAACTTATAATTACTCTCACCCTCTCATGTGTTGAGAACTTCACCTTCATATACACATCCGGCGTCTAGTCCTGATCGGTGAAGCGTTGCAGAATTAGCCCTGACGTATGCGTGCATACTCTTAGAGGGGTAACACGTGAATGCTCACTCTGCTTGACCAAGGTGCTGGATATGGGGAGTCAGCCACATCCTCACCCATAGGCTTGTCCGTGAGGATCTTCTACAAACTTCATCGACATCGTCATCGACATCTATTCCACTACTATAGTGTCTGGTACAAGATCTCGGGAACTAGATCTTGGAATTTATATTCGCTTTTATATGCGTAGAAAGGTCCTTGTTGTTGCGTAGCATGCATGGCAAAAAATTTAAATTCCCCGTTGCGCAACTCAACACTGGACTCATCCTTAATGGTCCAGCCGTAATTATTTCATAGAAAACATGCAAATGTTTTTTTTAACATATTGTATATCTCTCTCATTTTGTGAGATAAAGAGAGATGTGTAGAAAGACATGGTTTGCGTTCAACCACATCAGGTCCGTCAATAAACCCCTCATAATAGTGTGATATACGTATAACTCAAGTAAAGACAAAATTTTGAAGCTTTTTCGCCGACACTTTTTCGCTTTTTGAAATGGTAGGCCTCCAATTCCACTTCACCATTTGGGAAAAAATTGGAGTATACACTTAATGTAAAATTGGTCCCCTAATTTAGCGTGCCAACCACACAAAAAAAAAACTCAGAGGGTAAGGATTGACTTTTCAGTGGGGGCCCTGGATCTACATATGGGTTTGGTCCACCGGAGGTGGAATGATGGTGATGGCATCACTGAACTGATTGAGAATAAGTTTTGCGACCCCTCGTCTGCCTCATCAGTGGCATTGAGGAGGGTGGGAAATGTCGTGTCTCTACTCTTCTAGAGTGACATATCAAATTATGCCTTCGAATTTTTCATGTAGTCTTTGAAAGAGCATGATGACCGCATGTGTGGTTTTGATAATTAATGACAATCACTATAGACTTATGTTTGAACTGAGTTATACTTGTTTATAATGTCCATAGGAAAATCTTGGAGTCCATGTGTTGGATTCAAGGAGATTATGTGATGACCAAGGTGTTATTCATGGGAATATCCGAAGATGGGTCATGAGAGTGTTGAGCATATCTTGAAGAATAATATGGAGTGTACATTCATGTTTACCTTCGAGACATCATTATTATGAATACAAAAGAAAAAAAATACAAGGTTGGTCAAGGCTAAGTGCAAATAGTGTATTCAAGTTGATCAACACACAAACCTAAATAATTTTTCGTGTGGGATCAAGTGATCTCGTGGTATGGTAATTAATTGTCCATATAGATTTGTGAACTAACTCATGATATGTGTGAATCAAAATAAAGATTTCAATATAGTCCATGGTTGATGTCTTCAAGTGGTGATCGTCATCAAGGTTGTGAAGTGCAAGTTCTTCAATAGCAGCATCTCGAAGATAACATGTTCTTGAAGTTTTCAACCCTTTGAAAATATGGGCCAAGTGAACATGTGTATAAGAGAAGCTTTACCATATTGGTTTACTGGGGAGCAATTAGCTTGTATTCACCGAGCGGAGTATAATCAAGAAATGTATCCCAATTTGAGGCGGTCAAGATCTTCGTCATCTAACTCATGTGTGATTCTCAATTCAAAGGTACGATATTGGTAAGTTTATATGATAGATAACCGTACTATCAATAGGGGCTCTCGGGTAAGAATTTCACGTATCGTTCGTAGAGAGTTCAAACCTTTGCATTATTGGAATAATATTTTTCTCCTTTCTTCTTTGGATTATTCCCTTTTGAGGTTTATACCTAGTCATGATTTTTATGATAAGCTTAAGTTTATCGAAAAAGGCTTTCGTATGAAAACTACTTGCGTTTTTTATGTCAAAGATTTTACCGATTGTTCTTTTATAGAGAGGTTAAATATTTTATCATTTGATTTTATAGAGAGAGTTTTCATATTATTACTTGCATAACTATGTGAGGATCCTTACATTATAAAACTTGGTTTGTATATTTCAATGATGAGTCTCCTCAAAAGTGCTCTAGGTCTTCATGAGAAAGCAAGTTGGATGCACCCCCGCTAGTTCCATTGCAGATCTTTCATACACTTATAGCTCTATGTGCATCTGTTGTGTGGAAATCACTACTCCTTGCATAGCTTCGATTATAAGACTTCCTCTTGTCTAATGATCACTTTATGTTGTGTGAGACTTTCTTCCACTTACCATCCAACCTCCTCCCCCCCCCAAATGTTCTCTTAGCCATAACATCCTAGTGCCAGGAACCAATGCTAAACGCTCACTCTTCTAAAGTGCGCAATAATACGATAATCTTCTACTTTTTGGTATCACTTGGCTTGATCCTGACAAAAAATAATGAGGGTGTTCGATGCCTTGAATGATTTTATTACCATTCTTGACGCTTAAATCATCTTTAATATACTTTGCATGGATGATGGTCTTTTAGTATTGATTCATAAACATTTTTACTTTCATGGTCCAAAGAGTTTAGAATTTACTCATTTGATGTCAACTATAGATTTCAACTTTTGTTCATTTAATTCTATTTTGCATGCTTTACATTACTACTTGATCAAGATTGTGTTGATAGCATGTCGCCTAAAAAATTACTTTTTTATCACTTACCTACTCTAGGACGAGCATGATTTAAGCTTTGGGATGCTGATGTGTCTCAAACGTATCTATAATTTTTTATGCTCCATGCTTGTTTCTTTTATGTTCTTGCATGTTTTGTATATGTTTTCCTTCATTTTCCGGATGATTTCATGGATTAACCTATTAACAAGATGCCTAGAGTCAGAATCTGTTTTCTGCTGTTTTTATATTTCAGAAAAGCTCTCAAGAAAATTTCGTCAAATGTCCTGAAAATTTGCGGGATTTATTTTTTCCCGGAACGAAGATGGAGTCCAAAGCAGAGCCATAGAGGAGCCAGGGGGTGCCCAGGTGACCACCAGGCGCAGGCCCACCCTATACCGCATTGTGGGGGTCACCCCGCCACCTTGAGCACCGCCTCACATTGCATCTTCGCCTATAAAATCACATTAACCCTAAAAACGTCGGGGACGGAGAAATTTTCCATGAACCAGATATTGAGGCGGGATCATCTCGAAAGTCCAATCCAGGACTTCTAGAGTCCTGCTCCGGCACCCTGCCGGAGAGGGGGATTGTCACCGGAGGCCTCTACATCGTCATAATTACCTCCGGACAGATGTGTGAGTAGTTCATCTCGGGACTACAGTTTCATAGCAGTAGTTAGATGGTGTTCTCTATCCCTTTAACTCCATATTTAGATCTTGTGAGCTGCCTAACATGATGAATATCACCGTTATGTAATTGCTACATGTTGTGTTGTTGTGATCCGATGAACCATGAAATTATGATCACTATGTTCATGTCTTTTTGAGTGCTTCACTTATATCTTTAGAGTGTTTTAATCTTGTCTTGCAATGCTCTCCGGTGTGTATGATTGCGTCGGCCAAGTTATTGTATACACCTCCGAGCGAGGGTTTATATGATAGATAGTGGGATCATGCCTCCTTTTCATCTACGCTCGAGTGACAGAAACATGTAAGGTGGATGATGTGTTGTTTCCAGTAGGAAGAAAATAACGTTGTTTTTGTCTACGGATGAGAATTATTGCTTATATGTTTCTATTCGTGCCAAAAAAAATATTTGTGATAGATGCTATTTTTTAAGTCTCGTGCCCTTTAGAATATGATGCAGTAATAGGCTTTGACACTAGTTATATTCGCTACGATTATTACACTCACTTCGCTACATTCTTCTCTTATGTTTCGCCCTTCGTATAGGCTAAATAAGCCACTCATATCTAGCGAATCCTATCCACATAGGAATGCCGAACCATTGGGGAAAGGCAAAACATATCAATCCCAGGATTTTTTCCATTAAAAAAAATGAACTATGTAACTAATTAAATTATTCCAATGAAAAGATTGAAATTTTTTGGTAACTATAGAATTCTATACTTCTTCAACTTGAATACAAAAAAAAATGGGGACACAAATTCTAGGTGTAGATAACATCGAACTCTACTGTTATGCAAAATCTCAATTAAAAAATAATTAAATTTTCGGCTACATAAAAAAGATATATCTAAAAAATTCAAGTTTTGAAAAAAAAAAAGTTCACCCACTCGGATACACTCAATTTTTATGTTTTCTCAGCCTAAAATATAATGAAATTTGGATTGGTTTTTTGCACAATATTAAATCTCAGCATTATCCTCGCCTAGTATTTTTTCCGAATTTTTTGAAATTTCAAATAACATTTTGAATTTTTCAAAAAAAAGAGCTTCTCTAGAGCCATTTGTCCACTCTGCATGTATCGTGTTATTTTTATAAATCGTCTATCTATAGTAGAGTAGCACTCATCCCTACACGATACACTCATTTGAGAGTCAGGTATTTAAAAACGGAGGGAGTGCTAGGAGGTTGGCGATGTAGCCAATCCTGAACCAAAGGTGAAGGCTGGCGACACACGATGAAGGAGTGTCGGCTGAACTGCCCACACTGCGACCCCAACCGCGGGTAGGACTCAATCGGCAATCACTTTTTTTTATGAAACAGAGGCAAAATTTTGACTCTTCAATTAATCAAGAAGAGAATCACCTAGTTAACCGACTGAAAACCGGGCAAAGCCCGTCACAAAACACCATAGAGGACTACTCTCAAAAGAAGAAAGAAACTCTCCGACCGCCTAAGCAGACCCACAAAACTCACCCAACATACTCCACCCGCAAACTCCCGACACAAGGATCACCCTAAAACCCATATTAGACACAACAACAACAACAACTCGAAAACATGAAATCCATCCGTCAAGCGGCTAATGACGCCTTTCTCGTTATGTCACTGCTCTTGCTTTTGGTTTTGAAATATTTCTCTTTCCGATTGGCAAGAGTGATGGCTTGCTCCCAGCTTCTTGCTATAGAAAAGAGTAGTAATATATAGCTTGAAAAATTTCTCCTTCCGATTGACTAACATTTATGGTTGTAATATAGAAAAGAATATCAATATTTACGATATCAAATTGATAAATTATGAAACTATGTTTTGATCTAGTGATATTAAATGTTGCTACGTTTACCTATAAAATTGGTCAACCTTTAAAAAAACAATTTAAGACAAAAGTTAGAAGTACACTTACTAGCGGACAGATGGAGTATGTTTGTTCTACTGGTCTACATCCATGTGATAGTTCAACTTAAACCCCGAGTCGGCGAGCCCTATTTCAAATAAAATCTTGGGCCCTGGTTGTCAACCGTGTACTAAGATAGGTGGGTGTTGCCTCTTTTTTCCTACAACTTACATTGTTGACGCCGCACCGCATTCAGGATCCTGAAATTTCTGCCAACGACGGGTAGCTGCAGTAGCCAAGTGCATCATGGACACGAAATCATGCCTGCGGAGAGTAAGCAAGTGCTCCTGCCACTACGGGAATCAGCTCAGACGCCGACGGCCCGTAGAGACGCCGACGGCCAAACATCGGCCCCCTCGGCGTAGGGTGGCCGACAGGGTCGGCACGCAGCGTGCCCGTCGGCGTCTGCTAGCCCCTCGGCGTATGGAACCTACGCCGAGGGCCACCGTCGGCGTACGAATCCCCCTCGGCGTAGGGGACGCCCCGTTACGCCGTTGGAATTATGCCCGTTAGGTGATGGGCTACCCCGAGGGGGTGCCGTCGGCGTATAATAAATTTTTTTTTTTCTCCCGCGCTCGACCGTACCCTGCGCGGGCGAGTGTAACCTACCCCTACGCCGAGGGGGTGCCGTCGGCTTAGGTTTTTTTTTCTTTTTTCTTTTGCATTTCGTCAATTCAAACAAGGAAGAAAGGAAAAGTATATATAGTCATAAACAAGGTCTAATATGAGTGGAACCTTTTTGTGCTAGGTGGATTATTAGTATCATAATCGGCGCGAAAAACTCGTGTCGGTCCGCTTCTTTATCACGGGTGTCGGCAGCCCATGCTAGCTCCCCTGAACATTCTGCTATCACGGGTGTCGGCAGGCGGCCATGTGCGTGTGTGTTTTAAAAGAAACCTTTCCCTACGCCCGTGTGGTATAAATTTGTTCTAATATTAGAATTTGTTTCTTCTAATATTTTGTTTAAACGAATGCATTATCCTAGTCTTTCTAATATACCGCCACCCGCGCCCATGAAATAACACGGTGAAATCTCCCGGAGCCGACCCTATACAACACGGTTAAATAACACTAGTTCCACATTGCTACCCCCTTTCGACGCCGTTACCGCGTGTATCCGTATAAGTCCGGTATTTCTCCTGCGGGTCTAGGTTTTCACCGGAGGGGGGCTACGGAGCGTCCGGAACCTTTCACAAGCTAGAGGTTGCCATAACATGTTATTATATGTGTGTTGTGGTCTTTGGATGGCAAAGATTGCACTCCGGGGTGTGACCCGCTTCACCGGCGTCCGTTTCTCCCTCGTGAGTTTACATGCGATTATAGGGTGAAACTCCCTTATCGGACGAAACGTCGGGAATCTTCCGAAGAGTTGGGTTCTACCAACTTGTTTTATGTTCCTATGGGCTACCCTAACACAAACAAGCAGCTGGTTCCACAATGCTACCCCCTTTCGACGCCGTTACCGCGTGTATCCGTATAAGTCCGGTATTTCTCCTGCGGGTCTAGGTTTTCACCGGAGGGGGGCTACGGAGCGTCCGGAACCTTTCACAAGCTAGAGGGTGCCATAACATGTTATTATATGTGTGTTGTGGTCTTTGGATGGCAAAGATTGCACTCCGGGGTGTGACCCGCTTCACCGGCGTCCGTTTCTCCCTCGTGAGTTTACATGCGATTATAGGGTGAAAGTCCCTTATCGGACGAAACATCGGGAATCTTCCGAAGAGTTGGGTTCTACCAACTTGTTTTATGTTCCTATGGGCTACCCTAACACAACCAAGCAGCTGGTTCCACAATGCTACCCCCTTTCGACGCCGTTACCGCGTGTATCCGTATAAGTCCGGTATTTCTCCAGCGGGTCTAGGTTTTCACCGGAGGGGGGCTACGGAGCGTCCGGAACCTTTCACAAGCTAGAGGTTGCCATAACATGTTATTATATGTGTGTTGTGGTCTTTGGATGGCAAAGATTGCACTCCGGGGTGTGACCCGCTTCACCGACGTCCGTTTCTCCCTCGTGAGTTTACATGCGCTTATAGGGTGAAACTCCCTTATCGGACGAAACGTCGGGAATCTTCCGAAGAGTTGGGTTCTACCAACTTGTTTTATGTTCCTATGGGCTTCCCTAACACAAACAAGCATCTGGTTCCACAATGCTACCCCCTTTCGACGCCGTTACCGCGTGTATCCGTATAAGTCCGTTATTTCTCCTGCGGGTCTAGGTTTTCACCGGAGGGGGGCTACGGAGCGTCCGGAACCTTTCACAAGCTAGAGGGTGCCATACCATGTTATTATATGTGTGTTGTGGTCTTTGGATGGCAAAGATTGCACTCCGGGGTGTGACCCGCTTCACCGACGTCCGTTTCTCCCTCGTGAGTTTACATGCGCTTATAGGGTGAAACTCCCTTATCGGACGAAACGCCGGGAATCTTCCGAAGAGTTGGGTTCTACCAACTTGTTTTATGTTCCTATGGGCTACCCTAACACAAACAAGCAGCTGGTTCCACAATGCTACCCCCTTTCGACGCCGTTACCGCGTGTATCCGTATAAGTCCGGTATTTCTCCTGCGGGTCTAGGTTTTCACCGGAGGGGGGCTACGGAGCGTCCGGAACCTTTCACAAGCTAGAGGTTGCCATAACATGTTATTATATGTGTGTTGTGGTCTTTGGATGGCAAAGATTGCACTCCGGGGTGTGACCCGCTGCACCGACGTCCGTTTCTCCCTCGTGAGTTTACATGCGCTTATAGGGTGAAACTCCCTTATCGGACGAAACGTCGGGAATCTTCCGAAGAGTTGGGTTCTACCAACTTGTTTTATGTTCCTATGGGCTACCCTAACACAAACAAGCAGCTGGTTCCACAATGCTACCCCCTTTCGACGCCGTTACCGCGTGTATCCGTATAAGTCCGGTATTTCTCCTGCGGGTCTAGGTTTTCACCGGAGGGGGGCTACGGAGCGTCCGGAACCTTTCACAAGCTAGAGGGTGCCATAACATGTTATTATATGTGTGTTGTGGTCTTTGGATGGCAAAGATTGCACTCCGGGGTGTGACCCGCTTCACCGGCGTCCGTTTCTCCCTCGTGAGTTTACATGCGATTATAGGGTGAAACTCCCTTATCGGACGAAACGTCGGGAATCTTCCGAAGAGTTGGGTTCTACCAACTTGTTTTATGTTCCTATGGGCTACCCTAACACAAACAAGCAGCTGGTTCCACAATGCTACCCCCTTTCGACGCCGTTACCGCGTGTATCCGTATAAGTCCGGTATTTCTCCTGCGGGTCTAGGTTTTCACCGGAGGGGGGCTACGGAGCGTCCGGAACCTTTCACAAGCTAGAGGTTGCCATACCATGTTATTATATGTGTGTTGTGGTCTTTGGATGGCAAAGATTGCACTCCGGGGTGTGACCCGCTTCACCGGCGTCCGTTTCTCCCTCGTGAGTTTACATGCGATTATAGGGTGAAACTCCCTTATCGGACGAAACGTCGGGAATCTTCCGAAGAGTTGGGTTCTACCAACTAGTTTTATGTTCCTATGGGATACCCTAACACAACCAAGCAGCTGGTTCCACAATGCTACCCCCTTTCGACGCCGTTACCGCGTGTATCCGTATAAGTCCGGTATTTCTCCAGCGGGTCTAGGTTTTCACCGGAGGGGGGCTACGGAGCGTCCGGAACCTTTCACAAGCTAGAGGTTGCCATAACATGTTATTATATGTGTGTTGTGGTCTTTGGATGGCAAAGATTGCACTCCGGGGTGTGACCCGCTTCACCGACGTCCGTTTCTCCCTCGTGAGTTTACATGCGATTATAGGGTGAAACTCCCTTATCGGACGAAACGTCGGGAATCTTCCGAAGAGTTGGGTTCTACCAACTTGTTTTATGTTCCTATGGGCTTCCCTAACACAAACAAGCATCTGGTTCCACATTGCTACCCCCTTTCGACGCCGTTACCGCGTGTATCCGTATAAGTCCGGTATTTCTCCTGCGGGTCTAGGTTTTCACCGGAGGGGGGCTACGGAGCGTCCGGAACCTTTCACAAGCTAGAGGTTGCCATAACATGTTATTATATGTGTGTTGTGGTCTTTGGATGGCAAAGATTGCACTCCGGGGTGTGACCCGCTTCACCGGCGTCCGTTTCTCCCTCGTGAGTTTACATGCGATTATAGGGTGAAACTCCCTTATCGGACGAAACGTCGGGAATCTTCCGAAGAGTTGGGTTCTACCAACTTGTTTTATGTTCCTATGGGCTACCCTAACACAAACAAGCAGCTGGTTCCACAATGCTACCCCCTTTCGACGCCGTTACCGCGTGTATCCGTATAAGTCCGGTATTTCTCCTGCGGGTCTAGGTTTTCACCGGAGGGGGGCTACGGAGCGTCCGGAACCTTTCACAAGCTAGAGGGTGCCATAACATGTTATTATATGTGTGTTGTGGTCTTTGGATGGCAAAGATTGCACTCCGGGGTGTGACCCGCTTCACCGGCGTCCGTTTCTCCCTCGTGAGTTTACATGCGATTATAGGGTGAAAGTCCCTTATCGGACGAAACATCGGGAATCTTCCGAAGAGTTGGGTTCTACCAACTTGTTTTATGTTCCTATGGGCTACCCTAACACAACCAAGCAGCTGGTTCCACAATGCTACCCCCTTTCGACGCCGTTACCGCGTGTATCCGTATAAGTCCGGTATTTCTCCAGCGGGTCTAGGTTTTCACCGGAGGGGGGCTACGGAGCGTCCGGAACCTTTCACAAGCTAGAGGTTGCCATAACATGTTATTATATGTGTGTTGTGGTCTTTGGATGGCAAAGATTGCACTCCGGGGTGTGACCCGCTTCACCGACGTCCGTTTCTCCCTCGTGAGTTTACATGCGCTTATAGGGTGAAACTCCCTTATCGGACGAAACGTCGGGAATCTTCCGAAGAGTTGGGTTCTACCAACTTGTTTTATGTTCCTATGGGCTTCCCTAACACAAACAAGCATCTGGTTCCACAATGCTACCCCCTTTCGACGCCGTTACCGCGTGTATCCGTATAAGTCCGTTATTTCTCCTGCGGGTCTAGGTTTTCACCGGAGGGGGGCTACGGAGCGTCCGGAACCTTTCACAAGCTAGAGGGTGCCATACCATGTTATTATATGTGTGTTGTGGTCTTTGGATGGCAAAGATTGCACTCCGGGGTGTGACCCGCTTCACCGACGTCCGTTTCTCCCTCGTGAGTTTACATGCGCTTATAGGGTGAAACTCCCTTATCGGACGAAACGCCGGGAATCTTCCGAAGAGTTGGGTTCTACCAACTTGTTTTATGTTCCTATGGGCTACCCTAACACAAACAAGCAGCTGGTTCCACAATGCTACCCCCTTTCGACGCCGTTACCGCGTGTATCCGTATAAGTCCGGTATTTCTCCTGCGGGTCTAGGTTTTCACCGGAGGGGGGCTACGGAGCGTCCGGAACCTTTCACAAGCTAGAGGTTGCCATAACATGTTATTATATGTGTGTTGTGGTCTTTGGATGGCAAAGATTGCACTCCGGGGTGTGACCCGCTGCACCGACGTCCGTTTCTCCCTCGTGAGTTTACATGCGCTTATAGGGTGAAACTCCCTTATCGGACGAAACGTCGGGAATCTTCCGAAGAGTTGGGTTCTACCAACTTGTTTTATGTTCCTATGGGCTACCCTAACACAAACAAGCAGCTGGTTCCACAATGCTACCCCCTTTCGACGCCGTTACCGCGTGTATCCGTATAAGTCCGGTATTTCTCCTGCGGGTCTAGGTTTTCACCGGAGGGGGGCTACGGAGCGTCCGGAACCTTTCACAAGCTAGAGGGTGCCATAACATGTTATTATATGTGTGTTGTGGTCTTTGGATGGCAAAGATTGCACTCCGGGGTGTGACCCGCTTCACCGGCGTCCGTTTCTCCCTCGTGAGTTTACATGCGATTATAGGGTGAAACTCCCTTATCGGACGAAACGTCGGGAATCTTCCGAAGAGTTGGGTTCTACCAACTTGTTTTATGTTCCTATGGGCTACCCTAACACAAACAAGCAGCTGGTTCCACAATGCTACCCCCTTTCGACGCCGTTACCGCGTGTATCCGTATAAGTCCGGTATTTCTCCTGCGGGTCTAGGTTTTCACCGGAGGGGGGCTACGGAGCGTCCGGAACCTTTCACAAGCTAGAGGTTGCCATACCATGTTATTATATGTGTGTTGTGGTCTTTGGATGGCAAAGATTGCACTCCGGGGTGTGACCCGCTGCACCGACGTCCGTTTCTCCCTCGTGAGTTTACATGCGCTTATAGGGTGAAACTCCCTTATCGGACGAAACGTCGGGAATCTTCCGAAGAGTTGGGTTCTACCAACTTGTTTTATGTTCCTATGGGCTACCCTAACACAAACAAGCAGCTGGTTCCACAATGCTACCCCCTTTCGACGCCGTTACCGCGTGTATCCGTATAAGTCCGGTATTTCTCCTGCGGGTCTAGGTTTTCACCGGAGGGGGGCTACGGAGCGTCCGGAACCTTTCACAAGCTAGAGGGTGCCATAACATGTTATTATATGTGTGTTGTGGTCTTTGGATGGCAAAGATTGCACTCCGGGGTGTGACCCGCTTCACCGGCGTCCGGTTCTCCCTCGTGAGTTTACATGCGATTATAGGGTGAAACTCCCTTATCGGACGAAACGTCGGGAATCTTCCGAAGAGTTGGGTTCTACCAACTTGTTTTATGTTCCTATGGGCTACCCTAACACAAACAAGCAGCTGGTTCCACAATGCTACCCCCTTTCGACGCCGTTACCGCGTGTATCCGTATAAGTCCGGTATTTCTCCTGCGGGTCTAGGTTTTCACCGGAGGGGGGCTACGGAGCGTCCGGAACCTTTCACAAGCTAGAGGGTGCCATAACATGTTATTATATGTGTGTTGTGGTCTTTGGATGGCAAAGATTGCACTCCGGGGTGTGACCCGCTTCACCGGCGTCCGTTTCTCCCTCGTGAGTTTACATGCGATTATAGGGTGAAACTCCCTTATCGGACGAAACGTCGGGAATCTTCCGAAGAGTTGGGTTCTACCAACTAGTTTTATGTTCCTATGGGATACCCTAACACAACCAAGCAGCTGGTTCCACAATGCTACCCCCTTTCGACGCCGTTACCGCGTGTATCCGTATAAGTCCGGTATTTCTCCAGCGGGTCTAGGTTTTCACCGGAGGGGGGCTACGGAGCGTCCGGAACCTTTCACAAGCTAGAGGTTGCCATAACATGTTATTATATGTGTGTTGTGGTCTTTGGATGGCAAAGATTGCACTCCGGGGTGTGACCCGCTTCACCGACGTCCGTTTCTCCCTCGTGAGTTTACATGCGATTATAGGGTGAAACTCCCTTATCGGACGAAACGTCGGGAATCTTCCGAAGAGTTGGGTTCTACCAACTTGTTTTATGTTCCTATGGGCTTCCCTAACACAAACAAGCATCTGGTTCCACAATGCTACCCCCTTTCGACGCCGTTACCGCGTGTATCCGTATAAGTCCGGTATTTCTCCTGCGGGTCTAGGTTTTCACCGGAGGGGGGCTACGGAGCGTCCGGAACCTTTCACAAGCTAGAGGGTGCCATACCATGTTATTATATGTGTGTTGTGGTCTTTGGATGGCAAAGATTGCACTCCGGGGTGTGACCCGCTTCACCGACGTCCGTTTCTCCCTCGTGAGTTTACATGCGCTTATAGGGTGAAACTCCCTTATCGGAAGAAACGCCGGGAATCTTCCGAAGAGTTGGGTTCTACCAACTTGTTTTATGTTACTATGGGCTACCCTAACACAAACAAGCATCTGGTTCCACAATGCTACCCCCTTTCGACGCCGTTACCGCGTGTATCCGTATAAGTCCGGTATTTCTCCTGCGGGTCTAGGTTTTCACCGGAGGGGGGCTACGGAGCGTCCGGAACCTTTCACAAGCTAGAGGGTGCCATAACATGTTATTATATGTGTGTTGTGGTCTTTGGATGGCAAAGATTGCACTCCGGGGTGTGACCCGCTTCACCGGCGTCCGTTTCTCCCTCGTGAGTTTACATGCGATTATAGGGTGAAACTCCCTTATCGGACGAAACGTCGGGAATCTTCCGAAGAGTTGGGTTCTACCAACTTGTTTTATGTTCCTATGGGCTTCCCTAACACAAACAAGCATCTGGTTCCACAATGCTACCCCCTTTCGACGCCGTTACCGCGTGTATCCGTATAAGTCCGGTATTTCTCCTGCGGGTCTAGGTTTTCACCGGAGGGGGGCTACGGAGCGTCCGGAACCTTTCACAAGCTAGAGGGTGCCATACCATGTTATTATATGTGTGTTGTGGTCTTTGGATGGCAAAGATTGCACTCCGGGGTGTGACCCGCTTCACCGACGTCCGTTTCTCCCTCGTGAGTTTACATGCGCTTATAGGGTGAAACTCCCTTATCGGAAGAAACGCCGGGAATCTTCCGAAGAGTTGGGTTCTACCAACTTGTTTTATGTTACTATGGGCTACCCTAACACAAACAAGCATCTGGTTCCACAATGCTACCCCCTTTCGACGCCGTTACCGCGTGTATCCGTATAAGTCCGGTATTTCTCCTGCGGGTCTAGGTTTTCACCGGAGGGGGGCTACGGAGCGTCCGGAACCTTTCACAAGCTAGAGGGTGCCATAACATGTTATTATATGTGTGTTGTGGTCTTTGGATGGCAAATATTGCACTCCGGGGTGTGACCCGCTTCACCGGCGTCCGTTTCTCCCTCGTGAGTTTACATGCGATTATAGGGTGAAACTCCCTTATCGGACGAAACGTCGGGAATCTTCCGAAGAGTTGGGTTCTACCAACTTGTTTTATGTTCCTACGGGATACCCTAACACAACCAAGCAGCTGGTTCCACAATGCTACCCCCTTTCGACGCCGTTACCGCGTGTATCCGTATAAGTCCGGTATTTCTCCAGCGGGTCTAGGTTTTCACCGGAGGGGGGCTACGGAGCGTCCGGGTGCGGACCCCATGTATCAGTATAAGTATCAGCAGATAATTTTTCCATCCCCCGTAAATGCGGACCCCATGTCGCTACGAGTGATCCTACACCTACCGGAGGGGGAAAAAAACACACAGCACCTAAGCCACATTCAGGTTCGAGGCACCGCGCGGTTTTCCCGGGTACTTTGCTGGTCCGTACGACTCCATGATTTTGGCTATGCACCCCATGAAGTCCAAGAAGAGTTTCATGGACGGCGTGCATATCTACGATGTCCGTATGCGGAGCTTCTTACCTGGCCCTCGGCAAAGGCCGGATCCAGTCGACCCCATCTATATTCCTGTCGGCGACAGGCTCTTTGCTCTCGCTGCCGACTCGTTCCAGCAACTCTACCCGCCGCCACGCCATGAGTCTGACTGGGAGAAATTTGTGTGGACTTGGAGGAACACCCTTGGAGCACCGCCCTTTTCGCGCGAGCTGGTCACTTGCTACGCCGTGCATAGCGATCAGCGGACCATCTTCGTCAGCATCCGGAGGGGAAAGAACACACAGCACCTAAGCCGACGGCTTGCCGTCGGCGTACCTGCAGAAAAAAAAAAACAGGACCTAAGCCGACGGCTTGCCGTCGGCGTAGCTATATTTTTTTGTTTTTTTAAAAACACACGCGTGTATACACGGGACCTAACCCGCGCGGAGAAGAAAAAAAACGCCCAGACCTAACCCGCGCGCGCGCTGCTCTGTTCCTCCCCCAGCCGCGCCGCCGCCGCCGCCGGTGTCCCTCCCCCCAGTCGCCCCTCCCCCAGTCGCCCTCCCCCCAGCCCAGGCACCCAGTCGCCCGTCCCCCGACCACGGCCGCCCCACCCCCCGGAGATCCACCCGCCCCACCACCGGAGATCAACCCGCCGCCGCCGCTAACCCTCACTGCCCCTCGCCGGCTCGCCTAGCCGCCCTGCCTGAGCAAGACGACGCCGCGCCAACGCACCATCAACGCACCATCGACCGTCCCCGAGCTCCCTCACCAACGCACCATCGACCGTCCCTGAGCCCGAAGTCCCCAGTCCCCGGCGTCGCGCCTCCATCTTCTCTTTCCCCGAACTGCAAATTCGAGCGCGAACCAGCAACGTAAGTGCAATATTCAGTTGTGTGGTCAGTTTTGTTAGTGAAAATTAGTTGCCATGGTTAGTGAAATGTGTTATGTGAAGGATGTCTGTAACTGAGAGTATATTTGTGAAAATTAGTTGCGTGGTCAGTTTTGTTTGTGGTCAGATATCAGAATGCACCTCTCTGTAAGTTAGTATTTGTGCCAAAGTGAGTTTATTGCCTCAATGCACCTCTCTGTAAGTTTATAGTAAATTTGTGCGACTGTAATAAGTCAGAATGTTGATAGTAAATTTGATCAATGCACCTCTCTGTGAGTGACTGAGTGTATTTGTGCTAAGATTCTTGGCATTTGGTGATTTGGTCACAGTGAGTGTATTTGTGAGGGTATTGACTATTACAGTGAGTGTATTTGTGAGGCTATTGAATATTACAGTGAGTGTATTTGTATTTTTCATGCTACTACAGCTTGAGGATTATTGGCATGAATTTTTATTGAGTTCTCTGTATTTTTATTGAGGCCATTATCTGTTAATTCATCCTTGTCTCTCTGTATTTTTATTGAGGCGTCAAGTTCTCTGTTTATTCAACACATTTAGACAGTGTACCTCAAGTTCTATATTTTGAAAAAGACCACCTGATGTTTGCCTTGCGCTAGGTTGCTACTGCTTGCCTTGTGCTAGACTGGTTGCTGAGTGTCACCGTGAGCTGAGTGTGCTGTTATTTCTTATGTGTTGTTTGAACTTTGAAGAACTTGTTGTTCGGTTAGAGACAGAGAGACCTAGTGAATTTGCTACCCCCTATTTGAAGTTGTTTGAATGCTTGCTACCTATGCTCGTGAATGCTTGATGTTGCTATATTGCGGTTGTGGCTTAAATATATTTGTCTTGTCATATAATTGCTTGCTGTAACTGTAACCTGATGCACAAAAAAAGGGCATATTATCTGCATATTATAGGTATCTTTTTTGCTAATTCGCATATTATGTGCTACAGGATATCGGGTAGGAGCCGCCACGACACGCCATCGATCTTCGACCCCGCCGCCGCTGTCTAGAGCCACGCTGTCGATCCCCGACCCCGTCACGCCGTTGTTCGACTACGTCCTTTACCGCCGCGGGTGAGCTAGAACTCTGTCTTCTCCCTCGCATTTTTTTTTGTCGCGTCACCTAGGTGTCATTTCCCGTCCGCAAGCGTTACGAAGATAAATATGCAATAGTGGTAGGCATATTTTGAACCGTAACGCTTGCGGCATTTACGGGACAGTCGGCGGATCCGTAGATGGGTACGTTTTCCATGCTCTACCCCGATCCGAGACAAAATTTCGGTAGCGCTTCCCCGTTGTTCTCCTTATGCACATTCTCTCGGCTTTTTGCCGAGACGTGTATCGGGAGAGCAGCGGGGAGGTGCTGCCGAAATTCTGTCTCGGATCGGGGTAGAGCATGGAAAACGTACTCAATCTACGGATCCGGCGGCTGCTAGGACCCTTGACCTATTAGATATGTAGGTTTTGCCGCTAGGAAATAAAAATATCATGCATTTAATTTCATGCTATTATTTGAGATGATTACAGCAGATTATTTGACCTGTCTCGAATACAATATGTGTTGTTTGCCTCGCAATACAGCAGATTATGGCTGATAATGGTTGGATGTTCACTGGCCGAAAAAATGCGATGGAAAGAACAGATGAGTGGGTATGGAAGACTAATTTCTTAGTGAGGGAGTTAGGGCGTGGTTCAAAGTCGGGCATCCGTCCAGGTTGCCCTTGCGCTCGATGCAAGCTGCGTCTTCGTAAGGGAAAGCAAGATATGACTAAACACCTATGGTCTTATGGGTATTGGGCGGAGTACACCACGACGATCGACTTTGCTGAGTACGAACGTGAAAATGGTAGGGTGATGCGGCAGCGGATCAATGGCATTGAGGATGATGGGATAAGAAACTTCCTAGAAGATCTCCGTGATGCCGACATACCAGATTCGCCACCTTCACGGGAGGAACCATCCGAACCGAGTGAACCAGAGGAACCAGAGCCAACCGCACAGTCCTATTTTCGTATGATGTCCTCGGGTCAGAGGCCTCTGTACGATGGTGCAAAAATTTGTCAGCTCGATGCCATCTCCCAAGCCCTAGCCGAAAAGCTCAAGCACGGCAATACCCGTTCATGCTTTGAATCTCATCTGCAAACATATGGTAACATGCTGCCTGAAGGACATTGTTTGCCTAAAAGCATGTACGAAACAAAGAAAATCCTGCGAGAGCTGAACATGGATTATGAGAAGATAGATTGCTGTCCTAAAGGCTGCGTTTTGTTTCGGCAACAGTTTGCGGAAGACAAGTACTGTATCAAGTGTGGGGCCTCTAGGTATCATGAGGTAAATGGACGTGATGGTCAGAAGAGGCAGACAAAAGTCCCCATGAAGATTCTTCGGTACCTCCCGTTCATAAAAAGAATCCAGCGACTTTACATGAATAAGGAGTCTGCCACCCAGATGACCTGGCACAAGAATGGGAAGAGATACGAGGACGAGCACGGACGGATAAAGATGGGACATCCATCTGATGGTATGGCATGGAAGAATTTCGATGCAAAATACCCTGAGGAGGCAGCCGAGGCTCGGAACGTCAGAATTGCGATAGCAACCGATGGTTTCAATCCGTATGGTATGTCGACTGCCTCGTACAGCTGCTGGCCCGTGTTTGTTATTCCGCTCAACCTCCCTCCCGGAGTCCTAATGCAAAGGAAGAACATATTCCTGTCATTGATCATTCCAGGGCCTGAATACCCTGGGAAGAATTTGAGTGTCTATTTGCAGCCGCTTGTGGATGATCTAAACCACTCTTGGCACCACGGTACCTTCACATACGACCGTGCATCGAAGAGGAACTTTTTGATGAAAGTTTGGTTCCAGTATTCCATGCACGACATGCCGGGGTACGCCCTATTCTGCGGATGGTGTACAGCTGGTAAGTTCCCATGCCCAGTGTGCAGGAACCGGCTTGAGTTTCTTTGGCTAAGCGCGGGTAAGAAGTATTCCGCGTTTGACACGCATCGAAAGTTTCTCAAAAGAAGACATCGGTTTAGAGATGACGAAAAGAACTTTAAGAAGGGCAGAGTTGAGCGTGTAGAGGCAGAGATACCAACTTTTGATGGTGCAGTTGTTGATGCCGAGCTAAGTGCTCTCGTGCTTGCTCAGGGAAATGGCCCACGATATTCGGGATATGGTGTGGACCACAACTGGACTCACGTGGCAAGCATTACGCAACTCCCATATTACAAGGACCTCGAACTTCCCCATAACATCGATGTGATGCACACCGAGAAGAATGTCGGAGAGTCTCTGTTTCACACTGTCCTGAACATTCCTGAGAAGTCAAAGGACAATGTGAAGGCTAGAGTCGATGTTCAGAAGCTCTGTGATAGGGAGAGATTACACATGCAGGAACCTGAGGGCCGTCGAAAAAACTGGTTCAAGCCGCATGCCTTCTACTGCCTTAATAGTATCCAAAAGAAAGAGGCGTTCATGTGGCTCAAATACGTCGTGATGTTCCCTGATGGATATTGTTCGAATATAAGTAGGGGAGTCAATCTTTCAACGGGAAAAGTCAACGGGCTCAAGAGTCACGACTATCATATATGGATTGAGCGGCTGATGCCGGTGATGGTTCGAGGGTATCTCCCCGAACGTGTCTGGCGTGTGCTCGCGGAGTTGAGCCATTTCTTCCGCACGCTTTGTGCTAAGCAGATATGTCCCCTGATGATTAAGAAGCTGCATGAGCTAGTGCCGGAGTTGCTATGCAACTTAGAGATGATATTTCCGCCTGGCTTCTTTACTCCGATGGCACATCTTGTTGTGCATCTCGCGAACGAGGCACTATTGGGTGGACCGGTGCAATTTCGTTGGCAGTTTTGTATTGAGAGAGAGTTTAAGTATATTCGAACCAAGTGTGGAAACAAAAATAAGATTGAAGCATGCATAGCTGAGGCAACTGTCCTCCAGGAGATGGCAGACGCCAGGCTAACCTACTTTCCCGATGATGTTCCCACTATGCATAACCAGGCCTCTCGGTACAATGTTGATGAGCCCAAGCAAGACCCCAAGCTCCTCCTCTTCCAGTTTCCCGGTGGCAAGGCCGGTGGCGCAAAGAAGTATAACTTGACCTTCGAAGAGCAGGAGTGCATAATGCTCTATGTGCTTCAAAACATGAAAGAAGTGACCCGCGACGAGCAAAATGAGGCGGGCAGTTTCCTTAGGTAAAATGGTGAACAAAGTATCTTTTCAACTAGTATCTTGGTTTTGGTCTAATACGTATATTGTCCTTTTAGGCAATTCACCGATGAAATGTGGCCGGGAACTGTGGACCCCGATGAAGCCGAGCTGGACACTCTTATGAAAGAGGGTGCCCCCGGAAAGAAAAATTTCACGGCTTGGTTTAGGGAAAAGGTAAACTCTAACCTGTCCCTCCTACCTTGCAATCCGTGTCTTGTCCATCTTATTACACGTAACTAATGCACAGAACAATTTGTACCAAACTTGTAGGGAGGTGATCCCACTATTGTGATGTCGGATGAGTTGAGATGTGTCTCCCAAGGTTGTAATCGTAAAGTTGAGATGTATGAGAAGTATGACGTGAATGGGTTTCGCTTCCATACAGAGTCTCACCAGAACAGTCGGCCCAATGCAAAAACTATAAATACCGGGGTCTTCACCAAAGGAGCCGGAGAGTTTGATTACTATGGGAGGTTACAAAACGTATACGAGGTGACGTACAATAATACGAACATAGAACTCAAGCTCGTCGTGTTCAGATGCCACTGGTTTGACCCAACGGAGCATGGACTGAGAAAAACCCCTTCCATTGGGTTAGTTGAAGTTAAGCCTTCAACCACCTATAGCCGATCCGATGTCTTTGTTGTGGCTCACCAAGCGAAGCAGGTTTATTATTTGCCCTACCCATGCAAGAAAGATGGACTCAATGGATGGGAAGTCGTGTTCCATGTATCACCACATGGTAAGCTACCCATGCCCTCGGACGATGATTACAACAACATCGACCCTAAAACTTATGAGGGGATTTTCTACCAAGAGCAAGAGAGCTTTGGGGACTTTGGCATACAAGATCTTGTGGACCTCGAGAACGAATCACAAACAGGCGGTGAGGCAGTGATGGATCTAAAGGACATAGATATGCTCAACAAGTTTCATTCGGACATTGCCAATGATGAGCCTCCACCGTGCGATGAGCATCCACCGTACTACTCACGTGATAGTGATTCTGATAGTGACAATGAGAACACAAGATTTAACTATGAGAGTGATGGTGAGGGTCTTTTATGTTTATGCTTAGTATTTAATTTCTCTCATGTAGTTAGCTTAATACTTATTTTCCTTGCATTCTTTATTATGCTTACTATATATTTTTGAACATGCTTATTAATTGTTTACCCTTTGTCAATGCAGGTGATTGAGCAATATGAGCGGCAAGGAATCCTCGGCCACCTTGAGCAAGTCGCAGCGCCGGCGGTTTGCGAACCCGCGTTACACTCAGGAGGGGGGTGAGAGAGGAGGTGCACGACGAGGTGGAGGGGTAGCTTCTGATGCACTTCCCCAGAGGGGACGCCGAGGTGGAGGCCGAGGTGGAGGACGAGCTGGAGGACGACTAGGTGGACGGGCACGAGTGGAGGAGTCTCCTGAGGCCGAGGCGGAGGAGCAGTCTCGAGACGAGGAGGTGGAGGCCGAGGTGGAGGCCGAGGTGGAGGCCGAGGTGGAGGACGAGGATTCTGGAGAGGAGAACCCCGAGGCTCCGAAGAAGCTAAAGTTACGTGGGGAATCCGGGGTACCTGATGAGTCACAGGAACCTGCACCGGAGGCGAGAACCCTCATTAAGGGCAACGGCAAAAGGTAAATGACTACCCATTTTGAACACGGTAATTTCATGTTGACGTGTATTAATGTTTCATTATTGTGCAGCACTTGGATTTATGCACCGGGGATCAAGCGTACTCCTAACAGCCTGGTTGGATCTCTGCTTAGGAAGTATTGGCCGGGCTATTACTCTCCCGTCCCCGGTGGCGAGAGGGTTCTAGCCAACAGTTGGCCCGACTATCAGGCCGCCCCTTGGGTTGGCTACGAGTCAGCTGCTGACGCTGTTATCACCAGGTTTTGGGTAAGACAAACTCTTCAAATTTCTTTTCATAGTTGATAGTTGATGACTCCACCATGCTACCTCATGACTCTCACAATTACTTTTATGCCTAATTTACAGAGATTCTTTAGGGTGCTTCCGGAGGATCAGGAGAAGGCGGACCAGACTTTGCAGGGGGCTTGTAAGAAATTGGTGCCGCAACAGTTCTATAATCAAAAGAATACGTCCATGAACTTATTCAGTTCTGAGAAGTTGGGCAAGAGGGCGCCGAAGCACGAGAATGTGGAGAATCCACCTGACATGACCCTGGATGATTACATGGCGGTAAGTAAATTGTCAAAAAGTTCATATGTTGCTGCTAAGGTGCATTTGCAATTTCTGTGCTTCAAATGAGTATCGATTTTTCAGGTTCGACCCTCGTGGACCTTAGGTAGGGAAGACGCATGGGAAGCGGTGGCGACAAAGTGGCTCGGGCAAGACGCCGAGTTCAAAGCCGTGAGCGACCGAAACAAGGCAAACCGCGGCCACGTCGGGACACACAGAGCGGGTGCCTGCGGCCTTGCCAACTTCAAGGAAAAGATGGTATACATGGAACAACCTGCATCTATTTCGTGTTGTTTTCCTATTTGATGAACATAACATTTCCTCTTGTGTTTCTACTTGATACGCAGGCGCAATCTACTGGAGCGTTTGTTTCGGACGTGAAAGCATGGGAAACAATAAAGCTTAAGAAGCCCGATCCATCCAAGCCTCCTCCCGAGGTTCCCGAGTACTACGGCAACGCAAAGGACAAGTTGGATTTGTACTGCTCGACTTTCCAGGGTTTCAATCCGCATGTGGAAAACCCTTTGGACCACGAGACCGATGTGAGAGCGTTGGTCGTGGCGGGAGGTGGCAGGGAGCATGGGCGTTACTTCCTAGCTGATACGGTGACCCCGCACATGCCCGAGTTGAGCTTGACGCGTGTCAAGTCTACCCTCACCGCCGATGACCCAAAGGTCACGCGTCATCGCCGGCCTTCCCGAGCTGACTACGATGTAAGTTGTCTCAATTTCATCCTATTTTCGACATTCGTTCCTGAGGTGACTGTTCACGAGATTCAATTTTCTTGGGATTGTAGCCTGCTTTCGAGGCGGCCTACGCAGCCGCTTTTGCGGAGTATGAGACGGCGTATAACGAGTGGCTGCAGGTCTCACAGGCATACGCCGAGTATAGAGAGATGCTCGATAATGTAAGTTACAACCTGTTGTTTCTATAAAATATTACAAGTCTCATTTCCCGTGGTTTGAACCTTCATATCTACAACGCCTAACATCTACCCTATCTTGCAGGCGACCCGCATGTTTCTTATCACTGGTGAGAGGCCGACGTCGCTACCAGAGGCACCACCGATCCCGGGGCCGGCGCCACGGGCCCCGTCGAAGGATATGTTCGCTGTTGCATACTACTCATCGACTCCGGTAAGTAATTTGGCAAACTAGTTGTGATCGATATCATGTGCATTCTAACTTGCTAACTTTTGCTCACACATGCATGTAGGGCTCGGGATGCTCCACGCATCGACCCTTTGGTCGTCCTGATGCCTCGCCCACGGGTTCCCGAGAGATCACAGCCTCGCCGAGTTCGTCTCGTCAGACCACACCGGTTCATGGCGGTGCCGATGGTCGTGCCTCGCCGAGTTCCGGGGTTGGTTCGACGGCGGCTACCCGGCGCCAGGCGTCGCCGATTTTCACGAGGTCGGAGATGGGTACCTCGAGTGACGAGGCCGTGTAGCTAGGAGATGGTTGTGCTTGTAAGCACGGTTGAATAGCGTCGTTGGATCATGTATGAAGTCTATGATGTTTGGATGATTATGTATGCACGGTTGGATCATGCTTTTGTGATGTTTGGATTGATATATACTAAGTCTATGATGTTTCTGTGATGATTTTTAATAATGTACAGTTTATAATATGAATTGATATGGTACAGCAGAAAAAAACAGCAACAAATCGAAAAAACAGCAAAATTGCCCAGGGGCTACGCCGAGGGGAACCCCGTCGGGGTAGGCCTTTGCCCCAGCCCAGGAAGGGGGCTACGCCGAGGGGGAGGCCGTCGGGGTAGGGCCTTGCCCAGCCCAGCTCGCCCCAGACGCCGAGGGGGGCGGCCGTCGGCGTACGCAGCTGCGCTGCGTCAGCTGCCGCCACGTGCCCCAGACGCCGAGGGGGTGGCCGTCGGCGTACGCAGCTGCGCAGCGCTAGCTGCCGCCACGTGCCCCCAGACGCCGAGGGGCGTGGCCGTCGGCGTAGAGTGGACGTAACGGATCCGTCCTGGCGTCTGTGGGGCCCACCGAACTGATACGCCGAGGGGTTCCTATACGCCGACGGCCAGAAGGGCTACGCCGACGGACTTGTACGCCGAGGGGGCTACGCCGAGGGTGGCCGTCGGCGTATGGATACGCCGATGGGGAACGGATATACGCCGAGGGCTTCCGGCCGTCGGCGTAGCATCGCATTCCTGTAGTGTGCAGTTTTTTCCAAAGCAAAGCACACAGGTTCCTGCAAAAAAAAGCAATTTGGCAGCACAGATGCAGATTGCAGCATGTCTAAAGCACAAACAAGCAGCGCAAGATGTACCTCTGAGAAGTAGAATTATGCAAAGGTAACAACACAAAAAACTGGTTGAAAAGCTCATGTTTGTTCATTCATCTGCTTCTTCCCAGGCTCCGCGGTTCTGGAAGTTCCACGGCTCTGCACAACCCACCAGGGTCCTGAAATTTTCGACGAAACCTGACGACCGCTAGCAGCAGCAGCAATGCTGTAGCTAGTAATTTACTGAGATTTTTGCAAGTGTCCATATGCCACCCATCATGGACCATATCATGCCTGCTAAGTGCTAAGAGTAAGAAAGTGCTTGTGAGGCAGAGGCCAAAGCACAGTAAAGCAAACAGCACCTGCAAAACAGAGGTCAGAGAGACATGGCGGCACATCTAAAGCATACACGAGCCGCCAAAAAATCTACCTAGCTAGCACGGAGAAGCAGAATTACGCAAACGACAATAACACAAAGAAGTGAGCGGTGAAAAGCTAATGTTTTCTTCTTTCATCTTCTTCTTATGCAGACTCTGGGAGTTCGGAATTCCATGGCTATGCACAACCCACCACCACAACCAGGGGCGGCGACGGCGGGCACCGACCATGTAAACCAACGGACTGTCTTGTCTGACGCCTAAAAGAAAAGAAAAAACGAACGGCCACCCCCTCACCCCCAAGATTTACAAATGGGAACCAAGGGAATAACACGACGACTAGAGTTTCTTTTTTGTTTTCTGGGTTTTGTTGTTTCGAGACCCATGGAATGCCCATCGATCCTCGCTTTCTTCTACGTCTCTCCTCTTTCTGCTGCTACCACCGCACCGGCGACACCATGACTCCTCCTGCCGCGCCATCCTCGGAGTCGCCGCCGCCCCTTCGAGCTCAGTCGGAGTCGCTGTCCATGGCCTTCAGGCCGCCCTTGCGCTTATCCTGCAAGCACGAAATGAACGTTACGGTCAGAAACTCAGAGTTCCTCTTCGCTAGCCAGGACGAAATGCACATTTTGCCAGAAAATAAAAAAAAAACTTTGAGAGCGAACCATGCCGCAAGTCAAACGATGGGACAGCCAGCCGATGTTAAGGTCAAGGCATCGCATATTCCTTTCTCTACCCCTACTGACGGCTACGATTCCGTGCGTGCTCTATCCACGACGCCTAACCAAGCGGTCCCACCAGAACAAGATCGACGGGTCCCACATTCCACATACTATACAGCTTTTGTGTTGGAGTGCTAGTGTTCTAAAATATTCGTACAGCATACATACCTGCATTGGCTCCAGGCCCACATGCCAGTGAGTCAAGGCATGGAAGGGAGTGTGGATTGCTAGACAGAGACAGGAGGCGAGGCCTACCTGATTACTTTGTCCCGGGCCCACCGATCCAATCCACCAGCATACATCATGCTCTAGTCTGTGCATACACGTGGCAGCAGCCTCGACGGCGAAACCCCACACGTCATCGACACACGTCAACCCTCTCCACGCGGGCCCACATCTACCCCGCGGCCCACACTGCAGCGTAAAGAGCTACGTAGAATAGTACCCTATCCATCAAGTGCCCCCTCCACATCGGCGTGCGCCAAAGGCGATACGATACAAGGTGACCTCCCGGCCCCGCATGTAAGAGCACCTGGCCAAGGAGACAGGCACGTGGGCCACCGCGCGTCGGCAATCACGAAGCACGCACAGCCATCAATGGGCCGGCGGCCCCACGTGACATCGGCAGGGGCGACGACGCGAAAACAAAAAAGGTAAAGCCGGCGACCTCTTTCCTTTTATCCCCTAATCCAACTTTCCGACTCTAATTTTGATACTGTACGAAGTACTAACAACATTCCCTACTCTGACAAGATACACAATCTACGCCGATCTAAAACATTTCTTTCATGCAGATGGATCTGAACAATCTAGTAATCATCAGAACTAAGACCATTATTTAAGTGCAAGTTTAAAGGCAGTTGAGAATGACACGTATCGCATACCTTCTTGGACCTCTTCTCGCGCACCATGTACCTGCTCCTGGTCACATCCGACAGCCATTGCCCCGGACAGATGTTCTGCACGCAAGCAAACCATGTCAGTTTTACGCCTGCTGAGATTACCCACGAAGAAAATGGTGGAGGTGTGGGGGTGCGCGTCATACGCTGACTTTGGCCTCGACGGCCTTGGTGCGCTTCTTGGGGCGCACCGGCAGCTTGGTGCCCTTCATGGCCAGGAAGTCCTCCTCCTTCTCCTTGCGCGTCAGCGTCGTCACGATCCGCGGCATCTCCGGCCGCGCCGCCAGCTTCAGCACCTCCGCAGCCGGCTGCTGCTGATGCGGCGGCAGCGGCTGCGGACGCGGCGCCTGCGGCTGCGGACGCCTCGGCGGCTCGGGGACCGCCGGACCCTTCCCTTTGTCTTTCTCCGTGAGCTGACGCTGCGGACGACTGTGCTGCTGCGGCTGCGGCTGCGGCTGCTTCTGCTTCGCCGGCGACGCATGCGGCTCGGCGACGGCGGCGGCGCGGGACTCCTCCGCGGATCTGATCATCACCATCATCGCGTCAGTCACGAAACTTGAGACCGACGCCACAGGAACTATGAAAAAGTTTGTCTCCGATCGACGCGGCTCGGTGGTTGGGGTGAAAGGCTCGGTGGGGGTTAGCAGCAAGTGAACGGTGATTAGCCAGCGATGTACTACAAACACGACGGCGGTGGAATACTACGACGGATGGTGGACGGCGGCGGCAAAGGACGCTACTACCGAAGACTGGACGAGTGGATATGCCCCAGCCCGGCGCATAAAAAAACAAAGAGATGTATGAGCGAGACAGCCAGTGGATGTATGTATCCGTATCTATCACGTATTTATACCCCGTCTCGCCCGCATCAAATCCTACTAAAAATTCGCGGCGCTATACTCCTTGCTCACCGCGTACAAGCACCATGAATGATAACCATTAATGGACGCCGAGTATTACTACCGGAGATACGGAAAGTTAAGGGAGAATTTTGGAAGTGGGTGATGAAAGTCTTATTAGCGGTGGATAGATACGCACCGAAGGTTGCCTGGAATGACGCTGTAAATGCAAGATATACCCAAAGATTGTAGTCTTTGGCATCTTCTTTCTCTGAGTGTAATGTAATTAGGGATGCCTAATATATGGCGAAATCGAGTCGGTTACTACTGGAGTAATAAAGAAGAGTGGAAAAAAAAGGCTGTGAGGTGAGGTGTGTATCGTCTTGTCATCTAACGAAACGCACCTTCGGTTTCCATAGATGGTGAGCGCGCCTGACAGCTCGACCTGACCCAACCCACTAAATTAACTGGACCGGACCGGGCCGGACCGGACCAGACACCGACCCGGGCCGGACGGACGCAACGCAACGACTCGGACTAGACCGACCCGATCAGAGTCGAGACGACGCGAGCACGCTGGACGACGGGCATGTACGTCCGTGGTGGCGTCTCCGGCGAATGGTGAATAGTACGGTGAGCTGGTGAGGCGTACCTGTGCTGCGAGAGGGCGGCGACGACGCGGCCCTGGAGCGCTTCTGCGGCGGCGACGGAGGCGGGGCGGGCCGGCAGGGACGGGGCGACGGAGGCGGGGCGGGGCGGCAGGGACGGCGCGACGCGGATGACGAGCCCGCCGCGGGGAGCGCTGGGCGGCGGCATCAGCTTCTCCGCGGGGGCAGGCGCGGGCGCAGCGGCGGCGCGGCGGTGGATCTTGATGGAGGCGCGGCGGCGCGCCTGGGCGGGCGTCTCCGGCACGGGGAGGGGAGCGGTAGCGGGGGTCGGCAGCAGAGGGGCTTCGCGGCGGCCGCGGGAGCGCTTGTTGTGGCCCCACTGGAGCCGCACGGAGCCGTCCGGCGCGGCGACGCTGCTGCCGCCGGTGGGGTTCGGGGCGGTGTAGCCCGCGAAGCCGGTGGGCTGGTGGCCGTGGTCGCGGATCACGATGCCAGCGGACGGGTACACCGGAGTGGGGAGCAGGGCGCGCGCGCGCGGCGGCTTGTGCTGCTCCAGCGAGACGGTGGCGAGGTGGGACGCGAGGCGCGCGCTGCTGTCGGCCGGGGCGTCCTGGAGGTCCGTGCTCGACCTGGGCTCCTGCGCCGCTGGCTTACGGCTCGCGTTGGTGCTGCCGCTGCCGCTGCCATTGGCGAGGGGGAGGCAGTCCGGGCTGATCCTCTGGTACCTGCTGCACAGAAAACAAAAACAAAAAACAATCGGGTGACCATGTTAGCGAGCGATTGAATCGAGCGACCAGAAACAAAGGTCGAATAATTGGGATGCACCACGAACGAAACCAACAGCGAAAGCTTTCCCCTGTCTATTCGCGACAATTCTGAATCGAAACCAGCAATCAGATACTACGAAATTGGAGGGCTGATGAGCATTGGAAGATCTATTCGGGAGGCTTGGAGCAATCAGGCAAGCACTGAATCTCTCGTCTCCGCGACAAAGGCTGACCAATCAAGAACTCCGAAATTAATAGGGAACTCAGCTTAGCGGTCAAAACAGACCATGGAATGGGGAAAACGCAAGGAATTTTGACACAACCGAACCGAGCCCGCAAAGATTGGTAGTAAAATCGAGCAGCTAGATAGGCGAACAACACAACACAGATCAATCGCCGCCAAGAGGAACCAGTAAAAAAACATACGGGCGAGTAAGCAAAGAAAGGGATCAACTTTGGCTCGAATCGCCGAACAGAGAGCAAAACGAGGAAACCGAAAACAAAATCGAAACCTGTTGATCTCCGGAGGAACCAAAACCAAGAGCATACATCAAAATCTCATCGGCGATATGAAAAGGAATTGGGGGGATTTGTCTCCGGTACCTCATCATGTCCAATGCGGAGGTGTTCTTGGAGGGGCTGGACGACGCCACGTCCCGAGCAACCGCGACGGCCTCCACGGAACCCCGCATCGTCTCCTTCTCCTTCCTGCTGCAGTCGTCGTCTCTCGATCGCTGACAGAAACGAGCTCTAGCTGCACTCTCTGTCTGCCTGGCAGGCGCTACAGATCGAGCATTTTTATAGCGAGCGAGCGAGGAACGCCAACAACAGCAGAGCGGAGAGAAGGAGAAGGAAAACCGCACGGGAAAAGAGAGAGAGGGGCTCTTTGGGGAAAATCTGACAGCGGAGGGAGCGAGAGCCGCCGATTCGCAGCAGGGAGAACCGAGAGTGAACTGCAGCGCCTTTATCCGTCACTCCCGATCTTCCCAAATTGCCCTCTGCAGCCCGCTGGAATATCGCCGACTCTGCCACGCTCCTCCGCCCCTGCGCCCGCGGGGCTAGGGCATAATCCTGATCAGTGGCAGTTAACCCGGAATTCAGTGGCGGCTCTGGACGGCCAGGATTTCTCCGCGGGCTGCCGCGCGACTGACCGCCTCAGGTCACGTGACCCGTCAATGCGTGACGTGGCGGTGGGCGGCGGATGGATGGATGGACGAGAGCGCACGCGTCTGCCGTCGCCTCATCCTGGCCGTTCGCTCGGGATCCCATGGTCCCTGTGGTATTTGTGATTCGGCGCAAAATGAAAGATTTATTTTTCTCCTATAATACTATATCTTTATGGTATATCTTTTCCTCCCAAAGAGGCAGAGATTAAACATCCTTAATGGTTTATAGCCGTTGTGAACGTCTCATGCTAAAATGCTACCGTGTTTACATATTGAGATGGATGTGTCGTTGTTCACTTCTATATAAGTCGGAACACAAATAAGGCTACCATTCATGAGTTGGGATAAATAGGTATTATCCCGTCGGGCTGTGCGATCTTAGCTTCAAATATTAGGAAGGGAGTAAAATGATTGCTGATTTCTGAGTTAATCAAAGGCATAACGAAGTTCATTTTTTTACCGGGTTAACTACAGTATACGGCTGAGAAAGAAAACAGAGTGTGCAGCTGGGCAAATCTGTACAAATCTCCAAATCTACTAAAATCCTTGTACAGCTGGTCAGATGTGAACAAATTAAACACCCTTGTGTTTTTGTGTTAATCACAAGATCTATTCCATATAATTTTTAGATGCCGAGTCACAGAAGAAATATTATAAGTAGTTTTTTAAGAAGAAAATATTAGGATTTTGTCAATCACAAAATAAACCATTAGATTTTGATGCACAAAATCAAGCATGCGTGTTCAACAGATAATTTTAGTATGATACTTCTTTGCCGTGCGTGGCAACAATGGATGCTAGTATGGAAACATCCAAAAGCAAAAGTATAGCATATCTCAGTAATAAAGAAGTAGTGCATGGTTGAAATCTTCTCTTGTTAGTACTAGATCCATATATATCCCTAAGATATCACATTGTCAATGCTGATAGCCACATGGTAGTGTTGTTAGGACATTATATGCTAATGACAATTGTTTGCATTGAAAAGGAAAAGGCCTTTCACTTTGCTAAAAGTGATAGTGTATATTTGGGGTATCTCGTGTGCACCAGCGAAAAGGTTTTTGATGGTGACGTGCATGCAAGCATAGCTCTTCGTAAGCTATAGAAGGATCACACTTTCTGTTTGGAACGTGTTAAACAAGTATGGCTTGGTAGAAGGGAGCATTTCGTGACTTGGTGGAGAACACCGCTAGATCCACACAAATGCCTACACAATGTCCATTTTAAAGGGGATAAAAGATACTTTATGCAAAATTAGCTTTAACAGACACCAGATGTCATTTCCGTCAAAAGAATACGATGACTCTTATTTTAGAAAAATAGTTTGCCACTTTGCTAGCGGAATTTGGTTGTCGATATTCACTCAAATAGATAAGTTTGAGTCATAATGTAGATTCAGTATCCTATACGGAAACCGGTCAGTTCAGATGCCAAAGGTCACTCCTCTTATCGAGAAAGCATGAAAACGCTACACAGTCTTGATTAGGTTCACCCTTGTATTCATTTTTTTTTTCAAATTGGTTACATCCAGTAATATTTAAAAAAAAATACACAAGTAGTACTAAAAGAAATAAAATAGTGCTTCATGTATCTACACGCCAAAGCATTCAGTAATTTATTTGAGAGGTTCAAGCGAACTAGAATGTGTTTTCTACCTTATTCTCTTCCATTTAAAATCAATTTTGGATGTCCAATGGTTTGATATATCAAATCTAACATATAGTATTATATTAGTGGAATTATAAACATGATATACAACACTTTATGCAGTTGTTAATTTTAGAGGGATTTTCTTCAATTTTATTCTGAGTGTATACTATTAACTAATTTGAAAGGTAAATAGGTTAAATGGATAAAGGTAAAGAGTGGTAATGCTGAAAATGAGATAGAAAGAACCTTGTTGATGATCCCTTCCTTTCCATGCTAATTGCATTTTCTCTTCTTCTTTGACATGAACAGTGACCATAAATGAAAATATGTCATATTTCCTCATTGGAGCATCTGTCAACCAAAGGGCAACGATGGTTCAATTTCCTTGAATATGTCCTAAAAAGTGATAAAAATATTTGTGTTAATAAAAATATGTATTTAAAAAACATGTAAACCATAGAACCTCTCGAAACACAAATAATACTATGCGCTGATTTGTACGTATGGATAATAAATCTTGCTCGGCCATTGAAAAAACGCCTTATAAAGTGAAAGCATACATGAGCCGAGTGTTGGTTCAGAAATGTTTCATGAATTATGAATTCTTAGAAATTAATAGGTACTTAGATGGCCATGTATTTATTTTGTTCTCTGAACTTATATGAACAATTTTAATCTCCATGTTCTCATAAAATTAATGTACAAAATATCATTAACTAAGAGGAGTGCATTACATTGAGCAAATTATTTTTGTTTATAAAATAGCTTGCCAAGTTTCTTCCAGGGCTTTATTTTGTTCGTCACCGTTCTCTAATATGTGTTCTATTGCAACAAACATGCACCTTACTACTACATTTAAAGTATAGTATAATATTAATGGCATAAATATTATGGCCTCTTTCTATACACCAATTTACATGTGTATCTTATTTACATGCGCGGCGATTTTTTTAGAGGACCGTTGCGGAGCACGGGCATTCAACTAGTCAAGGATAAATATTTCAGAAAAGTGTGAAGAAGAGATCTCGGATGGATCTAAATAGCTATACTGTGGACTATATTCCAAGGAGCACGTAAACATAGAATGGATCCTAGGTAAAAGAAAATCTATTTCAGGATAGCCACATACCTTCGAGATCTACCGATCTTGAAGTGAAAGGACAAGTTTTGCTCAAATTATAAATTTTTCCAGAAGTGATGCTCTGGAATAGATTATGTCTTGGATTCAACATGTAGATCTCGCTAGAAATGACTTTTGAGATAGATCATAACACAAAGTATTATAGATCTCGCTGGAAGTAACACTCTGAGACAGATCATTGCACAAAATAAAAGTATAAATCACGCATGACATGCTTTGAGGCGGACCATGAAACAAAAAGAAGCCTAGATCTTACCAAAATAGTAGTATTAATGCTTTCTGATAAATCAATATGGGGAAGTCTACAGATCTTGACGTAAAAGAAGCGAATAATGCTCAAAATATAGATCTCGCCAGGAGCGAGGCTTTGCGATAGATTATAAAACATATTCAAAGTATAGATCTCATCCGAAAACATCGCTCCGAGACAAATCCTGACAGAAGTATTATAGATCACACAAGAAGCGATGGTTTGAGCCATAGCACTGAGTCAAAGTATAGATCTCACGAGCAATTTTTGAAGTAGACCATGAAACAAGATAGAGTATAGATCTTACCTTAACCCCTGTAGTGATTCTTTGAGGATGATCACCAAGAAGTGTCTGTGGATCTTGAAGGAAAAGCGGGCATGTGGATCTTGAAGGAAAAGGGGGCATGTGGATCTTGAAGGAAAAGGGGAAGGTACTTAACAAATTATAGATCTCACCAAGAGTGATGCTTTAATATAGACCGCGACATAGATTCAAATTATAGATCTTGCTGGAAACAACGCTTAGGATAGATCAGGACACAAAGTATCATAGATCTCACCAGAAGTGGTGCTTTGAGAGAGATCAAGAAACACAAAATATAAGTATAGATCTCATGCGCCATGATTTGAGGTGGATAGTGAAATAGGATGAAGTATAGATCTTACCAAAACACCGGTAGTGATGCTATTAGGTGGATCATGAGGCGGAACTCGCTTAGATCTCACTTGAGGCGATGATTTGAGAAGGAGCATGGAGTACTGCAAATAACAGATCTCGCCAAAACACTGGTATCGGTGCCACAGATGGATAATGAGGCGGATCTCGACGGTATATATAGATCTCGATATCATCCATCGTTTGAGGTGTATAATCGGGATAAAAAAAAGAAAAATGAGAACGTTCGAAGGTACACGACAACTGGTATTTAAAGCATTCACCACCCGCACTTCGTCTGACCGAAGAAAAAAAAGCTTAGTGTGTGACTAATTAATCTAGCACTCACTCCCTGATATGTGGACCCTTACATATGAATGGTTCGGTACAAAAAATAAGTATTTATTTAGAAGTGCCAGCGTATATAGCAAATAGTTAGCATGGATACTAAAACAACATCTATTTCTTGATATTGATCCACTAGGGGTATGCGGTGCCCATCTTGCAAACATTTCATTTTTTATATATAAAATCGACGTTGCGCTCCACGATACCATGTATGCTCCAAGATTAGAGTTTACATTGATGACAATCAAGGGTGGTTTCAGTGATACAATCAAGGGGAATTATAGATGCATTTAGATTTCACGAATCGTCGTAAACATAAATTGTACACTCAAGTTTCCAGATAGACACATAGTTTTCCTTTGTTATTTTTATTTAAATCACTAATCAGTCCATTAGCTGATAACACTAATCTAAAACCTTGTTGCGAATATTAACTTAGAATTCATCTATTTTATTTTACCTTTGATTTAGCTTTCTAGATACTTTTTCTATGATATGTTTTCTTTTCTACAATACTCTTTAATTATTTCAATGTGAATTATAAAGGTGTATATGTTTCTTTGACTATTACACATATGGGAGGAGAGAGAGAATACGTCTATTAAACTTACCCAAATTTACATAGCTTGTGGCAGTCCAATCCATGTAAGGAAATAAAATTTATGGTAAGATTAATTACACAATTAGAGTCCAAAATTCTAGAGAATGACACTTTATTAAGAGAGCGGAATCAATGTATTCGTAGAAGAGTTCTGAACAATTGAAGATCCTCACAATTAGGACTTTTCATAAGGATGTCTCTAAGCTTTCCTCCTCAATGATCACATGTGTATTCCCTCCTATGATGTGCAAGCGTACACTCGTGTCAACCTGCCAGCGCTCCGTCATCCAGGACTCGGCACCGACGAAGAGAGACACCTTTGGGTGTTGCTAATTGGTATCTCTAATCAATTGTGATTAGAGATAAATGATTGTGGAAATTTCTCAACACATGAGAGAGAATGGAAATTAGATATAGGTCTAATCGGGAGAGGACACCTCAAAAAACCAATAAGAAGAAGGCATAATCCAATTAGATGGTGTCTAATTAGATAGTCTAATTGGACCCTCTAATTCTACTAGAAAGAGAGGCTTGAGAGCCAATTGCGTGTTTTTCCTTGAAGTTCTTTGGGTCTTATTTATAGTTTGAGGGAGGGGGAAACTTGCCTTGGGGGAGAGGGATTCCAACTCCCAATCCACAAGGAGGGAGCTACACCAAGGAGGTGGTTGCACCCCTCTCCTTGCCCAAATCGTATTGGACTCCCCTTCCTCCTTCCCTCTTTCTTTTCCTTTTGTTTTTTCCTTTTTCTCTCTCAAACAAAATAATGAAGGTGTTGGGGATAGGAGAAATGCGCATTGTGGTGCCCTGGGCCCCACCTGGCAGCCCCCACATAGTGGGTGTGGCCATGGGGGCATATCTTCCACCTCCGGCACTTCCCCTTCCCGATTTTTGCCCGAAACTCTTCCGGAACAATACAAACCATTTAGATAAAATAATCGACCTTATTTACTGATGTTATAAATATAATTATAACATCCCGAGACATCTCACGTCTTTCGATATTTATCTCATAATATTCTTCCTACCACAAGCATTATTTCTCTTTTATAGTAACTTCCTCGAAACGTCTCTGATTGACACCAGACTTGTTTATGTGACATCATATTGACATCCAACATTCATATAAGAATTAGCAACAACTTTATTCTCTCCCCGTAAAGGCTCGATAACACACATACATGTTCGGAAACTTACTGATCAATAACCAACAGCGGGACCGTAAATGCTCATTATGGCTCCTGTGTATTCATGAATAGCGAGGGAACCTTACAAGTTACTCATTGAACTTATTCCCTTAACTTCATGATAAGAACAATATCACGATATGAGACTATGTGATCTAGTATGATCAAACTTTTTGATCATAGCACATATAAAACTCGTAGTGATATCATTCTCTTTTCTCATCCATATCCCCGATGTTGTTTTTATAAATCAAACTATGGCTGGCTATACGATTCGTTGAGATCATTGATACTAAGAGGACCAGAGCATGTATCTCTTCATCGCCAGGAGGATCTAAGTTCAAACTCAACGTAATGATCCCATGTTACGGTTGGATGGTTGAAGACATCCAAAGTTAACTACCGATTTTGCGGTCACTAGGATATTCTCATATTATAGGAGTTGTAGTCAATGATAACTTCTTATTTACTTTTTTAAATACATTACAATTGTTTAGTCTCTCTAGGAAGATCATATACTTGGGTTGGTTCAGTACTATAGTTACTCTAAAATAAACACTTATCTTTTGCTATACTTTATCAAAGTCCATGATCATGTCACAAACCATAAGCTAATCTTATAGACAAGATTAGGAACTCTTGTTTGATTATATGTTCACACCCGCACAAAGATTTTCCTTTGAAAACTCAATTTTCAAGTGCTATAACGGGTGTAGCATGATGACATAAACTTAATTCTGAACTTGGAGATAGAATAATAACTGAATATTATTGTCTCTATGGCATATCTCCAACAGTCTCCCACTTGCACCAGAGTCAATAATACTATAGTTATTATGATTCCATAACACCCATGGAAATCCGGTGTTACTCACACTTTTCATGTGGTTCTTTATACCATTGTCTTCCACATTTTGATCCCACCAATTTGTTATAAAATTGCATTGGTTTTATTAGGAATTTCAGTTTTGTGAATCTTGTTCTGTAGTAGCATTAATAATTCAAGCGTCTCTGAATGAATTATCATAACATCTTTTGAAACCTCACTAAGTCGAGTGACATTTATCCAATAACTTGCAATCCACAATGTCTCACATTGTGTTGCAACTATCCATAGTAATATACCGTAGAGTCCACTCATAATACTCTAATGTTGATAATTATGCAAAATACATTTTTATCAATTGAAGATTCATAATCTGAATTAAAACCAATAAAAAATTGATTTCGTAATTCCACTACAAATACATATGTGAGTAAGCATCTCACAATATTATTTGAAGTTATACAAAATCCCAATGAGTCGTTTTTCACTTTTATGACACCACCGTACATATCCATGTGAGAAACATCTCACCATAATATTCTGGGTTTAATTACAAAACAATTAACTTCTTGAGAAAACTTTTACTTAATTTTTCTCCTTTATACCGGTTTGGCTAAACAGTTTAACAATGGGAACCATATCGGTTCTTTTGTGCATATTCATGACAACGAGATTGGTCAAACCAAACAATTTGTGACTTGATCTCAAACCTTTCTATTTTTCTCACTGAGACTAAGAAGGTCAAGTCTATTGCATATTACAATGCCATGCTTACATTTGAGACAAATGCTTTTGTCTCATCCCAGTTCTAAATTTATTTCAGAATTATATTTAGCACACTCATCATATTCATGTTTATTGCACTCCTTAATTTATCTCATAGATTCTGAATTTAATAAGACATTTTCTCATAATTTATTTAAAACTCTTTTAAATCATATAATGAGGTAACTTCCTTTCAATTAGGCCCTACCTAATTAAAAGATCATATTCATCTCTCATTGACTTTTAAGTCCGTTCGCTTTATAGACTGAAAAATAATAACATCTTGTTTCATTAACACGGCTGACTTAACACTCATAATATAATATTTCACATACTCTAGTAATCTAAAATTAATTACTTGTAGCAACAACTTTTGATACTTGATCCATTAACAACACCAAATAATTGATATGTTAATTTTTCAGCTCATCAGTATCATTTATTCGTCCTTGATTTTTTTTTTAATCAAGACCGGCTTTATGAATACTAAATATTCATATATGTTTTTCTTTATGAATTTTCATGTTTCCTATGATTTAAAATAACGTAAACTAATATCAACATGAAATCTTGGAGTTAACATGAATATCTACTCTCATTGGATCTCGATGAAAATTCAATGTCATTTATGAACATATGATGCCTGCAAGTGCAGAAGGTTGTTATAACTATTTTTGAAGTAAGAGTATCGAACCACGATGGAGCTATGGAAATGGTTTCGTGTGTTTAGTTTTGATCTCATCTTCTTGTTTGTGCGTGCAAACTGTCTTTTGATCAAGCAACGAAGAAAGTGTTTAAATTGTTGATTGTGGTGAAAGTGAAATAAACAGTAAATAAAATAAAAAAGTAAATAAGAGCAACTAATGATTCGTAAAGTGATTGGAACTTCAACAGGGCTAAAGTGTTCTCGGAAAGTATGCTTCTACCACTAGCATATTTCTGAATTTATTAGGTGTGCATGGTGTTTACACATGAATACATTGTAAGGGAGGAGCTCTGTGAATTAATACGCTTTGAGTGCCTCTAGGCAACACAGTACTTACAACCACTACTAGCCCAGATGACTGGCGATGCGCCTACCGGAACTAGTAATTAAGGGTCTCCCTGTGGATGTGGTATTGCTACTTTGAGTCTTCATTATTCCCGTGTTAGAGATCACAAAAATGTAGGAGTGACATTATGTCCTATCTCCTCACTCTACACTCTGCATCAAACCAACGCTAACAACCACCTCATGTCCATTAGGCTAATATTGGAGTGGTCGACTTTGCTCCAACATCATGAGGACTGTTATCACAAATCAGTTAGTAGAAAAAAATTGCATATTTATCTCAATTCATAATAGTACTAGGGTTTTCCATCTTCCTACGAACTAATTGAATGAATCACGCCTGAAGGCTATAAACTTCATAATGATTGTATTACAAATGGAAAATGGATAGATGAATTAGTACACATGCAAATCCACAACTAGATGTTCTAGAATTACAACGAGATGGGTGAGGGATTCTATCACATAGATGTAGACAGTGGTGATGATGATGGAGAACGATGTGGAAGCCTTCACGATGATGGTGTTGATGAAGATGGATTCCCTGATGCTAATTCCCCATCCGTATGCTTTTCGGAGGCTAAGCTTTGGTGGAGTTTCGAGTCTGGCAGCTGCTCTATGTATCTTCTGGGAAATCCGAGGGTATAGGGTAAATATAGTCGACGAGGCTGTTCCTACGAGCCATGGTATGGTGTCTGGTACGATCGGTCTCCACCGTACCAGTGGTTATTACAGCGACCGTATCCTCCTGGTGCGCTGACAATCTCTGCTTCGTCGGCGATGACGGAATCTCCTCTCTGGTACGGTGACTGGTATGGTCATGAGCGACCGTACCAACACTCGTTAAATAGCACTGGATGTCTTAGACACATATTGTTGCATGGTGCGTTGGTTGGGACGATGGAACGCCCCCGTATCGCCACTCGTTAAACAGTATTGGAGCCATCTCTTCACAGATTGTCCTCAGGTACGGTGGCTGGTACAGTGATAAATCACTCTACCAACACTCATTAATTATTTCTTGACTCATTCTTCTCCTTTGCGATTTTTTATGCAATGGCCTTTAATCCTATGATTTCACCATATTCCATCCCAAACATGCTCTTTTATTCCCTGTATGAAATGCCTTCTCCGGATTTTAATTATTTGCGTACATAGACATAAAGGGTGCAATTTGGCACGGTAAAATGCTAGAATCCCTAACTACTTATTAATAATTCAAGTAAACGTATGTCTAAAATAGACATATCAAGTTATCAACCTTCCCACGCTTGTACTCTTGCTCGGGGACGAGTAAGCCTATGTGAGAAGAACAAGATCGTCGTCTTTATGGAGCATGAGTAAATAAAATGAATGCGGTCATTTTAGTAAATTGGTAAAAGTAGTAGACAAATCGAACATTCATGAGTTCTACTATACTTGTACGCCATTGGAATAATTTAGAAGGCTTCCACACTGGTTAAGTTTGTAATTGTTGAGTGAAGATAATTTCTGAAAGATAGGATACCATACTTAATTTGACCAAACGAGCTGCAGGGAAGACTCAAGTGATTTTAGAGCTTCACTCATCCTCTTTGATTTTGATTATTTCGAACAGTCTATTCCGTTTCTCTTTGTGATCATTCGTATGCTTTGTTATTCTTGATACAATCCTTTCACTCGTATTTTGAGGAGCGTGTCAAAGAACAAAGCATACATAATCTCATAGAGAGACATAAAAGTAATCAAACAAAGAATTCAACTTCCAAGGGTAGTATGAAGAAATCACAATATTTTATTCCTTGAGATTCTACCTTGATGTTAACTCGTTCTAGTGATTCTTAGTTAATTATTTCTTATCTTTAAATATGTCTCAACGATCACAATTTTAAAAGGTTTAATCATGCTAAACAAGTTCTCTTATACTTCAAGGAAAAATCTTGCATTGTCTCAACTTAGCAGAGTAGGGCCGACGTTGAGAGCGAGGCGACGGTCAACACAGACCGACAAAGCTTGGAGCGGAACAAGAAGGCCAGGGACGCGGTGTCAGCGGAGGAGGAGGAGTCTCGCGCTGTTGTGGGGAGGAGTGTGGCCGAGCGGCAGGCCCTTCCGCGATCACGAGCCAGTACCCGCAAGGCGCGTGGGGAAGCAAGCAAAGCGTCGTCTCACCGACCAACTTCTCGCCACAAATGTGGAGGTACTCGCCAGACTAGGTCGGTAGGCACCCGCTTGACGAATTCAACCCCAATATCTCCTCCCCGCATTGCCCTACGCCGCTCGCTCCTCCCGCCTTCAACACCGATCTCAACGCCCTATACGGTTACTCCCCGACATACACAAGCTCACCGGCACCAAATCTGGGCCGTGGACCTCTCCCCTTCGCCCAAACATAACATCAGCATCGTAGTACACCAACATCGATGCCGAGATGAGCGAGATCATCGCTGAAAGGACACTGATGTCGCCTAGAGGGGGAGGGTGAATTGGCATTTAAAAATAATTACGGTTAATACTTGAATAAATGTGGAATAAAACTAGCGTTTAATTTATCAAGCCAAAACTTAAACAAACTAGGTTGACCTATGTGCACCAACAAATTATGCTAAACAATTCAAGCAACTATGTGATAGCAAAATATGTTACTTCAAGCTCGATGGCTATCCCAAAGTAAATTGCATAAGTAAAGATATCAGGTATAGAAATAACCGAGAGACGTGGAGACAATGATTTATCCCGAAGTTCACTTCCCAATGGAAGCTAATCTCCGTTGGAGAGGTGTGGAGTCACAATGAATCCAAGCGCCCAATGGATCACCTTATTCTCCTCGTGCCTCCACCAATGCGGAGTGCCACGATCCACTATGGGACCTTTGAGGGAGGTCACTGATCTCATACAAGGTTGGGACAATATCCACAATTCAATTGGAGGCTCCCAACAATATACCGCGAGCTACCAAGACTCCGAAATATCAACAAGGCCTCAAAAACTTCTAAAGCTCCGAGGAAACAATCAACCGTATAGGAAACTCCAAGTACCCAAGAGTACAAGCTCAAGGGAAATCCAAGAACCCAAGAGTAACAAGCTTCTTAACCTTTCACTTGAACGAATCCTCGTAGAAAACTCAAACCGATGCAACCTATGCAATGGCACGAACACAACAAGTGCTCAAATCCTTCACTCTCAAATCCCACCAAAGCAACAAATGCTATGGGGGAGAAGAGAGGAAGAACAAGTAAGAACTAAACAAATGAATCCACAAGATATAGATCCAAAGACTTCCCCTCACAAAGAGGAGAGATGGATTGGTGGAATAATAGATTTAGATCACCTCTCTCTTTTCCCACTAATTGTAGGAAAAAATCATGGAGGAATAGAGAGAAAGAAAGCTCCAAAAGGTCAAAAATGGTGGGGAGAAACTTTCTTGAGAAGTAGAGAACCAATGGGGAAGAAGACCCCTTAAATAGCCCCCCCCCCCCAAAAAAAAATCTGCCTGTTGGGCAGTTCTGCGCGACCCGACCTGGGAGCCCGGCCAGGCCGTCCTCTCTGTGTGCTGGCCGGCCACCTACCCCGGTCTGGGAGCCCGGCTAGGCCGCCCTCACGGGCTGGTTTTTCTGCGCGACCCGGAGAACACTAAAAACGCGATATCTTTTGCCTCCGGACTCCGTTTTGATGATCTTGGGCTTGTTGAAATCACAACAACAAGCACTAAAAGATTATGTAAAGAAACATCATAGTACATCATTGGGTGATAAAACCAAATGATGAAAGGTTTGACGTCTCTATAAAGAAACAAACGGTAAAACCTCCAATATAAAAAACGCAATAAGTTTTTCATGTGAAAATCGTTTTTGATGAACTTGAGCTTGTATTGAAGAACATGACAAGGTCTAAAACCACACATGGAGAAAATCCAAATAAGAACCAAGTAAGATGATGCCAAGTATGAAAAGTTTTGAGCTCTCTCCGAATGATATGATCAAGTTGCCAATATGAGATCGATCTCCCTCTTAATGCTATGAGACTGGTAAAATACAAAACCTATCAAGATCATACGTTTTCCTTGAGCATTCCACTTGAGGTAGATGATGAATATCTTGACCTCCTCAAGATGGAACACCTTTCTTTATTTTTCTTTGCTTGGTGAAGACACATAGATTGCTCCCCCATACGCCACTATGGGAGAGGATCTTTTAAGTACATCTTCACTTGTAAATTATCTCCAAAAGGGTGACAAGATCCAAGCATGTGATCTATTCGATATGCTCCTCTTGGAACTTGATGACGACCACAACGTTATGTCATCCAACATGGACTATATGAAATCTACCTTTCGATGCAAACACATGAAAAGATACCTAACCCCACATAGATATACCACACACACATATAACGGGTTAGAACACAAAGCTATATGAACAATTACTTACCATACCATGATCCCACATGGTACATCTTCTAGGTTTGGGAGTTGATCAATATTAACCATCTCTTAGCACTTTTCCTTGATCAACCTTGTATATTTTCTTCTCTCTCCATAATAATGATGTATTGAAGGTAAAGATGAATGTTCACACAATATTATTCTTCGAGACATACTTGCAATAAGCTCAACTTTCTCATGACCAAACTTGGGATATTCACTTGAATAACACCTTGGTAATCTCTTGATCATCTTGAATCCAACACATGGACATCAAGCATTGCGTATGGACAAACTCTACAACTATAGCTCACTGCAACCATTAGTCCATAGTTATTGTCATCAATTACTAAAACCACACATGGGGGCACCATGCTCTTTCAATCGCTAACGGCTCAGCCGCCGCCGCTTTGAGCCCCGGGTTCTACATGCAGGTCTAAAGTGACGACATCTAGCACGACGATTTTGTGGAGGAGGTGAAAGTGGATGAACTGCAGAGACGGCCCGAGCAGCGGCCAAAGGGAATAGTAGGCGGCAGGAGTCCAGCTCTAGGACGACCAAGCCCCGAGTTAAATGGCCTAGTACGCCATAAACATATCCTTAATTTTTTGATGTTCCATGTTGTTTTCATGTCATATTCTACGTGTTTTTCTTACACTTTATGTCATTTTTATCGATTTCCCGGGGCTAACCTATTGACAAGATGCCACAGAGCTAGTTCCCTGTTTTCTGCTGTTTTTACTTTCAGAAAAGTTATTATGGAAATATTCTCGGAATTAGAAAATTCAAAAGTCAGAAGTCTTAGAAGTGTCGGAGGGTCCAGGAAGTCCCGAAGAGACCCGGAGGGGGGCCACAGGGTGGCAACACCATAGGGTGGCGCGGGTCCCCCTGGCTGCGCCACCAGGTGGTGTGGGCCCCCTGGCCACCCCCCGGCATCGGCCTTTCGACTATATATGCCCCCCGATGCATCAACCCTAAAAAATCGGCCTTTGTCACCAAAAACATCCGTAGCTCCGCCGCCGCCATCGACAAGTTTCGAGGGACAGAAATCTCTGTTCCAGCACCCTGCCGGGATGGGGAAGTGCCCTCGGATCCATCTCCATCAACTCCACCGCCATCTCCATCACCGTTGTCGTTTCCTATGATGAGTAGGGAGTAGTTCTCCCCTGGGGCCGAGGGCTCTACCGGTAGCTATGTGTTTCATCTCTCTCTCCCATGGTGTGATCTTTATGTGATTGTGAGCTTTGTAATCTAGTGGAATATGTATATGTCCTCTTCATCTGTTATGCTACTCAAGTTACGAGATCTCTGTAGACACTTTGATCACGGTGTAAAGGTGACATCGTGTGGTTTAGCATGATATTTATATCTTGTGTTGGATGACCCTATTAAATTGTGGTGTTTGTCTAGTACCTTCTAGGGCGCTCATAGTGATATAGTGGGGTTAACTAGATGCGAGAATGCAACTTTAAGATGTTCTTTGTACCCCTATGCAATGAATTGGTGTTTGTTATTCAACCGGAGAGTGGTTCGAAGTAGCATAGTAAAGAGATGATATTTATGCATTCAATTATATTATCATTGTTGAGAGTGTCCACTAGTGGAAGTAGGATCCCTAGGCCTTGTTTCTAAGCATTGAAAACAGTTTACAATCAATTCTACTACATGTTTTCTTGCTGCCATTTTTTTATTTCAGATTGCAATTACTACTTATAATGATCCTTATTACTTGTATTTTACTCTCTCTTCGCCGAACTAGTGCACCTATACAACTGACAATTGTATTAGGTGTGTTGGGGACACAAGAGAATTCTTGTATCGTGATTGCAGGGTTGCTTGAGAGGGATACCTTTGACCTCCTCCTCCCTGAGTTCGATAAACCTTGGGCAATCCACTTAAGGGAAACTTGTTGCTGTTCTACAAACCTCTGCACTTGGAGGCCCAACACTGTCTACAAGAATAGAAGCGTGCGTAGACATTAAGCTCTTTTCTGGCTCCGTTGCCGGGGAGGTAAGGTAAAAGGTATTCACATCCTCGGGTGTGAGTGCTCGAAGTTATTTCCTTTATATTTTGCAATTATATCTTTTTGTTTCTTGTTTTCACTAGTTAAGCTTATCTTTACTTGTTCCTTGTTTTTATTTTTACTAGTTAGGATTAATAGAAAACAACAAAAATATGAGAGAACTTTATAATCTTTATCTTGAGTTAGGACATGAAGTGTTTGAAGAGAAAATTAAAAAACCTATGGAACTTTATTTGGATGCTAGTAACAATGTTATTAGTATGAATTCTTTGAATACCATTACTGCTAATGGTAGCTTGGGGATATTTTCTTTGATGATACTTTGCCTCCAATATATGATGATTACAATAATGAATATGTTATTTTAAGTCCACCTACTATTGAGGAGAAAATTAATTATGATTACAATGTGCCTCCTATATTTTATGATTATGGTGATGAGAATAATAATGATAGATATTTTTTTTGAATTTGCTCCCACTATTATTAATGAGAAGGACTTTACTTGTGTGGAGAGTATAAATTCTTTTATGCATGTGGCTCATGATAAGAATGTTTCTTGTGATAGTTATATTGTTAATTTAATTCATGACGCTACTGAAAATTATTATGAGAAAAGGAAACATAGTCTTAGGCATCTCAACAATATCAAGTTTCCCCTCTTTATGTTGAAATTTTTGAAGTTGCACTTGTTTTGTCTTCCTATGCTATCCACTTGCTGCTTTATTGACTTTTTTTCTACAAGGTTATTTTTCATAGGAAGTGGGTTAGACTTAAACTTGTTTTACATTTGCTTATTAATACTCTCTTTTTCTTCAATTCATATTTCTTATGTGAGCATCTTCTCAGTTTATCATGCCTAGCTAAAAGGCGTTAAAGAAAAGCACCTCTTGGGAGATAACCCATGGTTTTATTTTTGCTTTGTTTTCTCTGTTTTCTTTGAGTCAAGGTGTTGTATACTTCTGTAGAAACTCCTTTTTATCTCTATTTTCATGTATTATTTGTGCCAAATAAATTTTCTAACGAAAGTTGGAGTTGGTTTTGGATTTCTACGGAGGAAACAGATTTCTGCTGTCCACCGTAAAAAATCGTATAACTCACAGAAAAATCAGAATGACCTGAAATTTCTTGTGCTTATTCCTCTGCTAATTCTTCAAAATTTTCATTTTTTAAGTTTTTCTGTCTGAGCAATGTAAGTGCCTCAAAAAAATTCGTCTTACAGACTGTTCTGGTTTTGACAGATTCTGCCATTTTTCTTGCATTTGCTCTTTTATGATGTCAAGTGGATTTCTTTGCTTCACGAAACATCAGTGGCTGTAGATAATGTTTAAAAGTATAAATAGCACTTGTGCCATATAGAACCAATGGATTTTTAATTGTTTCACTAACCCTCTAATGCGAATTACTATTTGAGTATGGTGTGAAGCAAGTTTTCAAGGGACAAGAGAAGAGGGTGATATATGTGATCAATAAGAGTGCAAGATCAAAGTTTGGGGATGACCCTGTGGTTCATCCAAGCATATTTTTATAATATTAAATCATCTAAGCTTGGGCATGTCCAAGGCATCCCCTTCTTCATCAACCATTTATCAGGTCACTTCTAATGAAACTATATTTTTATTCGGTCACATCATATGAAATTTACTTTGAGCGTAGATGGCTAGGTTGAGACTCCAAGTGCAGAGTGTGTATCTAGTGGCAAGCCTTCTTCCCCACGAGGGTGACTCGACGGTTTATATCAAACTCTTGGGGAGCCACTATTTCAGCAGTTGTCTTCCAAGCTTCCTCCAGGATCCTGCAAACAAGTAGAGAATTTTGTGCCCTCAACCTCACCAAGTGGTTGTCAAGCACAAGGTGTGAGAATTCTAAATTGCAATGCAAAACTGAAAGTAAATGTACAGTAATTAAATCTACTACTAAATGCAAATGAGAAAATAATTATGCAATAGATTGTTTTTGTATTTTTGTGATGCAAGTGGTGATGGCGATAATGTAAATTCGAATTGGAGATGCAAGTAAAGTAAAGTGCAGCAAAGTAACTAGAGTGTTTTCGTATAATTAAAATAGGACCGGGGTTCATGGTTTCACACTTGTATTCTCTCAAATAAAGTAGTAGACGGTGGACATAAAGAATTACATGTGAGATTACAATAAAATGTTTACCATTGAGTACTTTCATATGGGCATCACGTCCTAGCATAGAGATCTCTACGGTCATATTGATCCCTCTTATACTCCACAAAGATGCGAAATAAATCATAACACCTCGATAATTAAGGAAAAACCAGAGTATAGTTTTAAGCAATGTGACATGAAGTTGAAGTAAGAACTTGCTAGATCTAGTCATGGAGATTTATTAGTGTCACTTCAAATCCCCAGTAACAAGGTACTCCTTTTTATCCCTAGTGAGGTAACTAAGAAAGGTTTAACAAAACCTAAGTGGATCGCTGAACTTCTGTCACTTTCACAGCACTAGCCACCCCCCGTTACTCCAACTAATGCACCCATCACCCCACACACGCTCTCAAGAACTAGATTGATCAAAGCTAGCAAATAAGAACGGGGTACATAAGATACATCTACTCAAATAACTCAAGATAAACAATTGCAATCTCAAATTCAATAACTCATAGAAAAGATCCACCACATAGGAATTACAACGGTGCCCGTAATCATGTGAGGCAGCTCATACAGATCTAATTAGTGAAGCACATAGAGAGAGAGAGATACAAGTGCTACTTCCACAAACCCATAGCCCTGAGGTGGACTACTCCCTCTTCATGGAGATGTCGATGGTGATGACGTTGGAGGGGTAGGAGATCACACCGGCGGCACCCCGCCGGAGTTTTCCCACTCCAATCTGGAACTTCTGGTCTCTGTTTCGGTGTTTCGGTGTTTCGGCGGCGCTCCTCTCCGTAAGGGTACGGGGGACGCTTCAAGTCTCTACGATAACTAGACGCTTCAAGTCTCTACGATAAATGTTTTGCTTAGAAAAACAGAAAGTAGACGTGTGCTAACCAAAAGAGTGTAGCTCCAGTGGGGTGTTCATCACATCCCCAATCTTATGGCTTTCACCATTCTTGGATGTCTTGAGGCGCAGCTCCTCTATTCCCTGTGAAAAACTTCACAAAACATGTTTCTCCCATTCTTTTTCTGTGGGGTGAGATTAGGAAGGACAAACAAATCACATGCTTGCTGTGCAAAATTCCAAATCAAATGCTCCAGCAGATAGACAATAAGTTTCATTATGTTGTATGTTCACTCTCTTTCTTGAAAGAATCATGGAAATTTGATTCCCAGCCCCAAAGAGTGCATAAAACAAAACAAGGCAGAATCTGTCCAGAAAAGCAGCAGCAGCAAAACACACGTTTTGACCTAAGCTAGACTCGTCAAAAAATTAAGCCAATTTTTTTGCTTACAGAGGACGAAAAGTTGCAGAACATACTAAAAAGTTAGCTCAATACGACATACCAATAAAAAACGTAAAATCATACGGTAAGCAGAATCGGGCTGAAACAGAAATTTCATGCACTAGGATAGCAACTTATAAGTCCAAATGGGTTTGACTTGACTCTTTATTGAAAACTCCAGAATTAAAACAAAAAAACTAATCTCTTGAGACAGCAAGAGGACACTAGGAAAATCCAAACAAAAACAACCGGGTTGCCTCCCGTAAAGCGCTTTCTTTATAGCCATATAGCTAGGCTTTACTTACTTGATAATCAAGAGGGATAAAGCTCATGAGGGAGCTTGTTCTTCAGCGTGCCCCTCTTACTTGGGAAGTGCTCCATGCTTTTCTTGTGAGGGAACTGAAACTTGACATTCCCTTCCTTGGAGTCTATGATTGCACCTGTAGTACGAAGAAAAGGTCTACCCAAAATAATAAGACTAGGGGATTTATCCCCCATATCCATAATAATGAAATCAACGGGTACGAAAGTCATGTGCAATTCAATCATAACATCTTTTACTTGTCCTCTAGCATGTTTAGTAGAGTTATCAGCAAGGACAAATTCACTTGAGCACTTTTCTAAATTTTCTAGTTCTAGCAATTCATACAATTCTTTAGAGAGTACCGATACACTAGAACCTAGATCTAACATAGCATGGTGAATTTCTTTTCCAATTGAAACTAGCACCTTGGGGATCCATGCATCCCCAAGCTTATGAGGTATCATGGCCTCATTCTTGTACCTAGCAATTTTTTCTTGCAAGACATGATTAGCAATATAAGATCCAAAGCCAGGTTGATTAACATTTATAGTGGGATCACTAGCAAATTTTTGTAGAGTAGCAATAAGTTCTTGCAAGCTACTTTTTTCTAAATCAAGCAATGGATCCTTAATTTCAGTAAGCATCATAATTTCCTCTACTTTACTATCTAATTTAGCTAGCATGCTTGATTCATGAGGACTAATTTCATCTTTGCTAGCAAGATAAGACATATATGGAAGTAAATATTCAGGGTACTTCACTATTTCATTCAAAGTTTCTTCTAAGCTAGTAGGGACATGCTCACTTGTATTCTCAGCAATATGATCAATATTTTCAATAATAGGAGCAGCAATAGTAATAGAATTCATTCCTACACTAGGTTGTGCTTGTGGCTTTCCTGCTGACATGCTTAATAGAGTTGCTTGATTATCAGCTAATTTTGACAATGCTTTATCTAAATTCGAAGATTGAAGTTGCAATCCTTTAATATCACTACTAATGGATGCAATAGACTTATTTAACTCATGTATCATATCATTGTGACTAGCAACTTGTTCCATAAGCAATTTATTAGATTCAGAAATTTCACTAGAAGGCTTCCACTTATTTTCATTAGCATTAGGATATGGAACAAAAGGTTTATTTGGCACATAAGGAGGTTTACTATATGAATTGTAAGCATTACCAAAACCATTGCTACCATAATTCCTAACAAAATTAACATCCACACTTTCATAATTACTACCAACTAGCTCCTGCAAAGGCACATTCTCCATATTTTGTTTATTAATAAAAGCAAGAATAGTGTCCATTTTAGAAGACAAATCATTGGTTTATTCAATTGAGTTTATTTTCTTAGTGGGATTGGGTGCTCTTTCAGTATTCCATTGACTATAATTTTTCAATATGCTTTCTAATATGCTCTTAGCCTCACCTACAGTTTTACTCATAAAGGCACCTCCAGCAGCAGAATCAAGTATATTTCTAGACATGTAGTTTAGACCATTATAAAAAGAGTGTAGTATGGTCCATTCATTTACTCCATGTGATGGGCATGTTCTAATCATTAATTTAATTCTAGCCCATGCCATGGCTACACGTTCATTATCATTTTGCCTAAATGAGAGGATATTATTCCTATTTTGCAAAATTTTAACGGGAGGATAATATTTCTTAATGAAAGCTTCTTTTAAATCATCCCAAGACTTTATACTAGCTGTAGGTAGTGAAAGTAACCATTCTTTAGCCTTTCCTCTAAGTGAAAAAGGAAATAATTTCAGTTTTAAAACACTACTTTCCACATTTTTAAATTTTTGCATATCACATATTTCCATGAAATCATGAAGATGCATACAGGCATCCTCCATATCACTACCACCAAATTGCTCTCTAGTAATTAAATTCAATAAACTAGGACTTACTTCATAGCTTTCAGCTTGTATTTCAGGTGTAGTAATTGGCCTAGCAATGAATTGGTCATTGGGTGTATTTGTGTAGTCACTTAATTTAGTTCTATCACCCATTTTAACAGTTTTTATGTAGTTTTTAATTTTTATGCAAAACTGAAAAGTAAAGTAACTAGGCAAATTCGAAATACTAAAATAAACTAGATAACTAAATGCAAAACTAAAATGCAAACTAAAATAAAATATGCAAGACAAAACAAAAACAAGAACAAAAACAAAACAAAACAAAAACAAAAACAAGACAAGAAACAACACAATCTACTTGAAAGAAGGTGGAGATAGAAAGGACGGTACTCACGTAGGTGCAACCTCCCCAAGCTTAGGTGTTTGCACACCTTGTTGGTGATGAAGACTTCTTGTGAGCTCCCTTGGACAACTCATTCACCTATGGCTCCCCGGCAACGGCGCCAGAAAAACGCTTGATGGCTAGGTTGAGACTCCAAGTGCAGAGTGTGTAGCTAGTGGCAAGCCTTCTTCCCCACGAGGGTGACTCGAGGGTTTATATCGAACTCTTGGGGAGCCAGTATTTCAGCAGTTGTCTTCCAAGCTTCCTCCAGGATCCTGCAAACAAGTAGAGAATTTTGTGCCCTCAACCTCACCAAGTGGTTGTCAAGCACAAGGTGTGATACTTAAATTGAAATGCAAAACTGAAAGTAAATGTGCAATAATTAAATCTACTACTAAATGCAAATGAGAAAATAAATATGCAATGGATTGTTTTTGTATTTTTGTGATGCAAGTGGTGATGGAGATAATGTAAATTCGAATTGGAGATGCAAGTAAAGTAAAGTGCAAGTAAAGTAAAGTGCAGCAAAGTAACTAGAGTGTTTTCTTATAATTAAAATAGGACCGGGGTTCATGGTTTCACACTTGCATTCTCTCAAATAATGTAGTAGAGGGTGGACATAAAGAATTACATGTGAGATTACAATAACATGTTTACCATTGAGTACTTTCATATGGGCATCACGTCCTAGCATAGAGATCTCTACGGTCATATTGATCCCTCTTATACTCCACCAAGATGCGAAATAAATCATAACACCTCGATAATTAAGGAAAAACCAGAGTATAGTTTTAAGCAATATGACATGAAGTTGAAGTAAGAACTTGCTAGATCTAGTCATGGAGATTTATTAGTGTCACTTCAAATCCTCGGTAACAAGGTACTCTTTTTTATCCCTAGTGAGTTAACTAAGAAAGGTTTAACAAAACCTAAGTGGATCGCTGAACTTCTGTCACTTTCACAGCACTAGCCACCCCCCGTTACTCCAACTAATGCACCCATCACCCCACACACGCTCTCAAGAACTAGATTGATCAAAGCTAGCAAATAAGAACGGGGTACATAAGATACATCTACTCAAATAACTCAAGAGAAACAATTGCAATCTCAGATTCAATAACTCGTAGAACAGATCCACCACATAGGAATTACAACGGTGCCCGTAATCATGTGAGGCAGCTCATACGGATCTAATTAGTGAAGCACATAGAGAGAGAGATACAAGTGCTACTTCCACAAACCCATAGCCCTGAGGTGGACTACTCCCTCTTCATGGAGATGTCGATGGTGATGACGTTGGAGGGGTAGGAGATCACACCGGCGGCGCCCCGCCGGAGTTTTCCCCCTCCAATCTGGAACTTTTGGTCTCTGTTTTGGTGTTTCGGTGTTTCGGCGGCGCTCCTCTCCGTAAGGGTACGGGGGACCCTTTTTATAGTCGGTTTTAGGTCAAGACGGAGTCGGTAAGTCGAAGATGGAAGGAATGGGGGCCAGAGGGGCCAAAAGGGGGCCTCTCACGCGGCCAAGGAATCTGGCCGCGTGGAGGGTCCTCTTTTGGGCCTCCTTGCCCAATTCTCGTGGATCCTTCCCCCGCAAGTCTTCTCCTTCCAAGAAAATGACCCCCCGCAGATTTTCAGGTGATTTCGCGAAAGTTTGCCCCCTGAAACGTCAAAAATATAGAAAACGGGGTTTCTGACAGGCAGGGTTAATTCCATAAAAGTTGGGTGACTTTGTAATTTAACCCCAAAATACTATAAAACATTGAATTATACCCTTATATGATGCAATATGTAATATAAAACCATGTGAAAATATGCAAAATTCATCTATGCATTTTACATGCATCAACATCCCCAAGCTTAACCCATGCTCGTCCTCGAGTATGAAGGTGATAAAACTAAGATGGGTTTTGCATATTGAAACAATCATGGGATATCAAGGAGGATTATTCATGCTACATATAATCAAATGATTAATACTAGAAATGAGTAGCAATATACAATTCATGTTGTAAGAAATATCAAATATGCAAGCAAAGATGCTTCATGAAAGTTCACAAAGTGTATAATGAAATAAAAGCACTATGGACCAAATGCATACACAAAATGAAAAATAAAATCCTATATTGGTCAAAGAATAGCATAATGGAGAATAGAAAATATAGTGGAAACTTTGGAGAAAATTGAGTAGAGGTAAAACATGATCAAGTCTTATTTAGCCTCTAAATTATTCAACTAAAATTACTAATTGAAATGTGGTATCCATTGATCTAGGACTCTCATTGCCCCTTTATCACTAGCATTTTAAAATTGTGAGTATTGAAGTAATGAGAATGACAAGGTGGTTGAAAGCCTCATGCCCCGTGAGTGTGAAAACCTACTCCATGATTACTCAACTTAAGATTCCTAATAAGCTTTGTACAATCATAATAAGTATTAATGACATCATAGAGAACCGCAAAGAGGTACCTCTTTCCCCATGACATGGAAACAACCCCATGTTACAATGACAAGATGAACAAACGGAGTAGACTCATCATCCTTTTTATTTTCATTCACTATTATGCGTAGCTTCTTATTTTATTATAGGATGTGTTGTAGAGTCACTCAAGCTGTAAGTAAATTTCCACCATGATAAAGCATGGCTTGGGTTAGTGGCCCAATGTGTTTCTCTAGTCATATAGATACTTACTCATCAAAACTTACTATTCCTCTATTTCATTTCGGCATGGCAGGAGTCCAAAAACAAAAGTACATGATATCAACCAAATGTAAATTTTTTGTGCAATGTTGAAAGCTTTCCGGTGATACACGTTTATAGCTAGTTCCCAACCACACACTTGTCAAACGCAAAACTTGTGGCTCCCATTATTGGGTCATGTTTATTAGATGCATAAAAAGTAAAGTGTGCCTTCAAAAGTTCGTGAGAGTCCTATCCCAAGTTCAACCCATGACAATTAATAAAGTGAATGTCTTAATTTAGAACATAAATAACACAATAACATGGTGAACATACTCGGAATAGCAATGAAGCTAATGGGAAGATATGGTGGACTCACTGGAAATACTTGGCTAAGGAGTGTTGGAAACAAGTTTTTACTTGTTGGAATTTTTAAATTTTTGGGCTAGCAAGAGGGAGATAGTTGACCAGCTACTATGCATGCATATGTCCATAGAACTACTCATTTCATGACAAACTAAATAAACCAGCAATTAACATCAAGGACATGAATAAGAGATAGCTCAAGACAACATTATTGCAAATTTCTACACATAAAAAGCCTATAAATCATGCAAACATATGTAGCTCTTCAAATCAACCATGGCATCCCTATTCCAAGTCATAATACTAGCATCCAATACATTCCAACCCCAAACTCCAGTAGCTAAATCTCATATAAAATGATGGTGGTGGTCTTATCAAAACAAAAACTAGACGCTTCAAGTCTCTACGATAAATGCTTTGCTTAGAAAAACAGAAAGTAGACGTGTGCTAACCAAAAGAGTGTAGCTCCAGTGGGGTGTTCATCACATCCCCAAGCTTATGGCTTTCACCATTCTTGGATGTCTTGAGGCGCAGCTCCTCTATTCCCTGTGAAAAACTTCACAAAACATGTTTCTCCCATTCTTTTTCTGTGGGGTGAGATTAGCAAGGACAAACAAATCACATGCTTGATGTGCAAAATTCCAAATCAAATGCTTCAGAAGATAGACAATAAGGTTCATTATGTTGTATGTTCACTATCTTTCTTGAAAGAATCATGGAAATTCGATTCCCAAGCCCAAAGAGTGCATAAAACAAAAGAAGGCAGAATCTGTCCAGAAAAGCAGCAACAGCAAAACAAACGTTTTGCCCTAAGCTAGACTCGTCAAACAATTAAGCCAATTTTTGTGATTACAGAGGACGAAAAGTTGCAGAACATACTAAAAAGTTAGCTCAATAAGACATACCAATAAAAAACGTAAAATCATACGGTGAGCAGAATCGGGCTGAAACAGAAATTTCATGCACTAGGATAGCAACTTATAAGTACAAATGGGTTTGACTTGACTCTTTATTGAAAACTCCAGAATTAAAACAAAAAAACTAATATCTTGAGACAGAAAGAGGACACTAGGAAAATCCAAACAAAAACAACCGGGTTGCCTCCCGTAAAGCGCTTTCTTTATAGCCATATAGCTAGGCTTTACTTACTTGATAATCAAGAGGGATAAAGCTCATGAGGGAGCTTGTTCTTCAGCGTGCCCCTCTTACTTGGGAAGTGCTCCATGCTTTTCTTGTGAGGGAACTGAAACTTGACATTCCCTTCCTTGGAGTCTATGATTGCACCTGTAGTACGAAGAAAAGGTCTACCCAAAATAATAAGACTAGGGGATTTATCCCCCATATCCATAATAATGAAATCAACGGGTACGAAAGTCATGTGCAATTCAATCATAACATCTTTTACTTGTCCTCTAGAATGTTTAGTAGAGTTATCAGCAAGGACAAATTCACTTGATCACTTTTCTAAATTTTCTAGTTCTAGCAATTCATACAATTCTTTAGAGAGTACCGATACACTAGAACCTAGATCTAACATAGCATGGTGAATTTATTTTCCAATTGAAACTAGCACCTTGGGGATCCATTCATCCCCAAGCTTATGAGGTATCATGGCCTCATTCTTGTACCTAGCAATTTTTTCTTGCAAGACATGATTAGCAATATAAGATCCAAAGCCAGGTTGATTAACATTTATAGTGGGATCACTAGCAAATTTTTGTAGAGTAGAAATAAGTTCTTGCAAGCTACTTTTTTCTAAATCAAGCAATGGATCCTTAATTTCAGTAAGCATCATAATTTCCTCTACTTTACTCTCTAATTTAGATAGCATGCTTGATTCATGAGGACTAATTTCATCTTTGCTAGCAAGATAAGACATATATGGAAGTAAATATTCAGGGTACTTCACTATTTCATTCAAAGTTTCTTCTAAGCTAGTAGGGACATGCTCACTTGTATTCTCAGCAATATGATCAATATTTTCAATAATAGGAGCAGCAATAGTAATAGAATTCATTCCTACACTAGGTTGTGCTTGTGGCTTTCCTGCTGACATGCTTAATAGAGTTGCTTGATTATCAGCTAATTTTGACAATGCTTTATCTAAATTCAAAGATTGAAGTTGCAATCCTTTAATATCACTACTAATGGATGCAATAGACTTATTTAACTCATGTATCATAGCATTGTGACTAGCAACTTGTTCCATAAGCAATTTATTAGATTCAGAAATTTCACTAGAAGGCTTCCACTTATTTTCATTAGCATTAGCATATGGAACAAAAGGTTTATTTGGCACATAAAGAGGTTTACTATATGAATTGTAAGCATTACCAAAAGCATTGCTACCATAATTCCTAACAAAATTAACATCCACACTTTCATAATTACTACCAACTAGCTCCTGCAAAGGCACATTATCCATATTTTGTTTATTAATAAAAGCAAGAATAGTGTCCATTTTAGAAGACAAATCATTGGTTTATTCAATTGAGTTTATTTTCTTAGTGGGATTGGGTGCTCTTTCAGTATTACATTGACTATAATTTTGCAATATGCTTTCTAATATGCTCTTAGCCTCACCTACAGTTTTACTCATAAAGGCAGCTCCAGCAGCAGAATCAAGTATATTTCTAGACATGTAGTTTAGACCATTATAAAAAGAGTGTAGTATGGTCCATTCATTTACTCCATGTGATGGGCATGTTCTAATCATTAATTTAATTCTATCCCATGCCATGGCTACACGTTCATTTTCATTTTGCCTAAATGAGAGGATATTATTCCTATTTTGCAAAATTTTAACGGGAGGATAATATTTCTTAATGAAAGCTTCTTTTAAATCATCCCAAGACTTTATACTAGCTGTAGGTAGTGAAAATAACCATTCTTTAACCTTTCCTCTAAGTGAAAAAGGAAATAATTTCAGTTTTAAAACACTACTTTCCACCTTTTTAAATTTTTGCATATCACATATTTCCATGAAATCATGAAGATGCATACAGGCATCCTCCATAGCACTACCACCAATTTGCTCTCTAGTAATTAAATTCAATAAACTAGGACTTACTTCATAGCTTTCAGCTTGTATTTCAGGTGTAGTAATTGGCCTAGCAATGAATTGGTCATTGGGTGTATTTGTGTAGTCACTTAATTTAGTTCTATCACCCATTTTAACAGTTTTTATGTAGTTTTTTATTTTTTATGCAAAACTGAAAAGTAAAGTAACTAGGAAAATTCGAAATACTAAAATAAACTAGATAACTAAATGCAAAACTAAAATGCAAACTAAAATAAAATATGCAAGACAAAACAGAAACAAGAACAAAAACAAAACAAAACAAATACAAAAACAAGACAAGAAACAAAACAATCTACTTGAAAGAAGGTGGAGATAGAAAGGACGGTACTCACGTAGGTGCAACCTCCCCAAGCTTAGGTGTTTTCACACCTTGTTGGTGATGAAGACTTCTTGTGAGCTCCCTTGGACAACTCATTCACCTATGGCTCCCCGGCAACGGCGCCAGAAAAACGCTTGATGGCTAGGTTGAGACTCCAAGTGCAGAGTGTGTAGCTAGTGGCAAGCCTTCTTCCCCACGAGGGTGACTCGAGGGTTTATATCGAACTCTTGGGGAGCCAGTATTTCAGCAGTTTTCTTCCAAGCTTCCTCTAGGATCCTGCAAACAAGTAGAGAATTTTGTGCCCTCAACCTCACCAAGTGGTTGTCAAGCACAAGGTGTGATACTTAAATTGAAATGCAAAACTGAAAGTAAATGTGCAATAATTAAATCTACTACTAAATGCAAATGAGAAAATAAATATGCAATGGATTGTTTTTGTATTTTTGTGATGCAAGTGGTGATGGAGATAATGTAAATTCGAATTGGAGATGCAAGTAAAGTAAAGTGCAAGTAAAGTAAAGTGCAGCAAAGTAACTAGAGTGTTTTCTTATAATTAAAATAGGACCGGGGTTCATGGTTTCACACTTGCATTCTCTCAAATAAAGTAGTAGACGGTGGACATAAAGAATTACATGTGAGATTACAATAACATGTTTACCATTGAGTACTTTCATATGGGCATCACGTCCTAGCATAGAGATCTCTACGGTCATATTGATCCCTCTTATACTCCACCAAGATGCGAAATAAATCATAACACCTCGATAATTAAGGAAAAACCAGAGTATAGTTTTAAGCAATGTGACATGAAGTTGAAGTAAGAACTTGCTAGATCTAGTCATGGAGATTTATTAGTGTCACTTCAAATCCCCGGTAACAAGGTACTACTTTTTATCCCTAGTGAGGTAACTAAGAAAGGTTTAACAAAACCTAAGTGGATCGCTGAACTTCTGTCACTTTCACAGCACTAGCCACCCCCCGTTACTCCAACTAATGCACCCATCACCCCACACGCGCTCTCAAGAACTAGATTGATCAAAGCTAGCAAATAATAACGGGGTACATAAGATACATCTACTCAAATAACTCAAGAGAAAAAATTGCAATCTCAGATTCAGTAACTCGTAGAAAAGATCCGCCACATAGGAATTACAACGGTGCCCGTAATCATGTGAGGCAGCTCATACGGATCTAACTAGTGAAGCACATAGAGAGAGAGATACAAGTGCTACTTCCACAAACCCATAGCCCTGAGGTGGACTACTCCCTCTTCATGGAGATGTCGATGGTGATGACGTTGGAGGGGTAGGAGATCACACCGGTGGCGCCCCGCCGGAGTTTTCCCCCTCCAATCTGGAACTTCTGGTCTATGTTTTGGTGTTTCGGTGTTTCGGCGGCGCTCCTCACCGTAAGGGTACGGGGGACCCTTTTTATAGTCTGTTTTAGGTCAAGACGGAGTCGGTAAGTCGAAGATGGAAGGAATTGGGGCCACAGGGGCCAAAGGGGGCCTCTCATGTGGCCAAGGAATCTGGCCGCGTGGAGGGTCCTCTTTTGGGCCTCCTTGCCCAATTCTCATGGATCCTTCGCCCGCAAGTCTTCTCCTTCCAAGAAAATGACCCCCGGAGATTTTCAGGTGATTTCGCGGAAGTTTGCCCCCTGAAACGTCAAAAATATAGAAAACGGGGTTTCGGACAGGCATGGTTAATTCCATAAAAGTTGGGGGACTTTGTAATTTAACCCCAAAATACTATAAAACATTGAATTATACCCTTATATGATGCAATATGTAATAGAAAACCATGTGAAAATATGCAAAATTCATCTATGCATTTTACATGCATCAAGCGTCTGTTATTTTTCGTTGTGTTTTCCTTTGTTTTTTTTTGCTTGCTGCAATAATATCATTGGAACCTAGCATCCTTGTTTCGGAGAGAGACACATTCCGCTTTTTCGTTTGAATACTTGCCATGCTAGTATTCTTAGTTTTTCTTCTAGTTACTGCAAAAATTCTTGTTTAGCTCTTGTTTTTATTGCATCTCTTATTCAGATATGTTAGTTTTAGTAGTGTTATGTGAGTAATATCATGTTTTCTTGCTTTAGCATTTAGAGAGTTTTTGTTAAAGCATGTTTCGTATGGTGCTTGTTGGGAAAAGAAACTGCTGCTTGAGTAGAATTTTTAACGATGCAAGTAGAAGCTTGTATAGACTGTGGCTGGACTTTTTCATATCATGCTAGATGTTATTTTAGGTCTAAATCCTTGTGGTTATTGATTAGCATGATTTGTCTCAAATATTTTAGAGTGTTTAATGTGCCATTGAAAGAATCATAATTTGTTCTTGTCATATTGAAGCATAAATTTGTGGTGTTCTCCTTCGAATGTTTTATTTGGCTGACTTGGAGCATTCTCACACCATGCTTATGACTATGAAATAGTCACGTATATCCTTCATGATAATTTAGTTTTTGAACTTGTGGTACCACGTATGCTTTGATTAATGATATTTATGTCGCTATGCATGATTATGGCCATTATTGCTCTCTTGATTTGTCGCTCCCAGTCTTTTGCTAGCCTCCAGCTGTACTGAGTATGAGCTTGATACGTCATAAACGTATCCCAATTTTCTGATGTTCCATGATTGTTTTCATGTTATTTCCCACATGTTTGCTATACACTTTATGTCATTTTTATCGATTTTCCGGACTAACTTATTGACAAGATGCCACAGAGCCAATTCCCGGTTTTATGTTGTTTTTACTTTCACAAAAATTGTTCTGGAAATATTCTCGGAATTGGAAAATTCATAGCCCGGAAGTCTTAGAAATCCCGGAGGTTCCATGATGTCCCGAAGAGACCCGGAGGGGGCCCTCAGGGGGGCCACACCATAGGGCGGCGCGCCACCCCTTGGCCGCGTCAGGGGGTGGTGTGGGGCCCCCAGGCCTCCACCGCCTCTGCCCTTTCGCCTATTTATTCCCCCCGAGGCATAAACCCTAGGGAGATCCCACTTTCCCCCGAAAAACACCCGAGGCCGCTGCTATGTGTTGTTGGGATACCCCAAGAGGAGGGTGTGATGAGCACAGCGGTAGGAGTTTTCCCCTTAGTTAAGAACCAGGGTTATCAATCCAGTAGGAGAAAGAGAATCTTTGGAAGGTTGATGCCACTAACGGTGGTGCTGGCGCTTCACCGGTGTCAGCAACAACGTGGAACCTGCACACAACACAACCAAAATACTTTGCCCCAACGATACAGTGAGGTTGTCAATCTCACCGGTCTTGCTAAAAACAAAGATTAGACGTATAGTGTGGAAAAATAGTGTATGCTTGCAGAAAGTAGAGAGAGCAGGAAATTGTTGTGGTTTGTTTAACAGTGTGGAAAATGGACCGGGGTTCATAGGTTCACTAGTGGTGTCTCTCCATAAAAGATAGCATGCTGGGTGAACAAATTACAACTGGCAATTGACAAATAAAGGTTGCACCATAGTGCACATTATAACATGATGATTACTATGATATTTAGTGCGGGCATTACAACAAGATACATAGTCCGACATCCATCTGCATCTATGACTAATAATCCACCCTCAGGTTATCATCCGAACCCCCTTAGGTATTAAGTTGCAAGCAACAGATAACTGCATTAAACAAAGTGTGTAATGTAAACAATGATTATACACGCGGGTACTCTCACCGCTGTTTTCTCCCTAATGGCAACAACACATCCTCCCCCTTCACGTTTCTGTCACTCGAGCAAGACAACAAGGAGGCATGAACCCCCTATCAAGCATAAATACTCCCTCTTGGAGTCAGTAGAACCTACTTGGCCAGAGCAACCACCAGCAACGAAAAGCATGCAAGATCAAAAATAACATATGCAATAAAGACTACAATCAACTTGGCATAAGGTCAATATTCATCGGATCCCAGCAAACACAGCATATAGAATTACATAAGATCAATCTCGATCATGATAGGCAGCTCACGAGATCTAAACATGGAGGCATATGAGGAGGAGACAATCATATAGCTACTGCTATGGACCCGTAGTACAGGGCTGAACTACTCACGCATCACTCCGGAGGCAGGCATGGTGATGTAGAAGCCTCCGGTGATGATTTCCTCTCCGGCAGGGTGCCAGAAAATAGCTCCAGAACCCTCCTGATCTTGGGTTGACAGTGACGGCGGCTGCAGAACTTTTTTGAGGATTTTGATCAGGTACTTAGGGTTTTCCATCCAGGGGCTTAAATAGACGAAAGGGCAAAGGTGGTGGAGCTCCACGGGCCACACACCCCTAGCTGGCGTGGCCAGGGGACCCGCGCCAGCCCATGGTGTGGGCCCCCTGTTGCCCCGCTTCGACTCCTCTTCGGTCTTCTGGATGCTTTCGTGGAAAATAGGACTTCTGGGCTTTGAATTTTCCAATTCCGAGAATATTTCCAGAATAACTTTTCTGAAACTAAAAACAGCAGAAAACAGGGAACTGGCTCTGGGCATCTTGTTAATAGGTTAGTCCCGGAAAATGTATGAAATGCTATAACTAAGGGAGAAAACATGTAGCAATTGGCATGATATCATCATGGAGCATCAGAAATTAGGGATACGTTTATGACGTATCAAGCATCCCCAAGCTTAGTTCCTACTCGTCCTCGAGTAGGTAAACAATAAAACAATAATTTCTGAGGTGACATGCTACTAACATAAACTTGATCAATCTAATGTAAAAGCATATGCACGCTGAGATCATAAAACTTTAAACACATGCATGAGAAATAAAACTTTAATAATAAATCATAGCAATTACTATGCATCACGAATAGTAACTCAAATAAATGATCATGAATAATAATGCAAAGAAAGGTAAACGTTTGTTTCAGGTATAGAGGAAGCATGGCAAAGTGGTATTTCAATAGTCCTTAAGAGTGGGACAAAACATAAATGCCAGGACACTTTCGAAGTTCAAGAGGAAGACTAGAACAAATAATTTAAGAACAAATGATAGCACATCATGAAGTAATTATTGATGTTTATGGGACAAATGCACATAAAACTCAGAATGGCAAAAATGCTCTCTCAACTGTGCATAAAGTTAGAAGATGGAGACTCAACATAAAAGAAAAGAAATGCCCTTCGCAGAGGGAAGCAGGGATCACTCATGTGCTAGAGCTTTTTATTTTATTAAACAGAGGTATTAAAAGTTTGACATTTGTGGAGGAATGTCTATATTTTAGGAGGGGTGTATGATAGTGTCAACGAATGGTAAACAGACAATACAGTACGTCACAAGCCAACTGGATTGACAAGAGCGGCTCCCATGGTGAAGGACGCAACTGGTGTAGAAGGTCATCCCTCTTTCTCTTTTGTTTACACAAATTATGCTTTAACTGATATGATCAGGGGAAAAATAGTGAAGAGAATTTGTTTGTATTAATTTGGGGCTGGACACCCCGCTGCCAGCTCTCCTATCATTTGGATAAGCGGATGAAGCCACTAGTCCAGGGTGTGAAATCCAATCAACAAGTGAGATAAAGATTCTCTATTGACGTCCTCATGAGCAAAAACAAGAACACAAAGCAGGAATAATTTTGAAGGTTTTAAAGGTAACACATGAGCAATTTACTTTGGAATGGCAGTTAAATACCACATGTAGGTAGGTATGGTGGATACAATGGGAAAAACTTTGGTTTAAGGGAGGTTGGATGCACGAGTAGAGCTCATATTCAGTACAGGTGGAGGCTAGCAAAAGACCGGGAGCGACAAATCAAGAGAGCATAAGAGCCATAATCATGCATAGCGACATAAGCATCATTAATTAAAACATAAGCAGTATCACAAGTTCAAAAACTAAGTGGTCATGGAGGCTATTTGTGACTGGTTTGTAGTCATAAACATGGTGTGAGCATGCGCCAAGTCAACCAAATAAATCATTTGAAAGAGAATACCATATATTGATGCTTTAGTATGACAAGAACAACTCAAGAATCTTTCAAAACATATTAAACACTCTCAACTATTTGAGGCTAATCATGCTACTCAACAACCACAAGGCTATAAAACTAAAATAACATTTAGCATGGTATAAAAAAGTTCTAGCCACAGTCTATACAAGCTTCTACTAGTACTGTTATAGATTCTACTTCAAGCAACAATTTTCTTTCTCCCAACAAGCACAATACAAAACATGCTTTAACAAAAATACTCTTTATGATACAGCAAGCAAACATGAGAGTACTCAAATAATACTACTAAAAACAACAGCTCCGATAAGAGATGCGTGCAAAACAGGAGCTAAATAAATGCAGCAGCTAGACATAGGCTAAGAATACAACGTATTCTCATGAAAAAGCGGAGCGTGTCACTCTCCAATAAAACAATGTTGGGGTACAACCAGGCTTATTATGAAAGTAAAAAAAAACTGAAAGAAAAAAATAAATAAAACTGAAAACAAATATAAAAGACGCTCCAAGTAAAGCACATAAGATGCGAACGAATAAAAATATAGTTTCACTAGAAGTGACCTGATAATTTGTTAATGAAGAAGGGGATGCCCAAGGCATCCCCATGCTTACACGCTTGAGTCTTCTTGGAATTTGCTGGGATGTACCACCGGGGCATACCCAAGCTTAGGCTTTTCACTCTTCTTGATCACATCATATCATCCTCTTCTCTTGACCCTTGAAAACTTCCTTCACATAAAAAATCTCACAATCTTCATTAGCAACGTTAGTGCAATCGAAATAATAAACTCACATGGTCACATTTCAACACAAGACTAGAAATCAAAAACACATTAGCTACTGTCACAAATTCTTTTAAAACTCTTTTTCTCAAAAGAACACCAAAATAAAGAGATTAAGATGCAAATGCGATAAATGGCAGAAATCTGTCAAAAAGAACAGCAGGCAGAGATCGATTTTTTTCGAAAATCTTATGTTGCTCAAATAAAAAAGTGGTCAACTAATAAAAGTTTTGTATATAACTCAGAAATAATAAAAAAAAAGCTCAGGTCATTTTGAATTTTCTGTGATTTTTAACGGAATTAACAATGGAGAGCAGAAATCTGTTTCCTGCGCAAAAACCGAAATATAGTGTCAACTTTCCACTAGAGGCTTTACTTGGCTCAACAAAAACTCAAAAGAAACTATACAGCGGGGTTTCTAAGGAAATAGAAAACACCAAGGTGCAAAGCACACCAAAGAAAACAAAGAAAAACAGAATGAAAACAGAGAAATAAAATAGGTTGTCTCCCGGTAGCGCTTTTCTTTAACGCCTTTCAGCTAGGCATAAAAGGGCAAATCAAGTATTTTCAAGTGAATCATTCAAATCAAGGTTTGGAAAATCTTTAATAATTCATTGTATTTTATCCAAGTGGGTTTCAGAGGCTCCTCTCTTAGTATTTTTAGGCTTACTATTTTCATCAAATAAATTCCCAGGAACAATGCAATCAAAATTCTTTTCTTGGGCATCGTTAAGTGCCATTAATTTAAAGGGGATTAGTATTTTATCCCTGTTTTCATTATTAGATTCAGTTTCTTCTAGAGCACCAACAATGTCTACACATGAGCCAAGCATATTAAAACGATCAAAGACTTTTCTAGCTTCTATAGCAACATCTCCAAATTCTTTAAGCATAGTTTCTAAGATGAAGTTTCTTTTATCAACATCTTCAATGTTGTTCAAGTTGAGGAACATATGTTGTATTATGGGACGAAGATTTACAAACCTAGCTTCTAGCATGTGAACTAAAGAAGTTGCAGCAGTCTCGTAATTGGGAGAAAGTTCTACTATGGATTTTTCCTCAAAGTTATCATGCTTACTAACATGATCAAAGAATTCTTTAATAGTGTCCTTTCCAAGTATAGAACCACTTCCTACCGGAAAATCTTTCAAAGTAAATTTAGGCAGGAACATGATGAGAAATTACACTTAAGAGCAGAAAAGAAAAAATAACAGCAAGCAAATAAATAACAGCTATTAAGTAAACAATTTTTGTGTGTGTGTTTTAATATAGAGAATAAAAACAAGACAAAAATAAAAAAAAGACAATAAACAAAATAAAGAGATTGAGAGTGAGAGACCCCCCTTGCCAGAAGACTTCCTTCTCCCCGGCAACAGCGCCAGAAAAATCCTTGCTATGTGTTGTTGGGATACCCCAAGAGGAGGGTGTGATGAGCACAGAGGTAGGAGTTTTCCCCTTAGTTAAGAACCACGTTTATCAACCCAGTAGGAGAAAGAGAATCTTTGGAAAGTTGATGCCACTGACGGTGGTGCTGGCGCTTCACCGGTGTCAGCAACAACGTGGAACCTGCACACCACACAACCAAAATACTTTGCCCCAACGGTACAGTGAGGTTGTCAATCTCACCGATCTTGCTAAAAACAAAGATTAGACGAATAGTGTGGAAAAAACAGTGTATGCTTGCAGAAAGTAGAGAGAGCAGGAAATTGTTGTGGTTTGTTTAACAGTGTGGAAAATGGACCGGGGTTCATAGGTTCACTAGTGGTGTCTCTCCATAAAAGATAACATGCTGGGTGAACAAATTACAGCTGGGCAATTGACAAATAAAGGCTGCAGGGTAGTGCACATTATAACATGATGATTACTCTGATATTTAGTGCGGGCATTACAACAAGATACATAGACCGACATCCATCTGCATCTATGACTAATAATCCACCCTCAGGTTATCATCCGAACCCCCTTAGGTATTAAGTTGCAAGCAACAGATAATTGCATTAAACAAAGTGTGTAATGTAAGCAATGATTATACACGCGGGTACTCTCACCGCTGTTTTCTCCCTAATGGAAACAACACATCCTCCCCTTCACGTTTTTGTCACTCGAGCAAGGCAACAAGGAGGCATGAACCCACTATCAAGCATAAATACTCCCTCTTGGAGTCACTAGAAACTACTTGGCCAGAGCAACCAGTAGCAACTAAAAGCATGCAAGATCACAAATAACATATGCAATAAAGACAATAATAACCTTGGCATAAGGTAAATATTCATCGGATCCCAGCAAACATAGAATATAGAATTAAATAAGATCAATCTCGATCATGATAGGCAGCGCACGGGATCTAAATATGGAGGCATATGAGGAGGAGACAACCATCTAGCTACTGCTATGGACCCGTAGTCCAGGGATGAACTACTCACGCATCACTCCGGAGGCAGGCATGGTGATGTAGAAGCATCCGGTGATGATTTCTTTTCCGGCAGGGTGCCGGAAAACAGATTCAGAACCCTCTTGATCTAGGGTTGACGGTGACGGCAGCTGCGGAGCGTTTTTGGGGATTTTGATCAGGTACTTAGGGTTTTCCATACGGGGGGTTGGAATAGGAGAAAGGGCAAAGGCGGTGGAGCTCCAAGGGCCCCATGCCCCTAGCTGGCGCGGCCAGGGGGACCCGTGCCAGCCCCTGGTGTGGGCCCCCTGTTGCCCCTCTTCGACTCCTCTTCGGTCTTCTGGATGCTTCTGGGGAAAATATGACTTCCGGGCTTCGAATTTTACAATTCCGAGAATACTTTCAAAACAACTTTTCTGAAACTAAAAACAGCAGAAAACAGGGAACTGGCTCTGGGCATCTTGTTAATAGGTTAGTCCCAGAAAACGTATGAAAATGCTATAAATAAGGGAGAAAACATGTAGCAATTGGCATGATATCATCACGGAGCATCAGAAATTAGGGATACGTTTATGACGTATCAGCCGCCGTCACTGTCATCCCGAGATAGGGAGGGTTCTGGAGCTCTCCCCGGCACCCTGCCGGCAGGGAAATTCATCACCGGAGGGGTCTACACCACCATGCCCTCCTCCGAAGTGATGCGTGAGTAGTTCATCCCTGGACTACAGGTCCATAGGTGTAGCTAGATGGTTGGTATCTCCACTTTGTACCTCATGTTTAGATCTTGTGAGCTGCCTGAGATGATCAAGATCATCTTTATGTAATGCTACATGTTGTGTTTGCTGGGATCTGATGAATGTTGAATGCTATATCTTCTGATTATCAATCTATCATGTTATCTTCATTCTTATGTTATTTATGATCTTCCATGCTCTTCGCTGTTAGTCGATTCTCTGGCCAAGTAGATGCTAGTAACTCCAAGAGGGAGTATTTATGCTCGATAGTGGGTTCATGCCTCCTTTGCATCTATGCTCGAGTGACAGAGTCGTGACGGATGGAGGATGTGTTGTTTCCATTAGGGAAAAAACAACAATGCTTTGTCTAAGGATGATGTTATTATCTACATTACACACTTTGCTGACTGCAATTATCTTTTGATTGCAACTTAATACCCAATGTTTGTTCACATGATATTCGGAGGGTGGATTATTAGTCATAGATGCAGTTGGATAACGGTGTATGTAATGCCCGCATAAATCACATAGTAATCTTTATGTCTTGCATATGCACTACGGTGCAACCTTCATTTCTGTCAATTGCCCAGCTGTAATTTGTTCACCACACATGTTATTTATCTTTCACGGAGAGAGACCACTAGTGAACTGTGGACCCCGGTCCTTTTTCCTCATACTGATAAACAGCTACTACTTTCATATTGTTACTACTGATTTCATATTGTTCTCCTACTGTTTTCCACACCATACGTTTAACCTCTTTGTGTTTAGCAAAACCGGTGAGATTGACAACCTCACTGCTTCTTTGGGGGAAAAGTGATTTGATTGTGTTGTGCAGGTTCCACGTTGCTTCTGAACCGGTAGTGCGCCCTACCATCTCAGCTGCTTCACCTTCTGAAGTTACTACTTCCTCCTACTGGTCGATTCAACCTTGGTTTCTTTCTGAGGGAAACTTGTTACTATGCTCTTCATACCTTCCTCTTGGGGTCTACCAACGAACGTGTGTATCATGCGCATCAAGCTAATTTATGGAGCCGTTGCTAGGGAGGAAGAGAATTTCTGCAAGGGGAGTCTCTCACTTCCAATCTCTTTACTTTGTTTTAGTTTTGCTTATTTTATTTTATTTTTTCTTGTTTGCTTCTCTTTATCAAAAACACACAAAAATTAGTTCTTATTTTAGATGTCGCTCTTGTTATTTCGTTATTATCTTTGATCCTGTTGCCTCCTAAGTTTACCTCTAAAGATCTTCCAGTTGGTAGTGGTTCTATACTTGGAAAGGATACCATTAAAGAATTCTTTAATCATGTTAGTAAGCATGAAAATTTAGAGGAAAAATCCATAGTAGAACTTGCTCCAAATTATGAAACTGCTGCAACTTCTTTGATTCACCTATTATAAGCTAGGTTTGTTAACCTTCATCCCACATTTCACCATATGTTCCTCAACATGAATAATACTAAAGACATCGAGAAAATAAATTTTATTTTAGAAACCATGCTTAAAGAATTTGGAGATGTTGTTATAGAAGCTAGAAAAGTGTTTGCTCATTTCAATATTCTATGCTCAGGCGTAGATGTTGTTGGTGCTCTTGAAAATTTTGAACCTAAAAATAAAAATGAAGAGAAAATACCAATTCCCTTTAAATTTATAGCATTGCATGTAGCTCTAGAAAAGAATTTTGATTGGGTTGTTCCTGAGAATTTATTTGATGAGAATAGTAAACCTAAAAGTTCTAAGAGAGGAGCCTCTGGAACTCACTTAGAGAAAATACAATGCATTATTAAGGAATTAACTGACCTCAATTTTGATGCTTCTTCACTCGAAAATACTTGATTTAATTTTTCTGGGCCTAACTAAAAGGAGTTAAAGAAAAGCACTTCTTGGGAGATAACCCATGGTTTTATTTTTGCTTTGTTTTTCTATGTTTTCTTTGAGTCAAGGGGTTGTATACTTCTGTAGAAACTCATTTGTATCTTTATTTTCATGTTTTAGTAGTGAAAGTAAAGTTTCTGACGAGAGTTGGAGTTGGTTTTCGGATTTCTGCGTAGAAAATAGAATTCTGCTGTCCACCGTAAAAAATCGTGAAAAATCCAGGAAGATCATAATGACCTGATTTTTTTCTTATTCCTCGGCTAATTGCGCAACTTTTTCTTTCTTTAGGTTTTTCGATTTGAGAAACGTAAGTTCCTCGAATTTTTTTTGTCTTTACAGGTTGTCCTGGTTTTGACAGATTCTGCCATTTTTCTTGCATTGGCACTTTTGCGATGTCGAGTGGATTTCTTTGCTTCACGAAACATCAGTGGATGTAGCTAATGTTTAATAGTATCAATAGCATTCGTGCCATACAGAACCCATGGAATTTTATTTTGTTGCACTAACCCTCTAATGCGAATTACTGTTTGAGTATGGTGTGAATGAGGTTTTCAAGCGTCAAGAGAAGAGGTGATATATGTGATCAAGAAGAGTGCAAGGTCAAAGATTGGGGATGCCCCCCGTGGTTCATCCAAGCATATTTTTAGAAGACTCAAGCATCTAAGCTTGGGGATGCCCAAGGCATCCCCTTCTTCATCAACTATCTATCAGGTCAGTTCTTGTGAAACTATATTTTTATTCGGTCACATCATATGAAGTTTACTTGGAGCGTCTGTTTGTTTTTCTTTTGTTTTCCTTGCTGCAATAATATCATTGGACCTAGTATCCTTTTTTGGGAGAGAGACACGCTCCGCTTTTTCATTTGAATACTTTCTATGCTAGTATTCTTAGTTTTTCTTCTATTTATTGCGAAAATTCCTGTTCAACTCTTGTTTTTATTGCATCTCTTATTAAGAGCTGTTAGTTTTAGTAGTGCTATGTGAGTAATCTCATGCTTGCTTGCTGTAGCATGTAAAGAATCTTTGTTAAAACATATTTTGTATGGTGCTTGTTGGGAAAAGAAACTGCTGCTTGAAATAGAATTTTTAACGGTGCAAGTAGAAGATTGTATAGGCTGTGGCTAGAACTTTTTCATATCATGCTAGATATTATTTCAGTTTTAAAGCCTTGTGATTATTGAGTAGCGTGATTAGCCTGAAATAGCTGAGAGTGTTTAATGTGCCATTGAAAGAATCATGAGTTGTTCTTGTCATATTGAAGCATAAATTTGCGGTATTCTCCTTTGAATGTTTTATTTGGTACCACTTATGACTATGAACCAATCACTAATAGCCTCTATGATCATTTAGTTTTAGAATTTGTGGTACCACTTATGCTTTGATTAATGATGTTTATGTCGCTATGCATGATTATGGCTCTCATGCTCTCTTGATTTGTCGCTCCTAGTCTTTTGCTAGCCTCCACCTGTACTGAGTATGGAATTCTACTCGTGCATCCAACTCCCTAAAACCAAAGTTTTCCCATTGTGTCCACCATACCTACCTATATGTGGTAATTAACCGCCACTCCAAGTAAATTGCTCATGTGTTACCTTTAAAAGCTTTAAAACGATTCCTGCTTTGTGTTCCTATTTTTGCTCATGAGGATGTAAATAGAGAATCTTTATTTCACTTGTTGATTGGATTTCACATCCTAGACTAGTGGCTTCATCCTCTTATCCAATTGATAGAAGAGCTGGCAGCGGGGTGCCCAGCCCCAAATTAATACACACAAAATATCTTCACTATTTTTGCCCCTAATTTATTAGTCAAAGCATAATTGTATAAACAAAAGAGAAAGAGGGATGACCTTCTACACAAGGTTGCGTCCTTCACATGGGAGCCGCTCTTGTGAAATCTAGTTGGCTTGTGACGTACTGTATTTTCTGTTTACCATTCGTTTACATTAGCATTCATCTCCCAAAATATAGACACTCCTCCTTGGTATGTGATTGTTGGCAGGCACCCGAGGATTCGATTAGCCATGGTTTGTTTAAGATGGATGGGAGGAGTGTCATACTTTTAACACCTCTATTAATAAAATAAAGGCTCTAGCACATGAGTGATCCATGCTTCCCTCTGCGAAGGGTCTTTCTTTTACTTTTATGTTGAGTCTCCATCTTCTAACTTTATGCACAGTTGAGAGAGCATATTTGCCATTCTGAGTTTTATGTGCATTTGTCCCAGAAACATTATTAATTGATTCATGATGTGTTATTGCTTGTTCTCTAACTATTTGTTCTAGTCTTCCTATTGAAACTTTGAAGGTGTCCTCACATTTATGTTTTGCCCCACTCTTAAGGACTTGCGAAATATCACTTTGCCATGCTTTCTCTATACTTGAAACAAATGTATATCTTTCTTTCCATTATTATTCATGATCTTTTATTTGAGTTACTTCTCATGATGCAAAGTGATTGCTAAGCTTTATTATTAAAGTTCTATTTATCATGTTTGTGTTTAAGTTCTATGATCTTAGCTTACATATGCCTTTACATTATGATGATCAAGTTTATGTTGGTAGCATGTCACCTTGGAAATTATGTGTTTTTATCGTTTACCTACTCGAGGACGAGTTGGAACTAAGCTTGAGGATGTTGATACGTCATAAACGTATCCCTAATTTCTGATGTTCCATGATATTTTCATGCTATATGCTACATGTTTTTCTTACACTTTATGTCATTTTTATCGATTTCCCGGAACTAACCTATTGACAAGATGCCACAGAGCCAGTTCCATGTTTTCTGCTGTTTTTAGTTTTAGAAAAGTTGTTCTGGAAATATTCTCGGAATTGGAAAATTCAAAAGCCAGAAGTCTTAGAAGTCCCGGAGGGTCCAGGAAGTCCTGAAGAGACTTGGAGGGGGGGCCACAGGGTGGCCACACCATAGGGTGGCGCGGGCCCCCTGGTCGCGCCACCAGGTGGTGTGGGCCCCCTAGACACCCCCCGGCATCGCCATTTCGACTATATATGCCCCCCGATGCATCAACCCTAACAAATCGACATTTTCCACCAAAAACATCTGTAGCTCCGCCGCCGACAAGTTTCGGGGGACATAAATCTCTGTTCCGGCACCCTGCCGGGACGGGGAAGTGCCCCCCGGATCCATCTACATCGACTCCATCGCCATCCCCATCGCTATTGTTGTCTCCCATGATGAGGAGGGAGTAGTTCTCCTCTGGGTTGAGGGCTCTACCGGTTGCTGTGTGTTTCATATCTCTCTCCCATGGTGTGATCTTTATGTGATCGTGAGCTTTGTAATCTAGTTGAATATGTAGATGTACTCTTCATCTGATATGCTACTCAAGTTATGAGATCTCCGTAGACACTTTGATCATGGTGTAAAGGTGACAGTGTGTGCGTCGTGTGGTTTAGCATGATATTTATATCTTGTGTTGGATGACCCTATGAAATTGTGGTGTTTGTCTAGTACCTTCTAGGGCGCTCATAATGACAGCATGTGGTTAACTAGATACGGAAATGCAACTTTAAGGTGTGCTTTGTACCCCTACGCAATGAATTGGTGTTTGTTATTCAATCGAAGAGTGGTTCGGAGTAGCATAGTGAAGAGAAGATATTTATGCATTCAATTATGTTATCATTGTTGAGAGTGTCCACTAGTGAAAGTAGGATCCCTAGGCCTTGTTTCTAAGCATTGAAAAACCGTTTACAATCAGTTCTACTACATGTTTGCTTGCTGCCATTTTTATTTCAGATTGCAATTACTACTTATAATCATCCTTATTACTTGTATTTTATTCTCTCTTCGCCGAACTAGTGCACTTATGCAAGTGACAATTGTATTGGGTGTGTTGGGGACACAAGAGACTTCTTGTATTTTGATTGCAGGGTTGCTTGAGAGGGATACCTTTGACCTCTTCTTTCCTGAGTTCGATAAACCTTGGGTAATCTACTGAAGGGAGACTTGATGCTGGTCTACAAACCTCTACACTTGGAGCCTCAACACTGTCTACAAGAATAGAAGCGTGCGTAGACATCATGGTCACCCAAGGAAGAGGAGTGCCTCGCTGAAACATGGAAGACCGTTAGCATCGACCCGATCACCGTTGCGAACCAAAATGCAGACAACTACTTGAGAGAGAGTTCAAGATAGCATTTTACGAATGCAAGTTGGTCGAACCCGATTTCGCCACATGTACTGCAGCGAGAAGGACATGTCCAACCATTGGGCGATCATCCAGCAGGCTTGCTACAAACGACATGGGATACAGGAGGAGGTCGCCACTCATCTAGAAAGCGGCGCCAACGAGGAGCATCGGGTACGTCCAAGCCTCGCCGAGCCAGCTCGCCTTGTTTGTTTGCCAACGCTTGCCCACTGTTTGTGCAGATGGTTCGGATGTTCGACATGTTTCGTTAGGACAACAACAATCTCGAGTTCAAATTTCTCCATGTCTTCATCAGGATCGAGTCGTGCGAAAAAATGGGCAGAGGTCCGGCTCGCTCTCGCCAAGACCAAGTACGATGTATACAACCTAGACGCACCGGCACTATCGGTGGCCAAAGCCAAGGCGGCGAGGGACTCGGCGTCTCAGCCGACCTACTGTATTCTTCGATCGAGATGTGCATCGCCGACGCCAAGAGCCATGCCGTCATAAGGAAGGAAAAGACGAAGGCGAGATGGTAAGTCCCGATGAAGAGGCAAGACGTCAAGCTGGAGCTTCTGAGAACCAACGTCGTGGCGAGAGCAGAACCACCAGCCGACGAGATCACAGCTACCCCGACGCCGAGCACTACTACGCCCGAAGCTACGCCGACCTCAGCCTCACCTACGTCGGGCTCGCCGAACCTATGCCTTTTCTGTAGCGAAAAATATAACTTTTGATGTATAGGCCGATTTTGGTGCGTATGAGGGCTACTTTCTTTTCACGGGGTTTCTTTTTGCAAAGTTCACAGGACAACTGGCTCCTCTCTGAAGTTTTGCTATCTCGTTTTACGCTAATGGAATGCCATGGTTAATTCAAAAATAATAAAAGGAAAAAAAACACTAATGGTGGTGTACACCATTTGGGTTGTCCGTTGTGGAGGAGGAGCTGATTTGGCACGTCCGGCATAATGGCACTCTATATATCTCACTTAGTTACAAAATGGAAAACGCATCACCACCGCGCCGAGCACGCAACGAACGCAAGCGCCCCTTGTCGCGACGGGGTTTAAGCAATGCTGTACACACCGCGCTCGCTAGCTGTTGGTATCTGCAGTGACGCCACCACCGCTTCGCTGGGAGCAACGCGTGCGCGCCTCGCCGACAGATCTCGCCGTCGGCGAAGGAGCGGTGACCGGCGCAGCTAGGCCCGGGCCGGCTCCATGGGTCGGCGAGAAACTTTGTTGTCTTGTGCAGTAAAGCAGCAGATAGCAGGGAAGTAGTAACTGAACCCAAACACCGGAGAGCGCTCCGCTGGAACCAGGTGCCCTTTCTATCCCCCGGCCGCGGTCGATGATGGTCACAACGGCACGAGTCGTACTTTCGCTTGCCATCACAAATGTAGTATGCTAATGATTTAAGGATCTTCGTCAGTAACAGTTTATTCTTTGAACCAGTGTTAAACTTTCTTGAGCTTGACCATCACTAAGATGGTTGTGGAAGAGATGGTTTTGCCCATGCACAAAATGTCACGCCATTCTACTTCCTTACCAGACAAAAAAGATGTTGTAAAAATGCATCAGCAAAACACGCCGAACACACGACGCAAGCGCCCCTTGGAGCGACGGGGTTTAAGACTTGTACAGCGTGCTCGCTGGCGTTAGTATCTGCCGTGACCGACGCCACCGCCGCTTCGTTCAGAGCGACGCGCGCGCTCCGCTGCTCCCATCCGGCGCCGGCCCCTCGCCGTCCGTTTCCTGGCAACGCGGGAGCGTTGGCAGACGAGCGGCGACGACAGCAGGCTCGACGTGTAACTTTGTTCTTTTCTGCAGTAAAGCAGCAGGACAGCAGGGAAGTAACTGAAGTCGTCAGGCAGTGACGGGTTCTCTTTATTATCTATCCCAGGCTGCAAATGCATCAGGAACTCAAGTCCTCCTTCGATGGTGATCCCCGCGGCTCTTGCTTGCTTGCCATCCCTTAATAACGCTGAAACAAAACGCATTTGACCACATCTGCAGACGTGTCCAGGCCACACCACCCAGTGTGGCAATATGTCCAGCCTCACCTGCAGATGCGTCTCCGTTCCTGATGTCGGGAGCGTTCAGCGATGAATGTTTTTTTTTCCTTACCAATACTACAACATCAACACTTGTCATGCATGAATTTTTTTGCCTACCCCTCAAATGGCACTTCAAATTTCACATGTTTGTAGAACATCATGTTTCTAACATGCCATATCTTTTGCAATTTTCTTTTAAAACTTTTAGATGTGATTTCCACCTAATTTAACATTAATGTAACTTATTTTCCACGGGATACTGTCTCTGATTCGTCTCGGGCGGAGCCTTGGATGTTGGGTGCGGCCGCGTGGCTCATTGATGTGGGAGTATGGCGGGCCCATGCTCGCAAGTCCACTTTCAAGCGTTTCTGCTAAATCTCAGTCGACTGAGATTTTCTTAAGTCTCGGTCACTTTTGAGAAAAGTGCAACTGCAGTTCAAAAAAAAGTGCAATTGTACTTTTCTGTACAGAAAAGTGCAACTGGTGCGGTTGCACTTTTCTACTCCGAAAAGTGCAATTGCACTTTTCTTTAAACTATACTTGCATTTTTCTGAGTTGACTGAGACTTAAGAAAATCTCAGTCGACTGAGACATAGGCAATCCCCGTTAGAAAACAAAATTAAGAGTGGTTTTCCTATATGTCTTCCAATATCTACAAAAGAAAATCAACATGATGTGCTTCATCTAATCATAAATGTCGGGCGTAAGGATTTATGGTTTGTATCAGTCAGTCCTTTTTGAGTTTGGAACATGCATATCTTGTGTAAAGGCTATGGTAAAGGCTACAATGCACAATGCAACCAATGCATATCTTGTGTTTGGAACAATTTGAATAAAATGCTAACTGATTAGATCCATGTAATACTACTGTATATCATTTTTAACTGATTTTTTTTTTGTGTTGTTAGTTGTGGAGAAGATGGTTTGGCCCATCTATCACGCCATTCTACTTCGTCACAAAAAAATGAAAGTTGTAAAACGCAACAGCAAAATAAACCGAGCACGCGACGCAAGCGCTGCTTGTCGCGACGGGGGGTTTAAGACTAAAGCAGCGCGCTGCCTGGCTGTTGTATCTGTAGTGACGCCACCGCCGCTTCGTTCGACGCGTGACCGTCTGGCGCCGGCCCCTCGCCGTCCGTTTCCTTGCAACGCGGGAGCGTTGACAGATCAGCGGCGACCCATCGACCCGCCTGTAACTTTGTTCTTTTCTGAGTAAAGCAAGGAAGTAACTGAAGTCGTCAGGCTGTGGCGGGCTCTCTATCTCCAGGCTGCAAATGCATCAGGAACTGAAGTCTTGGTCCTTGGATGATGATCCCCGCGGCGCGATGAGTCATACTCTTGCTTACCGTCCTCCCCTTAATAACACCCAAACAAAAAGGCGCTTGACCACATCTGCAGATGTGTCCAGGCCGCCACATCACCCAGTGTGGCAACATCCAGCCTCATCTGCAGATGCGTCTCCGTTCATGAGCGGCCCGGGCCGGCTCCATCGATCGGCGCGCATACTGCTGTTCTTTCTTTTGTGCTGTAAAGCAATTAAGCATAGCAGGGAAGTAACTGAAGATGGCCTCTCTATCCCCAAGCTGCACCGCCAGGAAGCGAAGACCTCGGTTTGATCGGCCGATGGTGCTCTCATGGCACTGAGTCATGCTTTGGCTGCTTGTAATCCTTAATTAGTACGAACTGATAGCCAGTGCGACAAATTGCGTTTGACCGCATCTGCAGGTGTGTCCAGGCCGGATGACGCAGTGTACCATGCCAGCGTCCTACTGTCGCATGCGTGCGTGGCTTCGAGAGATAGCGGCACGGCAGCAGTGCTTATTATCATGCTTGCAGACTTGCACAGCAGTGCAGCACGGCTGGCAACTTGGTTGCATGTAACAATTCAGATATCGGCTTCAGCAGTGCAATGTTTCACATGTTGCATCGGGTTGCCTCGTATGGTGCCTTCATCTCAACGAGACTGGTAGTATTAGCATTGGCAGTCAGACAGTCACTTTGCTTCAGAATTCAGAAACTATGGTTAAGTACACCTGGGCATATGTCGTGCCGGGCCGGGCTAAAAAAGTCCGATATTGAAAACACATGTCCAAGCACGGCCTGAGCCTGGAAAAGCCTGACAGAAACCGATAAGCCCGGCCCAACCACGCCTAAAATTCTGATTTTTGCAAGCCCGAGCCCGGCCTGGTCGCACAATCATGCCCAACTGGCCCAGGATTTTCGGGCTGGGCTGCCCATGCCCAGGTTTTGTTCCACCGGATCGATAGGTGACGCACGGTGTCACGGTGACTTCATCGGTCCTTTGTTCTCTTCCGGACGAGATTTGCTAGATCACTCTCCCGTGAGCCGGAGCATATGATTTAGGCCGCCGACCTGTGGAAACTATGTTAAAACTGCTGAAAATTAAGTAAAAAGCCATATTTTTTAAGTTTTTTTTTATCTTGAAAAAATGCAGCGCATCGAAGTTCTTCAGAAATGTGAAATGTCAACTGCAGAATCAAATCCATTTAAGACGTATGAATAAACAAAATTCAGCGACAAATAATAACCAATACTACAACAAAAGTAGCCATGCACGATATTTTTTTTTCTTTTTACCTCTCAACAGACACTTGAAGTTTCACATGTTTGTAGAACATCATGTTTCTAATATACCGTATCTTTTGCAATATTATGAAAACTTTAAAATGTGATTTCCACCTAATTTAACATTATTGTAACTTGCTTTTCACGAGATATTTTCTCTGATTCGTCACGGGCGGGGCCTTGAGTGTTGGGTGCGCCCGCGTGGCTCGTTGATGTGGGAGTAAGGCATGCCCATGCTCGTGAGTCCTCTTTAAAGTGTTAAAATATTAATTTTCCTATATGTTTTCAAATATCTACAAAAGAAAATCGACATACCGTGTTTCATCTAATAAAAAATGTCGGACCTTTCAGGATTTTGGGTTTATATCGGCGAATCCTTCTTGAGCTTTCCCTAAAATGGCGTTCCTGAGTTTGAGGATCACTACGATTTTTAAGTTTTAACTAAATTGTCCACATGACATTGATAGTGAATTCAGTTTGTTTCGACATGCAAAACGAAGTCAAAAGGAACCCACCCCGCGTCACCTAACCCTAGGCATCGTCATTGTAGCTAGTTCACGATACCTCGCTTTGGCATGCTCCGGGGGAAACTCTAAATCTGGGTTATCCAGATTGGATGATGGTGGCGCCAATTGTGTCGCTCTCCCTCCCGAGGGCGTCATTTTGGAGCACTAGCTGGAGGGACCTGAAGATGAAGCGTTGTTTCATGTACTGCATCGACGACAACGATTCTCGGTAGCATGGTGCTGCGGGGTCTCGGTGTTGGACGCGGGATGATGGACGCGCGCAGGGCGGTGGTTCTGTCTGGTGCCATGGTGGTATCGGCGGCAGGTCTGACATCGTGAATGCCTCGATCTATGTCCTGAAGACGGGTGAGCGGAAGACGGCAGCGGCAACTTCCGGAGCGTGTACGTCGGTGTGCGCTGCGGTGTGCTGGACTGGTTGTGCCCCTTGCTCGTTTTCAGGCGGCATGGTGAGACCTTCGGCTTTTAGATAATGCATGTTGGTGGGTTCTCAGGGTATCGGCTCTATGTTTGGCCACCCCCTTCATCAGTATTGTAGGTAGCGAACTGTCGCTAGGATTGGTGGATTCAGGTCTAGTCGATTGATGTATCTACTTGTAAGACATGACGATTTCTGTTTTATCATTCAATAAAAACCGACTGTGTGCATCTCTTTCTATCATGTATGTTTTTCTTACAACTTGATCCGCGCACAGAACTATTTGGATTCTTTAATCAATTTCTTCTGTAGCATATTGTTTCTATCACACACATTTTTGTTGCATTTTTTAGCATTAGCCCTAACTTAGGCTAGAGCTTACGCTACGGTAAACGGGTAAAGGCTACAATGCACAACGCAACCAATGTATATCTTGTGTTGGGAACAATCTGGATCAAGTGCTAACTGATTAGATCCATGTAATACTCCTATATCATTTGTTTTTTTGAACTGATTTTTATTTATTTTTTAGTTTCTGGAAAAGGTGGTTTGGCCCCTCTATCACGCCATTCTCCTTCATCACAAAAAATAAAAGTTGTAAAACGCATCAGCAAAATTAGCCGAGCACGCGAGGCAAGCGCCGTCCGTTGCCTCCGTTTCCTGGCAACGCGGGAGCGTTGGCAGATCAGCGGCGGCCGGAGCAGGCTCCATCGACCCGCCTGTAACTTTGTTCTTTTCTGAGTAAAGCAGGGAAGTAAGTGAAGTCGTCAGGCTGTGACGGCCTGGGGTTCTATCTCCAGGCTGCAAATGCATCAGGAACTGAAGTCTTCGTCCCCGCGGCGCGATGAGTCATACTCTTGCTTACCGCACTAGTAGGGAAAGGGCTACCAGTGACGAACAAATATCATCTACCGCTGGCGAACATGTGTTCGCCAGCGGTACCACGCCAGTGGTAGCAGGTTACCGCTGGCGAACACCACTTCGCCAGCGGTAGTGCATGTTACCGCTGGCGAACAAGGCCTTGTTCGCCAGCGCTATGTTCGCCAGCGGTAGCTCCTCTGTTCGCCAGTGGTTTTTGTTCGCCAGCGGTAGTCCTACTGTTCGCCAGTGCTAGTGTTCGCCAGTGGTAGGTACTTTGTTCGCCAGTGGTAAGTTTCACAGGTTTGTATTTTTTCTTTTTTTTGTATAACAGTTTGTATATTCTGATTCTGTATATTCCCAGGTCCAAATACATTCAAATTCTATAATTTATAAACTTCACACATATAAATCACTGATAGCACATCGATAAATCATAGATACATATGCATCCATCCATAACGAATTTAACACATCGATAACGAAATTAACACATCTATACATATGCATCCATATCCAATTCTCATAAGTACGAATACAACACATTGATCTCAATAATATGTCGGAAGATTTCGAACCCAAAATATAGCCATCTAATTAGTTCAACGATTACAAAGGTATCACTACTACATCTATGCAACGTACGCGCGATATCGAGATCAATCGCAAAGAAGACTAGCTAGATATACGGCCCGCCTCCGCTTTAGCTTCCGCCTCCGCTTGCGATCTTTCGCTAGGGCCAGCGCGCCGTCGACTTCTTCATCTCTCTGTAGACCAAGATAAAAGCATTAGACCGGCAAAGGAAATCACAAGTTCTTATTAGGAGCAATTCGTAACGAATCGAATACATACCGTCGATCATTTCTTCCTCGATGTTGTGATCTTCTGTTTCTTCTCCGGCGGGAACGGAAGAGCACCTTCTAACGAGTTGAATGGTCTCTCGTCAGTCTGCTCTAGCACACATTGTCGCAACTCATTGTTAGATGGAGGGGTGTTCCAGTGGAAGGTAGATCCTGAAGTTACTACATCCTTATAGATGATTGTGCAGATTTTGCGCTGGATGCGACCAAAGTTTTGTCTGTACTCAGCATCAGACCATTCCACGATGCTGCGAGACCATTTGTCCACAGCAGCCATGTATTGCAGACTATGTTGGTCCTTCACGATCTCCGTCATGTGTTGGATGAGGTACCATGCCTCCATTTGGCCGCCTGGCGCCTGCTTGGGGCAGGGAAACTCTGTTCTGTGTCTGAACACATATTTTCCTTTAATTTGTTTCTTCCTGTCGCAGAATCCTTCCCCCCTGATGTAGCCATCCATAGCATCATTGAGAACAGTCTTGATGAGGGTGTAGTTCTTCTCCTTCATCGTACTCCCGGAGTCGAGATATACTGCGTGCGCGTCTCTCGGGTAGAGCATGATGAGGGTGCCGTATTTGTTTCTGCGCAAAACAGGAGAGTCCATATGGTTAGTGAGCAACACTTGTTCACTAACTATATATGCGCAAACTTATGTAAAGATGGGAAATATAACTTACTCAGGAAAGTAGGGCACGAGGGTGATCCTCTTGTTCATATGGTTAGTGAGCAACACTTGTTCGAGGTACTTTGTCGCTTTTGCCCTACCCCTGGGGTTGTTCAAGTACATGTCGTGCATGTAGTAGGGGTCTGCTAGCCCGATGTTTCTGACATTCTCTACGGATAGCTGATGCGCCAAGATGAGCGTAAACAGACGGACGATTGACGAGTGGAGTGATTTCATGTGGAACATCCGGAAAATGTCGTCAAATCTAATGATGATTTTGTTTGCGTTGCCTTCAGTGACAAATCCCGCCGTAGATGGCACCTTTGCGACCAAAACCGGCAGCGTTGGATTTTTCTCTTTGAGAAGCATCTCCTCCATATATAGTACACCGTCATGGACGCTACGCATATCACCTGTCAGCAAGGAGACCAACCTCGGCGGAAGCATCGGTTTGCCCAACTCATGGATCTGATGCCAGTCGGTTATGGGTATCCTGTCCAATACACGTCCTGTCTGCGGCTTAGACTTGGTCCCCTCCACCGGTTGGCTCATCGATGCAACGGCAGGATCCTTCTTAGTTCTTTTCCGTGCATACTTGATGTTAGGCTGAGTCTTATGAAATACATCCGCTACCGCCTCTTTGAGGGCATCCTGGCTGATGACTTCTTGCTCGGGGACTGCCGGCTCTTGAGAAGAGAAAAGACGCTTTGTGCATCGATATTTATCCGCTTCCTCCGCTGGCAAGAGAAGTTGATTAAGATCATCCAGGCCGGGCGCCCCCTCGTAAGGATTGTCGACGAGGTAGTCATTCGGGTTCTCATCTTCGTCGCCGTCGTGCTGCACGGACTTTGCAGGTGAGAAATCCTTGTGTTGGCTCGGGTGCCCCGACCCCTGGACCGGTGTTGGAGTGTTGGCAGGAGTACTTTCCAAACGAATTAGTGATTTCGGCCAGGTCAATGGCCAAACCAAGCATTGCTCCAGGTTCAACTCGCTGTCGGCTGCGGGTGGTTGGTTCGGAGGATCGAGAGCACCGCAACCAGGGAGCACCCGACTTAATGTCACTCTGAACACGTCCTCGGGCATACGAACGCCGTGGGATACGCGGTTCAGAGGTGTGATGATTTTTTCCTTTGGCGACGTCCTTTAACTCGCCGTTCACATTAAGGAGCAATGTGCATCCCGTCTCGTCGGCCTGCGAAACGTCGCGCGATCGTTGTTAGAGACTGATGCCGTCACGAATCAAGTCATAATATATAATTAAGCAGTGCACGTTGAATTACCGTGAGGGCATTGAGCTCGGACAAGGGGGATGGACCGCTAAGTGTCGGCGGCGGCGTTGAAAAGATGTGACGGGGCGGCGACGGATCTTTGCGACCTTCCGGCTGAGGGTTGGGGGCCGGCTCGTTCCGCGCAGCAGACTCCACGACGGGGGCCGCGTTCTGCGGCGCCACGACGGGGGCCACGTTCTGCGGCGCCACGACGGGGGCCACGTTCTGCGGCGCTGGCTGCACCATTTGGGCTATGTTTATCTGCGGGAGCGGCCCTTGTCCTCCACCTAGCATCCACGGCGCTAAGGACTGAGCGACGGTCGAACAGATGGTAGGGAGGAGCTCATTGAGCCTCTCGTTCACAAGCTCGTCGACCGTCTTCTCCGGGCCCTTGTTCCGCTCCTTACGCTTTTCCTTGGTGTCGGGGTAGTAGTGCGCATGCCGATGACCCTTTCCGAGGCCATGCACATGGCCACGATTCGGCTTCTTGTCAAGGGGCACTCCCTTCATCGCGTTAAGCGCCCTAATGAAAGGGGTGTCATACGGGTCCTTGTTCGTCGTCGCCGAGGACCCCCCGTCAGATTGAGATAGGCGTTCTTTTTCTTCTTCCTCGAGATACTTATTCTCGAGCAGCTTGACCTTCTCGTTCAACACAAGATCGCCGGGCTTTTTGGGATCTTCCCTGTAATGGGCCCTGACAAAATTTCTCACCTGCGGGTCGGTGATCTTGTCAAACGGGTTCGGCCCTTCTCTCTTCGAATCCTCCTTTTCCCATACTTTCTGCTTCCCAAGGTAACCCCGGCTTCCGAGATTGTGAGGGCCAATGTTCTTTTTTCGCTGTTCTTTCCCCCATTTAGTCAGCGCAATCCTTTCCGGTTTGAGTTCGTCGATCTTGAATTGGGCCAAGTCTTCCTCGGAAATGGAGGGCCACATCTTATGGATCTCATCAAAATCCTTACCCTTCGCAAGCATCTGCCGCAAACTGGATCTCCAAGTCGTAAACGCCTTGGCGAACTTGTTCAGTGCTAAGGAGTTGACCAGATTCTTCTTCAGGTCCTGGTTGTCGTAAGGATCCGGGAATTTGTACCTTGTGTGCAGCTTCTCAATCAGCAGGGCGGCATTAGTCTTGTTTTCTTTAGCTTTGAGGTGCTCCATATTAACGTTGCCGAAGTCTCGAGCTATGCAGCCTATCTGGTTTCCATAGCCCTTGGCATAACTCTCCGGCTCGAGGGGAGCACCGCTCTTGGGGTCCACTTCCGTGAACTCTTCCCGCATGGTGGCGAGCATGTTGTGCCGCCTCTCTTTGCGCCTAGCCGCCGCCTCGCTACCGGAGGCGGTATCCCCGGTGCCACTACCGGTTTGATCACCTTCTGCGCCCGATGTATCGTTGTGTGGCTCTAGCTCCTGGCGAACGGTTTCGTCCATCTCGTCGTCTGCATCGTCGCCCTCCATCTCTAGATCCGGGTGCGGATCTACGGGTCCGCCTCCGGCGCTTAGCATAGAAAGCCACGCATCGTCGTTGTCTCCGCCGTGTCCGAGACCAGAACCACCCGCCTCGTCGTTGTGAGCCATATCTAATGAAGGAGAGAAAACCCGAAATAAGTTCAACAAATCCTACAATTTAGACGATGTATACCCCATATGAGTCCAAATTTCTCGGACACTCTAAGTTGTGATATTTTTAGCAAAGATCATGCCAAAATTCACGGAAAATTTCGGCATGACCTTTGCTAAAAATATCACAAATGGAGTACCCAAATTTGCCGGAACGGAAATTAATCAACATTCCGGCAAATAGGGACTCACGTGGGGTACCTGCACATAAAAACCCACCCCTCATATAATCCCACCCCTCATATTATCATCGTCATCCACACGAAGGTGGGCACATATCCACACGACCACACACCATCTCCACCATCCATACACCACCATCCATCATCACCACGCCATCCATCACAAAATTAGTGCTAGAGATGAGCTAGCTGCAGTACCACATTGCGCTCAAGTAGACAAGTACCAGTACATAAAAACGACTACATAGCAGTAAATGGACAAGCATCAATACCAATGACAGAAAAGCATCAATAACCAACTAGGTACTACACCACACCACATACACCACACCATAGCTCACCAACTATGATTTCTGTTTTGAAACAGCCACAATTTTTTTGGTTCTAAGAGTAGCATTAATTCAATGACAGAGAACTACAGGACCATCTCCTTGTGTTCATTACCTCAGATTTCAAACAGAAATGAAACAATTGTACTAACATGTTCCACTGGTATAAGATATATAGTACTAATTTGTGAGCACTATCCATTTAGCTTGCATCCTCTGCAATGCACAGGCACAATGCTAGTTATATAATCACACAGAGTGGGATCCAGATTACTACTACTTGAACAGATATTATCAGATGTCACTTAAAAGTTTTAACTAATTAATCTGTACATGGAAGCCAAAAAAGATTGCCATAACTGATTAGCAGAGAGATCAAAACAAGGAGAATGTACATAAAGTTCAAAACATTGCTCATGGAAAAAGACTGCACAATGGACAACATTATTTTCAATGTAAAAAAATGTAGATACACAAGCAGAGATGACCAAAGTGTATATCTTACTGCAATCAAAGTGTATAAAAAAATGTTTGTGAGTAGCTATCATGTTCAGTAATCTAACTGAATCAAATGCATGCACTTCAGTACACTACTACACTGAAAGCACACAATCAGAGGAAGCACAAGTTATTTTTAATTACTGCAAGCACAAGCACATGCTAATTTTAATTACTGCAAGCACAAACACCTTTGAATTTTAATTACTGCAAGCACAAGCACACCTATTGTTTCTGTGCAACCATTTTAGCAACAGCACAAGCACAAGACTTGAAAAATCAGAGGAAGCAACCATTTTAGCTAATTTTAATTACTGCAAGCACAAGCACAAGCATCAAAATATTTCCCTAAAAATGACAAGTGGTAAAGCTACTGGTTTGGCAAAATATTCAAACTTCATTGCAACAACTGCAAAATATTCAAACTGCATTTTAATTTCTCTATAGCCAAAACATTTTAACCATTTTAGACTGCAGTTTAACCATTTTAGACTGCAGTTTAAACATTTTAACCATTTTAGACTGCAGTTTAAACATTGAAATTAGAACAAGTTTTACTGCAAATTTTCATAAATAAGCACATGGCCAATGCATGATACTGGTACTGGTACTGGTATTGTTTAATATATTCAGAGCAATACCTCTATGGTTGCTACCTGTTATTTGTGAGCACTTGCTTCTGTTTGTTTTTCTATTTGTGATATTGAAACATAGTTCTCATCTTTTCTTTAGCACTGCACATTACTTGCCACTAAATGAGGTTAAAGTGAAATCTACGCACACTGTCTAGTGATGCACTTTCCCCACAAGGGACAGACAGTCTTTATATTTACTTGTTTCCACTGCATTACAGTCTGGTATTATGCTACTTCTAGTTCATTTGTGCAAATTGAAATGAATTAATGATGCAAGAACATTAGGCTAACGCAGACTGGTGTTTTATATTGCTAATTGCATCATGCCGTCGCTTGTTGCGATCATATGAAAAAACTGAACCTAAACAAGTTCATTTCAGGATTATCATATGAAAAAACTGAACCTAAACTCGGTTCAAACTGAATTATATGAATTAAAACATATGCAGCAGCAACAATTTAAACAACATATGCATCAGCAACAATAGAAATGCAATTTTAAAAAATCGAACAGGGGAGAAACTTGCCTGTTGTTCTTGTAGAACCTGTGTCGAACAGGTTGTGTGCGTGGGCACAATTGGGGCAGCAGCAGGGCAGTAGGGGCGGCGCCGCTGTGGAGGGAGTGCGGCAGCCGCCGGGGAGGAGGAGGGAGGGAGGGGAGTGGCCAGGGATGGTGCTGCGCGCGCCGGTGAGGGAGGGGCAGTCGTCGGAGAGGGGAGGGGCGCGGTGGTGCTTCTCTGCTCACCGGAGAGGACAGGGGAAGGGAGGGGCGATCGAGGAAGAGGGAGGGAGGGGCGCGGTGGCGAGGAGAGGGAGGGGCGCGCTCGCAGAACTGCAGTGCTCGCCGGAGAGGGGAGGGGCGCGGTGGTGCTTCTCTGCTCACCGGAGAGGACAGTTGCGCGAAACGACTAAGTCCCACACTGTGCGCAGTACTGGTAGATAGAGGGGAGAGGGAAGAGGTGGGCCCCACATGTAAGTGGCACAAAGGCGACGCGTAGCGCTGGCGAACAAACCTGCCGGTTCGCCAGCGCTACATTACCGCTGGCGAACCAGCGCCTGTTCGCCAGCGGTAATGTAGCGCTGGCGAACCGGCAGGTTTGTTCGCCAGCGCTAACCTTTTTTTTTAATTGATTTATGTTTATAATAATTGAGACACACATTACTGTTTTATTTTTATTTATTTAAATTGATTTGTTTTTGTTTATTATTGTTTTCTATTGTTTTCCATGCATTATTTCCCTTGGTTTATCTTGTTTTCTTTTTGTATTTTATTGTTAAATTTTGTTTTCTTTTAGGTTTTCTAATATTTCCTTCATGTTTCGGTTATTTCATTCATGATTTCTCTTGTTTTCTTTTTGTTTTCTGTTGTTAAATTTTGTTTTCCTTTAGGTTTTCTTATATTTCCTTCATGTTTTCTTTTGTTTTATTTTTGTTTTCTACTATTTTCAGTTGTTTTACTTTATGTTTTATTTTGTTTCCATTATTTCCTTCATGTTTTCTATTATATTTCTTTATGTTTTCCATTATTTCCTTCATGTTTTCTACTATTTTCAGTTGTTTTCCTTTATTTACTATTTCCTTCAGTTGTTTTATTTTTGTTTTCTACTAATAAGTCCACACATTTGAAATACAGAACAAGGTACATTAAATTTATAATAAGTGCACATCAGACCAGTTGATCCATGCATATACATAGTTTCGTCGCATACAATTGGCAGAAAAATATATACATAGTTTCTCATCAGTGTTTGTTTTTTTGCCTTTTTTGGTCGAAGTTGCATAATTTAACCCCACATTATGACTTCTTCTTCTGAATGGAAGACCATGCCTAGGTAGCGTAGTTCTGCTTCTTCTTGTTGTGTATGTTGCATGACTATCATCATCATCTTCTTGATCATCGTCAATATTTGGGTCGCCGAACGTGTCGAACTCGTCCTCGTCAACGACTCCATCCATTCCGATGATATTTCTTTTCCCTCTCCTCACGACAACACGGCTAGGCCTTGCGGGGTCTGTTATGAAGAAGCATTGTGACACATGCTTAGCCAATACCCATGGCTCATTTTGCGCTGTGACATTCGCGCTTGATGAGGTTCCGGCTTCGGGAATAACCATGGTTGTAAAGTATTGGTCTTCTTTCCTGACGGTCGACATCCTAGCCCATCTGACGCGAAACATAGGCACCTTCTCTCCAGAGTAGTTAAGCTCCCATATCTCCTCGATCCTTCCGTAGTATCTTAACTTTTTGTCACCGGTGTAGGATTCCATCGTTACCCCTGAGTTTTGATAATCGGAAGTTTTGTCTTTCTCCTCTGTGTAGAAAGTGAACCCGTTGATATCATATGCTTGAAACGTCGCTAGGTTGGGAGCTGGGCCATGTGCCAAGGCGTACAATAGTTTATTTTTCGCACAATCCCTTGGCGGTGGATTAGCGACGATCACATCTTTAAACCAACGCAAGAAAGTGGAGTTATGCTCTCTGATTATTTCTCCTTCGGTCCTCCGCTTTCCTTGTTCACTGTACTTTTTCATAATCGAGCTCTTGTGTTTTTCCACCCAAGTATCGACCATGTCAATGTGTTGGAGAGCTACTAAGTTTGCCCTGTTAAAGTCGGTGCGTCGACAAGCCCGATCCACATGCACTTCTCTACGTCCATTTTTGTGACCTACTCCATCGAGCTTGCCAATGTGCTTGTTTCTGGGCAGACCAACTGGGTCCTCCACGTCCATATGATTCGTGCAGAAAGAGATGCACTCTTCGGTGAGAAAGCCCTGAATGATGCTTCCGTCCGGACGAGCTCTGTTGCGAACATATCCTTTGATGACCCCATTCATCCTTTCAAACGGCATCATGTTGTGAAGGAACAACGGCCCGAGATGGATGATATCGTCCACGATATGGACCAACAGATGAACACATATGTCAAAGAATGATGGTGGAAAGTACATCTCAAGCTCGCATAGTATCACGACAATCTCTTCCTGCAGCCTTGAGATCTGCTTCCCCGTGATCGACTTTCGAGATATAACGTCGAAGAAGTTACAGAGGCCAAACAGGGTTTCCCGGACGTGTTTGTCCATTATTCCGCGGATCGCAACCGGAAGTATCTGCGTCATCATCACGTAACAGTCATGAGACTTCATCCCGCTAAACTTTTGTTTCTGCGCGTCGAGGAATCTGCTTATTAGCCCTGAGTAACCGCTAGGGACTTTGACTCCGAGAAGGCACATCATCAATTTTGTGATCTCGTCCAGACTAAGAGTGAAGCAGGAGGGGGGGCAGTAATAGTCATTCCTCTTAATAACCCTTTTGGCCTTGCGATCATCCGTCTCCTCATCACACGATTGATCGCCGTCGTCATCATCCGGGCGTCCCCCCTGAAGATCTACCCTAATACCAAAATATTTCAGGTCGTTTCTTGCTTTCACCCCGTCTTTGGTCCTCTCCGGCATGTTGAGCAGCGTGCCAAACAAACTTTCAAACACATTCTTCGTGATATGCATCAGATCAAGGCAGTGAGGCGTATCGAGAATGGGCCAGTATGGCAAGTCCCAAAACACCGACCTCGTCTTCCATACATCCAGAAGCGGTTTTGGCGCCTTTTGCTTCTTTCCCGGCTCTGGGCATTCCTTCCAATCATTCAGCAAATTGTAGATTTCTTCGCCGCACCTCTTACGTGGAGGTCCACGGAGCTCATCCTCACCGTTAAAAAGGTCTCCTCGCCTTCTCCACGGGTCTTTGTTGGGTAGCCACCTTCGATGGCCAACGAAAACTGTTTTCGAAGACCCAGGATCTTTCGGAAGTTGCATAAACGTGGGGTCATCCATGCATCTCACGCAACCGTTATGTCCGTGGCACACCTGCCCCGCCACATATCCGTAGCCTAGTAGGTCGTGAACCGTACAGAGTAAGACAACTCTCATTGCGAAATATTGTTCACCGAAGGCGTCCCATGTGTTCACCCCTTCCTCGGCCCATAGCGTTTCCAGCTCATCTTTAAGCAGCTTCAGGTATAGATTGATGTCGTTGCCTGGTTGTTTCGGCCCTTGAATTAGCATACTCATGTGAATATACTTCCTCTTCATGCACAACCAGGGAGGGATGTTGTACATCCATACAAACACGGGCCAGGTGCTATGGGTGCTGCTCTGGTTGCCAAACGGATTGAGTCCGTCGGTGCTCACACCCAACCTGATGTTCCTTGCCTCCGCCCCGAACGTTGGATATTCACAGTCAATTGCTTTCCATTGACTTGCATCTGAAGGATGTGTCAGAATTACTTTTTCACTCCGATTTGGATCTTTCAAAACTTTATTCCTCCTTTTCGCGTGCCAGCGCATGAGCTCTGCTTCCTTGCGGTCCGCGAAATACCGTTGCAGACGGGGAATGAGCGGAAAGTACCACACAACTTTCCGAGGAGCTTTCTTCTTCCCTTTCTTGTATCGAGCGGCGCTGCAAACTGGACAAATGGTTTTGTTCGCGTCCTCTTTCCGATAAATGTAGCAATCGTTGATGCACACATGGTATTTTTCGTGAGGTAAATCAAAGGGGCACACGACTTTCTTGGCCTCGTCGCAACTTTTAGGACAGGTGTTGCCCTCTGGAAGGACATCGTGCCAGTATTGCAGGCTTGCATCGACGCTTATGTCGCTCCATTTGTATCTCGCCTTCATCTGCAGAACATCGAGGGCCACTCTCAGGCGGGACTCTCCCGGACCGCAGCCTGCATACAACGGTGTCTTCGAGTCTATCTCTAGTTGCGCCAGCTTCGATTGCTCTCTAGCAGCAGATATCGAGTTAGTCGTCTTTCTCAAAAGCAGTTCTTTCAGATGAGGGTCACGCACAACTTCCGTTAGGGGTGTCCCTGTGTCCTCGTGATCTTCTTCCACGTCTTGTTCAACATCTTCTCCATGATCATGTGCGGGGTCATGAGGCTGATCTTGGTCCTGCTGTAGTTGGTCCTGCTGTAGTTCTAGTCGATCGTTGCTATTGTCCTGTTGCACATCATTTCCTACCGCCGCCGCCCCATGGACTTCATCATCTTCATCATCACTTAGCCACTGACTGTTATACCCATCCATGAAACCATACCTTAGGAGGTGACTGAGTAAGTCTCCGGTAAAGGGATTGAGCAAGCCCCCTAGTTTGCACTTTCGACATGGACATCGTATCTCCTTGCGGCCATTTTGTAACATGTCTTCTGTCGCGTGTCTCAAGTAACTATTCACGACACGTTCACTCTTAACGACCACCATTATATGTCGCCTGCACGAGAGCGCGCGCCGATATAATTAATATTAGAACCAAACATAATATATATATATATATTTCGATATTCACGAAAAAAATCGGCATGACCTTCCTACAAATTGGAGGTTAGAGGAGTGCCAAACTTTGCCGAGACGGAAATGAATCAACATTCCGGCAAAGTGGCAACTCATTTTCATATCAAAAATTTCACTTCATGTCGTATTCACGAAAAAATTCGGCATGACCTTCCTACAAATAGGAGGTTATTAGGGAGTGCCAAACTATGCCGAGACGGAAATGAATCAACATTCCGGCGATAGTTGGCTACTCAATTTCATTCCACAACAAATTGCGCACACATGCATTTATCGTCTCCATCACACGACCATTGTTGAATCCGGTGAAATTTCACACATATTGCATATCGCGTGTATCCGGATAAAATTTATATACAAACTCATTTAATTATATATTATCATTCATCCCACCTCAAATAAATAGATGGCTACACGACGATATCCGAAGAATTTTGGAGCTTTGGAGAGAAAGGGGGTAATTCTAGATCTAGATGGCTAGGGAGGGAAAATTTGGGGTAGAAATGATGTTAGGAGGGAGATAAACATATATATACCAACTAAAATAAATTTAGTTGGTTCAAAATAGAGTAGGAGGGGGGAGAAATTGGCATAATTTCGAGCTAGAGAGAGAAGAGGGGACAAGGTAAAGAAGAGAGAGTGGGTGGGTGGGGGTGGGCACTTATGGCTAGATCTGTGGAATACCGCTGGCGAACAGGTGGTTCTGTTCGCCAGCGATAAGATGCGTGCTGGGCCCACCTGTATTGGTGCCGCTGCCCAATATTAGCCTGGCGAACAGCACCACCTGTTCGCCAGCGGTGGTGGGCGTAGCGCTGGCGAACTCTTTGCCCTGTTCGCCAGCGCTAATATTGGGCAGCGGCTGTAGCGCGCGCAGGTGGGGCCCGGCCATAGCGCTGGCGAACAAGGGGGTGGTTCGCCAGCGGTAGTGTTTCAAAGCGCTGGCGAACTGATATTCCTGTTCGCCAGTGCTGTTAGCGCTGGGCAACAGCAATTGTTGTTGGCCAGCAGTATGCTGGTGGCTATAAGCCATTCCCTACTAGTGCCGTCCTCCGCTTAATAACACCGGAACAAAAAGGCGTTTGGCCACATCTGCAGAGGTGTCCAGGCCAGGCCACACCACCAATGTGTCTCACCTGCAGATGCGTCTCCGTTCCTGACGTCGGGGGAGCGTTCGCAGATGAGCGGCCCGGGCCGATCGGCGCGCATACTGTTGTTCTTTTGTGCTGTAAAGAGCAATTAAGCGTAGCAGGGAAGTAACCCAGGGTGCCGCCGTTCATGTTCATGAGAAGATGGCCTCTCTATCCCCAAGCTGCACCGCCAGGAACCTCGGTTTGATCGATCGGCCGATGATGGCACTGAGTCATGCTTTGGCTGCTTGTAATAATACTCAATTAGTAACTGAAAGCCAGTGTGACAAATCGCGCTTGACCGCATCTGCAGCTGTGTCCAGGCCAGATGACGCAGTGTGCCATGCAAGCGTCCTACTGTCGCATGCGTGGCTTCCAGATAGAGCGGCACCGGCACTACAGCGGTGCTTATCATGCTTGCAGTCTTGCACAGCAGTGCAGCACGGCTGGCCACTTGGTACAATTCAGATATCGGCTTCAGCAGTGCTATGCAAATGATTTAGGCCGCTGACATGTGGAAACTAAGCTAAAACTGCTGAAAATTAAGTAAAAACCATATTATGAAGCTTTTTTAAAAAAATCTGAAAAAAAATGCAGTGGGTTGTTAGATAAGCGGAGTTCTTCAGAAATGTAAAGTCTCAACTACAGAATCAAATCCATTTAGGACGTATGAATCAACTCCCAAGTTGGGGAGCGTCTTTGATTAACCGGGGAGCGGTTACGATTTTTGCGATGATGTCCCTCGACCTTCCGGCGAAGACCTTCGCGGCCATTGAGAAGGTGCTTCGAGGCTTTTTGTGGAAAGGACGTGAGAATGTCCATGGTGGCCACTGCCTCGTGGCGTGGAACCAAGTTTGTGTGCCCCGGGAGTTTGGTGGCCTTGGCATTCTTAACCTGAGGTCAATGAATCTTGCCTTGCGGGCGAGATGGCTGTGGCTGAGTAGGGTGGACCCCATCAAGCCATGGAGGGACCTCAACATTCGGGTCCCCAAGCTGGTGCGGCAAATCTTTGATGCGGCCACCTGCTCCCCACTAGGGGATGGCGCCTCCACCTTGTTCTGGACTGACCGTTGGCTGCCCGGTGGCCGGATTAGGGATTTCGCACCCAACCTTTTCCGGATGGTTTCCCGTGGAGCGGCCAAGAGCCGCACTGTGCGAGAGGGCCTAGCCGGGGGCTGGCTCGAGGACGTCTCCCCTGACATGCCAGCCACGGCCCTGGCCGAGTTCCTGAGCCTTCTGAACCACATCGCGCCAGTGGAGCTCAGGCCTGGGATGGACGACTCCTTCAGATGGTGCTGGGACTCCAGTGGTACCTACTCCTCGCAATCGTGCTATGCGTCCTTGTTTGCAGGATTGGAGCGGATGCCGGGCGCCCGACAGATCTGGGGTTCTAGGGCCCCGCTGAGGTGTCGAGTGTTCCTCTGGCTTGCTCTCCGGGACCGCTGTTGGACTGCCGACCGGTTGGCTAGGCGTGGGTTGCCACGCCCGGCCTCGTGCCCCTTCTGTGACCAACATGACGAGTCCATTGGTCACCTTCTGTTGGGCTGCGTGTTTGCACAGACGGTGTGGGTAGGCTGCCTCCGCGGCTGGGGCAAGGACGGGTGGATCCCTGAGCTAGCCACGACCCTGGTCGAGTGGGTGGGCTCGAGACGGGGGAGCCGCCAGGACAGGAGGGATTTTTGTTCGGCTGTATAGCTGGCCAAACGGGCCGCCCGGCACGGCCCGACCAATGCCGGAAAAAGCACGGCCCGTATACGGCCCGGCTTATTCGTGCCGTGCCGGGCCAGCCCATAGGCCTGATTTCGCTGCAAGGCACGGCCCAGCAGTCTGTTTATGGCCTGATGGGCTCATTTCGGCACGGTTGGCCCGATTCCGGCCTGGCACGGCTGGGCCGACTAATGGGCGGGATTTTTTGAAATTTCAATTTTTGCTGGGCCTGGGAGGAGGAGGGGGGGGGGGTGGGGGGAAGCCCTTTTTCGAATTTGTTGAGCGGGAGGGGAGCATTTTAAGTGTTGGACGGTAATTAGGGTCATATTTAGTCCATGTTAAGCGTGATTTGTCTCAGTTTTGAGCTGTTTAGCCGTATTTAATTATTAGAGGCCTAATTTAGTCCTAAAAAATGCATTTTTTTCCCTATAAAAATAGATTCCCACCCTCTAATTTAATCGTGCCCTATCGTGCTCGTGCCGGGCCGCGTGCCGGCCCGTTTATATCGTGCCGTGCCGTGCCGGCCCACGTGCCTCAAATCGAGGAGCGGCCCGGGCACTACCGTGCTCGTGCCGTGCCGCGGCCCATTTAAATCGTGCCGTGTCGTGCCCGTGCTTCGGGCCAGCCCATTTGGCCCGGCCCGTTTGGCCAGCTATAGTCGGCTGTGACACTCGTCTGTTGGACCCTTTGGTGCCACCGGAATGACATCGTCTTCAATAACGCCTTCTCCTCTTCGTCTGCGGTGCTTCGAGCCATCAGTGCGGAGGCCAAGACCTGGCGGGCGGCTGGACTGTTTAGGGGTTTCCTTTTAGAGGCGGAACGGTGGAGGTTTCGCGAGTAGTAGGTGTTATGTTGTATCTGTTAGGCAGCGTGGGTGCGCTCTTAGCGTCTGTGCCAGCCCGCGATGTAACTCTGGCCACTTGGCCTTTCTTCTATGATCCCGATATGCCTCCCAGGGCATATCCTTGAAAAAAAGAAAAACAAATTCGGCGATGAATAATAACCAATACTACAACATCACTAGCAAGCACCTCTTGTCACGGCGGGGGGTTTAAGACCACAACGCGCTGCCGCTGTTGTATCTGTAGTGCGCCACCGCTGATTCGTTGGACGCGCGACCATCTGGCGCCGGCCCGGGAGCGTTGGCAGATCAGCGGCGACCGGAGCAGGCTCGATCGACCCGCGTGTAATTAACTTTGTTCTTTTCTGCAGTAAAGCAGCAGCACATCACGGAAGTAACTGAAGCCGTCAGGCTGTGACGGCTCTCTATCCCCAGGCTGCAAAATGCATCCGGAACTGGCGTCGTTCGATGATGATCCCCGCGGCGCGATGAGTCATACTCTTGATTGCCATCCTTAACACTGAAACAAGATGAGTCATACTCTTGACCCAGACGCCGATCGATGGAGCCGCCGTTCATGTGAAAATCGCCTCTCTATCCTCAAGCTCAATCGGCCGATGGTGTTCTCATGGCACTGAGTCATGCTTTGGCTCCTTGTAATAATACTTCATTAGTAACTGAAAGCCAGTGTGACAAATCGCGCTTGACCCCATCCGCAGTTGTGTCCACGCCAGATGACGCAGTGTGCCATGCCAGCGTCCTACTGTCGCATGCGTCGAGATAGCGGCACGGCACGGCAGCCGTGCTTATCATGCTTGCTTGCAGTTGCAGACATGGACGGCAGTGCAGCCACTTTTTTTTTCCCAAACGACTAGATCCGGGTTCCATTATCAAAAGACAACAGAACAGAGGCCTTATTTACCACAAACTTTTAAAGAAAGAAAAAAGAAACAACTGCCTGAGACAAGTGAAGGACACGTTACCGGTCCCCTCGAAAGGAAGGAAAAGGAAACCACCTTCCACTCTTGTCAACAGAAAGTCCCTAAACCGAACCAGCAAGTGTTTCAAAAGCGCTAGAGACAGAGCGCACCGGGGTGAGACAAAGTAGTGCAGATTACAAACGTACTGCGCGCAGGCAGGCAACGACCTAGTTGAGCAAAGTAAACTAAGATAATCAACCAACGACATCCACATCTTCATCAGAAGCAGCATCTGAAGCAATTGTCCTGCGCAACCTGGCTTGGTTCTGGGCATGTTGATGTAGAGCAGCATCCTGGATCATCCTTGCTCCCTCGTCCAAGGTGGTCCTATCTCCAGGGGCTTGCAGACCCGCCAAGTAACGAAGAAACGCACAGAGATAACAAATCAACTCCACGAGTGATGAGATGAACTTCTTATCAAAACAAGCCCTATTCCTAGTTTTCCAAATTGCCCAGCAAAAGGCAGCAATTCCAACAACATGAAGATTCAATTGGTTTGGGAAAAAAATCAGAAATCCACTAGAAGTATTGAGTAAAATTGGAAGGTCTATTGACTGCACCAATCACAGAAGAAATCACAGTCCACATGTAACCAGCAGCAGGACAGGAGAAAAACAAATGATGAATAGTTTCAAAAACATTACAGAAACTGCAAAAGAAATCCCCTTTCCACTTCCTCTTTTTCATGTTATCCTTTGTGGCAATTGAATTATGCCAGATTAACCAAAGCCATACTTTGATTTTCAGAGGAATTTTAGCTTTCCAAAGATGCAAAAAAGATCTGTCCACATTAGAGGAAGACAGTCTAATATACATGGATTTAACAGTGAATTTCCCTGATTTTGTGAGTTTCCACTTAGGTCTATCAGGACCCTCTCCCAAGGCAACAGTCATAAGAAGACTACGCAGAACAGAAGCCTGTTGTTGCATAGGAACACTCAACCATCTCCTAAAATCCAACTGCCAGTTCCTATCGGCCATCTCTCTAAATGTGCACACCTGGAGATTGCAAACATCAAATAGGTCAGTAAATCTCTCACAAACAGGAAGTGGACCACACCATTGATCCTGCCAAAAATCAGTTTCTCTTCCACCACAAACCACCATGAATCTACATTGAAGATACCAATGTTTCACTTTCAGAAGATCCTTCCACACAGGGGAGTCCTGCTGCCTAAGCTTAATCCTCGAAATTCCATGCTTAATTCCATACTTCCCTTTAACCAAGGACTGCCAAATCCCTTCTTCCATCTCCAACCTCCACCACCACTTGCACAGGAGACTGATGTTGAATAACTTAAGATCTTTGATACCTAACCCCCCCTTTAGTCTTAGGTTTGTTAATCAAATTCCATCTAACCAAATAATATTTCTTTTTGGAATTGGTCCCTTGCCAAAAAAAAACTCCTAATGATTTTGGTCATTTCTTCCAAACAAGAGGAAGAAAGCAAGTACATAGACATATGGTAGATAGGAATGCTACTCAAAGAAAACTGAATCAAGATTAATCTTCCACCAATAGATGAGTTATTGCCAGCCCAACCATCCAACCTTTTACTCAGTTTTTCCACCAAAGGCTTTAAGTCAGCAACTAAAATTCTGGAACCACAAACAGGCACCCCCAGGTATTTCATAGGCCAGTGTCCAATCTGACAGTTCAACATATCAGAATACAAGATACTCTTATCCGAATCCTCCAAGACCATGAATAGTTCACTCTTCATGAAATTGATTTTCAAACCTGACATAGCCTCAAACAAGTAAAGAATCATCTTAAGCTGTCTGACCTGATTCATATCATCCTGTATCATTAAGAGAGTATCATCAGCGTACTGGAAAATGGCCACCCCTTTATCAACCAGGTTAGGGACCAAACAAACAATTAGACCAATCTCCTAGGCTTGTTGAATGAGCTTGGCAATCCCTTCAGCTGCAAGATTGAACAGGAAAGGAGAAAAAGGATCTCCCTGCCTAACACCCCTGTGACTACCAAAATCTCGGCCCTTGATGTTATTAATTTTGACACACAGAGTACCATCCTTAACAATGTCTTCAATCAGTCTCCTCCACAGAGGGCTAAACCCCTTAAGAGTCACACAATGAAGCAGATAGGCCCAGTCAACCTTATCATATGCTTTTTCAAAGTCAATCTTGAAGACCACTCCCTGATGATTTTTCCTTTTTGCCTCATGAAGAATTTCATGGAGTGACATAACACCATCCATGATATTTCTACCTTTAATAAAAGAAGTCTGGCACTTAGAGATTAGTTTATCCATGAAGGGCTCCACCCTCATTGTGGCAACTTTAGTAATGATTTTGTACAACACTTGCAACAGGCAAATAGGCCTGTATTTCTGTAGGCAGTCCGCATCAGGGGACTTTTGCAGCAGAATTATCATGCCAAAATTAAGTCTATACAGACCAAGCTTTCCATTATACCAGTCAGGCAGTGCAGCCAGTGGCGTGTACATTCAGATATCGGCTCACCAGCAGCGCAGCGTCGGTTTGTCTTTACTTTCTTACTACTTCCTCAGATCCTAAAAAAGTGTCGGGAACTATACCAATAAACTGTATGAGATTAGTTCATTTGTGGCGACACTTTCTTTAGCATCGTAGGGAGTAGCTCGGTGCACAATTCATCTTAACGAGACCGATACTCCATATATACCGTCATGATTGTGGGCCGGTTAAAGACCCTAAAAGGGTTCCCGAGTTTTGTGACCACTAAACATTTTGCCTAGTTTATACGAGATCTACAACTAGATACAGCCGGCTCGCCAGTCGGTAAGCGTTCTATCGGCGGGGAAATTTCTATATGCATATCCGGAAAGCCTTCTCATGTGGGTGGAGCCCTAGCAGTCCTGCTCTCTTACATTTTTTCTCTAAACTCACATAGGTAGGCCCACCCCAGCACGTATTGAGTCTTTCTAACAAAAAAGCATGTTGCTATTTTTTTTGACATAAACAACCCTTTATTGATTAAATCACATCAATACAAATTGTTCACCGGAGAAAATCCGGGACAGAATGAAAAACATCACTAGATAAAATAGAAGAACAAGACTTCGCAAGTAGATGTGCTGCTTCGTTTAGAGATCTCTTCACGTGGACAAACGAGGCCGTGGTGAAGCCTCTAGTCAGGAAATGAATATCGTCCACCGCCATGTCGACCACCGACCTGTCTGCGTCCCTGGAGTTGAGGCGCTGCACCAAGGAGAGGCAGTCTAAGGCGAAAACAACGCGGTCCACTCCTTCACGAGCAAAGATGAAAGCTTGCTTGAGGGCTAGGGCTTCGGCATGTTCATGCGAAGTCAAGCCGGGAAGTTGGTGCCAACATGCGGCGCAAAACTTACCCGCGTGGTCTAGGACAATGACACCCGCCCCCATCCGATCAGAGACCTCAAATATCGATGCATCTGAATAAATCGCAAAAGTACCCGGAGACGGTGGAATCCATGCCGAAGAAGAAGCAGTGGGTTCATGCCTGGGAGTCGGTGTAGCTGTGAGGAGATTCGATCTGATCAGGTCAAGGTAGGCCAAAATCTTGCCACTGGTGCGCTGCGGGTCAGGTTTAGCTCCAGCATTTCGCACCTCGTTCTGAGCCTCCCAAATATGCCAGAAAGCAACTGTGAGAGCTGCCGCATCGCATTGGAGCGTGATAGGAACTCGAAGATCCATTGTCGATAACCCACAAGTTTCTTGCCATCCAGTTTGAGGGAGACATGCTTTTTCACCTCGCACAAAACTGTGAGCAAACTGACAGAAAAGTATTGCATGCGCTATGTCCTCTAATTGGTTGTACATTGTTGGATAGGAGAGACACCCAGATTTATTCGAATATTTCTCATTTTTGGAGTATGCCTCGGGTGGAGCAAGAATTATACGATGTCAGGCTGTGATCGTTAGCTCAAAACTGCCTGTCATGCGCGGGAATGGAACAGGAAGGGCGCGTGAACGTTGGGTGCAACCACCCTCGTGGCTGATGCTCCCTAGTTCAAAATTAGATTGTTTGTCTAAATATATATAGATGTATCTAGATATTTTTAGTACCCTTCCGTCTCGAATTAATCGTTATGAATTTGTCAAAATATGGATATATCTACATGCATATTTTGACAAATTGAAGGTCATTAATTCGAGAGGGAGTATATAGATATATTCGATATTTCGACAAACACAATTCGTCTAATTCCGAACAGAGAGAGTACATGTGAGAGCTAGCGCAGTGTGCCCGCATGCGAGTCTTGAACCTTCTACAATAATATCTCCGAAATAGAGTCTAATTTTCTTTTCTATGTGCTCGGATATCTGAAAAATATCTATTCCCTTCGTTTTGAAATAATTGTCGTTGGGGTGGATGTATGTAGATGCATTGAAGTTTAGATAAATTCATTTCAGCTCATTTCAACGATAATTATTTTGAGAAGGAGGAAGCACATATTGTACTCCATACAATCACAATTGTGGGCCGGTTAAGGGTTTATCTTGAGTTTTCCCTAAGAAGGTACTCGAGGTTTGTGAGCACTAAATATTAATTTTCCCTACTCACTCCGTTCACTTTTATAAGACATACTATTTAACATTTCAATTTTAACCACCTACATAGTAAAATGAGTGAAGTTATGTATAAAATGAGTATAAATTCACTTATTTTAGAATGTATGTGGTATAAAAAAACGGACGGATGGAGTACTTCATACGAGAATGATTGTACAAGTAGATATATTATAAATTGTGACTTACAATAATGGATTTCACTTAATCTGAACTTCTAAGACGTTTTATATTTATGAACAAAGGGAGTATAAATATCTCAATTATTATATTTTCATATAAATAAAGAGGAAAAGCTTCACCTCGAAGACTATGTCAATGTCCTAAACGACTATTCCTGTTTCTTCAAAATTGGGACTATATATTAAGAAGCAACAAAATCTGTAGCATTACAATTAGACTTGGTCAGTCCAACCACGCAGGGAGGCACTGAACCAATCAACATCACATCAGTAAACACATCTGCAAGTTTGTGAGCCACCGAATTACCTGAGCGCTTCACTATGGAGACCACATAATTGGGGAAGAAATTGAGCAGTCCTCTGATTTCTTTAGTGATACCTCCAATAGCAGACCTGGATCCGATTCGGTTCTTCAGCTTGTTGACAACCGAGGCACGATCGTTCTCCAGCCAAATAGGACCATTGTGTAGTGGGATGATAAATTTAGTGCTCATCAAACCAGCAGTATCTTCAGCATATTTAGCATTTGGACAGTGATGGGATTTTCCGAACGCAGAGAGAATAACTTTGCCATAGTTATCACTGACGCGGGGAGGGGGGGGGGGATCGGGTGGGGCTACCCGGTTCAAGGCCCAGAACCTAAGCCCAGAGAGAGGTGCCACCTACAGTTCTAGAATGCCCAATTTAAGCCCACCCGCAAAGACTTGCGGGTCAAGAAGTTGAAACTTGTAACCGACCTTAAGCTAGGGTTTGTAACCCCTCCGGATACGGTTTGAGACCTGGTCACCTATATATAGCCAGGAGAACCACCAAGGAGGGGGGCCAATAAACTTCTCACCACCAAATCCTTGAGCTCGAGATCATACTCTCGACTCGAACACCCCCCTTTGTAACCGATCTACTCATAATAAAATCGAAAGAGCAGGAGTAAGGGTTTTACCTCTACGAGGGCCCCGAACCTGGATAAATTGTGCCCCTGTTAGCCGACGATCGTCACCAGCGTCCATACATTCTTTTAATCGAAACCCTACCGGATCATTCGAGGGACTTGTTGAGATGACTAATCGACAATTGGCGCTGTCTGTGGGAACATAGGGCGCTTGATCTACGGAGTCTTCGGCCTCATCATCGTCAACCTTCAGCTGGAGCCCCGAAACCTCGACTCCAGCGGAACCGATCCGCTTCGGGTCGATCATCGTCGCGCCCCACTCGCCGGAATCGCGCACGGCGTTCAACGGATTGGAAAAGAGCGCCAGCTTGACGTTCGGGAGCCTCCACTTTCATGCCAACAAGGCGGGAATCTTGCACTTCCCCGAGCAGATCGATCTCGGCGAATCAGACTCCGAGTCTGTCTCAAGCCCAGCAACCCTCGACTTGCTGCCCGACGACGCTGGTCGCGACCTAGCGCCCAGCGGTGGATCCATCCGTCCCAGCATCCGCAAATTCCACACTATCGCGGCTGAGGAACCTTCTCGGGTTGGTAAAAGTTGTCGACCCACGCCTAGTACCCGCGAGCCATATCTGGCTCAGGTCTGCATGGCAGGATCAGCTGATCCACCCGAGGAAACTGAGGAAAGCCGGAAGGAGCGAGAGCGCATCAAAGTGTCGCGAGATACCTGGGCCAGAGCGAAGGATGCCGTACACCTAGGCCAGCCAGTCGCGGAGGGAGCTCCCCATGAAGATCTGACCGCGTACCACTATCATCTGGTGCGAGCAGGTCGACTGACCAATGAAGCCCCCAGGAATCTGGAAGCACGAAAGAAAGCGGCGAATGAGTCAAGCGCGCGCCGTGCGGCCCTCTCCCAAACTCGCTCGGTGGGAAACAATCCCCCGAAAAAGAGATATGTCTCGTAGACCGCTGCCATGGATCGCGAATCCCTCAGCGGAATCAGTAAGACACTCGAGACATCCCTCATGCACGTCGACGACGACGACAACGTGCACCCGCCGACTCCCGCCGCCGCACGCTTGACAGCAGCCAGATACCTACAGGCGAACCAACCGCTCGAGAATGATCCTTGCGCGGAGCAATTCCGACAATTCCAGAAGGGGCTAGGCATGGCGGCCGCAAGAATCGCCGCCCAAGGATGCAGGCACACGACAGCGCAAGAAACTGAAAAGAACCCTCGGAAGGATAAGGAAATACCCCGCAGACGCGTTAGCACGTCACCTAGAAGGAAGGAATCACCTCTTCGCGCCCGAGGGAAAGAAGCCCGGCGCCGTGGCGGTAGAGTAGCAGCGATGGTTGCCCGAGAGATCGTGATCGTAGTCCACGACATCACAGCAGCCGCTCGCGACACAACAGTAGGGAGCCGCGGAAGGAGGATAATCGCGACCGGCCCAAATACGACGCACGAAACAACATCACGCAAAACAAGGTCAATAGGGCTCGAGCAATCAGGAACCGCGCACGATCGCTATCCGCATCTTCCGACGAGGAGGCATGCGGCGCATTGTGCTTCACCCGCGACATCCGCGAGGCACCGATGCCCAAAAGGTTCAAACTTACGACCGTGGTACCGAAGTACGACGGGTCACAAGAGCCCAAGTCTTGGCTATCAGATTACCTCACAGCAGTAAAATGCCAATGTGGGAATAAGACAACGGCCATGCAGTACCTGAACCTACACCTTGTAGGAGCTGCACACAGCTGGCTCGAAGGAAGACCGCAAGCATGCTACGGGTCATGGGACTATCTAACCTACGACTTTCGCAAAAACTTCCAAGCAACGTACAAAAGACCCGCGTCTATATAGGAGCTGTGGGCGTGCAGGTAGAAGAGTGGCGAGTCTACTCGCGAATATATTCAGCGATGGACCACGCTCAAAAATACGTCGAGAAACATGTCTGAAGTGGTTGCGGTTGAAGCTTTCACCAAAGGAGCTCGGCGCACTGCTTTCCGAGAAGAACTGGGACGAGCTGTGCCCAAAACCATCGGAGAGTTGATGGCAATAGCCGACAGATGGGCTAACGACGAAAATTCCGTGCGCAACGAGAAAGCATCTTCACCCGCGCCTAAGGAAGATCACCACGGTCGAAAGAAGAAAAGGAGACAATATGACCACGACGATCGAGAAGAACTGGTGGCAGCAGAGTTCACCAGAAATCGTGACAACGGGCCTCGTGGAAATCCCGAATAGAAGCCAAAACCAGATGACAAAACTCCCGAGGAAGACATTGACGGTTATTGCATGCTACATCTATTCACAGATAAGCGCACAGGCAAGACCAAGACAACTAATATCCTCAAGGACTGCCGAAAGTTCTAGGACATCCACGAGGGTTACACGAAGAAGACCAGAGCCGCAGTCAACCATGGATACCCGCAACTCCCAGGAGGATACCAGTCGCCACAACCCCTACCTCCACGAGGACATCAGAACGCGGTATTAGCCACGCTACCAGCGCCACCCGCCGCAAACCAGGGAACCAACGGGTACCCGAACCCACAACGACTCCTAGGAATGATACAGAAGGTCTGCCCCTCTCGAAGGGTCCAGAAGACAAACACACGCCAAGTGATCATGGCAGTACAAACACCATCGTCCACACCCGAATAACTGAAGATGGCAGATCAGTCTATAAATTTCTCCAAAGAAGACCATCCTCCTCGGGTATACCGACCGGGACACGACGCGCTCGTTATTCAGGCGCAGATAGGCAATTACGAACTCGCGCGAGTGTTCATGGACGACGACAGCGGAATCAACATCATTTACACGGACACATTCCGCAAGATGAACAAGAACCTGGACGGACTCGTAGAGTCAGAAACATCCTTCCACGGGATAGTACCAGGAAAAGCAGTCCGACCACTCGGAACAATCAACCTGGAGGTGGTGCTCGGAAACCCGAGAAACTACAGGAGAGAGTTTCTCGACTTTGAGGTAGTCGAGTGGCCCTCACAGTACCACGCCATTCTCGGCCGAACAGCGTTCGCGAGATTCATGGCAGTACCCCACTATGCCTACCTGAAGCTCAAACTCCAAGGGGAATACGGCACCATCATCATAGATGGCGACTTCCAAAAATCAGAAAAATGCGATATTGAGTTCAACGAAATCGCGAAATCTTTCGGGATGCAGGAGGAGTTAGAGGAGTTAGCAAAGACCACGGATCACTCCGTGATGCTGCTCACCAAAAAGAACGCCCCAGAACTCGAGTTCAGTGCAAATAGCGACACTCGAAAGCATCAAGTGCACCCGAGAGAATACGCGAAGACGGCGATGGTGTCCACCACCCCATCGTCCGCATAGGAAGGCGCGCTCGTCGAACTCCTCCGTGAGTACTGGGAAATCTTCGCCTGGCAGCCTTCAGATATGACAGGGATACCCAGGGAGTTCGCCGAGCACTCACTCGAAGTATTCAAAGACGCCAAACCTATCAAGCAAACGAGCGGACGATTTTCCTAGCCAAAGCCGAAGGCACTCGGAGAAGAGGTGAATAGACTACTCGCCGCAAAATTCATCATAGAAATAAAAATATCCACCTGGTTAGCAAACCCGGTGCTGGTCCCGAAAAAAAACACTGACATCCTTTGCGTGTGCATCAACTACACGCCGTTGAACAAACACTGCCCCAAGGATAACTTCCCCTTGCCACAGATCGACCAGATCGTGGACTCCACTTCAGGCTGCCAGCGACTCTCCTTCTTGGACGCCTACTCGGGCTATAATCAGATCAGGATGAAAAAGGAGGATGAGGAGAAGACAACGTTCATCACACCTCACGGTGCTTACTGCTACACGACAATGCCCTTCGGGCTGAAAAACGTAGGCGCAACATATCAGCGTTGCATGCAAAAATGCCTTGCCAAGCTCATTGGCAAGAACGTACAACTGTACGTTGACGACATCATCATAAAAACTCGAGTGGAGGACACACTCCTCGAGGATATCAGAGAGACATTCGACGCTCTCAACGCGTACATGATCAAGCTTAACCCGACAAAATGCGTCTTTGGTGTTCCTGCAGGACAACTTCTCGGGTATCTGGTGTCCGCCCGAGGAATCGAAGCCAACCCGAACAAAATTCAAGCAATCTTAACAATGAAGGAGCCAACCAATCTTCGTGGCATACAACAGCTCGTGGGAAGACTAGCCGCTCTGAGCAGATTCATCGCAAGATTAGGCGAGCAAGCGCTGCTGTTCTATAAGTTGTTGAAGAAAACAGATAAGTTCGAGTGGACGCCCGAAGAAAAAAAGGCGTTCATCGACCTAAAAAGAGTACTGCAGAGCAAGCGCGTCAGGAGAAGGAGCCCCTATACCTCTACCTATCCGCAACATACCAAGTCATCAGCACGGTTATTGTCGTGGAGCGGCCAGAGGAGGGAAAAGTGTATGGCGTTCAGCAGCCAATATATTACATCAGCGAGGTGCTTTCGCCGTGCAAGCAGCGATACCCTCACTATCAGAAGCTCGCGTATGGCGTAGTCCTCACAGCACGAAAGCTCAAGCATTACTTCCAGGAACATACCATCACGGTGCTAAACGACGCATCACTCGGTACTATCATGAACAACCCCATGGCATCCGGAAAAATCGCAAAGTGGAGCAGTGAGCTAGGCGCCTGGGACATAATATACGCAGGGCGCAACTCTGTAAAATCCCAGGTCGTCGTGGAGTTCCTAAGCGAGTGGACGGAGCTGCAAACACCATGACCCCCAGAATACACGATCAACTGGATCATGTATTTCGATGGGTTGAAAAGAAACGAGGGAGCCAGTGCAGGAGTCATTCTCATATCTCCCAGGGGTGATAAGCTGCAGTACGTCTTGCGATTGGACTTCCCACCTGATGACCCAGCATCCAACAACAACGCGGAATACAAGGCCCTCCTACACGACATTGAAATGGCGATCGCCTGCGGAGCCACTCGATTGATGATATATGGGGATTCTAATCTCATCATGCAGCAGACGATGAAGGAGTGCGATGCTATCGCGGATAGCATGTCCGCCTATCATGACATGTACGATCTACTCGAAGAAAGTTTCAAAGGGTTCGAACTGAAGCACATCGCGTGATCGAGCAATGAGGAAGCAAACAAGCTGGCAAACATGGGGTCAACAAACGCCCCCCATCCCGCCAAGAATCTACTTCAAAAGAATGATTAAGCGATCAGTCGAAGTCAAGAAGCCAGCGGGAACACCCACATCAGTGGAAACAGACACCAGCCCGCAAATCGCTATCATCGAGCTCATCCACAATATTTCAAGGCAAGTTTTTCTGGTCGAGCCAGTCTGGACGCAGAAATACCTCAACTACTTGTCCAACAAACAGCTCCCAGCAGACATTTGCGACTCCCGGAAAACAGTACGGCGCAACAAGTCCTTTCGGGTGATCAACGGAGAGCTATACAAACAAAACATATCAAGAGTATTGCAAAGATGCATAGCACCCGAAGATGGCAAGGAGCTGCTCCGAGACATACACCAAGGAGACTGCGGGCACCACGCCAGTTGGAGGAGCAATCGTGGGCAAAGCTTTCAGGGCAGGATTCTACTGGCTCACGGCAGCCAGATACGCCAAAGATCTAGTCGACAGATGCAATGCCTGCCAAAGGTTTGCGCGCAAGCCACACGCCCCTGCCACAGAACTCTACATGATCCCTATCGCCTGACCCTTCTCTCAATGGGGGCTAGATATGGTGGGACCGCTGCGCAAGTCAACACCTGGAGGATACACCCACCTGCTCGTAGCAGTCGACAAATTCACGAAGTGGATAGAGGCTATGAAAGTCACCTCCGCGCACGCCGAGTGCGCCGTGAGATTCCTCGAGTCCATCGTGTGCAGATTCGGCATACCGCACAACATCATCACGGATATCGGCAGCAACTTCACAACCAAAGAAACGCATGACTTCTACGAGGAAAAAGAAATCACCCTCAGCTTCGCCTCGGTACCTCACCCGCAAACTAATAGCCAGGTCGAACGATCTAATGGATTAGTTTCGGCTGGCCTAAAGAAGCGGCTCCTGGATCGGCTGCACCCAGCAGCAGGGCACTGGGCCGAAGAACTACCATCAGTGCTATGGAGCCTACGAACAACACCAAATCGATCGCCAAACTACACGCCATTTTTCATGGTATACGGAGTTGAAGCCGTCCTACCCGAAGACGTCAAATTCAGTGCCCCACGAGTCGTTGCATACAACAAAGAAACCTCAAACAAGACACTCGAGGAAGATATGGACGCACTGGACAAGATCAGGGACATTGCACTCGCAAGATCCGCAGTCTACCAGCAATCGCTGCACAACTACCACAGTCGCCGCATACGCCACAGATCCTTCGTAGTAGAATACCTGGTGCTGCGGCTCAAACAAAAGGAAGGACACAAGCTCGAGCCACCATGGCAGGACCTTTCATAATACATGAAGTCATCCCAGGAGGCGCCTATCGCTTGAAGAACACGAAGACCGGTGGTATCTACTCCAACCCGTGGAACGTGGCGCACCTCCGCTAATTCTACCCCTAGGATTATTCTACTCGCAACAAATAAGGCTGTACCAGCCACTTTGTAGCCCGATCAAACACATGGCTTCTCAGCCATATCAATAAACATATGGTTTCTCAACCATAGCTATCGCGTTTTTCCCCGTACATGCTAAAACGACAGGTACACACCCCGAACACACGGGGGCTACGCCTAACTAGCATCGTCACATTCCTTCGAATGCTGCAACTCGATAAAATAATACAAGATACAACAAGGTGCACTCCTTATAAATACCTTAAATATATCGAGTGAAATATACAAGGTCACAAGGCTTCCACCTTCAAACATCTTACAACAAAATATAAGATATTTACATCTTAAAATTACAACTGACGGCGAGCAGCCGCATCCGCAAGCAATTGATCAATCTCCTCAGAGGTCAGTCGAACAATCTGCTCCGCTGCAGGACACACGTCCGCATAATGGGGAGAAAGATCCACCGGAGGACCTCTCGAGTTAGGAAGTCGTGCCATCGAGCTAAAGTTGACCTTAGGACAGTCGAACGAAGGAAAGGGCCACTTGAGCTCCACTGATAAGTTGTTGACGTACACACTCTCGAACTTCCCCTACCCGACGAAAAATCCTTAGGTAACCACTCAAGTCTTTTGGGACAACATCCAAGGGATAAAACGCCCGATGGACAGAAGACAGAGCCTCGCGACAAGACTCGACGAGTATCTGCGCCTGACTCGCCCGGTATTTCAGGGTGGCCATGGCAAAACCTCGACTGCGGTCAGACCAGAAGTTACTCGCGTGGGACTTTGAGTTACCCGACTCAAGAGAAATGTGATTGTCCACCCAATGAGTTTCACAGACTCCGTCAGGTTCAACAACTACAGAAGCAACGAACACGTCAAAACGAAGACGGAAGCAAGCAGCGAAGTACTCGGGGGCTCGCAAACTTACAGAGCATGCCCTTCGCAACAGCCACCAGTTCTTCCATCACAAACTGCTCACGCTCCGCCTCAAGTTTCTGCTTTGACTTGGCAACATTAGCCACGGCTCGCAGAGCCTTCAGCTTACGATCGCCATCCGCGACACAGTCACAGAGTGATTCAAATGTGCTGGTAGCAGCAACCAAGGGATTAAACTGCGAAGCAGTCCCACTCGAAGACTCTACACTGGAATCCACTACCTGGAAGAGAACAAAGAAGGTTCAGAAACAGCACAAGATCTCACTCGAGAATATACCACCAATCCTCGGGCGCTCGGGGGCTACTCCCATCGGGAGAATACAAAGTAAGGCGCAAGAATCAAACGCTGACGCTTTCAGAAAATACTTCGACTATGCAAAATAAAATACGGCAATACATACCAAGGTTCATTACATCAAGAGCAAAAGAAAACAAAAAGTTGTCCTACGGAGCTGCAGAAGTAGTTCCACTCGCGGAAGGCCTTCCCTTGCGACTAGCACGGGAAAGCACCACAGAAAGCATCTTCGCGAGCACTTCAGCACGATCGCCAAAAGGACGGATTGCTACATTATTGCCAAAGGAGTCGCGAGGAACGTCCGAGTACACCTTCTCCAGGTCACCCGAGACCCCGTGTGCCAAGGCAAACTGGATAGCCATCCTGGCCCCGCCCTCGGACTGCGCGACCGAGTACTCCTGGAGAAGATCTTCATCACCCAGGAATGCCTTCAAGAGACCACCCAGCGTAGGGGGAACCTCCACGTCCACCAGTAGGAGCTCGGTGAATCGCGTCAACACTCGGGTGGCTTCACCAACGAGGGAGAATATTATACTCGCGTGCTCCTGAAGCTGGGTACACGTGTCCGTGAGGGCATCCAGTTGTTGGCTTCCAGGCAGCTCCAGCAAGCTTCTGAGCCAAAGGTCGGATGGTGCCGACAAGGTCGTGGTCGTGCTTCGCACCCGCCTCTTCTAGTTTCTTCAGCGCTCCCTGAGATTCTACGAGGTTCCCCTCAAGGTCGGCTGAGGGCTTGTGAGTGGACTCCAACTCCTTTAGGGAGGAATCCAGCTCCGTCTCAAGGGCTTTCACCCGAGTGACAACTTCAGCCTTCCCAGCCTTCAGGCGAGTAACTTTGTCTTTAATACAAAGGATGCAGCTGGAGCAACCATTACAATAAAAAAGAAACGGTAAGGACAAGAAAGACGCACTATCTTACCTTGAAGGGAACGGCCGTCCTGGACAAGCCGGTCGCAATCCACCCTAAGGGAAATGCAGTCCGCTTCAGCCAAAAGCACTCGACGCCCGAAAGCGGCGAGGGAGTCGAGGAGAGCCTGCAAAAAAATCCAAGGCATCAATCCAAGTCAAAGATGTATAACTTGAGCCTACACACGACTGTACACAGTCGAGTGTAGCCTCGGGTGCTACTCCCATCAGGAGCACTGCCGTGCACCCGATAGAATTGAAGGCAAACGAAGAAACAGGAGAAGAAAATTTCGACTTGAGTCTGTGGCCAACTGCAAGCAATTGACCACAGACTCGGGGGCTACTCCCATCGGGAGCACTGTCGTGCACCCGATAAACTTCGAACAAGCAAAGCAAGATGCGAGAAGATAAATGGACTTACTTTGCCCTGGGCAGTAGACAGAGGGTATGCCGAGCTACCCGAAACTTCCTTACTCGCGGATGCTCCACCCGCGAAGCTAGGACTTGGAGATCTTCGGGCAACCTCAGCAGCTGGAGCTTCATCCGCGGCAGCCTCTTTTCTCTTCACGAAAGGAATCGAAGAAGCAAACCGGCCTGGGCTGATAGTCCTAAGACTGCTGCTAAAAACAGAATCAGATAAAGATCTAAAACTGACAAAGGGTAGAAGATTCGCGGTTAAGAACGAAGCGCAAAGGACTTACTCATCCTCGTCATCATCGTCTAGAACGTCTATGTTCCAGGCGGTGGGAACCTTCGACTGACGACCTGTGGGAGGAAGCACGTTGAGAGGAGCCACCCGAAGGGGATCAGTGTCCTTGGCGGCCTCGTCACCCAAGGAGCTACCCTTTGAAGTGACCTCATCTTCCTCGTGCCTACGGCGCTGGAGTTGGTCGCTACCCGACTCCTCCTCATCATGTATATAATTGCGTTCGGAGCTCGAGTCAGCCTCCGCGACTCTAGTCTCATGGGGGGCTTCCATGTTACTCGCCAAAAGATCTGAGACTTCGTCTGCAGAAACTCGCGGATAGCATGTGGCCACGTCCTTGTTATACAGAAGAAGAGCAAATGAAAATATCAATCGAAGGAGGCTCCGGCGTGGAAGAACAAAAATCAAGAAGGAAAGACACAAAAATCTCACCTAGGTCGGAGGATTCCCCGTTTCGAATGGTTTGAGAGGACATGTCGAATAGACCTCTCCTTTCTTCAGCTTGGTGATGGCCACGATCTTCTTCTCGAAGTCGGCGTTCGAAAGAATGTCCTCGCAAACACGGCTCGGGTCCTTGACGCCCTGCTACTCCCACATGATGCTTGGCCTCGCCTGAAGAGGATGGATCCTTCGACGAAGGAACACATCCGACAGCTGTATCCCATACAGCAGGGTCCCTGATGCCTTGTCTCGAAAGCTTGCCACCTTCGCGAGTAGGGGGCGACAATTCTACCTTCCTCGGCAGTGAACGAGTGCAGCCAAGATTTCCTTCTCTTCAAAGGGGCGAATGGTTGGACCTAAGGGGCTCCACTCGCTCTCTTGTCAGTGACGTAGAACCACTTCATCCGCCACCCTTGCGCTGAGTCGACGAAGTACATATCCATGTAGGGGATGTCCTTACTCGCCTGAATCCCAAAGACTCTGGTACGCAGCGGCTCCCGAACCTTCTCGCGTGGCTGCGCCTTCTCCCGGAAGATTCGCACCTTGAAGATGGCCTTCCAGAGGCCCCAGTGCGGGCGGATCCCCAAGAAGCACTCACAAAGCACGATATGTGCTGAATCGCGTTCGAAGGGAGATCGTGCAGCTGTATGCCGTAGACATACAGTAGCCCGAGTAGGAAGGGATGGAGGGGGAGAGACAGACCACGGGAGACGTGCTCGGAGAAAAACACGCGTTCGTTGGCGTGCGGGTTGGGAACCTCCTTCTTCTTGGACATGCGCACGCGCTTGTCAGCTTCAGGAGGGAGCAGTCCCTCTCGCTGCATCCCAGTGATGCTCTTCTTGGTGGTGATCGCGGCGCGCCAATCTCCCGTCTTCACGGGAGGCGACGCAGAAGCACTTGACACATCCTTCAAGGACGACACGGCGGCTCTACGTTTCTTTCCTCCCGCCATTGGAGTTTTCCTTGATGCTTACAGAGAGAAAGGTGTGCGCGAGGAGGAAGAAGGTGAACAAAGGGCCGGGAGATTTACCCCTCTCCTATAGGTCATTATTTATACACAAGCTTGGCTGATCCAAGCCGTAGATCTAGCAACGTGGCGCCCATCGTGGCTGCCACGCGTGAAGTGGAAACGAAGCGGCAGCAAGCAGTTACGCTAGCACGATCTTTACAAAAGATTGTGCGTATTTACAGCGCGCCGCCAGCGGGAAAACCGGACACGACCTATCGTCTCCGATAAAGAAGCTGACAAGATGGGCCCAAGCGCTCTACTCCGCTCCATCACGTCCCATCGGGAGGATTCAGAACAAACGAGTGCGTAGTTACATCACTGCATACCTCATCAAGACGCGAAATTTCTTTCGCATAAGCACCCTGACACGAAATCTCTTTCGTATGGGCAGATCAAGACGCGAAATTTCTGTCGCATAAGCACCCGGACACGAAATCTCTTTCGTATGGGCACATCAAGACGCAAAATTTCTTTCGCATTAGCACCCTGACACGAAATCTCTTTCGCATGGGCATATCAAGACAAATTTCTTTCGCATAAGCACCCTGACACGAAATCTCTTTCGTATGGGCACGTCAAGACAAAATTTATTTTGTATAAACATGACAATGTGAAATCTCTTTCGCATAAAATCAACAAAGAAAGAAGATCTCTTCACCTGGGGATTCGCAAGAAGATGATTAAGGTAAAATTGCGAGTGTGCGGCTCCCGCCACTCTACCACACGATGTACTTACACATCCCTATCCTGGATCGTTTGGCCGATTAGGCACGTCCGGATGCCGTATTCTTTCGAGTACGAAGGTAAGACCCAAAGATCTCTCTTGTGGGCATGGAATCACACTCAAGCTGCGCCCTCCAGTAAATTTCCGTGTCAACAACACGAAGAAAAATCCTAGCGGACGCGCCGGTACCCCTTTAGGTTAAGTTCGACTCGGTAAGAGCTCCACGGCCCAGTTGCAACAATCACCTCGCCAGATTTGAGTCGGAGGTATCGAGTTTGTGTAGGCCAGAACCGTTTTTTCCCTAGATGCAATTAATTGTCCCTAATCTTTCGGGAGAGCCAAGCGACTGAGCCACATCCTTCTGCAAAAACAGCCAGTACAAAGGCACATTTATCACTCGATGCTCGAGTACAAAAGTGCACCGCGCACACTGTATGTGCCCTTCAAATCAAGTGATTGAAACAGTCAATCGAAGGAAATCAAAACGAACTTTGGGTGTCCACCCGACAGATTCTCAGTCGAGTAAACACTCGGGGGCTACTGACGTGGGGGCGAATCCTGGACCTATCGGGTGAGTCTACCCGGTCCAAGGCCCAGAACCTAAGCCCAGATAGAGGTGCCACCTACAGTTCTAGAAGGCCCAATTGAAGCCCACCCGCAAAGACTTGCGGGTTAAGAAGGAAACTTGTAACCGAACTTAAGCTAGGGTTTGTAACCCCCCAGGTACGGTTTGAGACCTGGCCACCTATATAAAGCCAGGAGAACCACCAAGGAGGGGGGCCAATCAACTTCTTACCACCAAATCCTTGAGCTCGAGATCATACTCTCGACTCGAGCACCCCCCTTTGTAACCGATCTACTCATAATACAGATCGAAAGAGCAGGAGTAAGGGTTTTACCTCTACGAGGGCCCCGAACCTCGGTAAATCGTGCCCCTGTTAGCCGATGATCGTCAACAGCGTCCATACGTTCTCTTAATCGAAACCCTACCGGATCATCCGAGGGACTTGTTGAGATGACTAATCGACAGTCACAAAGGATGGCGCCCCAAGATCCAGTCTTTTTGCCATCTTTGAAACCAGAATCGAAGTTTAGCTTAGCCCAGCCTGATGTAGGATTAGTGCATATGCAGTTTTCTCCATTGGAACCCTTATATTTTATTTCGACCTCGGAAAATATTGGTTGTTTTCCCTCAGGGTCAGTCAGCACAATCGCATCTCTCTTGTTGAGTCTCCATCTTCTAACTTTATGCACAGTTGGGAGAGCATAGTTGCCATTCTGAGTTTTATGTGCATTTGTCCCAAAAACATTATTAATTGATTCATGATGTGTTATTGCTTGTTCTCTAATTATTTGTTCTAGTCTTCCTCATTAACTTTCAAGGTGTCATGGCATTTATGTTTTGCCCCACTCTTAAGGACTAGCAAAATATCACTTTGCCAGGCTTTCTCTATACTTGAAACAAATGTATATCTTTTGTTGCATCGTTATTCCTGATCTTCTATTTGTGTTAGTTCTCATGATGCAAGGTGATTGCTATGCTTCATTATTAAAATTATATTTATCATGCACGTGTTGAAATTCTATGATCTCACCTTACGAATGCTTTTACATTATTGATGATCAAGTTTATGTTGGTAGCATGTCACCTCGAAAATTTTGTGTTTTTATCGTTTACCTACTCCAGGACGAGTAGGAACTAAGTTTGGATATGTTGATACGTGATGCATGTAAAATGCATACATGAACTTTGCATGTTATTACTTGTTTTTCCTACATATTAGCAACTTATATTCATGTTTTATAATGATTTGGGGGATTTTCTAAACAATCCCCCTTCTTTTGGTTCTAACCCTGTTTTTCCAGAAAACGTACTTTTTAGTGTTTCAGACTTTCCGGGAGCTTCGGGACTCCAAAAAGGGCAAGGCCAAAGAGCACGGTTCAGAATTTTCGAGACGAAGACCATGGGCCAAAGTAGAGGGGTTGTAGATCATTTACTTGACTATACCTATTCATGGCTCCTTCCTAGAAGAAACAACTAAGACTAAAACATGTGCTTCACTAATTGTGACAACCACACGAACAAAACACCTATTGCTAGAACACTTGCTCCCTTGAGATACTTGAGATATTTACTGCTTGCTACTTGTGAAACTTGCTTAGAAACTTGCTTTAGAAACTTGCTCTAGGATTACTTGCATTTTAAACTTGCTTCACTAGTTACTAGACAAACCACACTCCACGTCACTTGCTTTTAATTAGTTAGTTCCTTTTAGTCAAACTTATTGCTTTGCATAAACAGCCATATAAGAGGGTTATAGGGCTTTAGAGAATAGATAGCTTACCTTCAGCTCCTCGTGGGTTCGACACTCAAATACTTATCAAAAGGTACTACAATTGATCTCCTGCACTTGGGAGTCATCAAGCACTTTTCTGGCGCCGTTTCCGGGGAGCGTTGTGCCAAGCTTTTATTCTTGTTTGCATTGCAGACTAACATATAAACCTAAAACACAAAAAATTATAAAATGGAAAACAATCAAACAATTTTAGAACTGTATAATATCTACCTTGAATTAGGACATGAAGTGTTTGAGGAGAAATTGAAAAATTATTTGCACAACAATCATATTTGTGATAGTACTAATTCTTTGAACACCTTTATTGCTAAGGAAAACCTTGAGCTTGTGGAAGCTTGTCTTGATGAATATGATATTTTTAGTCCCCCTACTATTGAGGATAAAAATGATATACTTGCTGATTCTATGGAAAGTTTTAAGCTTGGGGAAGTTGGTTTTGATGAGCATGATGTTTCTAGATCCCCAAGCTTGGAGGAGAAAATTCACTTTGATGATACTATGCCTCCTATATATGATGATTGCAATGAAAATTATGAATGTTTAACTCCTACTATCACTAATGAGGATTTTACTTATGTGGAGAGTAGTGATTCTTTTATGCATGTGGCTCATGATAAGAATGTTTTATGTGATATTCATATTGTTGAATCTATTCATGATGCTACTGAAAATTATTATGAGAGAGGGAAACATGGTTACACATATTTCAACAATATTAAGTTTCCCCTCTTTATGCTGAAAGTATTGAAGTTGCACTTGATCTACCTTTCTATGCTTGCTATTATGTGCTTCTTTTATTTGTTTCATTACAAAATGCCAATGCATAGCAAAGAGGTTAGACTTAAAAATAAATTGTTTAATATTTTTTGGTGTGTTCCTTATGCTTTAATTTCATATTCGGTTTGAGCACACATTTATGTCTTTTCAACATGTAAAATACCTTTACCTACTGTTATCTATCATTTAGTTTAAGATTTTCATTTTATAAAATTTTTGGGAAAGTAAATGAGAAGGATGAGTAATGGAGAAGTTGGGGTCGACCTTGAACATGTTTTGTTCATGCCAATGAAACCATTGCAAAGTCTCTATCATTAAAACTTTTTTCCAAAGCTAAAAACAATAAAAATATTAGTTCACTACTGTAACATCACATTTCTGTCTCATTTCTCATCTTAAATGACAAGAATAATCTTATATGAGAGATAGGATTAAACAATAGTAATTAGCTGTCAAGAAAACAAATTCCTGAACTTCACTGCGAAAAATGTTTAAAATCACAGAAGTGGAATTTTGACCTGGTAATTTACGACAGAAATATTTAGTTATCACTACATATTTCATTAGTTTTAAGTTTTCTGATTTGAGCAACTTAAGTGCCTCTAAAAATTCACTCTTTACGGGCTGTTCAGTTTTTGGCAGATTATGTCTTTATTTTGCATTGCTCTCATTACTTGTGTTTTGTGTGGTTCTTTTGATAAAGGAGCAATGCACAACTGTAGTAACAGTAGTTAATATTTATAATCAACTCATGATGTGTATTTGCTGTACCTATGTGGATTTTATTTATGGAGGCACTTTTTTTAGAAATGGGAGCCTGGGCCCCGGCCTCTGCATCAAAATGATGCACACAGCCGGTTTTTTTATTAAATAAAGAGAAACATCCAGAGTATATCAATTATTACAATCATGGGTCCGAAAGCGTGGCCACAAAGACAAGCCACCGAAACATAGGCGAACTACGCATTAATCCGCCTAGAATTAAGCCACCCAGCCTGGCTGTAAATAGCCCGAACGACCGCCATCAGTCGAGCACAGCCGGAATCCATAAGTCCTCGCTGATCCAATGGGAGAAGGAAAGCCCACATCTGGATAGAATAGACCGCCTTGTTTACAACCTGCAAAAAATGAATGTTCGTTTGTTTATTAAAAACTAAATCATTGCGGCAATTCCAGATTGCCCACAGGAAAGCAGCCGCACCAATTCGTATTCGTGCTTTTGTTTTCCTATCAATACCATTTAACCAATTACCAAACATATTCGCAATGCTAGTAGGTGGATAAATGCTATAAGTAAAGTGAATAAGACGCCAAATATCACGGGCAAACGGGCATGTTATAAATAAGTGTTCAACAGACTCATCTGCATCGCAAAAAACACATTTTTTACAACCATGCCAATTTCTCTTTATCAAATTATCTTTAGTAAGAATAACTTTTCTATTAAGGAACCAGAGAAAGATCTTAATCTTTAGTGGTACCTTTAGTTTCCACAAATATTTTCGTAAAAATCGTGTGGACCCATGCATCAAGTCAGCATAATACGATTTCACCGTAAAAACCCCATCCATAGTGAGATTCCAACGGAAAACATCTGACTGATTAGTTAATGACACATCCATCAACCTTTCAACCAGGTGCAACCAACGTTCCCTCGTGTGTCCAATCAAATTCCTCCGAAACCGAACGTCTAGAGGATTATTTGCTAACACCGCTGCGACTGTAACGTGTTTACTCGAAGCGATGTTATATAACGATGGATAGGATTGTGATAACGGTTTATCCCCTAACCATGTATCTTCCCAGAATCGCACTTGTTGACCGTTACCTAAAGAGAATTTGCCCCGTGAAAAGAATTCGTTTTTAACCTTCAATAATCCTTTCCAGAAGGGTGAATCAGATGGCTTACTCTCTACCTGCGATAACGTTTTATCTCCTAGGTATTTGTTATAGAGTAACTCTTGCCATACCCCTTCCTCAGACAAAAGTTTATAAAACCACTTACTCAACAGACACATATTCTTAATTTGTAAGACCTCTATTCCTAATCCCCCTTGATCTTTAGGACGGCAAACAATATTCCATTTTGTAAGACGGTACTTCCTCCTTTTGACATCACTTTGCCAAAAAAATCTGGAACGAAAGAAGTCTAAACGTTTCCGAACCCCCACTGGGATTTCAAAGAAAGATAGCAAGAACATAGGTAAACTAGATAGGACAGAGTTTATCAATACGAGGCGATCCCCATAAGACAATAGTTTGCCTATCCAAGAACTAAGTTTCGTGTCAAACCTATCTTCAATTGGTTTCCACTCTTTATTAAGAAGTTTTCTATGGTGAATTGGTATTCCTAGATATTTGAAAGGAAGCGATCCAATCTCGCAGCCAAAGATATTACGGTAATCATCTTGGGCCTCTTTCGCTTTACCAAAACAAAAAATCTCGCTCTTATGGAAATTTATTTTAAGGCCAGATAGAAGCTCAAACATCGCAAGTATGAGTTTCATGTTTAATGCCTTTTGTACATCATTCTCCATAAAAATAATCGTATCATCGGCATATTGAAGTATTGACACCCCTCCTTCGACAAGGTGGGGAACCAATCCTCCAACTTGACCATCCTCTTTAGCTCGGTCTATAAGAATAGCCAACATATCCGCTATAAGGTTAAAGAGAATAGGTGATAACGGGTCACCCTGTCTCAAACCTTTTAGCGTCTGAAAATAATGACCGATGTCATCATTAACTTTAATCCCGACGCTTCCCCCTTGAACAAAACGGGCAATCCACTCGCACCACTTAGGTGAAAAACCTTTCATTCTCAACACTTGCTGTAAGAAAGACCAATTCACCTTATCATAAGCTTTCTCAAAGTCAATTTTAAACAAAACCCCGTCTAAATTTTTCCTTTTCATCTCATGAATAGTTTCATGTAGTACTACAACTCCTTCCAGAATATTTCTACCGGGTAGAAACGCGGATTGAGTTGGTCGGATAACCTTACTCGCAATAGAAGTTACCCTATTGGTACCCACCTTAGTAAAAATTTTGAAACTAACATTAAGTAAGCAAATGGGTCTATACTGCTCAATCCGACTCGCATCTTCCTTCTTTGGAAGTAGCGTTATAACCCCAAAGTTTAATTTAAAGAGTGGTAAATCTCCAACATAAAGCTGGGCAAACATAGCCATTAAATCGTCCTTAATTAGTACCCAGAATCTCTGATAGAACTCCGCAGGGAATCCATCCGGGCCTGGGGCCTTGTTATGCTCCATCTGAGATATTGCTTCGAACACCTCCTTGTCCGTAAAAGGAGATGTAAGAATACAATTTTCCTCATGCGAGATCTGAGACATATCCTCTGTCTTCTCTTCTACTAAAGAAACATTACTCGGCGCCGGTGCCCCAAATAATTTCTTGTAGTATTCCGAGATGAAAGTCCTAAGATTGATCTCACCGATAATCGTTCCCTCATCCTGCTCCAATTGAAAAATCCTTTTCTTTCTATGTTTCCCGTTTGCAATTAGATGGAAATATTTCGTATTATTCCCACCTTCTTGTATATGTTTAACTTTTGCCCGCTGTGCCCACTTGGATTCCTCATCTCGTTTCAATTTACGTAGGTGGTCATCGGCCTCCTTCTTTGCAGCCCGTTCGGCCACTGTCAAAGGAGTCGATTCCGCCTTAATATCTAGCAAATCTATGAGGGCCGTTAATTTATCTTTTAGCTTCCTATACTCCCCACTCTGATTTTTCGCCCATCCCCGTAAAAATTGTCTTAAATGTCGTATTTTATTTTGCCACCTGTCTAACGGGTTTTGCCCAGCAATAACGGACCTCCATTCCTTGCACACAATCTCATAAAAACCCTCTTGGCGTATCCAAGAAAGTTCAAAAGAGAATTGACTTTTATTTCCCACATGAGCTTGAATACCAGAGTCCAAGAGCAGCGGTGTATGATCCGACCCCGTGCGAGTCAGGGCATGCACCGTCACCAGAGGATATTTCTGCTCCCACTCTATACTATTAAGAAACCGATCTAACTTTTCGTACGTCGGATTATCACCCCAACTAGCCCATGTGAACTGTCTACCGGATAAAGTTATCTCTTTCAAATCAAGACTCTCAATGATAGCATTAAAAATAAAAGGCCATCTCGCATTAAAATTATCATTACTCTTTTCTTCCTGTCTCCGAATTATGTTAAAATCCCCCCCTACTAGAATCGGCAAAGTTTCATTATCACAGATACGAACTAACTCAGCAAGGAATTCCGGTTTCTTTGAGTCTTGTGCAGCTCCGTAAACTACAACAAAAGCCCATTCAAAACCGTCTGCTTTAGTCTTAACATGAAACTTAAGGCAGAAATCTCCCGACACAACGGTTTGTGCCGAAAGAGTGACGCCATTAAAACCAACAAGCATCCCTCCAGACCGACCCTGAGGAGGTAAACAGAACCACGTAAAGTCCCTACCCCCCGCTAGGAAATCTAAGAAATGCGTAGTAAAAGAGGATCTTCCCGTCTCAATTAACGCAATGAAATCAACTTTATGCTCCTTAATAAATTCATGAACCGCTAAATGTTTTGCATGATCACCAAACCCATTACTATTCCAAATGAGGCCTCTCATCTCACTTCTTAAATTGTTTAATTCTAGTACTTCTTCTGGGCTTAGATAGGTTACCTAGCTTCTTGTTACGGTTACGTTTAACCGTCTTTGATAGCGTTGGATAATCCGTTTGATCATCTTCATGCTCCACCTCATCACCCAAATCCTCGCTCAAATTAGACGCTTTCTTGAGAGTCATGTCATAATTAGAATCCACCAAACTGTCATCTAATTTTTCTTTCAAATTATTCCTAAGAAAAATAAGAGACCTATCTTTTTCCTGTTCTAACAAACCATGGATAGATGCATCAATTTGTTGCCTATTTCTTCCCAGAGACACCCCCAATTTATCCGCTCTCGCCTTAATTTCAGAATTAGAAAATGATAGTAACGATAAACCAACGGGAACATGGGGAGTACCTCTAGGGAAGACGACATCCTTGCGCTGCGCAAGCGCGATAGCCCGCAGCTCCTGGGGAAGATCCGCATCTGGTTTCGCCCGCAAGCGTGCACTGGATCGAACCTCCCCGTCGCCTGCTGAGACGCCCCCATACGCCATCACCTCAGCCCTCGAAGGCCGCGACGGCGTAGCCAACACAGCTGCCAACCCCAACCCGCCTGGTTGAGGTGAGCCGTGTCCGGCCAACAAGGGGCTCTCCCCCCTCGAAGGGGACAAGAGACCAGCCCCCGGCGTCCCCATACCCAACCCGCCTGGTAGGGTATAGGAAGCAACCATAGGCGCAGCAGGAGTCGTGGTAGCCGCCGTAATCTCCCCATCCAACCCGCCTGGTTGGATAGAGAGTGCCCGCGCTCCGTGGAAGGCGCCGTCGAGACGCCGTGGTGTCACCGCACCACCGCCAGGCGCACACCAAGAGGGAGAAGTGACAGGTGGCGACAGATGTCCGTCTGACACCGTGTCGCCACGCCAATCACCAGCCTCCGTGGCCACCGAATCCATCCATGCATCATCCCCTGTCGCCGATAGAGAAGCGGACACCTGAGCCGAACCAGCATCGGTCCCCAGGGAAACCGAGTGAATGCCATCCGCATCACTCTCGGACTGCTGCGTGCTGTCCACCTGCGGCTTGCTCAACGAGCCAAGAAAGAGCCGAGCTGCTCTCACGGAGCTAGCCACCGACGGTGAAAGAACCACTCCGGGAGAAAACGTTTTCTTCACCCCTGAAGCATCCGTGGTTTTACCAGCCGCGTCCGAAGGCTCGCTAGCACCACTAGTACCCTCACTGGTTGTATCAATATCCATATTACCAACAGATTTACCTTTTTGCTTAGAACTCTTCCCATCACCCTCGTCCTTATCAGGTGACTCATCCTTGTGATCCACCGCCATCTCATCCTCATCATCAGAGTTCGGATTTTCGACATGGAATTTTAACTCATAAAAGCCATCACGCACGAAGACCGGCCATCCATCAGGAACTAGAGTATAATCCATGCACCCCACAAGCACCCGCAAAACACCATGCTTGCGAGTAAACTTCATATCAACTTTTAGAGTCTTACCGAACAGAGAACCAAGACTCCACAGCAGAAGAAAATCACCACGGTGCTTAGGTGGTATATCGGAAACCCGGATCCAAATCTCAGGCAATAACCACAGAGGCTTCATCTCCGTAACCCAAGCTTCCACTGTAAGCACACAGCTGCTGTTTGGAATATGACACGCACCAAAAACTATCATGCGATCCAACTCAGCTCTAGTAGGAAAAGAAACTTTGTAAACATTATCACTTATTAGTACCACCTCCCACTTGAATTGCTCCGAAGGAACCAATCGCTGTAGTTGAGCAATAACCTCGTCCACGGAAAGCGATCCTCCCGTGATACTCAGCTTGCCCAATCTGACGGAGTCAATTTTGGGCCTATATGAAGCCGTAGGCACCGCCTCATAGAACATCAAACCCTCGTTCAATAGCCCGTGTGTGATGACCTGTTGCTTAGCCGCCGAAAGAAGCGGACAATCATCGGGAGCATGTCCCGTTCCCTCGCAATACTCACAAACCACTTCGGTACATGCCGCACTCACATGACCAGAAACTCCGCACAGAAAGCATTTTACTTTATCAGTCTTCTTAGCCTTCTTAGCGTTCGGATCATCAGCCTCCTCCAACGAAGGGCCGGCCAAAACACCATCCGAAGACGCATTCCCACTCGGCGCCGCAGCCGCTGCCGCACGCAGCGCATGATCACGGCCCGTCACTGGCAGCTGCACCTTGCGGACCAGGGCAGCTGAGGAGCTGCCGGCAGCCACGGCAGAGTTTTGCGCTGCCGGCTGCACCGTATAAATTGCTATCCTAGTGCATGAAATTTCTGTTTCAGCACGAGTCTGCTCACCGTATGATTTTACGTTTTTTATTGGTATGTCGTATTGAGCTAATTTTTTAGTATGTTATGAAACTTTGCGTCCTCTGTATGCACAAAACTTGGATTAATTTTTTGACGAGTCTAGCTTAGGGAAAAACGTTCGTTTTGCTGCTGTTGCTTTTCTGCACTGATTCTGCCTTCTTTTGTTTTATGCACTCTTTGGGCTTGTGAATCGAATTTCCATGATTCTTTCAAGCAATAGAGTGAACATACAACATAATTAACCTTATTGTCTATCTACTGGAGCATTTGATTTGGAATTTTGCACAGCAAGCATGTGATTTGTTTGTCCTTGCTAATCTCACCCCACAGAAAAAGAATGGGAGAAACATGTTTTGTGAAGTTTTTTCACAGGGAATAGAGGAGCTGCGCCTCAAGACATCCAAGAATGGTGAAAGTCATAAGCTTGGGGATGTGATGAACACCCCACTGGAGCTACACTCTTTTGGTTAGCACACGTCTACTTTCTGTTTTTCTAAGCAAAGCATTTATCGTAGAGACTTGAAGCGTCTAGTTTTTGTTTTTATTTTTGTTTTGATAAGACCACACCCATCATTTTATATGAGATTGAGCTACTGGAGTTTGGGGTTGGAATGTATTGGATGCTAGTATTATGACTTGGAATAGGGATGCCATGGTTGATTTGAAGAGCTACATATGTTTGCATGATTTATAGGCTTTTTATGTGTACAAATTTGCAATAATGTTGTCTTGAGCTATCTCTTATTCATGTCCTTTGTCGTGGTGGTGTCACGGCAGATGGCATAGGATGGCTAAAGTTGTGGGGACGATGGACGCTGGAGGCGCTCGGGGAGGGATCACGCAGCGAGTAGCCGCGTGAGTGTGAAGCTAGCACTGCAAACAACAAGATCTACCCAGGTTCAGGGCCCTCGTGTGGAGGTAAAACCCCTACTCCTGCCTTTCTCTCTTTATATTCGGGTCTCACCGAGTAGCCACAGTACAACTGTTTCTCTCTACCGAGTAGCAACTCTTCTCCCTAAGCTACTGTAGTCCTTAGTCGTGTCCTCCCTCGCGTAGGAGGAGGCAGGGCACCTTATATACTGGTGCCCAGCCGGATACAGCCAAGGTGTCGATATTATGTGCACATTGTGTACTTCCGGGTTCCCGCTGACACCTTTACACCTTTTGGCTTCCTGGATTGTCTTCATGTGCAAAGTCGTTCCGCAGAACCGAGGAGCTGATCTGTTATCACTGCCACGAACGCAGAGTAGGTCCCCCCTATCCTGCGACGCCCTGCTGACACACTGTCACGGTCAGGCACGCGCTCCGCAGATGAACAGTGCCGTGAACAGTGCCAAAGTACGGACCCGGGATACGCGGGATCCTATGTCAGAACGGCTCCTTTGACTTCTGGCCCGAGTAGGAGACCGCCATTTCTACTCGGACCACTTCCTCTACCCGGAGGAGAATAACTTCCTGCCAAGTGTCTCTTCTGATCTTGCCCTTTAGCACTTGCCTTTACCCTACTGGCCTTCAGTGTGTACGGCCGAATAACGGACGACCAGGTAGCGAGTACCAGGTAGCCGCTACTCTGCCAAGTGTCTCTTCTGATCTTGCCCTTTAGCACTTTCCTTTACCCTACTCGGGGGTATCCCCCCGACATTAGTCCCCGAAGCTGGTAGAGTCCTGCGAACTTGTTCACTGGGCTCTGCCAGCTTAAAAACCAATCTTGCCTTTGAGCCCTAGGTTGCTGAGTAGAACCTCCGAGTAGCTCTTTATTCTGTCTCAAGTTTCTTCTTTTCCGAATAGGGCTGCTTCTCTTCCCTGTCACCGAGTAAAATGACTTGGCGAATTTTCCAAACAGAATCTCTGCGTGGCAGAGCGAAATCCGACTTTCGGCAGCGCAGCTGGGCACGTGTCACGTTCCCGTACTCCCGACGCCTCGGTGCCCGAGATCTGACAGGCCACGCGCCCAGTTTTCACGGCCCGGGCCCACTAGCCCGTTATGTCCCATCAAGCGCAGTTATTACCCACGATCACGTCGTGGGATCAATTGTGGCGGTTACGCGCGCGTTCTGCGCTGTGTGCGTTTCTAACCGGCCCACACACCCCACGCCGCACGATCTCCGGGCATAACCGATCCCACTAATTCCAATCGTAATGGCAACCCGAGGGGAGGTATAAATACCCCCTCGGTAACTCCCTTCTCCTCTTCCTGCCTTCACTTTCCCCTCGCCTCTTCGTTTCTCCGCCGCCGTCGAGCTCTTCGCCGCCGTGCCCCTCGTAGCGCCGAAAGGCTGATCTTTTCCGCCAAGTTCCACCAAATCATCACCAAATCTCCTCCCCTGCTCGATGGCTCGTGACGACGGCGCCCGCGCCGGGTGGTCTGGATCCACCGTCACTGCAGAGGAGTGCCACTGGCTCGTGAACACGCGACGAGTTCCTGCCGGCATCCGCTGCCGGCCTCCCGCTGGCGAGCTCGTCCCCGCTCCAGAGGCGGACGAGCATGTGGTCTTCCTCACGCACTTCGTGCGGGGATTTGGGCTTCCGGCATCGGATTTCTTCCGCGGCTTCCTCGACCACTTCGGGATCCTGCCGCACCACCTGCCGCCGAATGCGGTGGTGATGCTCGCATACCACGCCGTGGTGTGCGAGGCATTTCTGGGCGTGCGCCCCACGCCGATGACCTGGGCACGCTTCTTCTTCTTCCGGAAGCAGAGCAAGGCCAAGCCGGGTAGCGCGGAGAGCAACCGCGGCGTGACCGAGACCGGCAGCGCCATGATAGTGCAGCGCAGCGGGACCAACCACCCACGCATCAAGGGGCTTGACTCGGTGCGCAAATGGCAGAGGACGTTCTTCTATGTGAAGAACATCCCTGTCAAGAAGGACGAGCCCGTGGTAGACCAGATCAACCTTCCCCGGTGGACCAATTCGCCTCCTACCGGGCAGAATTGGGGATTCAAGCCCCCGCTAGATGGCGACATCAAGCAGATCAACGCGCGCCTCGCCAAGCTGAAGGAGAGCGGGCTCAAGGACGACGACCCCATCGCCTGCTGGATCTCCAGGCGAGTGCTCCCGCTCCAGCGCCGCGCACACCTCATGTGCTACATGGGCGGCAACCGAGACTGCACTCAGACGACCACATTCGAGCTCAGCAATGCGGATGTGGCCGTCTGGGCGCGCTCCATCATGAGCACCGGCCTCAGGGACAACTGGCAGTACGGCTTTGTGCCGTACAGCCGCACGAAGCCAATCAAGCGGGTTAGTACTCTTCTCCCGCTTTCTGCATATCGATTCCGAGTAGACGGCCTTTTTAGCTTAGGGTGCTTAGTATCCGCACTCTGTGCCGAGTAGGACACTTAGCCGTATTACTTAGGCTTCATGTGCTTTATGTTTGCACGCCGCGCCGAGTAGGACACTTAGCAGTATTGCTTAGGCTTCATGTGCTTTATGTTTGCACGCCGCGCCGAGTAGGACACTTAGCAGTATTGCTTAGGCTTCATGTGCTTTATGTTTGCACGCCACGCCGAGTAGGACACTTAGCAGTATTGCTTAGGCTTCATGTGCTTTATGTTTGCACGCCACGCCGAGTAGGACACATAGCAGTATTATGCTTCGTGCTAGCATCCCGCTCCGGGTAGAATCCCTTATGCTGCTCAACTGATTCATGTTGCCTGCTTATATCTCCAGTGCCTTTCTCGCCAACTCGCTGAGACCGAGGAGCGTTTCGAGGCCAATTGGCACGCAGACCGGACAGAGAACGACGAGGTCTCCTACGACACCGCGGACAAACTCAATATCCCTCATGCCGCCCAGACGGATAAGCATCACGTCGACGCGTCCGTTCGAGATTGGTCTGAAGACGACGACGAAGGTAATCGCGTTCACCTTTATGGCCGCGAGTAGCGCAACCCAATTTCCTCCTGTTTGCTAACTGTTTTCTTCTTCCCAACTCTACAGAAGATGCTGACGCTGATGCTGATGCTGAAGAGGAGGGCGAGGACGAGGACGAGGACGCCCTTGACGCCGATCCGCTTGCAGTTGCTGCTCCTGCCACTCGCAAAAGGGCGGGTAGTGGTGCTCAAGAGCCTCCCAGCAAGAAGCCCAAGCAAGCCGTGAAGAAGGTCAAGCAGGGGAGACGGCTACCCCCTTCTCGCGCCGGGTAAGCGATTTTCTTCCAAGTTGCCATTTGCTGTTGCTGCTTTCTCGGAACTCCTTATCCTGCTACTGCTTCTCGATTTCTTCTGTTTCTCACACTCTTCTTATGAACTTCTTTCTTCTCTTCAGCGCCCCTTTGGATTCTAATGCTGCTGCCGCACCCACCAAGTCCAAGTCCCAGAAGAGATCCGCCATCGATGTGGATGCGCTCATCGATCTCTCTGAAGATGACGAGGTCGCAGCACGGGACAGGGTGCGTGCGCCCTCTCCTGTGAAAGGAGAAGACGAGGACGGCGCGCAGGACATGGATACTGGTGCCCACGATGCCGACCAGGAGCAGCAGGCCCGCGCAGAGCAGGAAGCGTAGGATGCTGCTCACGACGATAGACCACTTTCTCCCCCAGCTGCCGCAGCCGGGGAGGATGCAGAGCAAGGCCTCGAGCAACAAGATCATGCCGCCCTTGAGCGGCAGGAAGAAAACCAGGAGCAGCATGACACTGACGCTGCTGCCCAAGACGACCCCGCGGCCCAGCCGCGGGTAGAAGGACAAGAAGAAGCACAACCAGATCCTGCTGCCGAGCAGCAGGTTGAGACAGTTGACATGGAGCAGGACCTGCAGAGCCACGCGCAGCCGGACGCTGCGCCGGGTAGCGGGCCCTTGGTGCCACCTACTCAGCAGGGCACCTCATCCACCGCACCGAGCTCCCCGCCAGTGAAGAAGACCAAGATCACAACCAGCCCTCCAGCCAAGAGAGATGCGGCCGAGAAGAAGGCTGCTGAGAAGAAGGCCGTCGAGAAGCCAGCCGCCGAGAAGAAGGCCACCGAGAAGAAAACCGCCGAGAAGCCAGCTGCTCAGCCGGACGCCGCTATCCGCAGGAATCCTCCTCGTGGCGCTGCGCAAGATTCTTGTCAGACCCCGGACCCAGAGATATACATACTGTTTGCGCTCCTAGCCATGGACTCACAAGGGCTTCAGGGTTACCAGCCCCGGCCGCAACAAACAACGGCAGGCAGACCGGATTCATCGGCACGTAGTCTGGATCCCCGGTCTACTACTCCTTGTATCCATGCTAGTCATAACCAATTATGCATACCCAAGCGTCCACGAGTCGGATGAAACTGAAGGAACGGGACCAAAGTTATACAGAGCTGCTATGTGTCCAGAAAGTGCAACAACAATCGAGGGTTACTGGGGTTACCTCGCCCCAGGCCGATCACATCGACAGGCGGGCTCGGACATGGATCATCGGCTCCACAACCCCTCGACCGCGACAACTATGCAGGCATAGCCAAAACTGTATAACAATGAGCTCGAAACCAACAACCGATCAAAGCAGTACTCTAAACATGAAGCTTTAATAAACAGGTGTTACTAGAGTATAGCTTACAAGCAGAGGTCACACGACCCAACATTACATCAGACAACGGAAGGCAAATTATGTTGCTAATCAACAAGAACCAAAAAGGCCTAAGAGGCCGCAACATAAGGCGACGTCCCAGCCCATAGATTCCAGGCTGCTACCTGGGAACCCCGAACTACTCGTCGATGTCCACGTCGAAACACCCCCGAACTGAGGAACTCCACCTGAACCAAATTGAAGCAAACATGAGTACGGGAGGTACTCAACAAGACTTAGTTAACCTATTATATATCTGCTTCGTTTAGAAAGAGTTATGAAGGTTGTTTTGCGTAAAGCCATCTTTGTTTTCCAAGTTGAGGAAGGAATAGCACGTCTCATAGAGTATTTTGAAAACAGATGCGAAAGCTACTCCGCTACTGATATCATTATCTTTTTAATCCACCGACTCATTTCAGCACCTCGTGCTTCAAAGATCACCTCCTCCAGTTGTTCTGGTACCTCATGCTACAAGGTAACCCCTCTCGGCATCTCCGAGGAGGCATCCTTCATTCGTTATCAGCAAGTTTTAATCATTCCGTTTAAGTTGTCTATGATCACAGAATCCGTCACCAAGTCGTCCTTAACCGCGGACACGGCTTTTCGAAAAGATTTAACCCTGCAGGGGTGTACAACTTTAACCACATGTATCAACCAACTCTTAATGCCACCGGTGGTAGCACTAGTCCGGGAAGTGCCGGCAGAGGGAGGTTGACCACGATCTTTCCCTTGCTTCACCTATTCCATGAGTCGCTCCGAGTAGAGATGGACCGCCAATAGGGAGTGGCCATCTCCTGCCGGGTCTCTATCGTTGTGCGCGATGCTCGACGGTTACCTACCCGCAGAGCGCCGATACATCCCCACATCCTAGTTTTGAAAGTGTTTTGATATCCCCGCAAATCCAAATGGAAAGCCCGAACTAGGCAACTCATGGAACAAACTAGGCAAGTTGAGACCGAGGGGAATCTGAGCCCCGTGTGGATGCACGCTCAGTCTTGGCTCGAAGACGAGAACTCGCTCCTAGGGGCATGAACGAGACAACCACCACAGACCCTCTGTGGTCTCGTCATCCACACCTTTAAGTCATGTTAACCAAGTTATCTTAACTTTCCACAACCTCCTATCATACTAGATTCATTCGCGGCTCTGATTCATCAACCGGATGGAGCAGAGATCAACAGACATGTATGACTAAGCATGGCATATTTGAGGCTCTGGCGATACACACAAACCAATCCTATGTCTGCTAGGAGCATTGAATCATGATATCTGGGTTATGCAAATAAATAGGATAACTCTATCTATTGACTCAAGATAAATTGGAATCGAATGCATTTGTACGAGAATCAAAAGTCTTTCGAAATCATATATGCGCAGATAAGAGGTTATGCTTGCCTTGCTTCAAGAAAACCAGAGAAAGTCTTCAGGAATAAGTGCTTGACTTGTCGGTTAGGATCAAGTATTCGTCATGGCGTTGTCGATCTTCTCTTCGGGGTCGCGTTCTACCGATCAGAAGCAAAACACCGGAAGAGAAACAACAATCAAACATGGCATCGATGCAATGCGCAATATGTATGCATGAGCAAATTAATGCACTGAAAGAAGCCCTAAACATGTTCTTTGGGTTGCTAGGGTTAATATGGCAATTAAGCATTTTACTGAAATTAACCCGAAATAGACCCCGGAGGGGGTTTCGGGCGATTCTGAAAGTGAGTCCAATTTTTAGTTTCTCAAATGAGGTTGAAAACATCATAACTAGGTTTAGTTTGTCATTTTGAGCAGAATGGTATATAACTTTTAATTTTCTAATTTTATTGAATAAAAACTTATTTTTCTATTTTTAAATGATTAAACAACATTAAAATAATACTCATTTCCCAACTTGGTCAAACATATCTGAAAATGACATTTTTGGGTAGAGATTATTTTTCTGAACACAACCATATTTTTATTTCATTTTTCTGATAAACAGAATAGAAGTTATTCATTTTACAATTTTTAATCATTTTCTGTAATTAATTAAGCAAAGGGATTATGACATCAAAATGATGTCAGCATGACATCACCCAGGATGAAATCTCTCTGTGCTCACAGATGATCTTCGAATTCGATGAAATTCGCGCGTGATTGAGGAAACAAACTATACCACCACGTAGAGGGGAGCGAGGGGAAGCTATAGGTGGTGGCGCCGCTTGCTGGAGGTCGCCGGACGTTCGCCGACGACGAGGGGCGCGGCGGCGGCCACGGGTGCTCGATGGCGGGAGGATACAGAGGGGGAGAGGGGGAGGCAAGGGCACCATGAAGCTCACCACAACGCAGGGAGTCTGGTGGAGTGGTCGGGGAGGTCCGGGAGGCGGCGGTGGCGCCGGAATCGGCGGAGGCGGCCACCGGCCGGAGTTGGAAGGGATGCTTTGATTCGGACCCTCCCTGTGGTTCTGGCAGGCGTGAGTCGTCGTGGAGGGCAAGGAAGACATGGCGGCGAGGTGGGTGACCACGGCGGGACTCGCAGATGGCCGGAACACCGGCGGCGAGCGGCGGCTGCTTCGGTAGGTTAGGGTTTGGTCCGCATAGAGAGGAACAGAGAGAGAGCTCGAGGTGGGGGGGGGGGTTCTGCGGGGTGTCTACTCGATCTGGACGTCTCCCGGGCCTCAACCCCTCGATGGCTGGAAGCAGGAGGTGGCTCCGACGCGGAAGAGCTGCCACGCAGCTGCTCCTCTGTCCCAAGGTAGAAGACAAAAGGAGGTTTTCAAAAACCCCCTAGAATTTTAGAAAACCACAGTTAAGTCCTTTTCTCTTTAAAACCAGAACAGAAAACAACCTTTTGAGGGCCTTTTTGAAAACAGGAAAATTGTCAAAAATACTTTTTGAAAGCCTTATGAAATTTGCAAGCTCACCATGTAATTACTTTCCAAAATTGAAATTATTTTTAGAACAAAATTTGGGTGATCACTTTAAGTGATTTTTGGTCATTTCATTTGTTATTTTCAAAAGCAAAATTTTTAACCAATGTTTTTATGCATGTATGAGATGACACAACACCACACACCCTTTTGTTAGCAAAACAGGGATGTTACAAATCTACCCCCCTTACAAGAATCTCGTCCCGAGATTCTCGAAGGAGAAGAAAGAAGGAACACCGGTTTTGAACGATCTTCTCGAACCTTACGGTTCTCTTCTCGAAGAGATTGATCCGTAGCACTTGCGAAGATCTCCAGAAGCTACACCTTAGGTAAGAGGGAAACTCTTAAGAAATGATCTTCACGAAGATCGAGTATCTCATGGCTAACTCATGACTAGAATGTCCGTAAAGAACTGTTGAGTTAACGTGCATGAAACACATCAAGATAACGGAGGGAATAGAAGATGGTTTCAAGTGTTCGGACGATTGGTCTTGAAAGGATTTAGAATATGAGCTTTGCACAAGACTTTAAATCCTTTTGAAAAAGAAAGGTTGGACACTTATGACATCGAGGTTTCTTCAAACAGATAACCAAGATGAAAAGGATTGTCTTGGATACCACAAAGTAATATCCATAGACGAAGGAAAACACGAGAAAACACTGTAATCGTGCGTCGAAGAGAATTTGATACGAAATCATGTTCACTCTTCTGAGTGGACACGGAAGATAACGGAACTTTCATTCCGTCAAAGTTTGTCGAAAACTTTATCAAGAATCGGGATGTTACTTCACTGCATAAGATGAGTAGCCAAAGGATGTTGAAACACCGTAGTTAGGGAGGAATTCTTGGTCACACCTTAAGAGTGGATAACCAACGGGGACTGAGACACCGAAAGGAATAAGGAATCTCTTTCCTACTGTGGTTTGGACGTAGCAATACGTTTACCACATGGTTAAGATCCCATGGCTGAAGTAACTGACAAATTCACACAATGTGTGAGATGAACAGAACTTCAGGTACTAACAACTTGAAAAAGGGAACTGATCAACGGCGGTTACGAAACACCACGAGATGTTTTTCACGATGAACTTGTTTCCATTAAGACAAAAGTTTTGGAGGTTCAACAAAGAGATATTGGAAAGATCAACTTCCAGGTTCTCCTGGATGTTCTAGATACCGATATCAGACTTCTGCAAGCCTTCTATAGGTACTCAAGTCAAAGTAAAACTCTGGTTTGGAAGAACGGGGAGGAAACTCGTTAGAAAAAGCCACACAAGAATTCTCACGGAGAGTGGTTGTTCTTACGGATTCAAAGGATTACAGAGTTAGGCCTTCTGGCTAATTGTGTCAACCACAACATCAACCATGCCATATTTTGAGAAGACCTATTTCAATACCCTTGAGAGAGCACCAACCATCATTGTTGCTTGAGGTTCAGCTCTGGTTAGTGGAAGGATGATTCAGGATCAGCACATCCGATCATAGAGGTTACACCGGTTAACAACGGGATACACTTGTTGGATTCTCAAGATATGGACTACGATGCCACGCTCAAAAAGGTAAGCGAGGTTGTAGAACTCATGTGTTAGCAACTTGCGAAAGACGGTTGCACCTACGTGGTCTACTTTTAAAAGAACACATCGGAGTCCGTGTTGGGAAGATGATAACAGAGATCACCAAGATCTTGGACTTCTTCTCTCAAGGAAAAATCAGTCAGTGGCTGGGTGTGGATACAAAACTGGTTCAAGAAATGGAGGTAACAACCTTCCAACTCAAGAACAGTCCACACAAGCATGACTGACTTGGTGTTATTCCCAAAGGAACAAGAAAACTTTTCTCGAATCCATGGCGACAACTTTCACCATAAGCACATGAACCTGAGGAAGTCACTTCGAACATCCAGAACACAGCTTCGTGATGACACAAAGATGGTTCTCAAAAGTTTCCAACATAAGTGCCAAGTGTTCAACATGAACCTCTTGCAATTCGGAGATATAAGAATGTCGTTGATGGGCTCAACAACATGCTTATCAAGTTACTCCAAGAAGAGGGATTTCATACGATACATGACCATGGAAAAATACTGGCCAGACTAAAGGACATGAGGGTGTACCCGGCAAAACACCATGAGTAGAAACACCATCAAGACAGTCCTTAGAGCTGAACTTGATTTGACGATAGCCCAAATCAAACCAAGGGTGGAATGATGGCATGTCCACTACGGAGATACTATCCTGCTTTAGTATGAACAGAACTGAACATCCCGTTGCAAAGGAACAAGTTAGGAAGAGCTCTTGTCTTTCAACTCTCCAAATTGTTGTTTAATCTCAACCAACTAGTCCAGAGATCCATCATCGTTTCTTGGAGAGAGGAGTAGTTCAAATACCCCTTGTGTAGACATCACGGTCAGGTAAAACCTAGTGATACTTCCAGAAAGACAACCAGGATATCACAACCTACCGTTAGGTCTTAGAAATCGAAAGGAGGCATGCTTTTCAAAGCAACTGATATGATCTTCAGAGCTTCGGCATGAACCTAACTCTCTGATCAGGAATTGTTCACCGGGATGAACGGATTTGGTAACACAGTCAACTTCAAACGGAGACCGGGTGACCAGTAGTGCTAAGAAGGATACAGATGTTTCTTAGGTTTCCAAAGCAATAAGAATTGCTAGGAATAGCAGATACACATGTCGAAGAACATACCCATCCATCTCAAGCATTCAAGCTTGGAGGAAGGCGGGGTGAAGATGTGTGAGAGCATCACTTCATCATTAAGGCCATGAAACTTAACACAGCCTCGTGATATGAAAGAGTGTGATTCTCAAAGGTAGAACATATTAGAAGCTAATGAAACTTCTTTAATCTGCGGAGTACAAAACTTTGACCTGGTCCTGGAGATGAACGAGGTACTGGAGTTTGTTTCTCCTGACATCCCAAAGTGGAATTTTTGACGGAAACAAGAGCAAATGCATTGGAAGAATCCAACACACATATGCAACTTGGTTTCAAAACAACGGATGTAGATTTAAGAGCAACTGGAAGATAGAAACATGCTCCGGAAAATCCAGAGGCCATGGGGAGTGCACAGGTGATACTCTTTTGTAAAACCCATGCTAGAAGATCGGTATATCTGAAGTAAAAACGAAGATGTGGATTTCTGGATGATCACTCTTGTTGTGATTCCTTCTTGATTACAAGAGAAAACCTACGACTATTGGAGTTGGAATTGCCTAGCCATCCTGAGGTAGAACAGATTCCTCAGGATTCAACGAAACAGAACTTGGGTTAAAGGTCAGCATCCTGTACTGATGGCATGAGCATCAAATGGTTATGACCACATGATTCAACCCACCGCAATTCAGCACATTCCGGGACCTTTGGTTCAAGTCCAAGGTTTAGAAACACGACGAAAGGAGTAACTACTATATGAGTGCCACAAAGGACACTACCATTAGCAATCACGAGGTATCCTTCAAAAGACAAACATAACTCCGGAAGGATTTGGGTAGAGGATAACGGATACATTCGAGATTAAAAGAAAATCTCGAGGTTCAGGATTTTGATACTTTAGAACAGGAGTATGTGGAACTCACAAAACTTCGAGAGATTATGATTGGAAGAGAATCTCCCAGTTTAAGAGGAACAACGGAGTAAGGAACACACACGACTCTAGAAACTTTAACACTAGGTCAACTTGGGTGAAAACGTCATTGCCAAAGAAGGCACCTGAGTTTTGAATGACTAGAAGAGATAGCCAAACCTTTTCAAATCAAAACAGGTAAGATGACCCAGAGTCAGAGCGATACCAGATAGGGAGTAAAAAGAATCCTAAGAAGGTTTTTCACAATCCATTTTGGAGTTTCAAAGTAGTTTTCACAAACTCTAGACTCGACATCGACCAAGCAATAAGGTTTTCCTGCAGGCAGTCCTGCTCTGATACCAACTTTTGTCAGACCCCGGACCCAGAGATATACATACTGTTATGCGCTCCTAGCCATGGACTCACAAGGGCTTCAGGGTTACCAGCCCCGGCCGCAACAAACAACGGCAGGCAGACCGGATTCATCGGCACGTAGTCTGGATCCCCGGTCTACTACTCCTTGTATCCATGCTAGTCATAACCAATTATGCATACCCAAGCGTCCACGAGTCGGATGAAACTGAAGGAACGGGACCAAAGTTATACAGAGCTGCTATGTGTCCAGAAAGTGCAACAACAATCGAGGGTTACTGGGGTTACCTCGCCCCAGGCCGATCACATCGACAGGCGGGCTCGGACATGGATCATCGGCTCCACAACCCCTCGACCGCGACAACTATGCAGGCATAGCCAAAACTGTATAACAATGAGCTCGAAACCAACAACCGATCAAAGCAGTACTCTAAACATGAAGCTTTAATAAACAGGTGTTACTAGAGTATAGCTTACAAGCAGAGGTCACACGACCCAACATTACATCAGACAACGGAAGGCAAATTATGTTGCTAATCAACAAGAACCAAAAAGGCCTAAGAGGCCGCAACATAAGGCGACGTCCCAGCCCATAGATTCCAGGCTGCTACCTGGGAACCCCGAACTACTCGTCGATGTCCACGTCGAAACACCCCCGAACTGAGGAACTCCACCTGAACCAAATTGAAGCAAACATGAGTACGGGAGGTACTCAACAAGACTTAGTTAACCTATTATATATCTGCTTCGTTTAGAAAGAGTTATGAAGGTTGTTTTGCGTAAAGCCATCTTTGTTTTCCAAGTTGAGGAAGGAATAGCACGTCTCATAGAGTATTTTGAAAACAGATGCGAAAGCTACTCCGCTACTGATATCATTATCTTTTTAATCCACCGACTCATTTCAGCACCTCGTGCTTCAAAGATCACCTCCTCCAGTTGTTCTGGTACCTCATGCTACAAGGTAACCCCTCTCGGCATCTCCGAGGAGGCATCCTTCATTCGTTATCAGCAAGTTTTAATCATTCCGTTTAAGTTGTCTATGATCACAGAATCCGTCACCAAGTCGTCCTTAACCGCGGACACGGCTTTTCGAAAAGATTTAACCCTGCAGGGGTGTACAACTTTAACCACACGTATCAACCAACTCTTAATGCCACCGGTGGTAGCACTAGTCCGGGAAGTGCCGGCAGAGGGAGGTTGACCACGATCTTTCCCTTGCTTCACCTATTCCATGAGTCGCTCCGAGTAGAGATGGACCGCCAATAGGGAGTGGCCATCTCCTGCCGGGTCTCTATCGTTGTGCGCGATGCTCGACGGTTACCTACCCGCAGAGCGCCGATACATCCCCACATCCTAGTTTTGAAAGTGTTTTGATATCCCCGCAAATCCAAATGGAAAGCCCGAACTAGGCAACTCATGGAACAAACTAGGCAAGTTGAGACCGAGGGGAATCTGAGCCCCGTGTGGATGCACGCTCAGTCTTGGCTCGAAGACGAGAACTCGCTCCTAGGGGCATGAACGAGACAACCACCACAGACCCTCTGTGGTCTCGTCATCCACACCTTTAAGTCATGTTAACCAAGTTATCTTAACTTTCCACAACCTCCTATCATACTAGATTCATTCGCGGCTCTGATTCATCAACCGGATGGAGCAGAGATCAACAGACATGTATGACTAAGCATGGCATATTTGAGGCTCTGGCGATACACACAAACCAATCCTATGTCTGCTAGGAGCATTGAATCATGATATCTGGGTTATGCAAATAAATAGGATAACTCTATCTATTGACTCAAGATAAATTGGAATCGAATGCATTTGTACGAGAATCAAAAGTCTTTCGAAATCATATATGCGCAGATAAGAGGTTATGCTTGCCTTGCTTCAAGAAAACCAGAGAAAGTCTTCAGGAATAAGTGCTTGACTTGTCGGTTAGGATCAAGTATTCGTCATGGCGTTGTCGATCTTCTCTTCGGGGTCGCGTTCTACCGATCAGAAGCAAAACACCGGAAGAGAAACAACAATCAAACATGGCATCGATGCAATGCGCAATATGTATGCATGAGCAAATTAATGCACTGAAAGAAGCCCTAAACATGTTCTTTGGGTTGCTAGGGTTAATATGGCAATTAAGCATTTTACTGAAATTAACCCGAAATAGACCCCGGAGGGGGTTTCGGGCGATTCTGAAAGTGAGTCCAATTTTTAGTTTCTCAAATGAGGTTGAAAACATCATAACTAGGTTTAGTTTGTCATTTTGAGCAGAATGGTATATAACTTTTAATTTTCTAATTTTATTGAATAAAAACTTATTTTTCTATTTTTAAATGATTAAACAACATTAAAATAATACTCATTTCCCAACTTGGTCAAACATATCTGAAAATGACATTTTTGGGTAGAGATTATTTTTCTGAACACAACCATATTTTTATTTCATTTTTCTGATAAACAGAATAGAAGTTATTCATTTTACAATTTTTAATCATTTTCTGTAATTAATTAAGCAAAGGGATTATGACATCAAAATGATGTCAGCATGACATCACCCAGGATGAAATCTCTCTGTGCTCACAGATGATCTTCGAATTCGATGAAATTCGCGCGTGATTGAGGAAACAAACTATACCACCACGTAGAGGGGAGCGAGGGGAAGCTATAGGTGGTGGCGCCGCTTGCTGGAGGTCGCCGGACGTTCGCCGGCGACGAGGGGCGCGGCGGCGGCCACGGGTGCTCGATGGCGGGAGGATACAGAGGGGGAGAGGGGGAGGCAAGGGCACCATGAAGCTCACCACAATGCAGGGAGTCTGGTGGAGTGGTCGGGGAGGTCCGGGAGGCGGCGGTGGCGCCGGAATCGGCGGAGGCGGCCACCGGCCGGAGTTGGAAGGGATGCTTCGATTCGGACCCTCCCTGTGGTTCTGGCAGGCGTGAGTCGTCGTGGAGGGCAAGGAAGACATGGCGGCGAGGTGGGTGACCACGGCGGGACTCGCAGATGGCCGGAACACCGGCGGCGAGCGGCGGCTGCTTCGGTAGGTTAGGGTTTGGTCCGCATAGAGAGGAACAGAGAGAGAGCTCGAGGTGGGGGGGGGGGGGGTTCTGCGGGGTGTCTACTCGATCTGGACGTCTCCCGGGCCTCAACCCCTCGATGGCTGGAAGCAGGAGGTGGCTCCGACGCGGAAGAGCTGCCACGCAGCTGCTCCTCTGTCCCAAGGTAGAAGACAAAAGGAGGTTTTCAAAAACCCCCTAGAATTTTAGAAAACCACAGTTAAGTCCTTTTCTCTTTAAAACCAGAACAGAAAACAACCTTTTGAGGGCCTTTTTGAAAACAGGAAAATTGTCAAAAATACTTTTTGAAAGCCTTATGAAATTTGCAAGCTCACCATGTAATTACTTTCCAAAATTGAAATTATTTTTAGAACAAAATTTGGGTGATCACTTTAAGTGATTTTTGGTCATTTCATTTGTTATTTTCAAAAGCAAAATTTTTAACCAATGTTTTTATGCATGTATGAGATGACACAACACCACACACCCTTTTGTTAGCAAAACAGGGATGTTACAATTCTGCCGCGATGCCGCCACCCAAACCAAAGGCGAAGCCTGCCGTGAAGAGTGCGCAGCTCACTATTGGTGCTTCCGGCAGCGCTGAAGGCATTCCTGCTGGATCAAGCCTCCGCGATCCGCCTGCCTACCCGCCTTACATGTTGCAGACGAGCAAGCAGTACAGCATCCCGTTGAGCGCGGCCGAGAAGAAACTTGCTATTACCAGAGGCAAACAGGTCCAGGTTGTGGACTCCAAGCCGCCAGCCAAGAACAAGGACAGGGCCGTTTCAATTTTCTCGCGCGAGTTCCAGGAGACCGAGGTGACGTCCACGGGGCTTGAGCAGATGATCGACCGGGTAGGCTTCATTGAAGCTGACTGGAACAGCGACGTCCTTGGCAACAAGCCCTGGCACGGCCTTGCCTTGGGCAAGCTGGACCACTGGCGCACTGATTGGAACAAGGCGTACATGGGCTACAATCCCATGACCATCTCGTCCTCCACCAGTACGCTTGCCGCGAAGCTGTTCGTCCACCGCAAGAATGCAGAAGACATCGAGCAAACCTACGCGGTAAGTTTTGCTTGTCTGTTCCGAGTTGCTTTTTTCTTCTCTTCTACTCTTCTCCTTCTTCTTATTCGTCACCCAGTCCCCGAGATTCTGGCCGAGTAGACGGATACTCAACCGAGTTGCCGTCTTCTCGGGTTGAATCTTCAAAATTTCGTCTGATTCCTTTTCTTTCTGCCTCTCAGAATAGCCTCTTGAAGAGAACAAATCTGTACCGGTCGCTGCTCTGGAATCACAGCATTGCAAGAAGGCGCCTTGAGGCCCTAGAAGCAGAACGCAAAAGCGATGCTGCGACAGAGAAGGAGGCCGTGGACCGCACTCTCAAGATTTCCGAAATCGAAAGTAAGCTTCTAGCTATGCGGTTCATGCGTTTTGTGTTTACGCCCGCTTATGCTTTCTGCTTTAATTGATTTCACCCTGCAGGTAAGTTTAAGAAACTGGAAGATGAGCACCAACACTGCCATGTGTTTGTTGAGAACGCTGAGACCATCATCAAGAAAATGGAAGGTGAGTTGCCGTCTTCTCGGCTTATCTTTCTTCTTTTTTCTTCGCTACTCTGGTAACCTTGTTCTTCCCTCCGCAGAAGATCACAAGAATTTTTTTGAGGAGCATCTCGACTGCGTCAAACCCGCCGAGGTGCAGCAGCAATTGGCGAGTCAGGCTGTAGAGTTGAAGAAAGAGCACACCACTGAGATGGAACCTCTCCAACTCCAGCTGCGAACCGCCCTTCAAGATGCCCTTGACATAACTACCGAGAAGAACAAGATAGCTGCCGAGAAGGTCAAGATTGAAGCAGCTGCCAAGGCCGAGAAAAGGGCTCTTGAGCTGGAGTGCGATACGCTGAGGAAGAGAAATTCGGATCTCATGCTCCAGCTGGCCCAGTTCCGGAGGGTGGAAGAAAGGCATGTAGCTGATGAGGAGTCATGGGAGAAGAGGCTGCAGTCGCTACTTTGCGAGCTGAACAGTAAGTACCCGCTTCTCTGCACTTCGCTGTCTCCTTTTGCTTCTCTGCTGCTTGATTCGCTTCTCTTCTCTGCCTCTATCTCTAATCTTCTTGATAGCTTTTTCAGAAATTTTCCCCGACCTCAGCTCGGCTTGCAAACCTGCTCTGTCGAAGGCCCAAGCTTCTCGGACCGAGAAGGGCGAGCCCATGGACACCAAAGCCTCGATCGAGGACAGCCTCACAAACATGCAGGGGCAGCTCCAGCGTCTAAGGGGCGTGGGCACCGATCTGGTGCGCACTGCCTTCAAGCTCCATGACTTGTTCTGGCCTCGAGACTCTGCGCCAACAACCATCCGTGGGCTCGCCGAGAAGCTGAATGGCGTCAAGGCCGAGCTGAAGAAGTGGCGAGCATCCGGAGCTCGGGCTGGCGCGGATATGCTACTCCTCTTCATCTGCAGCTGGTATGAGAACCTCAATCTCAATACCATCCTCGAGATGCGCCGCGATTCCAAGTGGGAGAAGGAACCCGAGTGCGTGGCTCGCCGTCAGGCAGTCGCGTGGGAGATCGCCTCCTACGCGGATACCGCGCATTACATCGAAGGCCTCCCCGAGCCCGACACGGATGTGGAAGGCGAGGGCGACGACAAGGATGGAGATGATGACGAGGAGGCCACGGTGTCAGACGGGCTGAGCTTCTTCGCCAGCACCGATGAGAAGTCCGGGAAGGGCAAGGGCACGGTCGTCGAGGATAGCGACAAGGAAGCCGAAAGCGTGGAGATGACCATCGACACCGCGGCCCTTGAGTTCGGCACTTCGTCAGGCGCAGCCCTTGACGACACGGCGCGACTCCGCGCTCAATCGGCTGCCTCCACTTCGGCGACGGACCCCATCTCGGTGGCCACGGCCACCTCTGACCAGGCTGCCACCAATCCCGAAGCAAATGCTGCAAAGACTGACGCCGCCAACTCAGAAGCTGATGCTACCAAGGCCACCAACGACGCTGACGCTGCCAAGGCCAACACCGAAAGCGCTGCTACTTCCACTTGATTATGTCCTGCCACACTTATGCTTGAAACCTTTATCAGATCCCCAGAATGCCGGGTGCAGATGTACTGAACAGTTTACCTTCCCGTTGCTACTCAGTTTTATCTTATTTGAAGTTTTTATACATAGTAATTTGAGTAGCTTTGGCCTGATGCCGGGTTGCGTTATCATGCGAGTCCCCGAGTTGCATTTTTCATCCACATTTCCTTTTTATCTCAGCTCTTACCTGCAACTTGTTGCTTTTTTGGTATTCGAGTCACAAGAGTCCAAAGTTGAGGTTTCAAATACTTAGCCACTAGGAAACAGTCATAGTAACGTTACCCACCACATAGCCGAAAAGGATAACAACAGACAGCAAGAAACACTCTACTCGGTTGCCACACGCTTCCTTCCCTTTGCAATTTTCCATGTGTTCATTGACTCTTTGGCTTGTTCTCTGGCTTGCCATGAAGCCGGTTTGCGGACAGCAGCAGAGTCGCAGAGTGTCCGGTGAGTATGAACACACTACTTCGTATGCTTTTGAAATTCTAAGCGCAGCAACCGAGTAGACAAAGAAACAACAGGGTAGAAACACTTAGAGCAATTTTGGACGAGGGCAGTCCCCGAGTTCAATTTCAGATTGCATAGTAGGAGCTTTTACTCGGATGAGAGAGTACATACACACTTTTGCTCATGAATGAAGGCGACGAAGTAGAGCCACATTCCAGGGGCGCTTAGACTCCTCTCCAGCTTTATCCGCCCTGTTCTCCTGTGATGGACGCACGTCGACGAGGTAATAGGCATCATTGTGCAAAGCCTCGCTCACAATGAACGGCCCTTCCCACGGAGGGGACAGCTTGTGCATCCCGGCTGTGCGTTGCACCAGCCTCAGGACCATGTCTCCTTCTCGGAAAACCCTTGGGTTCACTTTTCGGCTGTGATAACGCCTCAAGTTTTGCTGGTAAACAGCCGAACGTGACAGAGTAAGCTCTCTTGCTTCTTCTAGCAGGTCAACGTCGTCTTCTCGAGCTTCTCTCGCCTCCGCCTCAGTGTAGAGGGTTACTCGGGGGGAGTCATGCTCTAGGTCGATTGGCAACACGGCTTCAGCCCCGTAAACCAAGAAGAATGGTGTGTAGCCGGTTGACCGGTTAGGGGTAGTCCTTAGACTCCACAACACCGCTGGCAACTCGTCTAGCCAACACCCTGGTGTTTTCTGCAGCGGTTCAATCAGCCTTGGCTTTATGCCTGCAAGCAGCATGCCATTTGCTCTTTCCACCTGTCCATTGGACGCGGGATGCGCGACAGACGCGACATCTAGTCGAATGTGCTTATCTCTGCAGAATCTCACCATGGCTCCCTCAGCAAAGTTGGTGCCGTTATCTGTGATGATGCTGTGCGGGTAGCCGTATCTCAGGATCACATCCTTTAAGAATTTCACGGCTGTAGCTCCATCGCACTTCCGAATAGGCTTCACTTCAATCCACTTGGTGAACTTGTCCACCATGACTAGGATGTGTGTCATGTTGCCTCTAGCCGGCTTGAAGGGGCCAACCATATCCAAACACCAAACAGCAAACGGCCAAGTGATGGGAATGGTTTTCAACTCGGAAGCCGGCATGTGGATCTTACTTGCGAATCTCTGGCAACTGTTGCACTTTCTCACGATGTCTTCAGCTTGCTGCAGAGCGGTGAGCCAGTAGAAACCATGCCGAAAAGCCTTCTTGACAAGAGCCCGAGAAGAGGCGTGATGCCCACATTCTCCTTGGTGTATCTCCACCAGAATTTCCTCTCCTTCTTCCGGGTCCACACAGCGTTGCAGCACGCCAGTGGCACTTCTCTTGTGTAGCACATCTCTGATTCTGCCTTCTTTTGTTTTATGCACTCTTTGGGCTTGGGAATCGAATTTCCATGATTCTTTCAAGCAATAGAGTGAACATACAACATAATTAACCTTATTGTCTATCTACTGGAGCATTTGATTTGGAATTTTGCACAGCAAGCATGTGATTTGTTTGTCCTTGCTAATCTCACCCCACAGAAAAAGAATGGGAGAAACATGTTTTGTGAAGTTTTTTCACAGGGAATAGAGGAGCTGCGCCTCAAGACATCCAAGAATGGTGAAAGCCATAATCTTGGGGATGTGATGAACACCCCACTGGAGCTACACTCTTTTGGTTAGCACACGTCTACTTTCTGTTTTTCTAAGCAAAGCATTTATCGTAGAGACTTGAAGCGTCTAGTTTTTGTTTTTATTTTTGTTTTGATAAGACCACACCCATCATTTTATATGAGATTGAGCTACTGGAGTTTGGGGTTGGAATGTATTGGATGCTAGTATTATGACTTGGAATAGGGATGCCATGGTTGATTTGAAGAGCTACATATGTTTGCATGATTTATAGGCTTTTTATGTGTACAAATTTGCAATAATGTTGTCTTGAGCTATCTCTTATTCATGTCCTTGATGTTAATTGCTGGTTTAATTAGTTTGTCATGAAATGAGTAGTTCTATGGACATATGCATGCATAGTAGCTGGTCAACTATCTCCCTCTTGCTAGCCAAAAATTTAAAAATTCCAACAAGTAAAAACTTGTTTCCAACACTCCTTAGCCAAGTATTTCCAGTGAGTCCACCATATCTTCCCATTAGCTTCATTGCTATTCCGAGTATGTTCACCATGTTATTGTGTTATTTATGTTCTAAATTAAGATATTCACTTATTAATTGTCATGGGTTGAACTTGGGATAGGACTCTCACGAACTTTTGAAGGCACACTTTACTTTTTATGCATCTAATAAACATGACCCAATAATGGGAGCCACAAGTTTTGCGTTTGACAAGTGTGTGGTTGGGAGCTAGCTATAAACGTGTATCACCGGAAAGCTTTCAACATTGCACAAAAATTTACATTTGGTTGATATCATGTACTTTTGTTTTTGGACTCCTGCCATGCCGAAATGAAATAGAGGAATAGTAAGTTTTGATGAGTAAGTATCTATATGACTAGAGAAACGCATTGGGCCGCTAACCCAAGCCATGCTTTATCATGGTGGAAATTTACTTACAGCTTGAGTGACTCTACAACACATCCTACAATAAAATAAGAAGCCATGCATAATAGTGAATGAAAATAAAAAGGATGATGAGTCTACTCCGTTTGTTTGTCTTGTCATTGTGAGACGGGCTTGTTTCCATGTCATGGGGCAAGAGGTACCTCTTTGCGGTTCTCTATGATGTCATTAATACTTATTATGATTGTACAAAGCTTATTAGGAATCTTAAGTTGAGTAATCATGGAGTAGATTTTCACACTCACGGGGCATGAGGCTTTCAACCACCTTGTCATTCACATTACTTCAACATTCACCATTTAAGATGCTAGTGATAAAGGGGCAATGAGAGTACTAGATCAATGGATACCACATTCCAATTAGTAATTTTAGTTGAATAATTTAGAGGCTAAATAAGACTTGATCATGTTTTACCTCTACTCAATTTTCTCCAAAGTGTCCACCATATTTTCTATTTTACATTATGCTATTCTTTGACCAATATAGGATTTTATTTTTCATTTTGTGTATGCATTTGGTCCATAGTGCTTTTATTTCATTATACACTTTGTGAACTTTCATGAAGCATCTTTGCTTGAATATTTGATATTTCTTACAACATGAATTGTATATTGCTACTCATTTCTAGTATTAATCATTTGATTATATGTAGCATGAATAATCCTCCTTTATATCCCATGATTGTTTCAATATGCAAAGTCCATGTTAGTTTTATCACCTTCATACTCGAGGACGAGCATGGGTTAAGCTTGGGGATGTTGATGCATGTAAAATGCATACATGAACTTTGCATGTTATTACTTGTTTTTCCTACATATTAGCAACTTATATTCATGTTTTATAATTATTTGGGGGATTTTATAAACAATCCCCCTTCTTTTGGTTCTAACCCTGTTTTTCCAGAAAACGTACTTTTTAGTGTTTCAGACTTTCCGGGAGCTTCGGGACTCCAAAAAGGGCAAGGCCAAAGAGCACGGTTCAGAATCTTCGAGACGAAGACCATGGGCCAAAGTAGAGGGCCAAAAGGCCAACCAGGTGGCAAAGAGGACCCTCCACGCGGCCAGATTCATTGGCCGCGTGTGGGCCCCCCCTTTTGCCCCCGTGGCTCCGATGCCGTCGATCTTTCTTCTCCCGAGTGTCTCGTGACCTAAAAACGACTATATAAAGGGTCCCCTAGCCTTTTCTAGAGGGAGGCGGCGCCGAGAGACGAAACCACGATACAAAGAGACAGAAGCCTGCCGCCGGAGAAGATCGGAGGGGGGAAACGCCGCCGGGATCACCCCCGGAGGGCTCCACCCCCCTCCGGCGTGTTCATCATCAACATCTACAGCAAGATCAACTCCATCTCTCCACTGTAATCTCTTGGCAAACATGATGTATGATGCAATACTATATTCCCTTGATGTATTGTGTCTCCCCGTCTATGTTTGAGTAGTGAATTGTTCTTGGCAATGGTGAAATAGTTCGTTGATTGGTTGCATACAAGTTTGTTATCTTCTATGATTGTCTTTATGTACGATATATGAGTGCATGCATATGTTGGGGAATGCATGTAAGGTGATCACCGGTAGCATAATGGAGTGGTGGTGACTAGGGAGTGATAGTAACCTGAGACCTAGCCACAAAGTTAAGTTATTGGGGGATATATATAGGGGACCTTAGAACGTAAGGCTATGGTGGGACTTTATGTCTTAGTCAATCTTGTGCAGTCATTTACTTGGCCACATGATCCATCATAAGGGGTTGTAGATCATTTACTTGACTATACCTATTCATGGCTCCTTCCTAGAAGAAACAACTAAGACTAAAACATGTGCTTCACTAATTGTGACAACCACACGAACGAAACACCTATTGCTAGAACACTTGCTCCCTTGAGATACTTGAGATATTTGCTGCTTGCTACTTGTGAAACTTGCTTAGAAACTTGCTTTAGAAACTTGCTCTAGGATTACTTGCATTTTAAACTTGCTTCACTAGTTACTAGACAAACCACACTCCACGTCACTTGCTTTTAACTAGTTAGTTCCTTTTAGTCAAACTTATTGCTTTGCATAAACAGCCATATAAGAGGGTTATAGGGCTTTAGAGAATAGATAGCTTACCTTCAGCTCCTCGTGGGTTCGACACTCAAATACTTATCGAAAGGTACTACAATTGATCTCCTGCACTTGGGAGTCATCGATACGTCATAAACGTGTCCTTAATTTTTTATGTTCCATGTTGTTTTCTTATTGTTTCCCATATTTTTGCTATACACTTTATGTCATTTTTATCGATTTTTCGGACTAACCTATTGAAAAGATGCCACGGAGCGAGTTCCCTGTTTTCTACTGTTTTTAGTTTCAGAAAAGTTGTTCTGGAAATATTCTCGGAATTGGAAAATTCCAAGCCCGAAAGTCTTAGAATTCTCGAAGGTTCCACGGAGTCCCAAAGAGACACGGAGAGGGTCCACAGGGGGGCCCACACCATAGGGCGGCGCGCCCCCTGGCCGCGCCATGGGGTGGTGTGGGGCCCCGAGGCCTCCACCGCCTTTGCCCTTTTGCCTATTTATAACCCCCGAGACGTAAACCCTAAAGATATACCACTTCGTCCCAAAAAACACCCGAGGTCGACGTCATCGTCATCCCGAGACCGGGAGGGTTCTAGACCTCTCCCGGCACCCTGCCGGGAGGGGAATTCATCACCGGAGGGGTCTACACAATCATACCCTCCTCAGAAGTGATGCCTCATGTTTAGATTTCGTGAGATGCCTCACATGATCGAGACCATCTTTATGTAATGCTACATGTTGTGTTTGCTGGGATCTGATGAATGTTGAATGCTATGTCTTCTGATTATCAATCTATCATGTTATCTTCATGCTTATGTTACTTATGATCTTGCATGCTCTCCATTATTAGTAGATGCTCTGGCCAAATAGATGCTAGTAACTCAAATAGGGAGTATTTATGTTCGATAGTGGGTTCATTCCTCCTTTGCATCTGTGCTCGAGTGACAGAAACGTGATGGATGGAGGATGTGTTGTTGCCATTAGAGAGAAAATAACAATGCTTTGTCTAAGGATGATTTCATTGTTTAGATTACACACTGTGTTTACTGCGATAATCTGTTACTAGCAACTTAATACCCATTGTTCGGATGATATTCAAAGGGTGGATTATTAATCATAGATGCAGTTGGATGACGGTCAATGTATTTTGTTGTAATGACCGCATGAATCACATAGTAATCTTTATGTCTTGCATATGCATTATGGTGCAACCTTCATTTCTGTCCATTGCCCAGCTGTAATTTGTTCACCACACATGTTATTTATCTTTTTTGGAGAGACACCACTAGTGAAATGTGGACCCCGGTCTATTTTCCTCATACTGGTAAAACACATACTACTTCCATACTTCTTTCGAACTGCTTTCATACTGTTCCTACTGTTTTCCACACCATATGTTTAACCTCTTTGTGTTCAGCAAAACCGGTGAGATTGACAACCTTACTACTATGTTGGGACAAAGTGATTTGATTATGTTATGTAGGTTCCACGGTACTGCTGAACCGGTAGTGCGTCGTGCCACTTCAGCCGCATCAACGTTTAGAGATTGCTTTTCCTCCTACTGGTCGATTCAACCTTGGTTTCTTTTCTGAGGGAAAACTTGTCGTTGTGCTTTTCACAACCTTTCTCTTGGGGTTTACCAACGTCCACTACACCATCACCCGGGCGTCTTGACTTTTCCCTCAAACCAGCTACGAACCCCTCTCTGACGAAACCCTAACCATTTAATACATTATTACATAGTAGACTCATAATATTACATGAAGCATGATGGTTTAATACATTATTACATAGTAGACTCATAATATTACATGAACCATGAAGGTTTAATACATTACGTCCTCAACTAGTGCCGCCATTGTTTTATTTTCTGCCGTAGCCAAGGATCATCTTCATTATTTAATGGGATGCCTGGGTCAGTTTTCATCAAACTTGTTATAATCTTCTGACATGTCTGTCTTGTCCTCGACCCCCACAATGTTTCTTTTCCCTGAAAAAACTATGTGACGCTTCGGATCATCGTATGATGTATTTGGTGGCTTCTTCTTCTTCTTTTTCTGTCTGGAGGACATTTCCTTCACATAGAAGAGCTGAGCCACAACATTGGCTAGGACGAATGGTTCGTCATTGTAACCAATATTGTTGAGATCCACTGTTATTATTCCGTACAATGGGTCTAACTTTACCCCTTCTCCAATCAGGTCGACCCATTTGCACCGAAACAAAGGCACCTTAAAAGAAGGTCCATAGTCAAGTTCCCATATCTCCTCTATTTAATGATAGTATGTGTTCTTTTTCCCATTCTCGTTAGTTGCATCAAAGTGGAAACCACTGTTTTGGTTGGTGCTCTTCTTATCTTGGGAGATCATGTAAAATGTATTCCCCTTTATCTCGTACCCTTGGAAACTCACAATAGTCGAAGATGGTGACCCGACCAAGAAGTAGAGCTGATCTCCAATAGTGGTCTCATTTACAAGATGTGTTTGCAACCAACTACCAAAAGTATCCATGTGTTTGAGTTTAATCCATGCGCCATCCTTCCTTGGGTTTGTGGAGCGTACAATATTTTTGTGTTCCTCGAGATACGGAGCCACGAAGGTGGAATTTTGTAGAACCGTGTAGTGTGCTTCAGTAAAAGAATGCCCGTCCCTGGGTATCATTATTTTCTTTCCTAGCGTTCCTTTTACCCTGAGTATCCCCTCATGCCGCGATTCAGGAACGCCAATCGTTTTAAGGTAAGGAATAAAGTCAACACATAACCCAATGACCTCCTCTGTTCCATAGCCCTTGGAGATGCTTCTTTCTGGACTAGCACGGTTATGAACATATTTATTCAAGACTTCCATGAACCTCTCAAAGGGGATCATATTGTGTAGAAATAGCAGACCGAGAATATGAATCTCTTCTACTAGGTGAAACATGATATGCGTCATAATGTTGAAGAAGGATGGTGGGAACACCAACTCAAAACTAACAAGACATTGGACCACATCCCTCTGCAACATTTGGAAACTTTCTGGATCGATTACCTTCTGAAATATTCCAGTGAGGAATGCACATAGCTTCACAATGGGTACTCGAACATTTTCCGGTAGAAGCCCGCTCAATGCAATCGGAAGCAACTAGGTCATAATCACGTGGCAGTCATGAGACTTTAGGTTTTAGAATTTTTTCTCTGCCATATTTATTATCCCCTTTATATTTGATGAGAAGCCAGACGATACCTTGATACTGTAAAGGACTTCAAAAAAGATTTCCTTCTCTGCATTGGTAAGAGCGTAGCTGCTGAAGTAATGACGCCATGTATCCGTGTGCTTGTTATTTGGGTCTTTCATACGTTGCTGGTCCTCCCGTGCTTCTGGTGTATCTTTTGACTTCCATACACGCCCAACAAGCATAGCAGGTTGACGCAGAGATTCTTCGTCATGTGCATCACGTCGACTGAAGAGCGGACTCCTAGGAATTTCCAATAGGGTAGGTCCCAAAATATAGATTTCTTGTACCACATGGGCGTGCGTCCGGTAGAGGGGTCGTTCGGAACAGATAGACCGCCAGGACCCTTCCCAAAATTATTTCTAGGTCCTTGACCATACCAAATGCATCATTGTCACTACGAAGTTCAGGCTTCTTCCGGGTATCTGCCTCACCTTTGAAATGCTTGCCTCCTTTTTTTCTTACGGGATGTTTGATCGGAAGAAATCTACGATGACCAAGGTATAGAACCTTCTTACAGTTATCCAAATATAAAATATCATTCTTATCTAAATAGTGCGTGCATGCATTGTATCCCTTGTTTGTATGTACGGAAATGTTAGTAAGAGCATGCCGATCATTGATGGTTACGAAAAGCAACGCCTGCGGGTCAAATGGCTTTTGTTCGTCCTCACCACACACATGTACACCTGGTTTGCCCCACAACTGTAAGAGTTCTTCCACTAATGGCCTTAGGTACACATCAATGTCGTTGCCGGGTTGCCTCGGGCCTTGGATGAGCACTAGCATCATAATGAACCTGCGGTTCATGCAAAACCAAGGAGGGAGGTTGTAGATACATAGAGTCACGGGCCTGGTGCTATGACTGCAGCTCTGCTCACTAAGGGCAAGTACATTGGGGGTCGCTTATATGGGCGCTTACAAGAATAAAAATAAATAGCACAAAATTATATTATGGGCTAAGCTTCTCAGCCCACAACGCATAGCCCTTAATTTGGTCGCTAGCCACCACTTCGATCGCTAAAAAAACCTTCCTCACGTGGGCAAAGAGGAGTCCTAGCGCCCGGCGCTCTGTTTCACGTCGACGCTTGAGTGAATCCCAGGATTCGATGGGATTTAAGCGTAACTACCAGGAATTTATTCCTCAGCGTCTCTCTAAGAGGCCCCGTTGTACACGCTCTAAATGGATTCATGCCATATGTACTTAGACAAAACTTAAATTCCTTGCGTCACTAGCAAATTTTTTGAAATCTCTGTCGATATTTCTCCACTGCGACCCATCAGCGGGGTGTCTCAACTATACGTCTTTCTTACGGTCTTCTTTGTGCCATCGCAATAACCTAGCATGCTCTTTGTTTCTAAACAGACGTTTCACACGTGGTATAATAGGAGCATACCACATAACCTTGGCAGGAACCCTCTTACCGCGGAGGGGGGGCTCGCCGTCAACATCACCAGGGTCATCTCGTCTGATCTTATACCGCAGTGCAGTGCATAACGGACATTCATCCAAATTCTCGTACTTCTCACCGTGGTACAGGATGCAGTCATTAATGCATTCATGTATGTTCTGCACATCTAATCCTAGAGGGCATAGAGCCTTCTTTGCTTCGTACGTACCGTCAGGAATTCGTTATCCGTTGGAAGCTTCGACTTTATTATTTTCAGTAACCTCTCAAATGCCTTGTCTGTCACACCGTTCTCTGCCTTCCATTTCACCAACTCAAGTGTGGTACCGAGCTTTGTGCAACTATCTTCGCAATTTGGGTACAATTTTTTTTTTGTGATCCTGTAACATGTCGTCCAACTTCAACCTCTCAATTCACTTTCGCAGTCTTCCCTTGCATCAGCAATAAATCGACCAAGATCATCAGCGGGCTCATCTAATGCCCGTTCTTCATCACCTCCTTCTTCTTCTGCATTGTCCTCCATTGCAGTATCACCGAATTCAGGGATCATAGGATCCTCTTGTTCTTCTTCATTGTATTCCATCATAACACCTATTTCTCCATGCTTGTCCCAACAATTATAGCTAGGCATGAAACCTCTCCGAAGCAGGTGGCTGTGAAGTACTCTCGAGAAAGAGTGCTCCCTAACGTTCCGATAGTCAATACATGGGCAACACATAAAGCCATTCTGTTTGTTCGCCTCAGCTACACCGAGAAATTCATCCAGGCCTGCCCTGTACTTGGAAGTGCGGCGGTCACCGTACATCTATCACTTACGTGTATCTATCTGCATCGTATAATTAAATTTATCAAAAACCATTACAATAACATCTTCAATACTGAAATAACCACCGTACATCGACAAATATAAGATTTTTTTGTATCAATTACACATGAAAATGATAAGGTTGCTAACCTCGATCGAGGATATCATTTTGTGTGAACTTAAGTGTGGCTCGAATATTTCGTTGAACACCTCGTGTGCGTAGCAAACAAACACAAAAACTAGCACCCACCTCTCACACCTCCTAATAGAAAAAAAAACAGAGGAGGGAAGTGGCTGGGAGGCTGGTACATATAGGGATGGGGGAATTCTTCCCAATTTGTAGATTAAACCGGGACCAATGCCCCTGCGCTGGCCACATGGCGTGTGGCAGGAAATTGGTCACAATTCAAGCCACGAACCGGGACGAATGACCCCTTATGAACCGGGACAAATGCGTAGTATTCGTCCGGGTTCGTAGCTAAACCGGGACGAATGGCTTGGTGTCGTGGTGGTGTCACGGCAGATGCCATGGGATGGCTAAAGTTGTGGGGACGAAGGACGCTGGAGGTGCTCGGGGAGGGATCACGCGATGAGTAGCCGCGTGAGGTACGACGTAATCACTGCAAACAACACGATCTACCCAGGTTCAGGGCCCTCGTGAGGAGGTAAAACCCCTACTCCTGCCTTTCTTTGTGTATTTTGGTATCTCTCCGAGTAGCCACAGTACAAGGTTCTTGCTACCGAGTAGCCACTCTCCTCTAGATGATGAACTAGGGCAAGAACTAGGGTTCCCTCTAGGTCAAGATGTGTTCGATCCTGTGTCCGATCCTCACGCAGGAGGCGGCGGGGCACCTTATATACATGGTGCCCAGCCGGATACGTCCAAACATGGACAAGTGTCGACATTGTGTGCACATCGTCCTTCTTCCGGGTTCCCACTGACAGCTTTGGTTCCTAACCTTGGCTTCATCTGGAAAGTCGTTGGGCAAAACTAGGGGACAGAATGGTATCACTGTACCTAAGCACAGAGTAGGCCCCCCTTATCCTGCCACGGCCTGCTTCCATGCTGTCACTGTCAGGCAGGCCGGTCCCAGATGAACAGTAGTTCGAATGCTACCAAGTACGGACCCAGGATACGCGGGATCCTGTGTCAGAACGGCTCCTTTGACTTTCTGGCCCGAGTAGGTTCCCGCCAATTGTTCCCGCCAATTGTACTCGGGCCAACTCCTCTACTCGAAAGGACAGAACTTGATTGATATCTCCTTCTGGTCATCTTGAGGTGAGACCGAGTAGCAGTCTGTCGGGCAGCGGGTACCGGGTAGTCGGCTACTCGACCAAACCTCTCTTCTGTACGACGCCTTTACCACTTGCCTTTACCCTACTCGGGGGTAACCCCCCGACAGCAGTCCCCGAAGCTGGTTGAGTCTTGCGAACTCGTTCACTAGGCTCTGCCAGCTTAAAACCAATCTTTGCCTCATAGTCCTTGAACCTCAAGATGCCGAGTAAGAGGCCTCCGAGTGGTATTCTGACAAGTACCTCGAGTTTCCTCTCTCCCGAGTAGTACCAGCCTTCTACTCTGCGCCCGAGTAAAAGGACTTAGAGAATTTTCTTGAATTGAGCCCTTGTGGCGCAGAGCGCGATCCAGCCCTTCGTTCGGCGACTGAACACGTGTCGGGCATCCGTGACCCCGTCGTTTCGCTGCCACGACACGACGTGCCACGCGCCCAGTTTTCACGGGGCGGGCCCACCAGCTCGTTATGTCCCATCAAGCGTAATTATAGGCCACGATCTAGTCGTGGGATCTACTGTGGCCGTTACGCGCGCGTTCCGCGCTTGCGTGCGTTTCTATCCGGCCACAGGCCCCACCACACGGCAATCATGGCCACGATTGATCCCACTACCACGATGGTAACGGTAGCCTGAGACGAGGGTATAAATACCCCCATCGGTAACTTCCCCTTCTTCCTCCTCCGTACTTTTCCTTTTCTCTGTTCTTCTCCGCCGCCGCGCAATCTCTTGCGCCGCCGCGAACTCAATCCACTCGACCAAATCCTTCTCGTTTCCCACCATCCGCACACACTCTGCCATGGCCGCTCGCGCTGGCTGGGCCGGTTCAGTCGTCACCGCCGAGGATTGCGCCTGGCTTGTGAACACTAGGAGGGTTCCTCCTGGTGTTCAATGCCGGCCATCCAGGGGCGAGCTCGTGCCCGCGCCGGAGGAGGGTGAGCGCGTTGTATTCATGGCGCACTTCGAGCGCGGCTTTGGCCAGCCAGCCTCTGACTTCCTCCGCCGCTTCCTCGACCACTTCGGCCTTCAAATGCATCATCTGCCGCCCAACGCCGTTGTCTTCCTCGCCTACCACGCCGTGGTATGCGAGGCCTTCCTCGGCATCCACCCGACAACGGACACCTGGCTCAGGTACTTCCATCTCCGCCTGCAGACCACCGGGAGGAAGGAAGGTACGGGGGTGCCACGGGCAACCGACACCGGCTGCGCCATGATGGTGCAGCGGTCGGGGACCAATCACCCCCGTATCAAGGGGCTGGAGTCTGTCCGGATGTGGCAGAAGACGTTCCTCTACGTCAAGAACATCCCCGCCACCGAAGGAGGACAGGTAGCAGACAGGATCAATCTTCCCGCTTGGAGCCTCCGCGCTCCTACCCTAGAAGAATTGGAAGGAGAAGCCCCTCAACGACCTCAACGCGACGGAGATTGAGGCGCGGCTCGGCGCTCTAATCGACGAGGGCCTCAAGAGTGATGACCCTGTGGCATGCTGGATTCAGAGGCGCGTCCTGCCTCTGCAGGAACGCTGCCACCTGATGTGTTACATGGGAGGCCCCCGTGATTGCACCAGGACGACCACCATCGAGCTCGACAACGCTGACGTTCCCGAGCACGCCAGGGCCATCCTGACGACAAGCCTTGCCGAGCATTGGCAGTATGGGTTCATCCCATACAGCCGTACCAAGCCGATTACACGGGTACGCTCCTCCTTCTCTGCCTTCTGTTACATGTATTCCGAGTAGAAAACTTCCTCTTCTCGTCGCGACTAGCAATCGTAGTCTGTACCGAGTAGAAAACTTAGTAGAATTGCGCAGGCTTAGTGTGCTTTGTGCCTGCACGCCCTTTCGAGTAGAATACTCGGTAAAAGTACTTAGGCTTAGTGTGCTTTGTGTTTGCACGCCTGTCCGAGTAGAGTACTTAGTAAAACTGTATAGGCTTAGTGTGCTTTGTGCCTGCACGCCTTTCCGAGTAGATCATTCGATAATTTACTTAGGCTTAGTGTGCTTCGTGTTTGCACGCCTACTCGAGTAGGATTCCATCCCGCTACTCGGCTATCTTGTGACACTTCTTTGTCCTTCAGGTCCTCAGTCGCCAGCTCAGTGAGAGCTGCGAACGTTTCGATGGCAATTGGTATGAGGATCGAAAGGAGGATGACGATGCCTCTTTTGGGGCTGCAGATCAGATCAATCTCCCTCGTTCCCCCACGATGGAGAAACAGCACGCGGAATCGTCTCTCCGCGACTGGCCTGAGGACGAACTTGAAGGTAGCTGCGCCCTTGCTTTGCTTGATCCTGAGTAACACCAATTCACTGCTTGCTGTTTCTGATTCGTTTCTCTTTTCCTTTGAATCCATAGACGATGTTGCCGAGGAGAATGATGGTGAGGATGAAGATGAGGACAAGGGCGATACGGCCCTTGTCGTCAAACCTCTTGCTGTCGCTGCGCCCGCTACCCGCAAGCGGACTGGCAGCGGTGCCGTAGAGCCCCCCGCCAAGAAGAAGAAGCCGATTGAGAAGAAGGCGACCAAGACGGTCGCGAAGAAACCAAGGCGGAAGCTCGCCTCCACCAGCGCGTAAGTTTCTTCTCTGTTGCCTTTCTTCTCGCACTTTGTTATCTTTCCCAGTCCTCCTCTGATTTCTGAACTTCTTTTTCTCTGCAGTCCTCCCATGGACGCAAACGCTGCTTTCGCGCCCGATCAGGCTAAGAAGCCAGCAGCGCCACTTATCAACCTCGATGATGACGAGGATGAGGCCGCCAATGCACGGAGCACAGATGCTCAAGGAGCAGATTCGGAGCAGCAGTCCCGTGCGGAGTCAGCAGCACAGGACACTGCTGCGCACCAAGAAAGACCCCCTTCTCCTCCGGCCAATACTGCCGAGGAGACTCAAGACACAGAGATGCAGAACAACGCTGCCCTTGAGCGGCCAGAAGTTGAGCAAGAGCAGCCAAACACAGGAGCTGCTGACCAAGTGAACCCCGCTGCCGAGCAGCGGGTAGAAGACACCACCGCCGCGGATGCCACTATGACAGATGCCTACCCACTGAGTGACGCGCAGACCGGCGCCACACCGAGTAGCACCCAGCCGATTGGCGCACCGGATAGCGCGCCCCTGGCGCCGCCAACTGATCCTGCCAGGCAGCAAGCCCTTGATGCTTTGAGGGAGGAGGTCGAGAAGAGGGCAGCCGAGAAAGAAGCTGCCGAGAAGGCAGAAGCCGAGAAGGGAACTGCCGAGAGGGAGGCCGCCGAGAAGGCGAAGGCCAAGGCTGAAGGAAAACAGACCAAGGAACCCGAGAAGCAGCGAGCCGAGAAGGAGAAGGCGAAGAAACAAGCCAGAGATCAGATGCCACCTCCGACCTCGACTGGACAGTTGGTTATTCGCGCGTCCGGCCCGGTTGCTACTGCTACCTCCGCCGCTCTTGCTGCTGCTGGTCAGCCTTGCTTCCCGGACTACATGGTGCAGGTCAGTCAACAAAACCAGATCGGCTTCTCTCCCCAGGATAAACAACTTGCCCTTCAGAGGGGAAGGAAAGCTGTAGCTGTGAATTCCCCTCCCCCGGCTCCAAACCAGAACAAGTCCGTCACTATTGCTTCTCGGGGAGTCCGGGATCCAGCGATAACATCACGGAGCCTTGAGCAGGTACTTGACACCATTGGCTTCATCGACGCCAAGTGGGACAGCAAGGTTCTCGGCACGGACAACTGGCACGGCCTTGGGTTGGGCGCAATCGACCACATGCGCGTTGAGTGGAACAAGGTGGATTTGGGTTATAAGCCCATGACTGTCTCCACCGAGACTGCTACTCTCGCCGCCAAGATGTTCCTGCACCGCAAGAACGCCGAGGACATCGAGCAGGCTTATGCGGTGAGTCTTACTTGCTCTTTTCGAGTTGAGTTTTTCTTCTCTCCTGTTCATCTTCATTTTCCTTTACTCTCACCCAGTCCCCGAGATTCTGGCCGAGTAGACAGATACTCTCCGAGTAGCCTCCTACTCGGGTTGAATCTTTCACTTCTGCGTTTAACTTGTTTTCTTCTCGCTTCTCAGGATAGCGTTCTGAAGAGGACCAACCTATACCGCGTGCTGCTCTGGAATCATGCTATCGCCAGGAGGCGAATTGCTGCTTTGGAACGGGAGAAAGCAGCTGCGGAGGCAGCCAAGAAAGATGCGAAAGACAGCACTCAGAGGCTGTCTGAAGTGGAAGGTACGCTTTTAGCCACGCGGTTCTTGCGTTTTCTGTTTACGCCCGCTTCTGCTTTCTTTTGCACTAACCATTCCTACTCTGCAGAGAACCTGAAGACCTTAACTGAGGAGCACGAGAAGTGCCGTGCGTTTGTGGAGAACGCTGAGGCCACCATCAAGAGACTAGAAGGTGAGTTGCCGTCTACTCGGTCCTGACCATATTTCTGTTTCTTCTCTGCTTCTCTGCTAACCCTGTCTGTCTCTCCACAGAAGATCACAGGTTGTTTGTTGAAGAACACCAAGATTGCATCAAGCCTGAGGAGGTACAGCATCGGTTGTCTGACCAGGCTGTTGGGCTGCTGAAGGATCATACTACCAAGATGGAGCAGCTGCAACTCCAGCTGCAGAAAGCACTCCGGGATGCTGTCACGCTTGGTGAGGAGAAGGACAGTGTTATCGCCGAGAAGGCCAGGGCTGAAACAACCTTCAATGCCAAGATCAAAGCCCTCGAGCTGGAGTGCGAAACGTTGAAGAAATCCAATGCTGGGCTCTTTGCTCAAATGAATACTCTGCGCCAGGTTCAGGAGAAGCACATATCCAATGAAGAATCCTGGAAAACCCAGCTGCAGGCGCTGCGCATCGAGCTTAAGAGTAAGCTTTCTCTTCTCTGCATCTTTCTCTTCTCGGTCGAATTTCTTCTCGGTTCTTCCTCTACCCGGTTCTTTTCTTCTCTGATTCTGAATTTCTTACTTGTTTTCCCAGAGATCTTTCCTGCCATTATTTCTTCCTGTGTGCCCGCTTTGGCCAAGGCCCAAGCAGCACGTGCTGCGAATGGCGAGGCAGAGGACACCAGGGCCGAAATTGAAGACAGCATGCTGGTGATGCGAGGCCAGTTCGAACGCCTAGCCGGCGTTGGTACTGACCTCGTGCGCGTGGGCTTTGAGCTTCACAAGCTCTTCTGGCCTGAGGATCCTGAGCCAACAACCATCCGGGGCCTCGCACTCAAGCTACAGAATGTGAAGGCCGAGTTGAAGAAGTGGCGTGCTTCTGGAGCTCGGGCAGGCGCGGACTTTATGCTCCTTTGCATTGCCTCCTGGTATGAGAATCTGAATATGGAGATCATCCGTGGGAAGCGCGAAAAGTCCAAGTGGGAGATAGACCCCAGCTGCGTGGCCGCGCGCAAATTGATTGCGTACGAGGTCGCGGAGTGCGCTGAGACGGATGTCTTCATCGACGGCCCCCCCGAGCCCGACACCAAAGTGGAGGAGGGCGAGGAAGATGATGAGGAGACAGACTCTGAACTAGAGTCGGGTTTCTTCGACTCCCCCAGGAGCAAGGCCGGGAAGGGGAAAAATGTCGCCGTCGCGAGTAGCGATGAGGAGATCGAACATATCGACACCGCCGCACTCGACTTCGGCACCTCCTCAGGAGCTGCTCTCGACGACACGGTCCGTCCCCCTGGCCAAGCCTCTGGTTCTTCTTCTGCTGCAGGGCCCATCTCGGTTGCCACGGCTACTTCCGAGCGTGACACCGAGATGGAAGAGTCCGCCACCGTCCAGTCGGAGGCGGATGCCACCCATGCCAGTGCCGACGAAGAACCCGCAAGGACAAACGCCACCAACTCGGAGGCAGAGGCAACCAGGACCACCACAGAAGATGCAGCAGCCAATGCCAGCGCCGACAACATTGCCTCCTCCACATGATTTTACCTGCACACTTTTTACTTTAACATTTATCAGATCCCCGGAATGCCGGGAGCAGATGTATCAGACTTATTTATGCTTTTCTTGCTACTCAATTTTATTTCCACACATTATCTTCAACTTAGTCATTTAGAGCAGCCCTGGCTCAGTGCCGGGTTACGTTTCCATGCGAGTCCCCGAGTTGCGTTTCTTATTCACTCTATCTTTTCATCTCTGCTCTACCTGCAACTTGTTGCTTTTTTGGTATTCGAGTCACAAGAATCAAAGAGTAGAGCTGCAAATATTTAGCCACTTAGAAACAATCATAGTAACGCAGCCCACCACTTAGCCGAGAAGACAAAACCGAGAACAAAAGTAACAAAACACTCTACTCGGTTCCTGCACTTTTTCTTCCTTAGCGATTTTCGTGTGCTCATTGACCTTTTGCTTGTTCTCTTGCTTGCCATGAAGCCGGGTTTCGGACAGCAGCAGAGTCGAAGAGTTGGCATATAGGTTTAAACACAGTACTCAATGCGCTTATGAGTTCTGAAGTGGAGCAACCGAATAGACAAAGGGTAAACCGAGTAAAAACAAATTTGGACGAGGGCAGTCCCCGAGAACAATTTCAGATTGCAGAGTAGAATTTCAACTCGGATGAGAGGGTACATACACATCTTTGCTCACGAATGAAAACGACGAAGTAGAGCTACATTCCAAGGGCGCTTGGTTTCCTCTCCAGCTTTATCTGCCCTGTTCGCCTGTGATGGGCGCACATCTACAAGGTAGTACGCATCATTGTGCAGCGCTTTGCTCACAATGAAAGGCCCTTCCCATGGAGGAGACAATTTGTGCATCCCGGCTGTGCGCTGCACAAGCCTAAGGACCATGTCTCCTTCTCGGAAAACCCTTGGGTTCACCTTTCGGCTATGATAACGCCGTAGGTTTTGCTGGTAGATAGCCGAACGTGACAGAGTCAGCTCTCTTGCTTCTTCAAGCAGGTCAACGTCGTCTTCTCGAGCTTCTCTCGCCTCCACCTCAGTGTAGAGGGCTACTCGGGGGGAGTCATGCTCTAAGTCTATTGGCAACACGGCCTCAGTCCCATATACCAAGAAGAATGGCGTGTAGCCGGTTGACCGGTTAGGGGTAGTCCTTAGACTCCACAACACCGCTGGCAACTCTTCTAGCCAACACCCAGGTGTTTTCAGTAGCGGCTCAATCAGCCTCGGCTTTATGCCTGCCAGTACCATTCCATTTGCTCTCTCAACTTGCCCATTGGAGGCAGGGTGCGCGACTGACGCAACGTCTAGTCGGATATGCTTATCTCTGCAGAATCGCACCATTGCCCCCTCTGCAAAGTTGGTGCCGTTGTCGGTGATGATACTGTGCGGGTAGCCATATCTCATGATCACATCCTTCACGAATTTCACAGCCGTGACCCCATCGCACTTCCGAATAGGCTTCACTTCAATCCACTTGGTGAACTTGTCCACCATGACCAAGATATGTGTCATATTGCCTTTAGCCGGCTTGAAGGGGCCAACCATATCCAAGCACCAAACAGCAAACGGCCATGTGATAGGAATTGTCTTCAACTCGGAAGCGGGCATGTGAATCTTACTTGCAAACATCTGGCAGCCATTGCACTTCCTCACAATATCTTCAGCTTGCTGCAGAGCCGTGAGCCAGTAGAAGCCATGCCGAAAAGCTTTCTTGACCAATGCCCGAGAAGAGGCGTGGTGCCCGCATTCTCCTTGGTGTATCTCCACCAGAATTTCTTCTCCCTCTTCTGGGCTCACACAACGTTGCAGCACGCCAGTGGCACTTCTCTTGTGTAGCACATCTCTGACTATGGTGTAGCCCTTGGACCTTCTCTGAATCTGCCTCGCAGTCACCTCATCTTCAGGTAGTGTGCCGTCCCTTAGAAAGGATAATATGGGCATAGCCCAACTCGGTGTCTCCCGTATGGGAAACACTGGTTCGTCCAGTTCCATTGGGACGGGCTCTTGCGGTTGCACAGGAGGAGCAGGAGCGCTTCTTTGCAGCCCAGATCGATTGGCGAGAACTTCTTCAATGAATGCGACAGACTCTGGGTTGAGGGCGGCAGTCCCCGAGTAAGCAGTGGCAGTCCCCGAGTAAGGAGTGGCAGTCCCCGGGTAGGGAGTGGCAGTCCCCGAGTAAGGAGTGGCAGTCCCCGAGTAAGGAGTGGCAGTCCCCGAGTAAGGAGTGGCAGTCCCCGAGTAAGGAGTGGCAGTCCCCGAGTAGGAAGTGGCAGTCCCCGAGCAAGGAGTGACAGTCCCCGAGTAGAGGACGGCAGTCCCCGGGTTCCCTGCAGCACTCTCCCAGTCGATCTCCATTGGATCAGATTCTTCACTTGGCAGAGAAGGGACAAATATAGACTCCGAGTTGGGAGAAGGCTTGATGGATGGCTTCCTCAAATGCTCCAAGGCGATCCCCGCCGGGATGGACTGCCGAGAAGATCCCAACTTGGATAGCTCGTCTGCTGCTTCGTTCTCTGCTCGGTGAATGTGCTGGAACTCACAACCTTCGAAAAACCCAGTCATAGACTGCACCAGGAAGCGATACGATGCCATGTTGGCATCCAAAGCATCCCAAGTGCCCGAGACTTGCTGCACCACCAGATCTGAATCACCATAGCATATAATGCGCTGCACACCAACCTCCTTTGCTACTCGCAAACCATGCACCACTGCCTCGTACTCTGCTACATTGTTGGATGCCTTGAAATGAATCTGCAGTACATACTTGAGCTGATCTCGCTTGGGTGATGTGAGCACAACACCAGCACCCAGGCCTTCCTTCACTTTCGAGCCATCGAAATGCATCCTCCAATAGTTGGAAACTGGAGCAGGAGGTTCATACTGCATCTCGGCCCAGTCCACAAGAAATTCCGCCAGGACCTGAGACTTGATGGCTTCTCTTCTCGCATACACGGGAGCATATGCTGCCAGCTCGATTGCCCACTTGGCTACTCTGCCACTCGCCTCCTTGTTACCCATGATATCCGAGATGGGAGCAGAACTCACGACAGTGATGGGGTGCTCCTGGAAATAATGTTTCAGCTTCCTGGCGCCTAGGTACACACCATATGTCATCTTCTGGTAGTGCGGATAGTTTTGCTTGGAGCTGGACAGCACTTCACTGAGGTAATACACTGGGCGCTGCACACTCTTGCCTTCTTCTTCTCGCTCCACCACTATCACCACACTGACTACTCGGTTAGTCGCAGCAATGTACAGCAGCATAGGCTCCTTGGGTAGCGGACTAGCCAAGACGGGAGCGCTAGCCAACATTGCTTTTAGCTCGTTGAATGCCACGTCCGCTTGCGGAGTCCAGACAAACTTGTCACTTTTCTTCATCAGTTGGTACAGAGGCAGGGCCTTCTCGCCCATTCGGCCCAGAAAACGGCTCAGAGATGCCAAACAACCTGTGAACTTCTGCACATCTTTCAGTGATCTCGGTAAAGACATGCTCTCAATAGCTTTTATCTTAGAAGGATTGGCTTCAATGCCCCGACTAGAAACCAGAAAACCGAGTAGCTTTCCAGCCGGTACACCAAAGGTGCACTTACTCGGATTCAGTTTCATTTTGTACTTGCGTAGGTTAGCAAAGGTTTCCTCCAGGTCGGCAAGCATAGTATGTGTTTTATTCGTTTTGATGACAATGTCATCTACGTACACCTTCACATTCTTGCCGAGCTGGTCGTGCAAGCATTTCTGCATGCATCTCTGATAGGTTGCACCCGCATTCTTCAAGCCAAAACACATGACACGATAGCAATAAGCCCCGTACGGGGTAATGAAAGCAGTCTTTATTTGATCAGCAGGATTGAGTGCAATCTGGTGGAAACCAGAGTAGGCATCTATGAAAGACAACAGTTCACAGCCAGCAGTGGAATCGATCACCTGATCGATGCGGGGTAGCGGGAAAGGATCCTTGGGGCATGCCTTATTCAAGTCGGTGTAGTCGACGCACATGCGCCAGGCAGTGGCAGCCTTGGGATCCTCCTTCTTCTTCTCGACCATGACCGGGTTGGCTAACCAATCCGGGTGCAGCACCTCCATGATGAAGTTACTTATCAGCAGCTTGGTGATTTGATCACCGATGGCCTTCCTTCTCTCATCTCCGAAACGGCGCATAGCCTGCTTCACAGGCTTGGCGTCAGGACGCACATGTAAAGAGTGCTCAACCAACTCCCTCGGGACTCCTGGTAGATCTTCATTAGTCCAGGCGAATACATCCCGATTCTCACGGAGGAAGTGGATGAGCTCGCTTTCCTATTTCTCCGCCAACCCGGAACCAATGATGGCTACGCGGTCGGGGAATTCGGGGTCGACCTGGACTGTCTTGGTCTCCTTGGCAGCTTGGAAGGCAGTACCATGCTGTGTACTCGGCACACCTTGTGCGCCAGCTTGTGCGCACTGAGCCATGGCCACCACCTCGTACATCTTCTTCTTCTCGGCCTCGATCACCATCGACTCTGCCAACTTGGAGCTAGCCGAGGCACACTCCATGGACTTCTTGTAGTCGCCAGCGATAGTGATTATGCCATTGGGACCAGGGATCTTCATCTTCAGGTATGCAACATGAGTAGAGCCCATGAACTTGCTCAGAGCAGGCCTGCCGAGTAGAGCATGATAGGGACTCTGGTGATCAACCACTTCAAACTGCAGGCGCTCTGTGCGACAGTTCTCCCGGGTACCGAATAACACATCTATCCACACTCGGCCAATCGGGTTGCACGAGATCCCGGGCACAATGCCATGGAAGGTGGTCTTGCTGGGCAGCATCATGTTCTCGGCCAGGCCAAGCTTCTCGAGTGTGTCCTTGTACACAATGTTGATGCTGCTGCCGTTGTCGATTAGCACCTTGCTGAACCTCACATTCTTCTCGGGACCCAGGAATGTAGGATCCAGCACCAAGGCATAGCTACCCGGGTTGGGCATCACCTTGGGATGATCTACTCGGGACCACCTGATCTCCTGGTCGCACCAGTACATGTAGTGAGGAACAGCAGGAATCACTGCATTGACCTCCATGGCCCGCCTGTGCTGTGATTGCTTGTCGACTGCCTCGGACGTGAAGATCATATAGCTCTCATGGTGCTCTTGGTACTGGTTGGAGCCATTACCCCCATTGTTGCCATTGTTGTTGTTGCCCTGATAGTTGTTGTTGTTGCCTCTGTTGTTGTTGTTGCGGTTGTAGTTGTTGTTGTTGTTGCGGTATCTCTCGTTGTTGAAGTTCTGGTTGGCTCCTAAAGCCACCTGGTTCACATTCTCTCTTCTCGGGTACACTGGCGGCCGAGCTGCGGGTGCGCGAGTAGGCTGCACATTGGCATTGGCTGCAGGAAAAGGAGGAGGAGGAGGCAAGCCGTCACTCTTGATCGCCTCCCACCACTCGCACTGCCGAGTAGTGTGGTTAGCAGGCCTCGAGGGGTGGTGAGTGTGAAAGCTGCATGGGCCATCCTTCATGTCATCAAAGACAAACTTCTTCGGCTGCTCGGAGTTCCCGCTACCCGACTGAGCAGTACGGAACGGTTTCTTGTTGCCCTGGCCCTGGTTCTGGTTCTGCCCGTAGGCTCCAGCAGGTTTCTGCCTTTGGCCACCACCGCCTCCGACATTCACTGCATTCACCTCTTCAGGATCATACCGAGTATCTACTCGGCGCTTGTTGCGGAACTCGTTTTGCTTGCTGCTGTTGAAGTTTCTTCTCGGCTCAGAGGAGTCCATCAGTGGCTGAGTAGGATCACCGAGTGCGTACTGATCCGCAATCTTGATGGTCTCCGCCAGAGTGTTCGGCATCTCCCTCTGCAATCTCTGCCAAAGCATGCTGCCATGTCGGCAACCCTGCGCAAACCAGGTGATGGCCTGTGCTTCATTCACACCCTCACAGGTGTTCCTCAAAGTGCTCCACCGAGTAAGGTACTCGCGGTCCGTCTCGTCTTCTCGCTGCCTGCAAGCTGACAGCTGTTGTGGCCTATTCGGTCTCTTGTATGTACTCGTGAAGTTGCTGATGAAGGCATCCGAGAAGTCCAGCCAGCAGTTGATGCTGTTCTTGGGCAAGTTGTTGAGCCAAGTGCGAGCTGGACCCTCTAGCATCTGCGGCACATAGCGCACCGCCCATCTCCTGTTGCCATTCGCGATATGGACCGCGGTGACGTAGTCATTGAGCCAATCTTCAGGCTTGGTGCTGCCGTTGTAGCTCTTGGTGCCTCTTGCAAGCTGGAAGCCCTTCACGGAAGGCTCGTTCATGATGCGCGGGCCAAAGCACTCGGGGCCAGGGGGACCCGTGCTCTCAAGCCGCGCAGACAAGCTGATACGGTCCAGCTGGTGCCTTGCATCTCCAGGCGCCAACACGCGCTCGCCAACACGGTCATGAATATCATAACCAGCCATCTCCATAGCCGAGTAGCCATCATCATACCTATCCACCTGCACAGCAACAGGCTGCACCACCGGGTTGGCGACTGGGGCCACTGCACGCGGCTGCTGCCTCTGCCGAGTAGGCTGAGCTGCGGGTTGCCGAGAAGAACTTGGACGTGCGGCTTCTCGGGCACGGCTTTGAGCTTGATGGGCTTGAGAGCCTGCTCTTGCAGCGTTGTGTTCCTGCCCGGGCTGCTGCGGCACAGCAACCTGTTTCGCGGCGGCAGCCGGGTCATACACCTGCATCTGCCTATCTCGGCCTGAACGTCCACTGCGGCTCTTCTCGCGACTCGGATGCGGGGACGAGGCCTGATCGTTAGATCTGGCCGCGTGCGAGTGCACGATCTGCGATGCCCCAGCACCCGGGTTGGCCTTCCGGAACTCCTCGTTCTGCCTGGCGGCCTCCAACACCAACTCGTGGAGCCTCTCCTGCTGCCTGATGCGCGCATCACCTTCGAGACGCGGCAACTCGGCAGCCACAGCCTCTGCAGCTCTGAGCGTCTTGGCGGGCGTGCTGTACCTTGGCCTTGTGGAGGTGTTCGCGGTAGCGGACTGCGCGGGAACCTCCGCAACCGTAGCCATCTCGACACCCAAGTTGCGCCGCGTAGCGCCTACTCTGCTAGGCCTTCTGGCGACTGGCGTGAAGCCGTGAGCCTTGTTGTACTCGAGCTGGTCTAGACTCAGCTCAAGCCTGATCTTGTCCAACTCCGCCTGCTCGGCAAGCAGCTCCTGGCGTTGCCGCTCGAGCTGCTCCCTCGCGGCTAGGAGCTCGATGTCGGTGGGAGTGGGCATACCGGCTCGCGTAGCAGACGCGGGGATGACCGTAGACGTGGAAGGTGGCAAGTTGCTCTCCCTCTCGTAGGGCCGGTGAGTCCTGCCACCAGCAGGCGGTTCGTCAACCTCCTCGACGACGACCGCAGCGCCAGTAGCGGCTGCCCCAGTGTTTGCCGCCAAGCCCGTCACCATCACCTCAGCGCAGCTCGCAGAGCTGCATGCGGGCCTTCCGCGAGCAGCAATCACCGCGGGAGGATCCTCCGCGTCATGCACCATCTCGGGGTACGCGCGGTTGGCGACGATGGCGACGTAGACGAGGTGAGAGCCGAAGGAGATCACCGAGCCGCCCTCAGGCATTGCCATGCCGCCGAAACAGCCGGCGTTGTCGGTGACGAAGTCGAAGGAGCCGAATCTGTGGACAAGGCCACAGACCACGCGCTCCGCAGAAGAAGATCCCGTCCGAACAGAAACTCCAGCCAGCGCCGCTGGTTGCCCCACGGTGGGCGCCAACTGTCGTGGTGGTGTCACGGCAGATGCCATGGGATGGCTAAAGTTGTGGGGACGAAGGACGCTGGAGGTGCTCGGGGAGGGATCACGCGACGAGTAGCCGCGTGAGGTACGACGTAATCACTGCAAACAACACGATCTACCCAGGTTCAGGGCCCTCGTGAGGAGGTAAAACCCCTACTCCTGCCTTTCTTTGTGTATTTTGGTATCTCTCCGAGTAGCCACAGTACAAGGTTCTTGCTACCGAGTAGCCACTCTCCTCTAGATGATGAACTAGGGCAAGAACTAGGGTTCCCTCTAGGTCAAGATGTGTTCGATCCTGTGTCCGATCCTCACGCAGGAGGCGGCGGGGCACCTTATATACATGGTGCCCAGCCGGATACGTCCAAACATGGAAAGTGTCGACATTGTGTGCACATCGTCCTTCTTCCGGGTTCCCGCTGACAGCTTTGGTTCCTAACCTTGGCTTCATCTGGAAAGTCGTTGGGCAAAACTAGGGGACAGACTGGTATCACTGTACCTAAGCACAGAGTAGGCCCCCCTTATCCTGCCACGGCCTGCTTCCATGCTGTCACTGTCAGGCAGGCCGGTCCCAGATGAACAGTAGTTCGAATGCTGCCAAGTACGGACCCAGGATACGCGGGATCCTGTGTCAGAACGGCTCCTTTGACTTTCTGGCCCGAGTAGGTTCCCGCCAATTGTTCCCGCCAATTGTACTCGGGCCAACTCCTCTACTCGAAAGGACAGAACTTGATTGATATCTCCTTCTGGTCATCTTGAGGTGAGACCGAGTAGCAGTCTGCCGGGTAGCGGGTACCGGGTAGTCGGCTACTCGACCAAACCTCTCTTCTGTACGACGCCTTTACCACTTGCCTTTACCCTACTCCGGGGTAACCCCCCGACACTTGGCTAGCCCTAGATGAAAGGCCCTGTTTCTACTAGTGAACTTTAATCCGTCAGTTAAGAAGTTAGTTATAAATGGTAGCAAAAACTCTGAGAAGCATGTTAGGTAGATGAATAGTTGTTATAAGTTTAGATATAGTAATTAATTGACGTGTTACCGCAGATTGTTGGAATGCAACACATAGAAATTGGGCTCTATTTTGTTAGCAATGAAAGATAGTTGAGTGGTTCTTTATAATTTAGATATAATGATTTATTTGTAACGTAATGCAGATTGAGCAAATGAGATCCGAACAGGTCCTTAATATATCAATTTGCTATGTAAAATATTATAAATATAGATTCACTAGTGGAGAAGAGGGCATTAGCCCCGGTTGGTTAGGGCCTAATGCCCCGGCTGCCCAACCGGGGTCCTGTAACCCGGGCTAAAGGCCCCCTTTATGACCCGGTTGGGTTACCAACCGGGGTAAAAGGCGCGCCCCACGTGGGCTCTGCACCGCGAGCAGGCTGGCACCCATTTACCCCGGTTGGTAACACCGACCGGGGCAAAAGGTTTTTCCTTTTTTTTTAACTGTTTTCGTGTCCTCTCAGCTAGACTAGAAATTCTATATATTCTTATCTGTTTTCCTGTTCTCTCCACTAAACGTTTATATTAACAAAGATGAAAAATTATCACACAAAAACACATATGAAAACGAATACGAATAACATAAATATATAGTCTGCCACGAATACAAAATATTGTTCGACACAATGACATAATTAAACATAATTCGACATAAAACATAGTTCGACATAGTACGACAATATAGAACGACATAAGCACGTAAGCATAGATCGACATCAAAATATATACTACACATCGGCGTCGGAGGGAGCCTTGCCCTTGCCCTCGGCGTCAGAGGCAGCTTTGCTCGGGCTAGACTCGCCGGAGTCAGACTCGGAGTCGGAGATGCTCTCAGACGAGCTATCCTGGCAGGAAAGGAGGCGGACTAAGGTGCCGTCGAACATCTTCACCTCCAGCACGTGGGCCTCCTCGTCCTTGTAGTACCTGAATGTGAGCATGTTGCCCGCATTTAGCTTGTGCATGCGCGCGAACTGCCCCCACCCATAGCGCAGGAAGACGTCATCGCCACGTCGCTGGAGGACAATGCGCACGGGCCCGTTGTCACAACCCTCCAACCGGAGGGTGAAACTATGGGGCCCGCCCTTGCGCCCGAGGAGGATCGCCGAAATCTTCTCTGGAAGACAGAGCCTGTTCTCCTCTGGGTTGAACAGGTGGACGTAGAACTCCGGTAGCTGGAGACCGTCGTCCTCCTCCTCCACCTCCTCCTCCTCCGCCATAGCAACAGCGCGACGCCGTTTACCGCGTGTTGACCCCTTTGCACCGTTCTTTGCCCCCCTTGCAGCACTTGATTGCCCCCTTTGCACCGCGCTTTGCCCCCTTGCAGCGCTTGATGCCCCCGTGCTCCGCGTCCACGTCCACGAGTAGGAGGCGTCGCGTCCTCCTCCTTGATGACTATGGCATCACCACCACTTGCATTCGATGCACGCGATCCATTTGTACGCGATCCACGTGGACGTCCAGGCCGACGTTTCACCGGGATTTCTTCGACGGTGACGACGCTGCGCCCGCCGCCGGTTACACGCAAACCACGGGGACGCCTCGCCATGGCTAAAAAAAATAGCAAGCAACATCAATTTCATCAGTTCGCAACAATTGCATATAATCTAATAAAAATATAGCTTATAGGATCCATTTCATCAAAATTGCTTATAGATAACAGTTAATGGTACTAATAGCTAAACAAGTCCGAAAAAAGAGTAACTTTATATGTTAACATTCTAGATCCTTATTTCAATTATAAATGCAACATTGATGAAATATTTAAATGTATGATAATACACACCAAGAGTTACATAGCTCGGGTTCATTTTATGTAACCCTAATACATCACGATGTAATTAATAATATCACTTATACATATTCATGAAACATCTCTCAAACTAATTAACTCCGATCGGGTCCTAAGCGGCGGGGTGCTGAGTCGCGGGTGCTACGGGCCCATAGGTAAGGAAACCTCACAGGGTCATAGCTCACGTGGTAAGGAACCCTCTGAATAATCGAACAACTGCTTCTATACTCCCTATCGAGGAAGTACATGTAACGACGGACGTGCTCGTCCTCCTCCCTGATACGCTGTTGTACCACCTCCTCAGGGGCCGGCTCTCTCCGCACCGACCGTGGCCCACGCGATGGCCACCAAAGAATATCCGGGTCGACCACGTCACCCGGATTTCTCACCATGCCGTGTGCCCCGGTACTAAGGACCTCCCAGTGCCAGCCCGGCGGGGCCCAGTCCCGGACATCGCCCGGCGGGTCCAAGAGAGACATCGTCGCCAAGGAAAATAAACTAAAAACGCATACATGATATATGGACTAATTAAATATTCGTAATTAAATAAAAATTCACTAATTAAAAAATCCACTAATTAAAAACATTCACTAAGTAAATTTCTAAACTAAAATTCCTATATTATAAAATTAATCTAATGGTACTAAGAAAAACTTAATTCACTTCTAAACTAAACATTCACTAAGGAAAAAATAGCTAAGTCCAAAACCTAAATTTTTTCCAATACCTAATTTGTTTTCTAATTATCCAAAACCTAAATTTTTTCTAAGTGTCCAATACCTAAATTTTTTCTAAGTGTTCAAGACCTAAATATTTTCTAAATCTCCAATACCTATATTTTTTTCTAAGTTTCCAATACCTAAATTTTTTCTAAGTCTCCGATACCTAATACCTAATACTAATCTAACACTAAATACTAAATCTAACACTAATACTAAATCTAACACTAATCTAATACTAAATCTACCACACTAAATCTAACACTAATCTAATACTAAATCTAACACTTATCTAATACTAAATCTAACACTAATCTAACACACTAATACTAATTAATCTAACACTAACAGTGAGGAGGATGGAGGGCGCGGCGAGGAGGCGATCGATCTCACCTGAGGAGGAGGGAACGGCGGCAAGGAAGAAGGATAAGGCGCGGCGGCGATCTCGGGCGGCGCGGCCGGGAGGCGAGGAGGAGAGAGGACGGGCGGCGCGGGGAGGCAAGAAGGAGAGAGGACGGGCGGCACGGGAGGAGGCGGCGTATAGGAGCGGCGGCGGCGACGATCACCGGCGTCGAAATCGGGCAGGCTCACGGCGTCGTTCTGGATTTCGGCGCCGGGGACTTAGCGTAATCTGCGAAGAAACTGTTTGTGTTGTCCCGGGCGGTTGCGCGGCCCGGGGTTATACAGGCAGGAGCCTTTAGCCCCGGTTGGTAACACGAACCGGGGCAAAAGGCCCAAAATTTCAGTTTTTTTCCTGCCGCCAATTTTTTCGTTTCGAACGTTTCAAATACTATTTAAAATACGTTTTCAAATACATTTAAAATGGTTTAGAATTTGGAGAAACTTTCAATATGAAAAGTGTTTAAAATTACGTAAACATTTCAAATACATTTTCTGTTTTATAAAATAATTATTCCAACTATTTAAACTAGTAATAATTTTCTAATTTTAAACATTTTAAAAAAACCTATTTTATGAATGGTTTACAATTTGGATAAACTTTGTATATGAAAAGTGTTTAAAATTGGGTAAACATTTCAAATACATTTTTTGTTTTATAAAATAATTATTCTAACTATTTAAACTAGTAACAATGTTTGAAAATTTAAACATTACAAAAAAAACTAGTTTACGACTGGTTTAATTTGCAATTTTTAATACATTATTACAAAATAGTGTACAATATTACATGAACCATGAAGGTTTAATACGTTATCACCAACTATTGTCGCCATTGTTTACTTCTCTGTCGTAGCCATAGATCATCTTCCTTATTTAACGTGATGCTTGGATCAGTTTTCACTCTAAAGGGCGGAATTTGTTCAAATTTATCATAATCTTATGACATGTCTGTCCTGTCCTCCACTCCCACAATGTTTTTTCCCTGAAAGAACTATGTGCCGCTTCGGCTCACCGCATAATATACTAGAATTCTTATTTTTTTTCTTTTCCTCGGTTGGGTAGACATGTCTTTCACATAGAAAACTTGAGCCACATCTTTGGCTAGGACGAATGGTTCGCTTCTGTACCCAAGATTGTTAAGATCCACTATTGTCATTCCGTACTGCTGGTCTACCTTTACTCCTGTCATCTTGACCCATTGACACCGAAATAGAGGGACCTTAAAATTAGGTCCATAGTCAAGTTCCCATATATCCTCTATGTAATCATAATATGTGTCCTTTGTCCCATTGTATCCGGTTGCATCGAAACGGATGCCACTATTCTGGTTGGTGCTATTTTTATCTTGTGCGATCGTGTAAAATGTATTCCCATTTATCTCGTACCCTTGGAAAGTCAGTACAGTCGAAGATGGTGACGTAGCCAACAAGTAGATCTCATCTCCAACAGTGTTGTTATTCATGAGTTCTGCCTGCAACCAGGCACCAAAACTATCGATGTGTTCATCATTAATCGAGGATTCAGACAGCCCCGGGTTTTTGGACCGTATAATATTCTTGTGTTCCTGGATATAAGGAGCCACCAAGGTGGACATTTGTAGAACTGTGTAGTGTGCTTTAGTGAAAGTATGTCCGTCCATAAATATTTTTGCTTTCCTTCCTAGCGTGCCTTTTCCACTCATTCTTCCCTCGTGCCGCGATTCGGGAACACCAATCGACTTAAGGTCTGGAAGAAAGTCAACACAAAACTCAATTACCTCCTCTGTTCCATAACCCTTGGAGATGCTTCCTTCTAGCCTAGCACGGTTGTGAACATATTTCTTTAAGACTCCCATGAACCTCTCAAAGGGAAGCATATTTTGTAGAAACACAGGACCGAGAATGGTAATCTCTTTGACTAGGTGGACTAGGAGGTGTGTCATAATATTGAAGAAGGATGGTGGGTACACCAACTCGAAGCTGACAAGACATTGGACCACATCTGTCTGTAACGCTGATAGACTTTCTGGATTGATTACCTTCTGAGAAATTGCATTGAGGAATGCGCATAACTTCACAATGGGTAGTCGAACATTTTCTGGTAGAATCCCCCTCAACGCAATCGGAAGCAATTGTGTCATCAACACGTGGCAGTCATGAGACTTCAGGTTTTGGAATTTTTTCTCCGCCACATTTATTATTCCCTTTATATTCGACGAGAAGCCAGACGGGACCTTGATACTATATAGTGCTTCAAAAAAAGATTTCCTTCTCTTCCTTGGTAAGAGCGTAGCTGGCAGGACCACCTTGAAACCGCTCAGGATTTTTGCCCTCTCGTCCTTTCTTGTGTTGTTGGTCCTGTCGTGCTTCAGATGTATCTTTTGACTTCCCATACAAGCAAAAGGAGCCTAGTAGATTCACGCAGAGATTCTTCGTCAAGTGCATCACGTCGATCGCAGAGCGGACATCTAGGATTTTCCAATAGGGTAGTTCCCAAAATATAGATTTCTTCTTCCACATGGGTGCGTGTCCGTCAGCGTCATTCGGAACAATTTGTCTGCCCGGAGCCTTTCCAAATATTACTTTCAAATCCTTCACCATATCAAATACATCATCACCAGATCGAAGGATTGGCGTCTCCCGGGTATCTGCCTCACCATTGAAATGTTTGCCAGCTTTTCTTAAGGGGTACTTGCGCGGAAGAAAACGACGATACCAGAGGTACACAACCTTCTTACTTTTATCCAGATATACACTTTCGGTGTCATCTAAACAGTGTGTGCATGCATTGTATCCCTTGTTTGTATGTCCAGAAATGTTACTAAGAGCAGGCCATTCGTTGATGGTTACGAACAACATCGCTCGTAGGTTAAATTCTTTTTGTACGTGCTCGTCCCACACAGGTACACCTTCTTCATGCCACAACTGTAAAAGTTCATCGACTAATGGCCTTAGGTACACATCAATGTCGTTTCCCGGTTGTCTCGGGCCTTTTATCAGCACTAGCATCATAATGAACTTCCTCTTCATGCACAACCAAGGAGGAAGGTTATAGATACATAGAGTTACATGCCAGGTGCTATGGTTACTGCTCTGCTCACTAAATGATTAAATCCATCTATACTTAGACCAAACCATAAGTTCCTTACCTCACCTGCAAAGCGCGGGAAGTTTCTCTCGATTTTTCTCCACTGCGATCCATCAGCGAGGTGTCTCAACATCTCATATTTCTTACGATCTTCCATGTGCCATCGCAAAAGTTTGGCATGCTATTTGTTTCTGAACAAACGTTTCAACCGTGGTATTATAGGAGCATACCACATCACCTTTGCAGGAACCCTCTTCCTGGGTCGCTCACCCTCAACATAGCCAGGGTCGTCTGGTTTGATCTTATACTGCAATGCAGTGTATACCGGGCATTGTTCCAAATTCTCGTACTTCTCACCGCGGTAGAGGATGCAGTCATTAATGCAGGCATGTATCTTCTCCACGTCTAATCCTAGGGGGCATACAAGCTTCTTTGCTTGGTATGTACTGTCGGGCAATTCATTGTTTTTAGGAAGCTGTTTCTTCACTATTTGCAGCAACATTGTAAATCCGCTGTCAGTCACACCGTTCTCGGCCTTCCATTGGAGCAATTCAAGTGTGCTGCCCAGCTTTTTCTGCCCGTCTTCGCAAGTTGAATACAACTTTGTTTTGTGATCCTTTAACATCTGGTCGAACTTCACCCTCACCTTTTCAATATCGCTTTCTGTCTTTGCATCCGTAATAGCCTGGCCAAGATCATCGATGGGCTCATCTGGTGCCTGCAACTCTGATTCCACTTCATTGTTGTCTTCCATTCCAGTACCGGCACCTTATTCAGGGAACATTCGTGATAATTGTCATCATTCACTTTTTCTTCGTTGTCTTCCATTATAACCCCTCTTTCTCTGTGCTTGGTCCAACAATTATAGCCGGGCATGAAACCGGATTGAAACAAGTGGAAGTGGATGACTCTGTGAGAAGAGTGTTCCTTCTGATTCCGACATACAGCACATGAACAACAGATAAAATTATTCCGCTTGGTTGCCTGGGCCACCTCGAGAAAATAAACCACGCCTTTCATGAACGCGGCAGAGCGTCGGTCAGCGTACATCCATTGCCGGTTCATCTGCATTATATGATTATTAATTAAGAACTATTACTGAACACCATGAATAGAGAAACGACCAATGTTACATCGACAGATGAAAGGTTAAAGTTGGTACCTCGACCGTGGAGGAAAGAAGGACGAGAAAGCTTATTTAATTAAGTGTGGCTCGGACAAATTAAGTCGTGCTTGTTTTCTACGAGCTGAGGTGGCGTTATTCTCCCGGGCATTTCATCAAACACCTCTTATGCATAGGAGGGAAAAAAGTGAGCACACACCACACAACTAGAAATATGTCCTCCAAAGTGAGTGGCATGAGGAGAAGAGATGGCTGGCAGGGTTTATATATAGTGGGGGTGTCATTTTCCCCGGTTGGTGGCTCTAACCGGGGCAAAAGGCCCCGCACACCACGCGACTGCACGTGCCCTGCTCGTCGAGGGCCTTTAGCCCCGGTTGGTGGCTCCAACCGGGGCAAATAAGCCCAACACCATGCGCCCTGCTCGCCCTGGCCCTACCTCTGCAGTCTTTTGCACCAGGCGGTGGCCGAGCCGGGGCGAAAGGGGTGCTCGCCAGTGGGTAAAAGCCCCGTTTTCCACTAGTGATTACGATTATTAAATATTTAAAATGTTCTAATGGGATAAAGCTCATTTCAAAATTTCACATAGGGTCTCAGATTTCGCCGGCCAGGCCTTGTGCCGCTGACGTGGATTCCAAGCACAATGTTGACAGATGCGAAAAACCAGCCCTAAACCCATCATGTGCTTACTTAGAGTTGCTACCGCTTCTGGTTAACCCATCGTGTACTTTTAATGTATAATAGATTTATATTAAACTTGCATACTTATTTTTATCATGAGTCGGTCTTATTCGGTATAATGTTTTATTTGTTATTTGATAACGTTAACCACATTTTTTTAATTAAATGTTAGTTCTAGAATTAATATAGTTGTAACGCATAAATTTGTAATATACATTGGCATTTATGCTAGATTTAAATTACATTTTGTGGCATATATTTTCTTGATCAATTAAATTAGATAACTACATAAACTATAAAATATATACATATTTATGGTAGAGATATCTAAATCATGTGGTTTAACAAATATCTTACTAGATAATTTAGTGTACGATTACGTAAGCATATTCAAATAAAGTTTCGGACTATAAATTGGGCGCCGACATCAGTTTTTTACCCTTGTTTTGTGGTTGAATATGCCTTGAAAGTTTACAATGCGTAACAGTAAGGAGATGGTAAGTGTGTGGATGGTGTGTACTTGGTATCAAATTGCATCTATAATAATAATCATTGACGAGTAAGTAAATTACGGGTACCGCTTTTGCCTAGATACAATTTGGTAGTCTGATCTAGTTGCACGCTAATCTGCTCGGTATGATCTTCCCTTTACAAGCGCTCATGCCATTATTTAAATGAAGATTTGAGCACAGAATCTTCATTTCAGAAATGGCATAGAATGTCCACCCACTTGGTTGCATGTACAAGACCACAACCAAATTCACAGTCTTGAGTAATGCAGTGCCACCTTCATTGCTGCCTTCGTTGCTGCATTTTGCAGGATGCGTTCACGTAAAAGTCTAAACAAGAGTGTCAAACATTGTATGCTCTTTTGCTGCTTTTGACATGACGGTAACACTGATAATCCCATTCTACAAAATAAGACGTGTAAACTAAGTCAACAGTCAAAACATACTCCTATGTATCACAGCAAATAAACGTATTCCTCAGCTTAATGCATGAAAACAATAATAACATAGGTCACATCCCTCACGACAAAGATTGAAAGAGCAAAACCTTCCTCAACAGAGCGGAAACGGAAGTGGCCAAAACATATTTAAAAAACCCGGCCTAGTCGATCTTAATGAAGTTTTTGACAACTCATATGGTCATCTATAGCCCATGGTTCGTTACTCGTGAATTCAGAGAGGTCTGATGAGAGAGATGGGCGTGTTCAAAATGGAATGACCCCCTTTTCTCATGTTTTTGGACAAAGTTGGATGTATCTAGACCTATTTTAGTGTTAGATACATTTACCTTTGTCTAACTTTGAAACAATTATTATGAGGCAGGGAGTATTAAGTTTGACCAATCATATAGACTATAATATGAAAATCTAAAAGTGGGAGATTTCTTGCTCGTAAGTTCTAGAGCTCTCTGTGGTTCAAAAAAAGAATTCAAAAATCATATTTTAAAGTTAAAAAAATAAAAGAAATCATGAATGTTCTTAATGACTTATTTCAAGCCCGACAAATTAAAATTTTAAATACTAAGTATTTTGATAACGAACGTACAAACCTAAAATATAGTGTTTTAAATCTCCACACTTTTTTATTTTTATGTACCTCATAATACACATAATTTTGCATTTTGATTTTTTCTGACGTAGGCTATATAGTAAACTACCTTCAGAACTTTTTTTTTTCAATTTTTTAAAACGGTGGGTGCACTGGAGCTCGGGAGGACAAGTCACTTTTCGAATCTAAATCAAATCAGTCAACCCACAATAGAATATACTTTTATAGTATGTTGATTAAATTTTATAAATGTTTCTATTTTTATCAATATGATTGATCAAAGTTACACTACGGTTGGTTGACTAAAAATGTACTCCCTCTAATCCATAAAAAGTGTCGCTCATTTTGTACTAAATTAGTACAATATACTAAGTGGATGACACTTTCTATGGGATTGGAGGGAGTACAACGTTTTTTGTAGGAAAGGAGGTAGTACATACATCACACGGTTACTTCCTTTGCTCATTCTCGTGTGAATTTTGGCCCGATTCACAGCTCGATCGGGAATCAGGACGGCCATATCGGATCCCATTCACAATTCTGGCAAAATTGTCACGGAAGCGTGCTTCGGGCCGATGGGCGCAGCGGCTTGGCCCAAAGGTGTGTCCCCATGCGGGGCGGAGAGGCTGGTCGACTGAGCCTTCCTCGGTGTAGAACTGAGGTCCTCGCGCTAGTGGATAAATGGGCCACAAGACTCAGCCGCACTAACTCTTCTAAGAAAAAAATTGCACTGATTTTATTTTTGTCTATATGTGTTGAAATATGTTGAAAAATCTTGTACTCCCTCCAAACACAAACACTGCCCGTTCAAGGGTTTAAGGACTCGCAGAAGTCAAAGACTTAGTTTGGCCAAAGTATTTTTAAAACCACAGTATTCGAAAACCACAGTATTTCCTTGCCTAGCAAACAAATACTTCAGTTTAGGAAAAAGAGGTCAAACCCACTTTTTCATATACTTCAAAAATAGTGTGTTTTTCTAAATATTGAAGTATATAAAACTACATTTTTTGCTACCTCCTAACACCTCAAAGTATTCAATACTTTAATATTTGTAGAAACCGAAGTATTCGTGAAATACTTCAAAAATAAGGAGCTCCCAAACGGGGCCAAAGTGTTGTTAGACTATCACTACACAAAATTGTACCAACAGTGATTATGTGCGATTGATAATAAAACTAGATCTATTATGAAATTTATTTTGTAATGCATGATTATGTTTACTTGCACCAACATATGGAGATGTTGAAGTTTAAATATGGAGATAGTGTTCATGTCTACAAACTTATGCCTTGGAGTACTAGTTAAGTTATATGCCTTTTAAAAATTCAAAAAAAAAAAATTATATGCCTTTCAAAATTCATGGCCACAATTTGGTAATAATGTGCTGTTGGTACCTTTTTGGTAGTGTTTGTTCCTTTTCTTGTATGTACAATGTATACTGCCTAGGTTGGTGCCACAATTTTTTCAGTACCGTCGTAAGGCCACATTTATAGTTGTTTAAGTTTTTTTAGTACGTTTTTAACGTTGATTACGTCCAAAATTTGTAGGTGACCAAGCTTAGCTGAACCTACTCGCACTTACATTGTTGTCAAGAGTACACTTGATACACCAACAAAGAAAGACATGGCCAAAAACCAAAAAAAAAAAAAAAAAAAACCACAGACCCCAGAAAAAGAAAATAGGAAATAAAAAATAGGGGCATCATTTTCGTGAAATGCCCAATGAACAAAGCCCACTGTGACCGAGCTCAATATGTCGGTGTGGAGGTGCTATTTTTGGACCACCTCGTCCACAGCATGAACTCTAGTCCGATGACGGCGAGAAGGAGGATGGCGAGGTTGAAACCATAGCCGATCTTCCACGAATCATGACCGCCACCGACGTGTATCCCGAGCACGATGTTGACGGCCGCGAAGAACAGCACCAGCCTGCCCGCCCAACTGTGGTACCAGTTCCAGTACTTGCGGTATTTCGAGTCCGTGTTGGGCCTCACGAAGAATGCCAGAACCTGCAACCAGTTCGTGCAACATTAAAATCTGAAAGAGATTCTGAGGATGCCACCGAGATAGATGAGAGAGAACCGAACTAACTTGCAGGATGCCGAGGACGAGCACGAATATGCCGAGGCCTCGGTGAGCGGGGATATCGGCTTGGATCTTGTTATACAGAGCTATGCCGGCGATGACACCGGCGAGGCCGAGGATGAAGCCTGCAAGCTGGATGCCAACATGAAGGTAGAACCAGAGAGGGTCCATGCGGCGGAAGTAGCGCGCTAGGATGGCGCCGATGGGCATTAGGATGCCCCACGCGAACAGGTTGAGCCCGCCGTGCGCCCGTCTCAGGCCGTAGGGGAAGGCACCGTCGGCGAAAGTTTTCCCTGCAGATCGGCGAGTGTATTACAAAGATAATTATTTCAGAAACAAGAAAAGCCATTTCTTGTTGTACGTATGATGTTGATTGGGCAACTAGAATACTAGATAGAGGTGATGCATGCATGATGCCGACCGATGCTTCAAGAAACATCAAACCTTTTCTGCTAACCGACACATGAGTCGCAGTTCAACTGATCGAGCTTGCTAATCAAGTCTCGTATGGAGCGCACAAATTTCATACCAGAAAACGTTCATTTCTTCCAAGCATGCATATGATCGTTACACTGAAGAACTGACTGCATTTTCTTGCAGCTAAAATACTCCTGGCTAGGCTGCAAATTAATTACTACTACAGGAGAATGCTGTAAGGAGAGGTAGACAGCAAAGCCAACATACCGCTGGTGAAATCGAAGGTGAATGAGGTCTTGTCCTGGTGCTTGGTGAGCTTGTTCTTGACGGGTACACCGGGCCCGAAGGCGAGGATGATGTGCTGGTGGGAGAGGCGGTAGTTGAACTTGAGCTGAAACGCGACGTAGATCCTGGCCTGCTGCACGACGACGGTGTGGTCGTGGTCGTTGGAGACGAGGAAGCCCCTGTCGACGACGGCGGCCTTGGACCCCGACTTTGCCCGGAGCGAGAACTGGCGGATGTGGGGCAGGCCCTTCTTGCCCATCCACCCCACCATGGCGCTGGAGCCGATCATGAGGCCGTCCCGGGAGAAGCCCATCCCGACCCACCCCGTGCTGTACATGGTCGACAGCACCACCCTCAGCACGTTGTTCTTGTCCTGCTGGTACTGAAATTTCGCAGATGGATTACTGTTATTTCGGTGGTGGATAGGCTGATGATGATCCCAGACATGTACAACAGACTGAAGTTAAGACGACACTTATTATGATCCCATTACTGCTTTGTCCCCGCTTTGTTCAGGGTAACAGAGTTCATGTCTCTGACAGTGCCGTGCCAACTCTAGCCCATGGTGGAATTATCAAGGAAATGAGCGACTCGATACATATCTGTAGCTGTAACTGTGTAGGTTTTTCGCATGATTTCCTTGTCACCACTCTACTAGTTCAGTAGCACAGTACCCCAGGTAATGCGGCCATAGCTGCTCTGCTCCAAGGTGAATAGCCAATAATACTACAGGATCTGAGGAATATTCTACACTAGTTCAGTTTCAGTATCACAGATCCCAACCCATGTGAAGCAAGCCTGAATCAGCAATGAGGACCATACGTACCCGGAGCACGAAGTTGTTCCAGACGGGCTGGCAGGCCATCCCGGAGTAGTTGCCGACGAGCGCGGCCGGCAGGTCGCCGCTGCAGCTGTCCATCTGCGCCGTCGCGGACGCCGCCAGCACCGAGACCAGCACGGCGGCCAGCGCGGCAGCAGCAACAGCCCCGGCCCGCGCCATACCGATCCCTATCCCCTTCTCGATCGGCTGGCAGAGTGGGAGTGGCAACAATGCAAGTGACAGAAGCACCGACGAGACGACGTAGCAAGAACTGGGGGCAGCTAGCTAGCTCGGCAGGTGCAGTAGTGCGGGAGCCGGAGGAGTTTAGGAGGCGGGGGAGGAGGGGGTTGGGAGGTTGCAGTCAGTTGGTAGCACTGGTTTTTTAATCACGGCTGTTCTTGTGGTTGGAGACTTGGAGTAGAGTTGGATACGGGGAGGAGGTTGTTGCTAATGCTGGTGGTGTGTCAGTGAGACTGCGAGTGAGTGAGCATGTCACTGCGGCTGGGCGTATGATTGACGGTTGTGTCGGAGAGAAGCGTGGTTGGTGCTGGTGCGGGTTCCGGTGTCCCTCTCGCCGTCGGTCAGTGTCCTCCCCCAGATCTGGAGGTTGCAGAGACGGACGGGGTGGGAGGCCGGTGGAGTGCGTAAAAGGCAAACGGTGTGCTCGTGTCAAATGTGTCATGTGCCACTGCATGCCATAGGCTGTGATGTCGCGCTTTCTGGGAGTGGAGTTCGTGTGGCGCTTTGGCCTCTAGCTAGCTCCGGGCGTCGGTGGCTGTGGATGATGTGCGATCGAGTACCGGCCAAGGTGGCCGCTGCGGAGTACGGACTTACGGAGGGATGTACTGAAAGTGGTTGTTGGGTGAACTGATGTAACTGATGGTTAACCTGTGATCCTTGCAGAGAAAGAATTTCGTTTGACATTTTCTTCGGAAAAGATCCCCCGACCCATCTATTAATCATAGGATAACAACAGTACAAACATCTACTCCCATCGTCTCAAAACAAAGTGTCGTTGGAACGGATGTGTATCTAGTTGTAAATTTCATCTAGATACATCCATCTGAGCAACACTTACTTTGAGAAAGACGGAGGAAGTAGTAAGTAACAAAAATTACAACGACCTCACACCTTGGACCACGTAGCGGCGACAGAGAGCAATGGAGCGAGCCGAAAGTGTGCTGGCATCGTCGCTCGTCCTTTATCGGAGCCGGGCAACTGATTCATAGCAGCAGCAACGGTCGGCGACGAGAAGAGAAACATGGACCGAAAGGGCCATACATGTAACCACACACCAACAACACCAACACCGACCGACTACAAAACCTTTATCGACGCTAGACGCACCGCTGGAGGCGGGGATATGGCGTTGAGGAACTTCTTCCGACTTAAGAATTTTGCTACGGAGTACGGATTTACGGAGTGATGTACTGAAAGGGGTTGTTGGGTGGGCTGATGTAAGGAAGAAACTCTTCGCCCTAGGTTTCTATATGTCGCCGCCTCACAAGACATATTGAAAGTACCTATGAAAGGACGAAACTCTCCAAACGGCGAGGGACCGGGGTCCACCTCCAAGGCCTCAAGGGACACCGGATACGGTATAAACGGAGGCATCCCATGCGAGGGGGGCTGACCCTAATCGCCTATAGACCCGCTTTCCTCTTCTTCTTTTTTCCTTGGAACCGTTATTTTGTTTCAGCTGGTTTGGGCTTAATATTATGATGAGCTTGTTTCGCCTACAAATCCGCATGTGTTCGAAATTTAATCTAAATGATGAGGTTGTATATCAACTCCCAAACCAAATGAGCTAAGACTTATTTTATGAAAAAAAACATGTCTCCCTAAGGTGTAAACCAAAACCTAGACAAGAACAAAATTATATCATCCGGTGGATGATGTAAAGAGAACAAAAAAACTCAACTAGGCTCGATCCTAAGCTATGAAAGTAAGGATGATCTCTCGCCCTCGCTTATAACTGAACAATCCATACATATCAAAGATTACATGAATATTTATACAATAATAGTAGCTCATCACTAAGCTATGTTGTAAAACAAGTTGGTGTGTTCGGGGCCCTGCCTGTTGTCTGAGCCCTTTAGGTGGGTCACCCTTGTTGACGTGTCTCACTTCCTTCATTGTGGCCCTACCCGGGACCCATGATCTTGTCCAAAGTGTTGTAGAGGATCTCAAAAGTTACCACATTATTCAGAAACTTAAGAACCATAGTCAATAATGAATGGGCTGAGTGTTCATCGCGACCTCTAGCTGGATGGAGTAACATGCGCAGTGTGCCATATTAGAGCATGCATATGTAGTAGTCGATTTTTGGTTAGGAATTCCCTGGAAGACCAACATTACTCGCTAATAGGTTTACACTCTCTTGAGTAACATGATGGAACAAAGTCCATGAACGGCAGCTCGAGGGGAAACCTATTTGTGTTATTGTTGTGAACTTATTTGGATTATTTTAATGTTATTATATGTGAAAAAAATATACATTCTAATGTACACAACTTTTTTTAGTACATGTAGAAAATTGTATATGTTACAAACTCAACAAAGCGTGCAAATTTTGCACCCTAATAAGATTTTAAGTTGGATATTACCCTTCAATTCCAGCATCAAATACCATGCACATGCAAACAAAAACTTTTGTATTGAGGCCAATTTAAAACCTCGCCAGATTTGGTATTCCTGAGCCAATTTAGTTCCATTGCTGAATACATACATCCAAACAAAGCATGTACTTCCTCGAAGAAACTCACACTCTTTCAGGTGATGAGCTTTCACTGCGTGTTGAGGCTTGCGAGTACATGGCGAAAAGAAAATCCCCGATAACAGGGACGCATCGTCCAAAATAGGTTCCCACGTGCCGAAAGGCGGAAACAATCCCCGAGACAAGAAACGGGAGGAACAAAACCGGAAAGAAACGTCCCAAGAGTATAAACCAGCTGAACCGTTGCATCCAGTTTGAAGACGAGTCGTATGCCGACTTTATCTCAAGATGGACGGCAATGAAGAACAGTTACAAGCATGCAAGCTTTCATCAATGGATTAAAACTCGACCTCGTACCGTTCATGGTTAGTTCGAAAGAGCACAAAGATCTCGGATCTATACTCACCATTGTCAATGAGCATACATCGGCCGAAGATGATATCAGAGCAAGAGGAGGAAACATTGATGCTTTGGTTCAGGCCAAAAAGACGTCTCACTTGACAAGAAGGCAACTCCTGAGGCACAGCCAAAACCCAAAGAAATAAACTTAGCCTTTAGAAAGGATAATGGCAGCTGATGGAAAGGACGAAAAAGATTAAGTCGGAAAACTGTGTCCACCATTCGCAATTCGGGAAGCCTACCCACACCAATGCGCAATGTTGGATATATACCAAATAGGGTTATGTCCGACATTGTCCTAAAGAGCCGGATTACCAGGGTGGCCTGTTGGTAATGAATCACAGTCCATTAGGCGGCCCAGTAAGCTCACGCGCAGAAGCCGGATTCTAGAAGAACCCGGACCACGACCCAAAGTGGTGCGGCTTGGAGTAGAAGACGGATTCTTTCCTTTCCAAGTTAGATACTTTCCGTAGTCTTCTAGGTTTTATTTCTGTAAGCCCTAACCCGGTTCTCTATATAAAGCCGGACGGGAGAGAAGAAAGAGACAGACAATAAGCTATAAGTTAACTCGTCGAGTTAGCGAAACCCTACTCACATTGTACTTTGTATACTTCAGTCTTCAGCCCTGATTTAGTGAGATTGCAGGAGTAGAAACGCCGCCTAGTTGCTTCGTACCAAACCTGGGTAAACTTGGTGTTCTCGATTGTCGTACTACCACGTCCCCCCACGTCTCTACCCATAGTCTCATGGCACCCCCGTCTATGATCCTTACTACGATGTCTCGATAGTTGGCGCCCACCGTGGGGCCAGTGACGTCAGGCGTAATGTTTCAATCGGGGATACTCGGCGGAATCGACAGTACCATAACTGTTAGAAACTTGGAGGTCGACAACGACGTCGGGCGCTTCCTCGACAATAGATCGTATATGACAGCACGAAATCATCTGGTAAATTCCTGCGTTTTACCGACTTGATCTGCAAACATCTTTATCGGATTAATTGCAGAAGCAATGAGATTCTGTGGTGGAAGCAAATTTATCCCACCCGCCCTATACCAAATTGAAGAAAACTATGATACCGGATTCTGCTCAGATCGCTAATATTCTGATGAAATTGCTGCCTCCTCAGAGATGCTCGCAATCAGATCTCACTTTATTGGCATGGTGCAGTCCGAGGTCGCTGAAAACACGGATGAAAGCAATCCCGTGCAAGAAACAGATGAAAACAATCACACAGTTCAAGTGGAAGATCCGACACCCGTCAATAAAACAACGAACTCGGAAGCCGACTCCGTACTAGCTTCGTCAGAGGCAAGATTGGAGTCGGAACCCGGATCTGAAGACCTAGATTCCAAGGACGAAGATGAAGATGCTTTTGAGAGAAAGGTCAAATCTATGCAGGGGGCTTCCATGAAGTGCTTATGGCAAAACCGGCTGAAAACACGGATGCCGGAGATGATGAAGACCCCAAAACACCTCCGCCAGATGAGGAAAGAGAGGACGGTGAAACCAGTCCAATTTACCCGGATGTCAAGGAATCGACAGAGGATGAACCTGGTAAAATACCACCCTCTTCCAAGAAGAAAAAGAAGACTGCCAAGAAACTCCACTATAAACTCCAGAAGAAAAAGTTGGCAGATATTGCTAACCAAACCTGGAAGTAGGAGGAGAAAGCGGAGTCACACCTGCGGAGAAGAAAAAGAAGGAAATCCTTGTCCCACTAATGTCGGAACAGAACGAACTCGAGTTAATTCAAACTCCAGTGGGACGCGACGAACCCCCTGAAGTGTTGGAAGCTAGGAGACAAGCTCTATAGCGGCAGCAGCAACATCTATTCACAACTCGGGAAAACCTCCTAAAAACCCAGGCTATAATTAAATTGCAGCAAGAAGAAATAGAGGAATAGATCTGGCATAAAACCCGCACGGCTACCCAGAATCGCAAAGCCGGATGTGCTGCCACCAAAAGAACAGTTCCAAAACCCTTCTTTGCAAAGACAAGTAAACAACCCTGATGCCAAGGGCGAACGCATATACAAAACCGCAGCCGAAAACACGGAGGCCGCGTTCGCCATCCTTAACGATGATCTGTACTCCAACAACGAAAAGCTTCAAGGGGTGTATGCTTTCTTAGGAAAAGCATTGCAACAACAACAACGAGGGCAAGAAAGATCAGGGAAGTTGCATGGTGACTCAGCCCTATGCAAAACCACCACATGCGCCACTGGAGCACCTGGACCTAGCGAACCTGGAGATTCAGGCAATTCTAAGGAGAAGAAAGGAGATCCGAGAAAGGACAAGAACATCCCAGATCATAAGGATGTAGCGTCTAGGACAGGATCCCATCTGTCGAAAGGTGGAAATACTCCCCGCGGCCGGGAAGAACAAAACCGGAAAGACGGAAAAGCAATGCCGCCTCCAAGACGCCCAGCTGAAAAATCCGAAAGATACGACACTCCTCACAGGCGTGAGAGATCCCATACTCCTCCTAGGAACAAAGAAAGTCCAAGGAGTAGAACACCACCTTATTCCAAAGGACACGATAACGGACGAAATAGGGATAATCCTGGAAAAGCGCACTCGCGCAACAATGGCCCAGAAAAAAGCAGATCCCCTTCTGTCCACTCAGCCGGCAGATATTCCGCTAACGCCGATAAGGCGGAACGAGATGATCTATACTTTGGACCTAAGTGCTTCACCGACAGGATCCGAAGGATAACTCTACATTCTGGCTTTGCCAAAGTTGGTCAAACTTACCAAAAGTATACCGGCAGTACAAACCCGGACACCTGGCTTTCAGACTACTATACTACCGTCCGGATTAACAAAGGGACATATCTAGAGGCGGTGAAATTCCTCCCCCTAATGTTGCTGGATGGAGCCAGAGATTGGATCAACGGGCTTCCGTGAAGAACAGTAGATAGCTGGGATGATATGGCTAGAGTATTCACTCAGCACTTTCGGGGAACATACAAACGCCCCAAGAGCATTAACCAGCTAAACCGATGCATCCAGTTTGAAGACGAGTCGTATGTCGACTCTATTTCAAGATGGACAACAATGAAAAACAGCTGCTCTGGAGTAAGTGTTGTTCAAGCAATGCATGTTTTCATCAATGGCTTAAAACCCGACCTTGTACCGTTCATGGTTGGTTCAAAGGAGCACAAAGCTCTCAGATCTATGCTTACCACCGCCCATGAGCACGCAGCGTCCGAAGACGACATCAGAGCGAGAGGTGGAAGTATCGATGCTTTGGCTCAGGAAAAAAAGACGCCTCGTTCTGAGAAAAAAATACTCCAGAAGCACAACCAACGCCCAAAGAAGTTAACTTAACCTTTGGAAAGGATAATGGCAGCAAATGGAAAGGAAGAAACACAAAGCCTATCTCCTACTCAAAGGAAGAGTGGGAAAAGATTAAGTCGGAAAAATGTGTCCACCATTCACAATTTGGGAAATCTACCCATACCAATGCGCAATGTCGGCTTAATAAGCACATGAAAGGCATTATAGGATCCGGGAACAAGGAGAAGAATTCCAAGAGGAAGTTCTCCATGCAAAAGCCAAAAGCTGAAAAATAAGATAGTGAATTGTACACTGATGATAAAATCTAGGAACAACAGCGGAAAGGAGAGCCAAAATTTCTGAAAGTTGATGGCGAATAGAACCTAACTTTCCTGGCAACTCCCTCAGCAAAAAAGGAGAAACAAACACTTCGAGAAATCAACGCAGTTGTTCCACCAACTCCCAAATTCTTGAAGTATTCAAATACGCCAATCACCTGGGATCAGTCTGATCATCCCAGAACCCGACACGCAAGCTCTAATCGTAAGCCCTATTGTTCAAAACACTAGGCTGAAAAGAGTGCTGATGGATGGAGGATCTAGTATCAACATTATGTACCTAGATACACTGAAGCATCTGCGCATCTCCGAGACCCAACTCAATCACAGCAACATACGTTTCCACGGCATTGTTCCTGGAAGACAAGCACATTCCCTAGGAGAAATTTCCCTAGATGTAACCTTCGGAGAAAGAGAACATTTCCGTTAGGAAAAAATCTCATTCGAGGTGGTGCCGTTCAAAAGTGTATACCATGCAATACTCGGACGTCCAACTTTCGCCAAATTCAGATCATATTATATATATAACAAGCTGAAGATGCCAGGAACAAAAGGAGGAGTAATCACCATATCGGGAGACTTTAAATTGGCAAACGAGCTGGAAAAAGGAAATGCCCTTTGCGCCGAACAAGTGATAGCAAAGAAGGAATTGAAAGAGCTGGCAAAGGAAGTATCATCGACAGAAATGCCGGCAGGAAAAGAAAGCCGGAAGCCGGCAGAAAGCTTCAAAGCATTAGAGAATACAAGACAGGTTATCCTAGATCCCAAAGATCCGACAAAGTTTGTCGTAGTGGGAACTGAGATGACCAACAAATAGGAAAGCGTGCTCGTCAAGTTCCTCCATGAGAACTGGGATATTTTTGCCTGGTGTCCTCCGGACATGCCGGGTGTACCCAGGGAACTTGCTGAGCATCAACTCAAGGTTATTCCAGGATCAAAACCCGTCAAGCAAGGTCTCAGCCGATTTGACGGAAGAAGACGGAAGGCTATTGGGAAGGAAATTATCCGGCTTTTAGCAGCTGACTTTATCCGGGAAGTTATACATACTGATTGGTCTGCGAACCCAATATTAGTCCCGAAGAAGGATAATACTATTTTTAGGATGTGTATAGATTACACGGTATTGAACAAATTGTGTCCGAAATATAGGTTCGCATTACCGTGGATCGATCAAATAATAGATGCCACTGTTGGCTCTGAGCTTTTATGCTTTTTGGATGCTTATTCCGGGTACCATCAAATACGTATGAAAGAAGAAGACCAAATAAAAACCTCTTCAATAACACCCTACAGAACATACTATTACATAACCATGCCTTTTGTCATGAAGAACACAGGTGCAACATACCAGCATTGCAAGCAACGTTGTCTGCATAGTCAGATTGGCAAAAACGTACACGTTTACGTGGACGATATTGCCATCGTTTCCAAGGAAAAGTATACACTCCTTGAAAATCTACGAGAAACTTTCAAAAATTTGCGCACTTATAAAATGAAGTTGAATCCATTAAAGTGCATATTCGGGGTTCCCTCAGGAAAGCTTCTGGTGTTTATCGTTTCTCACAGAGGAATAGAAGTAAACCCGGAAAAGATCAAGGCAATCTTGAACATCTCAAAGCCTACGTGCTTAAAAGATGTCCAAAGATTGACGGATTCTGCAGCCGCGGTCAGCAGGTTTATAAGCCGGCTAGGAAACAGAGCTCTACCATTATACAAATTGTTGAAGAAATCCGAAAAATTTGAATGGACAGAAGAGGCGGACAAAGCATTCTCCCAGTTAAAAGAAACCTTGATAAAAGCTCTAATTTTGGCATCCCCAAAAGACGAACAACCCATCTTACTGTATCTTACAGCGACAAACAGGGTTATTAGTGCAGTAATAATTGTGGAAAGGCGGAAAGATGAACAAAGCATACCAGATCAATACCCAATGTAAGTAGCACTATCGGATTTTTTCAGCGATGTATTTCGCTAGAAGAAGGCCGAGAAATCCTGCAAGAAATCCACGCAGGAGATTGCGGACATCATGCTCAATTAAAAAGCATAGTTAAAAAAGCATTCCATGCAGGGTTTTTCTTGCTAACATCCAAGACAGACGCCGAACACATAGTAAACACATATGTCGGATGTCAGTACTACGCTGATATGTCTCCAACGTATCTATAATTTCTGATGCTCCATGATCATATTATTCCAATTGCTACATGTTTTCTCCCTTATTTATAGAATTTTTATACGTTTTTCGGGACTAACCTATTAACAAGATACCAAGTGCCAGTTCCCTGTTTTCTGCCGTTTTTGGTTTCAGAAAAGTTGTTCTGGAAACATTCTCGGAATTGGACCCCACAAAGCCCGAAGTGCCTATTTTCCCCGGAAGCATCCAGAACACCTAAGGAGAGTCGAAGACGGGCACCACAGGGGGCACACCATAGGGTGGCGCGGACTCCCCCTGCCGCGCCAGCTATAGGTGTGGGGCCCCCAGGCCTCCGCCGTCTTTGCCCTTTCGCCTATTTATTCCCCCCGGATGGAAAACCCGAAACACCTGATAAAAAATCCCAGAAAAGTTCCGCAGCCGCCGCCATCGTCAATCCTAGATCAGGGGGGTTCTGGAGATTTCTCCCGGCACCCTGCCGGAGAGGAAATCATCACCGGAGGCTTCTACAATCACCATGCCTGCCTCTAGAGTGATGAGTGAGTAGTTCATCCCTGGACTACAGGTCCATAGCAGTAGCTAGATGGTTTTGTCCTCCTCATATGCCTCCATGTTTAGATCTTGTGAGCTGCCTATCATGATCGAGATTGATCTTATGTAATTCTATATGATGTGTTTGCTGGGATCCGATGAATATTGAACTTATGCCAAGTTGATTATAGTCTTTATTGCATATGTTATTTGTGATCTTGCATGCTTTCCGTTGCTAGTTGTTGCTTTGGCCAAGTAGTTGCTTGTGACTCCAAGAGGGAGTATTTATTCTACACAGTGGGTTCATGCCTCCTTTTCGCCTGTGCTCGAGTGACAGAAACGTGACGGGGGAGGATGTGTTGTTGCCACGAGGGATTAAACAACGGTGTGAGTGCCCGCGTGCACAAGCATTTCTTACATTACACACATTGTTTAATGCAGTTATCTGTTGCTTGCAACTTAATACCTAAGGGGGTTCAGATGATAACCTGAGGGTGGATTATTAGTCATAGATACAGATGGATTTCGGTCTATGTATTTTGTTGAATGCCCACACTAAATATCTTAGTAGTCATCATGTTATAATGTGCACTACGGTGCAACCTCTATTTGTCAATTGCCCAGCTGTAATTTGTTCACCCAGCATGTTATACTTATGGAGAGACACCACTAGTGAACCTACGAACCCTGTCGAGACATCGTAGTAGTTTTCATAGACGGGGGTGCCATGAGACTACGGTAGAGACGTGGGGTAACGGGATCGCGTGGTAGACAGTAAACACAGGATTTACCCAGGTTCGGTACGTCGCGACAGTACGACGTGCCTACTCCTGCACTTCTCACTAATCAGGACTAAAGCCTGGAAACAGGATTACAATGTGAGGTTTTGGATCTAGCTACTCGCAGAGGATCAACTTCTCGGCGAGTTGGTCTATATCTTCTCTGTTATTCGTTGGTTTGTTTATCTCCCGTCCGGCTTTATATAATAGCCGGATTAGGGCTTACAGAATAGGAAACCTAGAAGACTACGGTAGCAATAACTTGGAAAGTAAGGAATCCGTCTTCTCCTCCAAGTCAGATCACATGGGCCGTGATCCGGGTTCTTCTAGAATCCGGCTTCTATGCGTCAGGTTACTGGGCCGCCCAATGGACCACAGCCCACTACCACTTGGGCCACCCTGGTAACCAGGCACTTTCACTAACATCTTATATACCCCTATACGGTATATATCCGACAGTAGCCCCCAAGAAGGATTAAAACTCTGATTTGCCATCTTCCACCAAATGTGCTTTGTCCGAGAAATTTCAATCAGCAGTCTTGATTCTTCTTATTCTTCTTCTTTTGAAAGAGATGGTAACGTGAAACTCGGAATCCTGAAAATCCGGCTTTTCTCTCACGATCCTTCGTGGAGAAGGAACTTTTTACGTCAGCGCACTTAATCATGCTGACGTAAGGGACGTTTGGGTTTTACTCGGAAAACCCAGAAACATATCTCTGACAGATTCTCGCGAGAAACGAGGAGATAACCATCATTACCCTGTCGTTTCATTTCCCGGATTTTCTGGCGAGTGACACGCGTTGATCATCCAACGGTCAAAATAGCCGTTGGCACGTATCTTGACGGATTTCTGGCTATAAATAGCCGTCTTCGTCCTCGTCAAAAACCTTCCGCACTCTCACTGTCACGCCATTGCTGCGCACAAGCTCCCGAGCGAAGAATCATCCCGAGCGCACGAACGCACCCAGAGCACACGAACGCAATCGCGCCGCCACCAAATGGCAACCTCACCGTCGACTCCCACTCGCTCCGCCGCGCTCACCGTCGACGACATAATCAACGATCTGGATCCGCAGCTCGGGTCCCCAAAGCACGCCGGCGACGAGCCGGAAAAGACCGCGGCTTCTGCGGCGGGCGGAGAAGATCTTTCCGCCGCCGCGAACGCTGCGGGCTCAAGCTCCGCACCCTCCCTGCCGTTTGCTCCCGAAACGGCGGAGGACAAGATCCAGCTCCTCGGCGACGAGCTCGCCGCTGCGGAAGCCGCCGCGTCTGCCGCCGCCGGAGCGGAGGAAGAGGTGGAAACTGCAGGCAATTGGATTGCCTGCAGCATTCCACCAGCTCTCCTTCCAAACCTGGAAAAGGAGGGCCTGATCCTCAAAGGGAAATGGCGGCTCCCTGAAGACGAGAACGAGCCAACGCCGAGAGACGGCGAAAGGGTTCTTCTTTCTTCCCACCTCCTGAGAGGTATGGGGCTCCCCCCTTCCGCTTTCTTCCTCCAAATCCTTTCCGACTACAACATCCAACCCCATAACCTGCCACCCAACTCCATTCTTTATATGGCCGGGTTCCAGGCCCTATTCGAGGGTTACTTAGGTTTAGAGCCTAGGTTAGATTTCTGGATGTATTGTTTCGGGGTTAAGCGGAACTCCTCGGAGGGCGCACTCCCGACTTGCGGGACCATCTCCTTTACTCTTCGGAGGTTTAGGGAAGATTGGTTCCCCAAGATCAAGACATCAGAATCCGTCAAATTTTGGACGGGTTCTTTCTTCTACCATCCCGATGTGCCTTTCCCCAAAAAGGCCATCGGGGTTCCACCTTTCTCCAACACTGCTGCCATTCCCCACGACAATTGGGGAACGGAAGCCGTCCAGGTTCTGCCGCCTGATCTTCTGAGGATCAAGCGGCGCATCGCCAATCTCACCTCCTCTGATCCACCTCTAACTGGCATGGACACGGTCCTTTGCTGGTTAAATAGGTGGATCCAGCCGTTGGCCAATCACGGTGGCCGCCTCCTGTGCGAATACACGGGAGCCAACGACCCAATGCGGACATCCATCAAGGATTGGTCTCCAAGGGATCTTCGACGGTGCGCAAACCAGTTGGTCGCATCACGCGACCAATACGAAGCGAGTCGGCCAATGTACACGGCCGACAATCCGGCTCCCAAGGTATTTTTTTTCCGTCATTTGGGTATAGTTTCAACATTCTTTCTCGGATTTCCTTGCTTCTGATTCTGATTTGTTTTTTCGACAGTTCGCTGAACTTCCAGACTCGGTGTTAGCTTCCGAAGCTGAGCTGGATGCCTTGCGTACTGCCACTACTGGTGGGCGCAAGCGCAAGAAGATTTCTTCCTCTGAGGAAGTTATCGACCTTGACGGGATCCCCGTCGCCACTTCCAGGTTCTTTTCTTCTGGGTTCTTTTCTTACATGGAAATTTTTCTTCCTTCTTCGGAGTTTTAACTTTTCCGGGTTTTTTGTTTTCAGCCTGCCCCCCTCCAACCTAAAGCCGAAGAAGCTGAAAAAACACAAAGTTGTTTCTAGCCGAGGCAGCCAACCTTCTCCCGTCATCGCCCCAGATACACCATCCACAATGGCGGAAGAGCACGCTGCAGCCCCCACCACCAAGCCACTGGAGCCCAGCCAGCCTGTTGTGTCGAACTCGGACACGAGGGAAAGGGCGGCTCCAGAGGTGGGAAAACCTTCTCGGGCATTCGACGAGGAGATTCCCACCTTTGACAAGGAATTCAAGATTATCAATGACGGCCTAAGCGCGGCCGGAACCCTTTTTGCGGAATACGCAAAAGGGTTCAATGAAAACTTGGCGGGTTTGCAACGAATGGGCCAGGTATATAACTCTAGCCCCCAAGCATTAAACCAAATGTATTCTTTTTTTGCTTTGATGTTTTTAGTAACCATTCTTTTCCTTGATATGTTTCAGCAAACCGCCGAAGCCATTAACATGGAAGTTTTCAACAAACTCTCCATCAAGAATAAAGAGGTTAGAAATCTTCTTTCTATTCTTGAGGAGAGAGAGGCGGAGCTGGCATCGTCTCAGCTCGCTTTGTCGGAAACAGCAGGTAAACATTTTTTTCTCTGAGGTTTTCGATTCAATTTCTTGTCTAAGTACTTATTCCGGAAATTTCCTAAACTCGGAATTTTCCTTGCTTTCCAGCTGCTTTGGCTAAGGCCAAGCAGATAGCTGAAGATGCCGGCAATGCCGAGAATCTCCGAAAGGAGAATTTGGATCTTCACAAGAATCTTGTGAAGGCTCAAAAGGATCTGGAGGCCAGCAATTTGGTCCTTGGAGTTGCCAATTCCAAGGCTTCCGAGCAGGCGGAGAAGGATAAATCCACCATTCAGGATTTAGAAAATGCTCTGAATCTTCGCCTGGAGGAAGTCTCCGAGATCGACAAGCTTATCGGTAACTTTCTATTACCTTTACCATTTTTCCATATCTTGCTTTTCTTCTCTGTTTTTCACCTTAACACTTTTGGTTGTTTTGTCGGAAAAACAGGAGATATCCCAGATGGCACTCGGCTTGAAGGAATCCGAGCCTTTGGGAAGACATGGACTTCGATCCGGGCTGCTGGAATGCAGCTGGTGAATAAGTTCCTTCCCGCAAGGACTGGGAGTTCTCGGAGGTTGAAAAACTTCCGGGAGCCATCATGGAGGTGGCGGAATCCAGGGATTCCATTCTGCGTTCCGCTGCACGGGGTGGTGCGCGCATGGCACTCGGCCTTATGCGCATGCACTACCCTGGTGCTAAATCTTGGCGCGTGGCGTCCGGTGTCCCTCAAGGATACACGGATACTCAGCGAAATACCATCTTTGATGAAATCAAAGGCCACGCCATCCAGATTGCCTCCATGGTAACTATCTCCGTCAATTATCCAGAAGAGGAGATCCCTCCAATCCCCGAGGACGACAGCAGCGAGGAGGAGTCGGATGCTTGAAGGGCTACCTTGAACCTGGATAGCGGAAGTAGACAATAGGAGCATTACTGTTCTTACAATGTAATCCAAAATGTAATGTTTCTATTTGTATGAATGAAAACTCCGCCTTTTGCAATCTTAATTATGAAATTCTTTGCAAAGTGTTCGGATTTTATTATTCCTTTAACTTCTAAGTTCTCTGGCATATGTGTTTTGACTGTCTTTAGTGTTTGAAATGGCTCGATAGCATTATGAATCGTCATGTCGAGTAACTGGGTATAACCAATCAGTTAAAACTCGAAAACATGGATCATACTAAAGGCATTTTTACTAACTAGTTCCAGTGACCCAACATATAAGCAATCAGAAAATGCTTAGAAAAGCAAGGAATTTTAAATGAAACTTGGGCACGCAGGCAATTCAAGTTTCCTTTAGCCATTAGCAGGCTGAAAAATCATTCAGTTTCTTAACGCCGAGTACGCAGGCACAATTCGGGTTAACATTGAGTATTTTGTAAGATCATTGGGAAATAAATAAGGTGGAATCATGCTTTATACTGAAAAAACATGGATACCAAAAAATCCAACAACTTTATTTCATGATCTCAAAAGATGTTTACATAGAAATTGAACTAAGTACGGAAGAGACATAACTGGTAGATACTCCAATGCTTTTGCTATCCACTTGTCTTTGTCGGATTTCTTCAGCAACTTGTAGAGTGGTAGGGCTTTATCCCCCAGCCTGCTAATAAATCTGCTGACGGCAGCGGCGGAACCCGTCAATCTTTGGACATCTTTTACGCACGTAGGCTTCGAGATGTTCAAGATGGCTTTTATCTTTTCCGGGTTAACTTCTATTCCTCTATGAGAAACGATAAAACCCAGAAGTTTTCCTGACGGAACCCCGAATACACACTTAGATGGATTTAACTTCATCTTGTAAGTGCGCAAGTTTTCGAAAGTTTCTCGCAGATCTTCAAGGAGCGTATCTTTTTCCTTGGTTACGACAGCAATGTCGTCCACATAAACATGGACATTTTTGCCAATCTGACTATGCAAGCAACGTTGCATGCAACGCTGGTAGGTTGCACCTGCGTTCTTTAGGCCAAATTTCATGGTTACGTAATAATACGTCCCGTACGGGGTTATAAAAGAAGTCTTAATTTGATCTTCCTTTTTCATGCGTATTTGGTGGTACCCGGAGTATGCATCCAAAAAGCACAAAAGCTCAGAGCCTGCAGTGGCATCTATTATTTGATCGATTCGCGGTAACGCAAATCTATCTTTTGGACACAATTTGTTCAAGCCTGTGTAATCTATACACATTCTAAGAGCAGTAGTGTCTTTCTTCGGTACTAATACCGGATTTGCGGACCATTCAGTGTGGATTACTTCCTGGATGAAATCCGCTGCTAAAAGCCGGATAATTTCTTTGCCAATAGCCTTCCGTCTTCTTCCGTCAAATCAACGGAGACCTTGTTTAACGGGTTTTGATCCTGGAATCACCTTGAGTTGGTGCTCAGCAAGTTCCCTGGGTACGCCTGGCATGTCAGCTGGACACCAGGCAAAAATATCCCAGTTCTCACGGAGGAACTTGATGAGCTCGCCTTCCTATTTGTCGGTCATCCCAGTCCCTACAACGACGAATTTTGTCGGATCTTTGGGATCTAGGATTACCTGTCTTGTATTCTCGGATGCCTTGAAGCTATCTGTTGGCTTCCGAGTTTCTTTTCCTGCCGGCATTTCTTTCGGCGATACCTCCTTGGCTAACTCCTTCAGTTCTTCCTGAGCTATAACTCTTTGAGCGCAAAGGGCGTTTTGCTTCTCCAACTCGTTTGCCAGCTTGAAATCACCGGCAATGGTTATTACTCCTCCTTTGGGTCCTGGCATCTTCAGCTTGTTGTAGATATAGCAAGATCTTGCCATAAACTTGGCGAAAGCCGGACGTCCGAGTATTGCGTGATACACGCTCTCGAACGGCACAACTTCGAAGGATACTTTTTCCTGCCGGAAGTGATCTTTATCTCCGAAGGTGACATCTAGGGAAATTTCTCCTAGGGATCGTGCTTGCCTTCCAGGAACGATGCCATGGAAGCGTATATTGCTGTAATTGAGCTGGGACTCGGATATCTTCAAGTGCTTCAGTGTATCCAGGTACATTATATTGATGCTGGATCCTCCGTCCATCAGCACTCTTCTTAGCGTAGTGTTTTTAACAATAGGGCTTACAACAAGAGCTTGTGTGCCGGGTTCAGGGATATTCCCGGGATGATCAGACTGATCCCAGGTAATTGGTGTGTTGGAGTACTTCAAGAATTTCGGGGTTGCCGGAACAACCGCGTTTATTTCTCGAAGTGTTCTTTTGGCCACCTTTGCTGACGGAGTTGCTAGAAATGTTAGCATTGCTTCTCCATCAACTCTCGGAAATTTGGGTTCGCCCTTTCGCTGTTGTTCCTGTATTTTTTCATCAGTGTCCGATTCACTATCTTCTTTGTCAGCTTCTGGCTTTTGTTTGGCGGGTTTCCTTTTGGAACCCTTCCCCTTATTTCCGGATCCTGCACTGCCTTTCATGTGCTTATTCAGCCGGCATTGTGCGTTTGTATGGGTGGGTTTCCCAAATTGTGAATGGTGGACACAAGGTTCCGGCTTAATCCTCTCCCACTCCTCTGGAGTGTAATTGATTGGATCTGGGCTGCGTCCTTTCCACTTATTCCCTTTTTCGCTTCCAAAGGCTATGTTGACTTCCTTGGGTTTTGTCGTTGTTTCTGGAGTTCCTTTTTTGTCAGAACGAGGAGTTTTCTTAGCAAGTATCAGTGTATCGATATTGCCTCCTCTTGCTCTGATGTCGTCTTCGGCTGCAGCGTGCTCATTGGCGGTTGTAAGCATAGATCCGAGATCTTTGTGCTGTTTGGAACCAACCATGAACGGTACAAGTCCGGGTTTTAGGCCATTGACGAAAGCATGCATTGCTTGTACGTCAGTTACTCCAGAACAACTATTCTTCATTGCTGTCCATCTGGAGATGAAATCTACGTATGGTTCATCCTCGAATTGGGTGCAAAGGTTCAGCTGGTTGATGCTGTTCGGGCGTTTGTATGTTCCCCGGAAATGCTGAGTAAATACTCTAGCCATATCATCCCAGCTGTCGACAGTTCTTGATGGCAATCCATTGATCCAATCTCTGGCTCCGTCCAATAACATTAGGGGAAGAAACTTGACAGCTTCCAGGTCTGTCCCATTGTTGATTTGGACGGCCGTATAATAGTCTGAGAGCCAGGTGTCCGGGTTTGTGCTACCGGTATATTTTTGGTAGGTTGGACCAACTTTGGCGAAGCCAGAATGCAGGGTTATCCTTCGGATCCTGTCAGTGAAACACTTAGGACCAAAGTATAGATCATCCTTTTCCGCTCTATCGATATGTGTGGAATATCTTCCGGCTGAATGGACAGAAGGGGATCTGCTCCTTTCTTTTCCATTGTTGCGCGGGCGCGCTTTTCCGGGATTGTACCTATCTCTTCCATGATCACGTCCTTTTGGATTAGGCGGAGTCCTGCTCCTGTTCCTTTCTTTATCCTTAGGGGGTGTCCGGGATCTCTCACGCATGTGAGGTGTATCGTATCTTCCGGCTTTCTCAGCTGGGTTTCTCGGAGGTGGCATTATTTTGCCGTCATTCCGGTATTTTTCTTCCCGATCGTGGGGTTTAAGTCCACCTTTCGGGGGATGGGATCCGGTTCGGGACGCTTCATCCCTATTGTCGGGGTTTTTCTTGTCTTTTCTCGGATCCCCTTTTTTATCCTTTGAATTGTCTGAATCTCCAGGTTCTTCTGGTCCAGGTGCTCCAGCGGCGCAAGTAGCTTTTTTGCATAGGGCGGAGTTATCCTGTAGTCTTCCTGATCGCTCTTGGGCCTGCTGTTGTTGTTGCAATGCTTTTCCTAGGAAAGCATACACCCCTTGAAGTTTTTCACCATTGGAGTACAGATCATTGTTCAGGATGGCGAATGTTGCTTCCGCGTTTTCTGCTGCGGTTTTATAAATTGGTTCGCCTCTGGCATCTTTGCCGTTTACCTGCTTTTGCCAAGATGGGTTGTGAAACCTTTCTTTTGGCGGCAGTACTTCCGGTCTTACGATTCTAGGTAACCTTGTAGGTTTAATGCCAGATCTATTCTTTCTCTCGTACTCCTCTATTTCTTCCTTCATGAGCTTAATGTCATCCTGGGTTTTTTGGAGGTGTTGCCGAGATCTGAGTAGATGTTGCTGTTGCCTTTGGAAAGCTTGTCTCCTGGCTTCCAGCATCTCAGGGGGTTCATTTGCTCCCACTGGCGTTTGCAACAGCTCTTGCTCTTCCTGTTCCGTCATTGGTGGAACAAGGATTTCTTTGATTTTCTTCTCCGCAGCTTTTGTTCCGCTAGCATCTCCTACTTCCAGGTTTTCATCAACTTGATCAGCTGATTTTTTTCTTCCGGATTTTGTATTGGAGTTTCTTAGCAGCACGATGCTTTTTCTTGGAAGAGGGAGGTTTTTTGACAGGCTCATCTTCTGTCAATTCCTTAACATTGGGAAATACCGGAGAAGTTTCTCCGTCTTCTCTCTCTTCCTCTGGCGGAGGGGTTTTAGGGCTTTCCTAGCTGCCGGCATCCGTGGTATCAGCTGGTTTTGCCATTAGCACTTCGTGGAATCCCTCTTGGAAAGATTTAACTTTCCTTTCAAAGGCGTCCGCGTCTTCGTCTTCGGAATCAAAATCCTCTGATCCGGTTTCCGACTCTAATCTCGCCTCAATGGCGGCAAGCACGGATTCTGCTTCCGAGTTCACCGTTTCGTTAACGGATGTCGAATCTTCCGCCCGTATGACGGGTATCGGGTCTTCCGTTGCTGTGACGGGTGTATTTTTGTCTGCCTCTTGCACGGGGTTTGCATCATCCGTGTTTTCGGCGACTTCGGACTGCACCATGCCGATAAAGTGTGTGTCACTTTTTTGTCGGCGATCCGAGCAGAATACGGCATCATAGTCATCCTCGACTGGGTATAGGGCGGGTGGGATAAATTTGCTTCCACCGCAAAACCCCATTGCTTCTGCAGTTAGTCCGATAAAGATGTTAGCAGATCCTATCGGTAACACGCAGACACTTACCAGGTGGTTTTGCGCCGGTATGTAGGATCCGTTGTTGAGGAAGCGTCCGACATCATCGTTGAATTCCAAGCTTCCGACAGTGATTGATCTTCCAATTCCGCCAAGTATCCCAGATCGGAACTACACGCCTGACGTCGTTTGCCCCACGGTGGGCGCCAACTGTCGAGACATCGTAGTAGTTTTCATAGACGGGGGTGCCATGAGACTACGGTAGAGACGTGGGGTAACGGGATCGCGTGGTAGACAGTAAACACAGGATTTACCCAGGTTCGGTACGTCGCGACAGTACGACGTGCCTACTCCTGCACTTCTCACTAATCAGGACTAAAGCCTGGAAACAGGATTACAATGTGAGGTTTTGGATCTAGCTACTCGCAGAGGATCAACTTCTCGGCGAGTTGGTCTATATCTTCTCTGTTATTCGTTGGTTTGTTTATCTCCCGTCCGGCTTTATATAATAGCCGGATTAGGGCTTACAGAATAGGAAACCTAGAAGACTACGGTAGCAATAACTTGGAAAGTAAGGAATCCGTCTTCTCCTCCAAGTCAGATCACATGGGCCGTGATCCGGGTTCTTCTAGAATCCGGCTTCTATGCGTCAGGTTACTGGGCCGCCCAATGGACCACAGCCCACTACCACTTGGGCCACCCTGGTAACCAGGCAGTTTCACTACCATCTTATATACCCCTATACGGTATATATCCGACAAACCCCGTTCCATTTTCCACACTGTTAAACAAACCACAACAATTTTCTGCTTCGTTTACTTACTGCAAGCATACACTGTTTTCCACACTATACGCCTAATCTTTGTTTTCAGCAAGACCGCTGAGATTGACAACCTCACTGTACCGTTGGGGCAAAGTATATTGGTTGTGTTGTGTGCTGGTTCCATGTTGTTGCTGACACCGGTGAAGCGCCATCACCACCGTCAGTGGCATCAACCTTCCGAAGGTCCTCTTTCTCCTACTGGGTTGATAACCTTGGTTCTTAACTAAGGGTAAAACTCCTACGGTTGTCCTCATCACACCCTCCTCTTGGGGTCTTCCAACGAGTGCACGATCTGCACCATCAAGGACTTTTTCTGGCGTCGTTGCTGGGGAGAAAGAAGTCTTCTGGAAAGGGGAGTCTCTCACTCTCAACCTCTTTATTTTGTTTATTGTCTTGTCTTTATTTTTGTCTTGTTTGCTTTTCTTTATCAAAAAGACAAAAAAATTAGTTCTTATTCTAGTTGTTATTTTTGCTTTATCATGCTTGCTATCAATGTTTGATGTCTTTGAAACTAGATCTTGTAGGAAAAGTGGGTTCATGGATGAACAACAAAAACATTATAAGGAACACCGCTTGTCACAAAAAGGAATACACTTATGGGAGAAAATTAATAAATTGCATGACTGTGCTAAAAACTTGTGCTCTACTTATAATGTTACTTATTGCGTTGATAAATCTTGCTGCTGTAGGAGGTATAAACACCTCCCTTTTCAATGTGAGCATAATGATGATGTTACCATATATTCTTATGTTAAGGGAAATTATGAATTATATGATGTGGAACAAATTGAAAATTTTATTGCTTGGAAGGGTGCATTCGAAATTGCTTATTTACTTGAAAGTATTGATGATGCACCTTATAAATACGAGATTTATGCGATACTTGAATATTTCTTTGATAATTACAAGGATTGTAATTACTACATAATGGATTATCTTAATAAATGCTCTAAACCTAAGGAAGAGACTAATGCCTTGCAAGAAACTATGGAAGAAGAAATTGCTGAAACTGGAAGATCTTTGGATGAAAAAGAGGAGGAGAGTGATGATCAAGAGGAGGAAGAATGGAACCCATGTCTACCTCCCAATGATAGTAACTCTTTAACTCCTAATTGTGATGATCCTATTGATTCTTTTGAAATATCTCTTTTTGATGAGGTTGATACTTGCTATACTTGTGACCTTGATACTACTATGAATGAAACTTGTGAGAATAATATTGCTATTTTTATTTATGATAATCCATGCTACTTCTATAAATCCTATGAGAATCCTCTATTTATTCCAACTATTGATATGAATGATAATGAGGAAGTTTGTATAGAAAATTTATATGATAATGCTCTTGATGATGGTCCTATGTTACTTGATGTTATAAATCATAATGCTACTGAAAATAGGATTGTCCTATAACTTTTATGTGTGATCAATCATCTTGTTTTTCTATTGCAAAAAGTGGGGAAAAAGAGGAGCTGATTTTAAATTTTGATCCCACTATTTTTGAGCTTGATATGAATTGTGTGCTTTCATACCATGACAAACATGCTTTATGTGATAATTATGTTGTTGAGTTTGAACATGATGCTACTGGAAATTATTATGAGAGAGGAAAATATGGTTGTAGTAATTTTCATGTTACTAAAACACCCCTTTTTTTTGAAAGTTTTGAAGTTGCTATTGTTCTACCTTCCCATGATTTCTATTTTGAGCTTCTTTAATTTATTTGTTTACAAGATTCCTATTCATAGGAAGTGGGTTAGACTTAAATTTTTTTTATACTTGCTTCTTGATGCTCTATTTTTCTTAACTCATATTTCTTACGAGAGCATTTTCTTGCTTTCTATGCCTAGCTGAAAGGCGTTAAAGAAAAGCGCTACCGAGAGACAACCCGTTTTATTTCTCTGTTTTCATTCAATTTTCCTTTGTTTTCTTTTGGGTGCTTTGCACCTGGGTGTTTTCTATTTCCTTAGCAACCCCGTTGTATCTTTTATTTTGTGTTTTTGTTGAGCCAAGTAAAGACTCTAGTGGAAAGTTGAGACTATATTTCGGATTTCTACGCAGGAAACAGATTTCTGCTGGCCACTGTTAATTACGTATAAAATCACAGAAAATTCAAAATGACCTGAGCTTTTTTGTTCTTAATCCTAGGCTATATACGCAACGTTTCTTAGTTGACCACTTTTTTATTTCAGCAACAAAAGATTTTTGAAAAAATCGATCTTTACCTGCTGTTTTGTTTTGACAGATTTCTGCCAATAATTGCATTTCCATCTTAATCTCTTTGTTTTGGTGTTCTTTTGAGAAAAAGAGTTTTAAAAGAAGTTGTGACAGTAGCTAATGTATTTTTGAGTGCTAGGATTGTGTTGAAACTGAAATATGTTAATTTATTATTTCGATTGCACTAACGTTGCTAATGAAGATTGTGAGAATTTTGGTGTGAAGGAAGTTTTCAAGGGTCAAGAGAAGAGGATGATATGATGTGATCAAGAAGAGTGAAGAGACTAAGCTTGGGGATTCCCCGGAGGTACACCCCAGAAAATTCCAAGAATACTCAAGCGTCAAAGCTTGGGGATGCCCAAGGCATCCCCTTCTTCATCAACCAATTATCAGGTCACTTCTAGTGAAACTATATTTCTATTCGGTCACATCTTATGTGCTTTACTTGGAGCATATTTTATTTTTTCTTTCAGTTTGTTTTTATTTTTACAATAAGCTTGGTTGGACCCCAGCATTCTTTTATTGGAGAGTGACATGCTCCGCTTTTTCATGAGAATACGTTGTATTCTTAGTCTTTGTCTGGCTGCTGCATTTATTTAGCTCATGTTTTGCATGCATCTCTTATCAGAGGTGTTAGTTTAGTAGTATTATATGAGTACTCTCATGTTTTCTTGCTGTATCATAAAGAGTATTTTTGTTAAATCATATCTTGTATGGTGCTTGTTGGGAAAAGAAAACTGTTGCTTGATGTAGAATTTATAATAGTACTAGTAGAAACTTGTATAGACTGTGGCTAGAAATTTTTCATGCCATGCTAAATGTTATTTTAGTTTTAGGGAAACTTCTTTTGGAGCTGTGGGATGGATTCTAGGTTCCCCAACGGATAAGCAAAAAAGAAGTCTCCTACTTATTTTCACCGAGAAACCCTCCATAAGCGAGCGTACACACAGTGGGGACAAACTGGTCCTGACCAGTTTCCTGAGCTTTTCCCTCGGGTTGTGAACCGTTATGTAGATATGGACATGTCCTTCAGCTCAATTACATCCAGATTGCCACCCCACGCCTGTAACCTGTGGGTCAAGGAATAGGTACATGAGAAAAAAAACCGACTCGATCTCTCACCTGGCTCGCTCGTGACCTGTTCGGTGTGGGCGCCATTAACCACCCGGCGGCCGCTCCCCAATTCGCCCATCCCTGCCTCCGCCAGATCAAGCGCTGCCGCTCCAGCCCTGTTCCTGCTCCTTCCGGATGTTGTGCACCGCCCGTAGACCTTCTCTGCCCGATCTCAACCTCCGCAATGGCTGCCGACCAGGGGTCTTGCCCGACGAACTGCTATTCGGCCAGCAGCTCGTTGTCGACCTCCTGCTCATCCATTGGCGCACCGCCCTCCTCCACAACTATCTCCGGCCAGACTCTCCTCCGTCTGTCAAGCTACGACAATGATTTTTTCTAAGTTTCACCGTGCAGCTTGTTGCACTCCACTTGTTTGATAGAATGCCAGAAGGGAGCATGCATGCCTTTTGTGGCTAAATTTGTGTTCGTTTTTTCAGTCAAGTTCATTCTAATGTGGTCCAGTTACATTGTCTATAGAATTTTCATCTGGTATCCATGGTTTGGTGCTCTTACTAATGTGAAGCTATGAAATATTATTCTTATCCAAAAAGACTAGTATTGAAAACCTGGGTTATTATAGATATTACATAGCTCAGGAGGCCAACTTTTATAAGCCAAAAGAAGTCTCCCAATAGTTTTTAAGAGCTTCTCCCACCGGAGCTTATTCCCACCGAATCCCTGAAACCTGCTTATGCATAATCATAAGCTCAAAAGAAGTCACCATTAAAGCCTTGTGATTATTGAGTAGAATGAATAGCCTTAAATAGATGAGAGCGTTTAATATGTCTTGAAAGATTCATGAGTTGTTCTTGTCATAGTAAAGCGTCAATTTATGGTATTCTCTTTCGAATTTTTTATTTGGTTGACTTGGCGCATGCTTACACCATGTTTATGACTACAAACCAGTCACGAATAGCCTCCATGACCACTTAGTTTTTGAACTTGTGATAACGCTTATGCTTTAATTAATGACGCTTATGTCGTTGCGCATGATTATGGCTCTTATGCTCTCTTGACTTGTTGCTCCTAGTCTTTTGCTAGCCTTCACCTGTACCGAGTATGGAACTCTACTCGTGCATCCAAACTTCTTAAACCAAAGTTTTCCATTGTGTACACCATACCTACCTACATGTGGTATTTCACTGCCACTTCAAGTAAATTGCTCATGTGTTACCTTTAAAACCTTCAAAATTACTCCTGCTTTGTGTTCTTGTTTTTTCTCATGAGGACGTCAATAGAGAATCTTTATCTCACTTGTTGATTGGATTCACGACCTGGACTAGTGGCTTCATCCGCTTATCCAAATGATAGAAGAGCTGGCAGTGGGGTGCCCAACCCCAAATTAATACAAACAAATTATCTTCACTATTTTTCGCCTGATTTATCAGTCAAAACATAATTGTGTAAACAAAAGAGAAAGAGGGATGACCTTCTACACCAGTTGCGTCCTTCACCATGGGAGCCGCTCTTGTGAATCCAGTTGGCTTGTGACGTACTGTATTGTCTGTTTACCATTCGTTGACATTAACATACACCTCTCCTAAAATATAGACACTCCTCCACGGTAAGTGATTGTTGGCAGGCACCCGAGGATTCGGTTAGCCATGGTTTGTGAAAGATGGATAGGAGGAGTGTCAAACTTTTAATACCTCTTTTTAATAAAATAAAAGCTCTAGCACATGAGTGATCCCTGCTTCCCTCTGCGAAGGGCCTTTCTTTTACTTTTATGTTGAGTCTCCATCTTCTAACTTTATGCACAGTTGAGAGAGCATTTTTACCATTCTGAGTTTTATGTGCATTTGTCCCATAAACATCAATAATTACTTCATGATGTGATATTATTTGTTCTAGTCTTCCTCATGAACTTTGGAAGTTTCCTGGCATTTATGTTTTGTCCCACTCTTAAGGACTAGCGAAATAGCACTTTGCCATGCTTTCTCTATATCATGTTGTGTTTGAAGTTCTATGATCTCAGCATGCATATGCTTTTACATTAGAATGATCAAGATTATGATAGTATCATGTCACCTCAGAAATTATTGTTTTATCGTTTACCTTCTCGAGGACGAGTAGGAACTAAGCTTGGCGATGCTTGTTACGTCTCCAACGTATCTATAATTTCTGATGCTCCATGATCATATTATGCCAATTGGACATGTTTTCTCCCTTATTTATAGCATTTTTATACGTTTTCCGGGACTAACCTATTAATAAGATGCCAAGTGCCAGTTCCCTGTTTTCTGTTGTTTTATGTTTCAGAAAAGCTGTTATGGAAACATTCACGGAATTGGACCCCACAAATCTCGAAGTGCCTATTTTCCCCGGAAGCATCCAGAACACCGAAGGAGAGTCGAAGACGGGCACCAGGGGGCCACACCATAGGGTAGCGCGGCCTCCCTCCTGGCCACGCCAGCTATAGGTGTGGGCCCCCAGGCTTCACCGCCTTTTCCCTTTCGCCTATTTATCCCCCCCGGATGGAAAATCCTAAACACCTGATAAAAAATCCTCGAAAATTTCCTCAGCCGCTGTCATCGTCAACCCTAGATTAGGGAGGGGGGGTTCTGGAGCTATCTCCCGGCACCCTGCCGGAGAGGAAATCATCACCGGAGGCTTCTACATCACCATGCCTGCCTCCGGAGTGATGCGTGAGTATTTCATCCCTGGACTACGGGTCCATAGCAGTAGCTAGAGTGTTGTCTCCTCCTCATATGCCTCCATGTTTAGATCTCATGAGCTGCCTATCATGATCAAGGATGATTTTATGTAATTCTACATACTGTATTTTCTGGGATCCGATGAATATTAAACTTATGCCAAGTTGAATATAGTCTTTATTGCATATGTTATTTTTGATCTTGCATGCTTTCCGTTGCTAGTGGTTGCTCTGGCCAAGTAGTTTCTAGTGACTCCAAGAGGGGGTATTTATGCTAGATAGTGGGTTCATGCCTCCTTTTCGCCTGTGCTCGAGTGACAGAAAAGTGACGGGGGAGGATGTGCTGTTGCCACTAGGGAGAAAACAGCGGTGTGAGTGCCCGCGTGCATAAGCATTGCTTACATTACAAACATTGTTTAATGCAGTTATCTGTTGCTTGCAACCTAATACCTAAGGGGGTTCGGATGATAACCTGAGGGTGGTTTATTAGTCATAGATGCAGATGGATTTCATTCTATGTATTCTGTTGTAATGCCCGCACTAAATATCATAGTAGTCATCATGTTATAATGTGAACTATGGTGCAACCTCTATTTGTCAATTGCCCAGCTGTAATTTGTTCACCAAGCATGTTATCTTTATGGAGAGACACCACTAGTGAACCTATGAACCCCGGTCTAATTTCCACACTGTTGAACAAACCACAACAATTTCCTGCTTTCTTTACTTACTGCAAGCATACACTGTTTTCCACACTATACGTCTAATCTTTGTTTTCAGCAAGACCGGTGAGATTTACAACCTCACTGTACCGTTGGGGCAAAGTATTTTGGTTGTGTTGTGTGCAGGTTCCACGTTGTTGCTGACACCGGTGAAGCGCCATCACCACCGTCACTGGCATCAACCTTCCGAAGATCCTCTTTCTCCTACTGGATTGATAACCTTGGTTCTTAACTAAGGGTAAAACTCCTTCCGCTGTGCTCATCACATCCTCCTCTTGGGGTCTCCCAATGAGTGCACGATCTGCACCATCATACGCCAAGCAGATGAATATGCCAGCCCAAGCACTCAAAACTATCCCCATTACATGGCCATTTGCTGTCTAGGGGCTAGATATGATGGGACCATTCAAAACTGCAAGAGGCGGACTTAGACATGTACTCGTCACAATGGATAAGTACACCAAGTGGGTGGAGGCGAAACCCATCAAAAAACTTGACGGTATGACTGCCAGAAATTTCGTCATTAACATTGTCATGAGATACGGTGTTCCAGACAGCATAATCACGGATAACAGGACAAGTTTCTCCATTGGAGAGTTGGCAAAATATTGCCGAGAAACGGGAATTCGCCCAGATCTCGCATCTGTGGCACACCCGCAATCCAATAGGAAGCTTGAAAGAATGAATATCTCAATCATGCAAGGAATACGCCCAAGGCAAGAATCTTGTCTTCATAGAGCAGCTGGTGCATGGGTAGAAAAACTACCCTCTGTACTTTGGAGTATTCGAACAACGCCAAATATATCAACGGGGCAAACACCCTTTTTCCTCGTTTACAGTGCAGAAGTAGTGCTTCCTACGGATATGATCCATGATAGCCCAAGAGTGCAGGCTTACGATGACTCGGATGCCTAAAACGCACGACAGGATGCCGTTGATCTCTTAGAAGAAGAACGAGAGCTTGTGCTACAAAGATCCGCCATTTATTAGCAAGGACTACGACGTTATCATAGTCGGAAAATAAAACATCGTTCTTTCAAAGAAGGTGATTTGGTGCTAAGATTGGTACAGGAAAGGAAGCACAAATTAGCCCCAGTTTGGGAGGGACCGTTTGTCATTAGCAAGGCTATTAAAAATGGATCATATTACCTTGTAGATATTCGAGATACAGAAGATGATCCTAAAAACTTGAATCGCAATAGAAAGAGAAAAATAGATGTCTAACTAGGAGAGACAAAGAGACCCTGGAGCATCCAGCAGCTACGTCCCTTCTACACTTAGTTCAATTTCTATGTAAACATCTTTGAGATCATGAAATAAAGTTGTCAGAATTCATGCATTTCTATTTTATATGATTATAATTGTTCAAAGCGTAAGTCTGTCTTATCTATTTCCCAATGATCTTACAAAATGCTTCAATGTTAACCCGAATTGTGCCTGCATGCTCGGTGTTAAAAAACTGAATGCTTTCACAGCCTAAAAGGGCTAAAGAAACGCAGATTGTGCCTATGTGCCAGAGTTTCATAATTTTCCAAAATTCCTTACTATTCCTAAGCATTATCTGATTGTTTGTGTGTTGGGTCACTTGAATTAGTAAGTAAAAGTGCCTAAGTATGATCCATGTTTCTGAGTTTCGACTGATTGGTTTATACCCAGTCACTCGTCATGAGGATTAAATACTTTTGAGCCACTTCAGACACTAAGGAAAGTTAAAGCATACAAATCAGAGAACTTAGAAGGAAAGGGATTAAAACCCAGAACAAACTTTGCATAGACTTAGAAATTTTACTGCAAAAAAGGGTGAATACTTGTTTATACAAAAGATATATCGCATTACAAATGATATTACATTCGAAGAATAGTAATGCTTTCTATGCCTTGGCCAACTACATAGGAATCAGGCGGCATCAGAAGAATCTAAGTCTTCCTCCTCGTTGTCGCTGGGGTTCTCTGGAGTTGACAAAATTTCTTCCTCCGGGTAGAACGTCGAGATCGACACCATCTAAGCTATCTTGGTGGCATGCCCCTTGACAGACTAAAAAATATCGGCTCTTTGTGCATCCGTGTATCCCTGAGGGATACCGGTAGCAACACGCCAGGACTTTGCGGTGGTATAGTGCATATGCATCAGCCCAAGAGGCCATGCGCACACCATCGCGAGCAGTAGAGCGGAACCAGGAGTCCTTCTGGTTTTCCACCTCTGCTATCGCCTCCGGAAGTTTGCTAACTTCCGAGAACTTTTCAGCTTTGTTAGGAATGTACTTGTTCAGAAGTAACATCCCCGCAGTCTTCAGGTTGGCGAAGATATTCCCGAAAGCCCGGATTCTATCAATCTGGTTAAGCAAATGATTCCCTTCTATCAGAAAAAACCACGAATGGTTAGAAATACATGGAAGGAGAGAAAAGTAAAGCGTGCTAGTAAAGTACAAGAAAAACCTTGGTAAAAGAGCAAAGAACTTACCCAGATTTTATCCATCTCAAAGCCTTCTTCAAGGAGTTGGTTGAGGGCGCTCTCCAAATCCCGGATGGTGGCTTTATCCTTTTCGGCCTGGGCGGAAGCTTTGGACTCTGCAATACCAGTAGCCAGTTGACTAGCCTCCAGATCCTTCTGAAGCTTTACCGTCAATTTGTAAAGTTCAGAATTTTTCTTTCGGAGATTCTCGGCATTGCCAGCATCTTCAATAATTTGTTTGGCTTTCGCCAAAGAAGCTGAAAAGAGTAAAAAATGAAGAGATTAAAACTCGGGAAAAGACTTAGAAAAAACAATAGTACCAATGAAAAGACATTTACCTGCTGTGTCTTTATCATCAAGAATGCTAAGGAGAGTTTTAACCTCATTGTTCTTGATGGTGAGTTTGTTGAAAACTTCCATGTTTATTGTCTCAGCAGTTTGCTGAAACATAGATAAGGGAAAAATCGCTTAAGTCAAAAAAACAAGCAGGCATAAGAGAAAAGCATTAAGTAAAAAAGAATACATCTGTCTAAATTCTTGGGGGCTAGAAGTATTTACCTGGCTCATTATTTGCAAGCTCGCCAGATTCTCGAAAAATTCCTTGGCATACTCTGCGAAGGTAATTCAGACATGGCAAAGGACGTCTTGTATGACCTGGCGAGGCGAGAACACGTAATTATTCCTAACTATAAGTCCGCCTTGCGACAAAGGACGGATTAAGGGAGCACGAGCGAAGTATTTTTTTCGCCCACAGATGAAATATATCCGTGTTCGTCAAAACGTTCTTCTTGCTTTATCTTGAACTCGCTGTCAAAATTGGGGATGGGCTCCTACTTCGGGATGTTCGAAGGCCCACCCTCATCTGGCACCGTCCTTTCCCTCGTATCCGAGTCGGATGCAATGGGCTGGCTGGACGACAAGGTCTATTCTTCTTCTCTGGCCAGCCGAGTTTTCTTCCCCCGCCGTTGTCGGAGTATCTGGCGTAGAGGCGGGAGACGGCTTTGCTCCTCTATTAGCAGCAACCTTGTGCTTCTTCTGGGCTTTCCCCTTCAAAGTAGTAGGGGCAAGGCTAGAAAGGATAAGAAAAGGTAAAATCCGAGAAATGCGATTCGAGAAACAAAAAACACGCAATAAAAAGCTTAGAAATGAAAAAATAAACCGGGTTCTTACCTGGAAGTAGCGACGACCACGCCGTCAAGATCAATGACATCCTGAGTGGCGGATGGCTTCTTGAACTTCTATCCTCCAAACAGGAAGTTGGCACGAAGTGCATGCAACTCTTCGTCAGTAGCAAGCTCAGCCTCAGAAAGATCGAGAAGCTGTCAAAAGAAACAAAGTCCGGGTAAGAATCAAAAACATCCGAGAAAACGAAGATTCAAGAAATTTCCCAAAGAGATAGAACTATACCTTTGGAGCGGGGTTTCCGGCGTGATACATTTGTCGGCTCTCCTCGTATTGATCACGAGTAGAAACCAGCTGGTTCACGCGTTTCCTGAATTCTTTCTTCGACAACATGCGCTTCATTGCCCTCATCGCGTCGTCTGGGCCCGTGTATTCACACAGAAGCCGGGATCCGCGATACACAACTGGTTGAATCCGCCTTTCGAGCTAGCAAAGGGTAGTATCCATGCCGGTCAGCGGAGGAGTGGTGGAGACGAGTTTGGCGATTCGTCTCTTGATTCTCATCAGGTCTAGAGCAGAACCTGGACCGCGTCCACCTCCCATTTTCTTGGGGAGTGGCCGCGGAATTTATGAAAGGCGGAATGCCCGTTTCCTTTCCAGGAATGGGCACATCCGCATGGTTAAAGAACAAGCACGTCCAAAACTTGACGGACTCAGATGTCTTAATTTTGGGAAACCAATCCTCCCAAAACCTACGGAGGGTGAAGGAAATGGTCCCGCAGGTAGGGAGGGCGCCCTTAGAGGGGTTGCGTTTTACCCCGAAACAATACTGCCAGAAATCCAGGTGGGGTTCTCTCCCTAGGTAAACCTCGAAAAGGGCCTGGAAGCCGGCTAGATAAATAATGGAGTTTGGTGGTAGATTGTGTGGCTGGATCCTATAGTGATCTAGGATTTGAAGGAAGAAGGCGGAAGACAGGAATCCCATACCTCGATTGATATGAGAAGCTAGGAGAACACGCTCGCCGAGTTGCAGAGACGGCTCGTTGTCGTCCTCGTTCACCCTCCACTTTCTCTTCACCACAAACTCTTCTTTCTCCAATGCCGGGAGAAGGGAAGGAACCACATTGCAGTGGCTCCAATTCCCGGCATTATCTTTGCCTTCGTCTTCACATGTGGCGGAGGCGGCAACGTTCACAATGCTATGAGTAACAGTTTCCTCCGCAAGCTCGGAGGAAGGAGGAGGAGGAGGAGCAGTCCACGTTGACGGAGGCGTGTTCCTGGCCACGGGAGGCAGATCCCCGAGGGGGTCAAGGTCGTTGATTATATCTTTGATGTGCACGACATCGCTCGCCGAGTCGGAGGCACGGGGGGAATCTCCGGTTGACATTCTTGGGCGACACAGTCGCGAACTGGTTCCTCTGATGATTTTTTCGAGGAGAGGCTTGAGGGCTAGGCTCTTTGCACTCACTGTCATGCTCGGGATCTGGTTCTAGTGCAAAGGCGCTGCAAGCTCGAGGCAGAAGAAGATGCGGAAGAAAATCCGAAGGCCCCGAGACGGCTATTTATATCCAGGTGCGTGGAGATTGGCTCCAACGTCTATTTTAGCCGTTGGATGCATGACGTTTGTTGCGCCCAAAATTTCCGGGAATCGAGGGGATGGGGTGATAATTGCTATATCCTCGTTTCCCGCGAGAGAATCTGTCAGAGGATACGTTTTAGGGTTTTGACTAAACACAAACGTCCGTGACATCAGAAGGATTTCACTGCTCATGTCACGTGGTTTCTTCTCCATGAAGCTTCATGGAAAAAAGCCGTACTTTTGTAAAAACTGAGTTATGGGTTAAGAGATTTTGGTAAAAGAAGAATCAAGACAAAACACCGACATTTTTAAAAAGAATGTTAATAAGGGCGGCAGAATGAAGTCTTAATCCTTCTTGGGGGCTACTGTTGGATATATACCGATTAGGGGTATGTCCGGCATTGGCCTAGGAGCCAGATTACCAGGGTGGCATGTTGGTAATAGATCACAGTCCATTGGACGGCCCAGTAAGCTGATGCGCAGAAGTCCGATTCTAGAAGAACCCGGACGACGGCCCAAAAGTGGTGCGGCTTGGAAGAGAAGACAGATTCCTTACTTTCCAAGTTAGATACTTTCGTACTCTTCTAGGTTTTCTTTCTATAAGCCCTAATTCGGTTATCTATATAAAGCCGTACGGGAGAGAAGAAGAGACAGGCAATTAGCTAGAAGCGAACTTAGCGAGAAGTTGATCAAGCCGAGTTAGAGAAACTATACTCAAATTGTACTTTGTATATTTCAGGCTTCAGCCCTGATTTAGTGAGATTGTAGGAGTAGGAACGCCGTCTTAGTTGCGACGTACCGAACCTGGGTAAACCTGGTGTTCTCGTTACAGTACTTCCACGTTCCCCCACGACTCTACAAGTAGTCTCATGGCACCCTCGTCTATGAACTCTACTACGATGTCTCGACACTATGATATGTATTATATGTATTAAAATGAAATATTACTTTAATATAACTATGAATTAAATATGTGGTGGGTAACCGAATCAGTACTAGTAATATTTTGGTGACAGTTCCATTTTGTCGAGAATATTCAGATATGATCAACAACAAATATGGTCGGGTATCGTTGTCTCGTATAGACAATCTTAACCACAAGACCTCTATTGGGGAGAACAATTCAGTTGGATTTTCTTCCTCTCGCATAACTTCTGATTACTAGTAAGAAGTTGAACCGTCATGGCCAATAGCGTGCAATCACCCCCAACCTACATAGCTTTTCGGTAATGGTGTGTTGGGAGGAGCCAGTAATGGGTTGACGGTAGGGTACCTCATGCCTAAAATGTGATAGTTATGCGGATTCGTGGAGAGGGGAAATACATGTATTGCCATATAGTTTTCCTTGAAGCATGAATGGATGAATTCCTGAAAATGATAAAAGGCTGATGAACTCTTGTGTGTCAAGTAAGACACCTCTATATGGTCTAATGAATTATTTCTTTTCACTGCTTGTTATGGATAAGGAACAACGATCACTACAAGAAAGTAACTATCGGAGGTTGTAAGGATCTCTGTGGTCTTCGGGACAAAGATTTTTGCATAAAACTTAACTTTTAAACAAATGATTACATCTTCATCATGATTTAACCTATAGTCATAGTTCTACCTAGAGCATTCAAAATACTTGTCTACTTCTAAACTTGGTTAGAATGTTGTACTATTCCTAATATTTTCAAAACCCTTTCTTAAACTCCAGAGCAGCCGAGGAGGTAAAAACTATAAAACAAAAGAGCAAATATGCTCTACAAAGAAGATCTAGATATGTCCGGTAGAGTTAAAATGAGTCAACCACTACATTGCTGATGATGTGAACGAACAACAACTAGAAGGATAAGTCCAATCCTCGATAGTGAAACACCTATTTCAGTAGAAAAGTGTTGTAGCAGTGGCAGTAGACAATTAAACAATACAAAAAGATACGATACCCAGGTTAGTGTTATGGTTGGTCTTTATGTATTTAACTTGTAAGAAACTTATCTCACTGTACCAAATAAGTTCTCCAGATATTTTTATGGAATAAATTGTATCAATAAAGTGTCACCATGGGACCGCAACATACCCATTTGTCCTTGCTAGATCTCTGGCAATGTCTGCTCAAGACAGAATCTCAAAATTCTGCATTTGGCCAAGTGTTAATGGAAAACATAATGTGCAAAGTTTTAGTAGATTACTTGCATATTATAAATATAGACAACTTTTAGGCTCACATATATTTGATGCTACCATCGTAGAATTACCCATAATAGTTTCGTCTACACTTGATAGTCCTGAATTTTAGAAACGTCTATCGAGTTATGTACCCAATTTATACTCTACATGGATTTGTAGATATATAAGGACAGTGTGAAGAATAATACATAATATTATAGTTTGATTTCTAAATTTTGTACCAAAAACCACTATAACAACATAGTTTCTTAAATATCACAAATTAAATAAAAGCAACGTTTATGACCAAATACAATTTCAATTTAGCACTACAAATGTACAGTAAATATGGAATAGTACGTGCCAAGTATAGTGTATTAATTAAATAATAATTAATAAATATGTTTACATTGTTAATGAATATTAAAGATGAAGTTAAATAAAGTAAAGAAGTTGAATATAAATACAAGGATAACTCGCTTCAAGGCCACCTAATAGTTGTTTTGGTCATGTTTTTAATTTAAGAAACCTTCTCCTCCGTGAAATCGGGATGATGTCCGACATCAACAAACTTGTCCAAGCTCGTAAAAAATGTACACTTCCCTGTAATTATCCAAAAATGTACCTTGGCAACCCCTTATCAAAAACTTTTTACATCAAACCCTAATTTGCATTTCTTCCAACTCTAGATTTAAATATAACTAGGTTCAACTAGAGAAAAAAAAAGTCGGCGCTAGTTGTAATCATAACAAGCTATGTGACGAGATCATGGATTCTAAGTAGGCACATTAAGTCGAATTGTGGCCCACCCGGACCACCATGGGTCACCATGATGGTTGGGTCCCCATGCGGGGCCCTAACACAACATTTTGGAGTATAGGCCATGCAAGATCGCTGAAAGATAGAGTTAGGTTCGCGCATTTTATAACTTTAATTTCCACCAGGTATAAAAGTAAATTGGGGCCACCGGGTCGAACAGTTTTCCTCATTCACATCACAATAATCGCCACCATGCACCCATAATAGATGAGATTGAGCTTTGTGATACGTCTCAAACGTATATATAGTTTCTTAATACTCCATGCTTGTTTTATATACTATAGTTTTATATCATTTTAAGATATTTCCTCGGACGAACCTCTTGACAAGATAGCCAGTGGCAGTTTTTGTTTTCTACTGTTTTTGTATTTTAGAAAACCCATACAGAAGAATTCCGAGGAAAAATCCAGGAAAAAAGGAAACCCCATACCTTTGCAAACGAATACGATATCCAAAGGGAAGCCGGAGGAGGGCTAGAAGGAGGCCAAGCGGGTATGGGGGCACGAACCCACCTTGATTCGTGCCGCCGGGTACCCTAGGCTGACGTGGCCTCTCCCCGACATCTCTCTTCTCTTGTAAATTGCCTTGAGAGATCAAAACTTTGGGGTGGTGATTAATTTCCAAAAAAAAGATATAGATATTTCGTCACCTCGACAGTCAAGTATATTTGTGGTCTTGGTGACAAAGATTTTTGCATAAAACTTAACTTTTAAACAAATGATTACATGATTGTCTCCAAAGTGATGTGTGAGTAGTTTATTCTTGGACTACAGGTCTATATATATAAGTTGCTAGATGATTTTATCTTCTTTTTATTGAACGGACAACGATGTCGCCTAGGGGGAGATAAATTGGCAATTAGAACTTTTCCGGTTAATTCTGACTAAATGCGGAATTAAACTAGGTGTTTAAATTAACAAGCACGCAACATAAAAAATTTAGGCTCAACTAAGTGCACCAACAACTTATGCTATACAAGACAAGTAACAAGGTGATAGCAAGAGATATGACTTCAAGAACGAAGGCTATCACAATATTTGACTTCGTCCTCATTCAGGTGAAAAATTGTTCACCAATTTTTGGTGGAATTTTCTACGTACTCTTCCTATAGGGATGATCTGAAGTACAAAAACATTAGAAAAACAGGAGCTAGCTCTAGGCACTTGTCAATAGGTTAATCCTACAAAATGTTCTAAATTAATATAAAAAGATAGCAAATATAGGGAAATGGTATAAAACAAGGGTGGAACAACAAAGAAATATAGATATTTTTGGACGTATCACTTCCACTTGGGGTTTCCCAATGTGTGTGTTGTAATTGCACCATCACTCTACCTGAAGGTCGTCAACCATACGGTACATAATACGAAGCCGACACGCAACGTGAGTAGGGTATTTGCAGGTTATTGTCTTCCAGGTCCCAAACATGCATATATACATCGTTGAGTTGTCTCTATCGTGCCACCATCCCAAAATACCTGCATGGCCGCTCCGACCATAAATTTACTATTGGAAAATCCATGGCCTATTAATAATTATTAATTCATCCGAGAGTGGTTGTTTCGTATACTATCAGAGACTAGCTCTTCAAACACATCCAAAATGCGTAGTTCATATTCCTTCTCCTCGAGCATATGTGTGATTGGCACACCAATCTCGAAGAATTCATGGGCGAGAACTATTTTTAACGAACAACACATGTGACGACTTCTCGACCATGTACAAAGTTTTGTGTAACCATCTCTCTCTCTCTCTCTCTCTCTCTCTGTTTGTCGGATTCATCGGGCTTCGATGTGGAGTACACTTGGGGAGATTCATTCTTCGCAATCCAATACAAGCATCATCTAGTCCTCGGGGATAGTGAAGAAGTGGTTGAGTACTTCTCCCACAAGAAACACTTGGTGACTCAACAATGTTGGCCGACTACGAGCTATTGGAGGACGCCACATAAATCTTTGTGTGCATTGCGTCATATTAGATCCAATCGTCATGCTAGTGAGGATGGAGAAGGCGATGGTTAATTTGGACAAATTATGCATGCACGTGATGACGATTTTCTCTTTTGAGCTTCAGAACGAGTTTCTTCCTTGTAATACCTATGTAAATTATGCCATATGTGGATGGGAGGAAGGCTATCATGGATATGCTCGGAAGTACTTCAAAATTATTACCAGCACCCAAAATTAAAGTCAAAATGTTAGAAATGTCGACAACGAGTACTACAAAAACAATGGTAGTAACTACGAAAACTTATACAGTATAACAACAACGGCCAATAGATCATGGGAAATATAACAACAAAATGGCCACGAGGATTAAAAACACATCTCTCGCAACCACCCAACCCCCAACCTCAACCACAAACCCAACTAAGACATCAAAGAGGATGAGGGGCATGTAAAGATGTTTTCAATGAACTAATTGAACCAACGGCATGCATAATTGTTGATAAGACAAACTTTTTTATGTGTTGCATGTCATATAGAGAAGATAGAAAAACATGGTGTACAATGGGTGTTCTCTTCGTGTTTGTCTCCAACAATAATTTGCATGCTCCTAAAATTATGGCATGGATAAAATTGAACTAAAATTACCTTAGGAGCCGGACCATAGCTCATGGCGGTGCCACGAGAACCACCCCCCACAGATGCGCTGCCGTTCAATTCGCTTAGGAGCCGGACCATTACTCCCATATCCCTTTCCACCCTAGTCTATCACACAAAATAGGAACCTTAGCCCAATAAGGCGGCTATCATGTATTTTGAATTTATTACTAGCATTTCTTATTGATATTGGTAGACTTTGAATATAATTCATAATCCAATTAGTTATATGTGAGACAACAATGCTTCCAAAGTAACTGATCGTCAAACCGGTCAATGTTTAGTTGGTCAAAATGGTAAAAAGATCTACATTTTGATGTTATTTCCTACATGTTTGCTATAAACTTTATGTCATTTTATCGGTTTCCGGAACTAACCTATTGACAAAATGCCACAGAGCGAATTCCCTGTTTTTTGCTGTTTTTAGTTTCAGAAAAGTTGTTCTGGAAATAACCTCGGAATTGGAAAATTCGAAGCTCGGAAGTCTTAGAATTCCGGAAGGTTCCAAGGAGTCCCGAAGAGGCCCAGAGAGAGGGCACAGGGGGGCCACACCATAGGGAGCCCCCCCACGCCGCGCCTGGGGGTGGTGTGGGCCCCTCGGGCGTCCACCGCCGTCGTTCTTCCGCCTATATAATCCCCCCGATACGTTAACCCTAAAGATATACCACTTTTTCTCGAGAAACACCCGAGGCCGCCGTCATCGTCGTCCCAAGATCGGGAGGGTTCTGGAGCTCTCCCCGGCACCCTGCCAGGAGGGAAATTCATCACCGGAGGGGTCTACAGCACCATGCTCTCCTCCCAATGATGGGTGAGTAGTTCATCCCTGGACTACGGGTCCATAGCAGTAGCTAGATGGTTGTCTCCTCCACTTTATACCTCATGTTTAGATCTTGTGAGCTTCCCTACATGATCGAGATCATCTTTATGTAATGCTACATATTGTGTTTGTTGGGATCCGATGAATGTTGAAGGTTATGTCTTCTGATTATCAATCTATCATGTTATCTTCATGCATATGTTATTTCTGATCTTGCATGATCTTCGTTATTAGTAGATACTCTGGCCAAGTAGTTGCTAGTAACTCCAAGAGGGAGTATTTATGCTCGATAGTGGGTTCATGCCTCCTTTGCATCTGTGATCGAGTGACAGAAACTTGACGAATGGAGGATGTGTCGTTTCCATTAGGGAGAAAACAACGATGTTTACTTCGTTTACATTGTTTACATTACACACTTTTCTTACTGCAATTATCTGTTGCTTGCAACTTAATACCCAACGTTTGTTCGGATGATATTTGGAGGGTAGATTGTTAGTCATAGACGTAGTTGGATGACGGTCTATGTATTTTGTTGTAATACTCGCATGATTCACATAGTAATCTTTATATCTTGCATATGCACTACGGTGCAGCCTTCATTTATGTCAATTGCCAAGCTGTAATTTGTTCACCACACATGTTATTTTTCTTTCGCGGAGAGACACCACTAGTGAACTATGGACCCCGATCCATTTTCTCATACTGATATACACACACTGCTTCACTGGTTTCATACTGTTCTCGTATTGTTTTCCACACCATACGTTTAACCTCTTTGTGTTCAGCAAAACCGGTGAGATTGATAACCTCACTGCTTTGTTGGGACAAAGTGATTTGATTGTGTTTTGTAGGTTCCACGTTGCTTGCTGAACCGGTAGTGCGCCCTGCCACCTCAGCTGCATCAACCTTCAGAGATTGATTGTCCTCCCACTGGTCGATTCAACCTTTGTTTTCTTTTCTGAGGGAAAACTTGTCGCTGCACTCTTCACAACCTCTCTCTCGGGGTTTACCAACGTCAGCCATCAGTGTTCATCGACCTCTATCTGGATGGAGTAACATGCGATGTGTGCCATAGTAGAGCATGCATATGTGGTAGTCGATTTTTGGTTAGGAATACCCTAGAAGACCAACATTACTCGCTAATAGCTTAACATTCTCTTGAGTAACATGATGGAACAAAGTCCATGAACGGCGGCTCGAGGGGGAAACCTATTTGTGTGATTGCTATGAACTTATTTGGATTATTTTAATGTTATTATATGTGAAAAAAAATACATTCTAATGTACACAACTTTTTTTGTACATGTAGAAAATTGTATATGTTACAAACTCAACAAAACGTTCAAATTTTACACCCAAATAAGATTTTAAGTTGGATATCACCCTTAAATTCCAGCATCAAATACCATGCACATGCAAACAAAAACTTTTGTATTGAGGCCAATTTAAAACCTCGCCAGATTTGGTATTCCCAAGCCATTTTAGTTCCATTGTTGAATACATACATCCAAACAAAGCATGTACTTCCTCGAAGAAACTCACACTCTTTCAGGTGATGAGCTTTCACTTCATGTTGAGGCTTGCGAGTACCTGGATCTCTTGGTGTCTCTGGTTGATTCTCACTTGAAACAACACAACAAATTCTGTATTGCCAAGGATAGTGATAAGAACACACGCTTCGTCCATGTTCAAGCATGTCAATGCTATCGCCAAAACCAACTACGTGTTGTCATGAGGCAAGATCATTCTTCCATGTCCATTTTATTAATTATATCATCATATTAAAATCAATCTATGATATGTATTATATGTATTAAAATGAAATATTAATTTCATATAACTATGAATTAAATATGTGGTGGGTACCCGAATCAGGACTAGTAATATTTTGGTGACAGTTCCAATATTCAGATATGATCAACAACAAATATGGTAGGGTATCGTTGTCTCGTATAGATAATGTTAACCATAAGACCTCTATTGGGGAGATGAATTTAGTTGGATTTTCTTCCTCTCGCATAACTTGTGATTACTAGTAAGAAGTTGAACCGTCATGGCCAATAGCGTGCAATCACACCCAACCTACATAGCTATTCGGTAATAGTGTGTTGGGAGCGGCCGGTAATATGTTGTTTACATTAGGGAGAAAACAACAATGTTTACTTCATTTACATTGTTTATATTACACAATTTGCTTACTGCAATTATCTAGTACTTGCAACATAATACCCAACGTTTGTTCGGATGATATTCGGAGGGTGGATTATTAGTCATAGACGCAGTTGGATGACGGTCTATGTATTTTCTTGTAATTCCCGCATGAATAACATAGTAATCTTTATGTCTTGCATATTCCCTATGGTGCATCCTTCATTTATGTCAATTCCCCAACTGTAATTTTTTTCACCACACATGTTATTTATCTTTCACGGAGAGACACGACTAGTGAACTGAACCCTGGTCATTTTCTCATAATGATAATACACACACTGCTTTCATAATGTTCTCATATTGTTTTCTACACCATACGTTTAACCTCTTTGTGTTCAGCAAAACCGGTGAGATTGACAACCTCACTGCTTCGTTGGGGCAAAGTGATTTGATTGTGTTGTGTAGGTTCCACGTTGTTGCTGAACCGATAGTGCGCCCTGCCACCTCAGCTGCATCAACATTCAGAGATTGCTTGTCCTCCTACTGGTCGATTCAACCTTGGTTTCTTTTCTAAGGGAAAACTTGTTGTTGTAGCCTTCACAACCTTTTTCTTGGAGTTTACCAACGCCAGCCATCAACAAGTTTTCTGGCGTCGTTGCCGAGGAGGAAGAGAATTTCTGCAAGGGGAGTCTCTCACTTCCAATCCCTTTACTTTGTTTTAGTTTTAGTTAGTTTATTTTATTTTGTCTTGTTTGTTTCTCTTTATCAAAAACATAAAAAAATTGTTCTTATTCTAGTAGTAGTTTTTATCCTGTTTTTAAGCTTGCTAAAATGACTACTCCCGAGAACACTAAGTTGTGTGACCTTACTAGCACCAACAACAATTATTTCATTAGCACACCTATTGCTCCACCTGCTCCTACTGTTGATTTTTATGAGATTAAATCTGCACTATTAAATCTTGTTATGAGAGAGCAATTTTATGGTGTTAGTACTAATGATGTTGCTACCCATCTTAATATTTTTTTGAACTATGTGAGATGCAAAAATATAAAGATGTAGATGGAAATATATTAAACTAAAATTGTTTCCTTTCTCTTTGAGAGGAAGAGGTAAATAATGGTTGCTATGTTTGCCTAGAAATAGTATTGATTCTTGGACTAAGTGTAAAGATATTTTCATTAGAAAATATTATCCTCCTCCTAAGATTATATCTATAAGAAGTAGCATTATGAATTTTAAGCAACTTGATAATGAGCATGTTGCTAAATCTTGGGAAAGAATGAAATCTTTAGTAAAGAATTGTCCCACTCATGGATTGACTACTTGGATGATCATCCAAACGTTTTATGCAGGACTGAATTTTTCTTCAAGAAATCTTCTAGATTCAGCGTCTGGAGGAACCTTTATGTCTATGACCTTGGGGGTAGCAACAAAGCTTCTTGATAATATGATGGTAAATTATTCTAAATGGCACACTGAGAGAGCAACACCTAGTAAGAAGGTAAATTCTGTTGATGAAGCCTCCTCTTTGAGTGATAGACTTGATGCTATGTCTATGCTTGTTAATGGCCATGCTCGTATTGATCCAAACAATGTTCCTGTAGCCTCTTTGGTTGCTCATGAAGTGCATGTTGATGTGAACTTCATTAAAAACAATAATTTCAGCAACAATGCTTATAGTAATAATTTTGGCAGCAATAATTATAGCCCATATTCTCCTAATAATAATACTTATGGTAATTCTTGCAACAGCAACAAAAGTGTACCCTCTGATCTTGAGAACATGCTTAAGAATTTTATAGTACACAAACTGTTTTTAATAAATCTATTGAGGAAAATTTTGGCAAAATTGATGTTCTTGCTTCTAAAATTGATAGCCTTACTCTTGATGTTGATTTTCTGAAACTAAAAGTTATGCCTCATGATGTTAAATAAAGCAAAACCTTGAATTCCATCCAAATTCGAATTGATGATAATGTTAGGATGTTAGTTGAGTTGCATGCTAGATGGGAAAGAGAAGATGAAATAGATAGAAAGAATAATATAGCTAATGTTTGCACCATTAACACTACTAGTAAAACTGAAGCCTCTCAATCTAGTAAACCTTCTACTATCAATGGTAAAGTAATTGGTGTTTCCAATATTCTCACTTCTGCTATTAAAAATGCAAAATTGCCTGAAACTGCTAAAAATGCTCCTGATAATAGTGCTGAAATTTTTAGAAACATGGGAAATAATGGTCCCATTACCTTTGCTAAAAATGAACTTCACTTTGATGATTGCAACATAACTGAAGTGATTAAGTTCTTACAAAATCTTGCTAGTTTTCCTAATGCTAGTGCTATGAATATGGATTTCAGAAAACATATTACAAATGCTCTCATGCAAATTAGAGAGGATGAATTAAGATGTGAAGCCTCTATCCCTAAGAAGGTAGATGATGGATGGGAACTCATTATTAAAATGAAAGTGACTGATTTTTATTGCAATTCTCTATGTGATCTTGGTGCTAGTATCTCTGTTATGCCTAAGAGACTTTATGATATTCTTGATTTGCCACCTTTGGAACCCTGTTATTTGAATGTTCGTCTTATTGATAATGTTAGAAAGAAACCTTTGGGGAGAGTTGATGATTTTCTTATCATGGTTAAAAATAATCTTGTCCCCGTTGATTTTTTTGTCTTGAATAATGAATTCAATGCTTCTTGTCCAATTGTTTTGGGAAGACCTTTTCTTAGAACTGTTGGTTCTGTTATTGATATGAAAGAGGGGAATATTAAATTTCAATTCCAGTCAAGAAAGATATGGAACACTTTCCTAGAAATAGAATTAAGTTAAATTTTTTTCTATTACTCGAACAAATTATGATTTGGATGCTTCTTCACTTGAAAACACGTGAATCCACTTTTCTGGGCCTAGCTAAAAGGCGTTAAAGAAAAGCACTTCTTTGGAGATAACCCATGGTTTATTTTTTCTTTGTTTTTCTCTATTTTCTTTGAGTCAAGGGGTTGTAGACTTCTGTAGCAACTACTTTGTATTTTTATTTTCATGTTTTAGTTGTGTCAACTAAAGTTTCTGACGAAAGTTGGAGTTGGTTTTGGATTTCTATACAGGAAACAAATTTCTTCTGTCCACCGTAAAAAATCGTATAATTCATAGAAAAATCAGAATGACCTGAAATGTTTTATGCTTATTCCACGGCTAATTTGAAACTTTTTTGTTCTTTAAGTTTTTCTATCTGAGCAACGTAAGTGCCCCAAAAAAATTCGTCTTTACAGACTGTTCTGTTTTTGACAGATTCTTCCATTTTTCTTGCATTTGCTCTTTTACGATGTCAAGTGGATTTCTTTGCTTCACGAAACATCACTGGCAGTAGGTAATGTTTAAAAGTATCAATGTAATTTGTGCCCATACATAACCCATGGAATTTTGATTGTTACACTAACCCTCTAATACGAATTACTCTTTGAGTGTGGTGTGAAGGAAGTTTTCAAGGGTCAAGAGAAGAGGGTGATATATGTGATGAAGAAGAGTGCAAGGTCAAAGCTTGGGGATGACCTCGTGGTTCATCCCAGAAAATTATAAGAAGACTCAAGCATCTAATTTTGGGGATTTCTAAGGCATCCCCTTCTTCATCAACAATCTATCAGGTCACTTCTAGAGAAACTATATTTTTTATTTGGTCACATCATATGAAAATTATTTGGAGCGTCTTTTATTTTTTGTCCATTTTTCTTTTGTTTTCCTTGATGCGATAATATCATTGGAACCTAGCATCCGTGTTTGCGAGAGAGACACGCTCCTCCTTTTCATTTGAATACTCGTTATGCTCGTATTCTTAATTTTCTTCTAGCTACTGCAAAATTCCTGTTTAGCTCTTGTTTTCATTGCATCTCTTATTCAGAGATGTTAGTTTTAGTAGTGTTATGTGAGTAATTTGATGTTTTATTGCTGTATCATTTAGAGAGTTTTGTTAAAACATACTTTGTATGGTGCTTGTTGGGAAAAGAAACTGCTGCATGCAGTAGAATTTATAACGGAGCAAATAGAAGCTTGTATAGACTGTGGCTAGACTTCTTCATGTAATGCTAGATGTTATTTTAAATCTAAAACCTAGTGGTTATTTAGTATCATGATTTGTCTTAAATAGCTGAGAGTGTTTAATGTGCCATTGAAAGAGTCATGAGTTGTTCTTGTCATATTGAAGCATAAATTTGCCGTGGTCTCCTTTGAATGTTTTATTTGGTTGACTTGGCGCATGCTCACGCCATATTTATGACTACGAACCAGACACTTATAGCCTCTATGATCATTTAGTTTTTGAACTTGTGGTACCACTTATGCTTTGATTAATGATGTTTTTGTCGCTATGCATGATTATGACCATTAGTGCTCTCTTGATTTGTCGCTCCCAGTCTTTTGCTAGCCTCCACCTATATTGAGTATGAGCTCTACTCGTGCATCCAACTCCCAAAAACTAAAGTATGCCCAATGTGTCCACCATACCTACCTACATGTGATGTTTAACCGCCACTCCAAAGTAAATTGCTCATGTGTTACCTTTAAAACTTTCAAAATTACTCCTGTTTTAGCTCATGAGGACGTAAATAGAGAATCTTTATCTCACTTGTTGATTGGACTTTCACACCCTAGACTAGTAGCTTCATCCGCTTATCCAATTGATAGAAGAGCTGGCAGCGGGGTGCCCATCCCCAAATTAATACAAACAAATTCTCTTCACTGTTTTTGCCCCTGATTTATTAGTAAAAGCATAATTGTGTGAACAAAAGAGAAAGAGGCATGACCATCTACCCAGATGCGTCCTTCAATGGGAGCCTCTCTTGTGAAGTCTGGTTGGCTTGTGACGTACTGTATTTTCTGTTTACCATTCGTTGACATAAGCATACACACCTCTCTTAAAAATGTTTTCAATACCTCTATTTAATAAAATAAAAAGCCCTAGCACATGAGTGATCCATGCTTCCCTCTGCGAAGGGCCTTTCTTTTACTTTTATGTTAAGTCTCCATCTTCTAAATTTATGCACAGTTGTCAGAGCATAGTTGCCATTCTGAGTTTAATGTGCATTTGTCCTAGAAACATTATTAATTGATTCATGATGTGTTATTGTTTGTTCTCAAATTATTTGTTCTAGTATTCCTCATAAACTTTGAAGGTGTCCTGGAATTTATGTTTTGCCCCACTCTTAAGGACTAGCGAAATATCACTTTGCCATGCTTTCTCTATACTTGAAACAAACGTATAACTTTTGATGCATTGTTATTCATGATCTTTTATTTGTGTTACTTCTCATGATGCATGGTGATTGCTATGCTTTATTGTTAAAAATTTATTTATCATGCTTGTGTTGAAGTTCTATGATGTCAGCTTACATATGCTTTTACATTATTGATGATCATGTTTATGTTGGTAGCATGTCACCTCAGAAATTTTGTGTTTTTATCATTTACCTACTCGGGGATGAGTAGGAACTAAGCTTGGGGGTGTTGATACGTCATAAACGTATCCTTAATTTCCGATGTTCCATGTTGTTTTCATGTTATTTCCTACATGTTTGCTATACACTTTATGTCATTTTTATCGATTTCCGGGACTAACCTATTGACAAGATGCCATAGAGCCAGTTCCCTATTTTTTTGCTGTTTTTAGCTTCAGAAAAGTTGTTCCAGAAATATTCTCGGAATTGGAAAATTTGAAACCCGGAAGTTTTAGAATTCCCAAAGATTCCACGGAGTCCCAAAGAGGCCCGGAGAGGGGCCACAGGGGGCCACACCATAGGGCGGCGCGCACCCTGGCCACGCCTGGGGGTGGTGTGGGCCCCTCAGGCGTCCATCGCCATCGCCCTTTCGCCTATATAATTCTCCCAATACGTGAACCATAAAGATATACCACTTTTTCCCGAGAAACGCCCGAGTCCGACGTCATCGTCATCCCGAGATCGGGAGGGTTCTCGAGCTCTCCCCGTCACCCTGCCGGGAGGGAAATTCATCACTGGAGGGGTCCTCACCACCATACCCTCCTCCGAAGTGATGCGTGGGTAGTTCAACCCTGGACTACGAGTCCATAGCATTAGATAGATGTTTGACTCCTCCACTTTATGCCTCATGTTTAGATCTCGTGAGCTGCCCTACATGATAGAGATCATATTTATGTAATGCTACATGTTGTGTTTGCTAGGATCCGATGAATGTTGAATGCTATGTCTTCTGATTATCAATATATCATGTTATCTTCATGCATATGTTATTTATGATCTTGCATGTTCTCTGTTATTAGTAGATGCTCTGGCCAAGTAGATGTTAGTAACTACAAGAGGGAATATTTATGCTCGATAGTGGGTTCATGCTTCCTTTGCATCTGTGCTCGACTGACAGAAACGTGAAGGATGGAGGATGTGTTGTTGCCATTAGGGAGAAAACAACGATGTTTACTTCGTTTACATTGTTTACATTACACACTTTTCTTACTGCAATTATATGTTGCTTGCAACTTAATACCCAACGTTTGTTCGGATGATATTCGGAGGGTAGATTATTAGTCATAGACGCAGTTGGATGACGGTCGATGTATTTTGTTCTAATACCCGCATGATTCACATAGTAATCTTTATGTCTTGCATATGCACTACGGTGCAGCCTTCATTTATATCAATTGACCAGATGTAATTTATTCACCACACATGTTATTTATATTTCACGGAGAGACACCACTTGTGAACTGTGGACCCCGGTCCATTTTCTCATACTCATAATACACACACTGCTTCCACTGCTTTCATATTGTTCTCATATTGTTTTCAACACCATACGTTTAACCTCTTTGTGTTCAGCAAAACCGGTGAGATTGACAACCTCACTGCTTCGTTGGGGCAAAGTGATTTGATTGTGTTGGGTAGGTTCCACGTTGTTGTTGAACCGGTAGTGCGACATGCCACCTCAGCTGCATCAACCTTCACAGATTGATTGTCCTCCCACTGGTCGATTCAAACTTTGTTTTCTTTTCTAGGGGAAAACTTGCCGATGCACTCTTCACAACCTCTCTCTTGGGGTTAACCAACGTCAGCCATCAGTGTACATCGACCTCTAGTTGGATGGAGTAACATGCGCGGTGTGCCATAGTAGAGCATGCATATGTATTAGTCGATTTTTGGTTAGGAAGTCCTTGGAAGACCAACATTACTCGCTAATAGCTTAACATTCTCTTGAGTAACATGATGGACCAAAGTCCATGAACGACGGCTCGAGGGGAAACCTATTTGTGTTATTGTTATGAACTTATTTGGATTATTTTAATATTATTATATGTGAAAAAAATATTCTAATGTACACAACTTTTTTTCGTACATGTAGAAAATTTTATATGTTACAAACTCAACAAAACGTGCAAATTTTACACCCAAATAATATTTTAAGTTAGATATCACCCTTCAATTCCAACATCAAATACCATGCAGATGCAAACAAAAACTTTTGTATTGAGGACAATTTAAAACCTCGCCAGATTTGGTATTCCCGAGCCAATTTAGTTCCATTGCTGAATACATACATCCAAACAAAGCATGTACTTCCTCGAAGAAGCTCACACTCTTTCAGGTGATGAGCTTTCACTTCGTGTTGAGTCTTGCGAGTACCCGGCTCTCGTAGTGTCTCTGGTTGATGCTTACTTGAAACAACACAACAAATTCTGTATTGCCAAGGATAGTGATAAGAACACACGCTTCGTCCACGTGTTTTAGCAAAATTATGTCAATGCTATCACCAAAACCAACAACGTGTTGTCATGAGGCAAGCTCATTATTCTCATGTCCAGTTGATTAATTATATCATGATATTGCAATCAATCTATGATATGTATTATATGTATTAAAATGAAATATTACTTTCATATAACTATGAATTAAATATGTGGTGGGTAACCGAATCAGGACTAGTAATATTTTGGTGATAGTTCCATTTTGTCGAGAATATTCAGATATGATTAACAACAAATATGGTAGGGTATCGTTGTATCGTATAGACAATCTTAACCATAAGACCTCTATTGGGGAGAAGAATTCAGTTGGATTTTCTTCCTCTCGCATAACTTCTGAGTACTAGTAAGAAGTTGAACCGTCATGGCCAATAGCCTGCAATCACCCCCAACCTACATAGCTTTTCGGTAATAGTGTGTTGAGAGGGGCCGGTAATGGGTCGACGGTAGGGTACCTCCTTCCTGAAATGGGATGGTTATGAGGATTCGTGGAGAGGGGAAATACATGGAATGACATATAGTTTGCCTTGAAGCATGAATGGAATGAATTCCTGAAAATGATAAAAGGCTGGTGAAGTCTCGTGTGTCAAGTAAGACACCTCTATAGGGTCTAATGAATTATGTCTTTTCACTCCTTGTTATGGATAAGGAACAACGATCGCTACAAGAAAGTAGCTATCAGAGGTTGTCAGGATCTATGCGTTCTTGGGGACATAGATTTTTGCATAAAACTTAACTTTTAAACAAATGATTACAAAATCTTCATCAGGATTTAACCTATAGTCATAGTTCTACCTAGAGCATTCAAAATACTTGTATACTTCTAAACATGGTTAGAATGTTGTACTATTCCTAATATTTCCAAAACCCTTGCTTAAAATCCAGGCAGCCGAGGAGGTAACAACTATAAAACAAAAAGAAAATATGGTCTACAAAGAAGATCTAGATATGTCCGATAGAGTTAAAAGGAGTCAACCACTACATTGTTGATGATGTGAACGACAACAACTAGAAGGATAAGTCCAATCCTCGATAGTGAAACACCTATATCAGTAGAAAAGTGTTGTAGCAGTGATAGTAGACAATTAAACAATACAAAAAGAGCCGATACCCAGGTTAGTGTTATGGTTGGTCTTTCTGTATTTAATTTGTAAGAAACTTATCTCACTGTACCAAATAAGTTCTCCAGATATTCTTTATGGCATAAGTTGTATCAATGAAGTGTTACCATGGGACCGCAACATACCCAATTGTCTTTGCTAGATCTCTGGCAATGTCTGCTCAAGACAGAATCTCGAAATTCAGCATTTGGCCGAGTATTAATGGAAAACATAATGTGCAAAGTTTAGTAGATTACTTGCATATTATAAATATAGACAATATTTAGGCTCACATATATTTTATGCTAGCATCCTAGAATTACCCATTATAGGTTCGTCTACACTTGATAGTCCTGAATTCTAGAAACGTCTGTCGAGTTATGTACCCAATTTATACTCTACATGGATTTGTAGATATATAAGGACGTTGTGAAGAATAGTACATAATATTATAGTTTTGATTTCTAAATTGTGTACCAAAACCCACTATAACAACATAGTTTCTTAAATATCACAAAATAAATAAAAACAACGTTTATGACCAAATACAATTTCAATTTAGCACTACAAATTTACAGTAAATATGGAATAGTACGTGCCAACTATAGTGTATTAATTAAATAATAATTAATAAATATGTCTACATTTTTAATGAATATTAAAGATGAAGTTAAATAAAGTAAAGAAGTTGAATATAAATACAAGGATAACTCGCTTCAAGGCCCCGAACAGTTGGTTTGGTCCTGTCTTTAATTTAAGAAACCTTCTCCTCCGTGAAATTGGGATGATGTCCAAGGTCACAAACCTTGACCAAGCTCATTAAAAATGTACACTTCCCTGTAATGATCCAAAAATGTGCCTTGGTAACCCCTTATCGAAAACTTTTTACATCAAACCCTAATTTGTGTTTCTTCCAACTCTAGATTTAAATATAACTAGGTTCAACTAGTGAGAAAAAAAGTCGACGCTAGTTGTAATCGTAACAAGCTATATGACGAGATCATGGATTCTAAGTAGGCCCATTAAGTCAAATTGTGGCACACGCGGACCCCCATGGGTCACCACGATGGTTCGGACCCCAGGCGGGGCCCTAACACACCATTTTAAAGTACAGGCCATGCCAAGATCGCTGAAAGCCAGAGTTAGTGTAGCGCATTTTATAATTTTAATTTCCACTAGGTATATAATTAAATTGGGGCCACCGAGTCGAACAGTTTTCCTTATTCACATCACAATCACCACCACCATCCACCCACCATAGATGAGATTGAGCTTTATGATACGTCTCAAACGTATATATAATTTCTTATTACTCCATGCTTGTTTTATATACTATAGTTGTATATCATTTTAAGATATTTCCTAGGACTAACCTCTTGACAAGATAGCCAGTGGCAGTTTTTGTTTTCTACTGTTTTTGTATTTTAGAAAACCCATATAGAAGAATTCCGAGGAAAAATCCAGGAAAAAAAGGAAAACCCATACCTTTGCAAAACGAGTACGACATCCAAAGGGAATCCGGATGAGGGCTAGAAGGAGGCCAAGCGGGTATGGGGAACGACCCCACCTTGATTCGTGCCCCCAAGTACCCTGGGCCGGCGTGGCCTCTCCCCGGCATCTCCCTTCTTCTGTAAATTGGCTTGAGAGATCAAAGCTTTGGGGTGGTGATTAATTTCCACAAAATATATATAGATCTTTCGTCACCTCGACAGTCAAGTGTCTGCCTTCTGGAGCCCTACTCTGGCACCTGCCGTATGGGGAATCATCACAAGAGACTTCTTCATCGACATGATTGTCCCCAAAGTGATGTGTGAGTAGTTTATTCTTGGACTGTCCATATATATAAGTTGCTAGATGATTTTCTCTTCTCCTTATTGAACGGACAACGATGTCGCCTAGGGGGGGTGTGAATAGGAAATTAGAACTTTTCCGGTTAAGTCTTACCAAATGCGGAATTAAACTATGTGTTTAAATTAACAAGCACACAACCTAAATATTCTAGGCTCAACTACGTGCACAACAACTTATGCTAAACAAGACAAGTAGCAAGGTGATAGCAAGATATATGACTTCAATCACGAAGGCTATTATAATATTGGACTTCATCTTCATTCAGGTGAAAAATTGTTCACCAATTTTTGGTGGAATTTTCTCCGAACTCCTCTTTTAGGGATGTTCTGAAATACAAAAACAGTAGAAAAACAGGAGCTAGCGCTGGGCACTTGTCAATAGGTTAATCCAAGAAAATGTTCTAAATTAATATAAAAAGATAGCAAAAATATAGGGCAATGGTATAAAACAAGGGTGGAACAACAAAAAATTATAGATATTTTTGTACGTATCACTTCCACTTGGGGTTTCCCAACGGGTGTGTTGTAATTGCACCATCACTCTACCTGAAGGTCATCAACCATACGGTACATAATATAAAGCCGGCACACAACGTGAGTAGGGTATTTGCAGGTTATTGTCTTCGGGTCCCAAACATGCATATATACATCGTTGAGTTGTCTCTACCGTGCCACCATCCCAAAATACCTGCATGTCCGCTCCGACCATAAATTTACTATTGGAAAATCCATGGCCTATTAATAATTATTAATTCATCCGAGATTGGTTGTTTCGTATACTATCAGAGAGTAGCTCTTCAAACACATCCAAAATGCGTAGTTCATATTCCTTCTCCTCGAGCATATGTGTGATTGGCACACCAATCTCGAAGAATTCATGGGCGAGAACTATTTTTTACGAACAACATATGTGACGACTGCTCGACCATGTACAAAGTTTTGTGTAACCATCTCTCTCTCTCTCTCTCTCTCTCTCTCTCTCTCTCTCCCTCTCTCCCTCTCCCTCTCCCTCTCCCTCTCCCTCCCTCTCCCTCTCCCTCTCCCTCTCCCTCTCCCTCTCTCCCTCTCTCCCTCTCTCCCTCTCTCTCTCTCTCTCTCCCTCTCTCTCTCTCTCTCTCTCTCTCTCTCTCTCTCTCTGTGTTTGTCGGAGTCATCGGGGAGTCATCGGGCTTCGATATGGTGTACACTCAGGGAGATTCATTCTTCGCAATCCAATACAAGGATCATCTAGCCCTCGGGGACAATGAAGAAGTGGTTGAGTACTTCTCCCAGAAGAAACACTTGGTGACTCCACAATGTTTGCCGGCTACAACCTATTGGAGGACGCCACATACATCTTTGCGTGCATTGAGTCATATTAGATCCTATCGTCATGCCAGTGAGGATGGAGAAGAGGATGGTTAATTTGGGCAAAATGTGCATGCACATGATGAGGATTTTGTCGTTTGAGCTTCAGAACTAGTTTCTTCCTCGTAAGAGCTTCAGAACTAGTTTCTTCCTCGTAAGATACTTATGTAAATTATGCCATATGTGGATGGGAGAAAAGCTATCATGGATATGCTCGGCACCCAAAATTAAGGTCAAAATGTTAGAAATGTCGACAACGAGTACTACAAAAACAATGGTAGTAACAATGAAAACTTCATACAGTATAACAACAACGGCCAATAGATCATGGGAAATATAACAACAAAAACGGCCATGAGGATTAAAAACACATCTCTCACAACCACCCAACCCCCAACCTCAACCACAACCCAACTAAGACATCAAAGAGGACAAGGGGCATGTAAAGATGTTTTCAACGAACTAATTGAACTAAGGGCATGCATAATTGTTGATAAGACAAACTTTTTTATGTGTTGCATGTCATATAGAGAAGATAGAAAAACATGGTGTACAATGGGTGTTCTCTTAGTGTTTGTCTCCAACAATAATTTGCATGCTCCTAAAATTATGGCATGGACAAAATTGAACTAAAATTAGCTTAGGAGCCGGACCATCGCTCATGGCGGTGCCACGAGAACCACCCCCACAGATGCGCTGCCGTTCAATTCGCTTAGGAGCCGGACCATTGCTCCCATATCCCTTTCCACCCTACTTTATCACACAAAATAGGAACCTTAGCCCAATAAGGCGGCTAGCCTGTATTTTGAAATTATTACTAGCATTAAAACAGCTTATTGACGTTGGTAGACTTTTGAAATATAATTCATAATACAATTATTTATATCTGAGACAACAATGATTCCAAAGTAATTGACGTCAAACCGAGAAATGTTTACTTGATCAAAATGGTAAAAAGACCTACATTTTGAATCAATGAAAATATTTAGTTACAAGTAAAGTGGTGCTTCCTTGATGATTCGTGAAATATCATACTGTCACCAAGACACCTTAACAATTAGCTGGCAATACTACAACAATGTGTGTGCGTGCGCACCCTTTAGCAACCTTTCTAATGATCTACCATCTACCTAAATCTAAGTTTAGCTCTTTCTAAAATTTTGTTGAAGCTGCCTGCCGGACAAGCTTGAGGGAATCGGCAAAGTCATTGAGTAGCTGATGTGAGTCCGGGAATTGCTCGTCATCCACCGCAAGGACAAGTTTCATGATGTCCGTGTAACTTTGGAAATGTACAGTCAAAGCCTACAGATAAGTGTACGAGAGTATGAGGATCCATGCAATTGTTCAACCTTGTCACTAGTCGGAAACTCCAAACAGAGCTTGGGGGTTCAAAATTTTCCGACAAGAAAGTATCCAACTAGTATATAAATAACAGGTCTGAAGACCAAAACCGATTATGTATCTATGTAAAACATATTTTTCTTTTAAAATACCACTTACATAAGAGCAAGTACAATAAGCTTATGTAAGCGGGCTATAAGGATTAGAATACTATTTTTGTGATGACATGGAAGAGAGAGAAGAGGAGAGAGAAGAAGAGTGGGCTCTCATGCAATAGCTAGCTATAGCACGTGCTCCTAGGCACTTTGTGAGAGTGGGAGGTGGGCCGTATATCAATAAAGTAAGACATTCTTATAGCTCATTATTGTACAAGTTGGCTCTATAGTTGGCTATAGGTGACATGGCAATTTTTTATAGCCGGCTGCTAGCTATACTATTGAACTTGCTCTAAGCGCCCCCCAGTAAGGAGTTACTACTTACATGTGGATGCCCGTAGACACTGGTGGCAATGTAGACGATCGGGTGGCCGTAGAACTCCACCTTCTCTGCAGGTCCGGCCAGGCTCGAGAATGACATGGTGGTGTTAGTGAACATACCATAGCAGAGAGCGGCCGCTGCCTACAAAAATTTCCCACATTTTTATGTGTGTGTGTGTGTGTGTTAATTAGCGGACAAAACTCAGTATCGTTTATAGTTTAGACTTCAGAGATTTGCAGAAAAATGCCAATTCAGGTGAGCATTGCGATACCAAAACGGAGGAGAAATGGAGAATACTGAATACATCACCTTAATGCCGAGGAGTTTGACCACTAGGTTTCCGCTCCAATACGTGAAGACCGCTTCCAGCGACCTCTTCTTCCTGTCGGCCGTCTTTTTCCCCTGCCGGATGTACTCGAGAGGGTCGTCGTGCAACGCTATGTGGAACGGGAGGACGATGTAACCGATCTGGTTCCCCCATTTCACATTGTTCTCCTTGCTAGAATCCATCATCTCTGCCAATGACTGCTCGAGCAAAACAATAAAATAAACACGAGGTTCAGAATTGTGTTTGAAGAGTGAAGTGCAGAATTCAATAGATCATTAGTCTTACATGTAGGCCAGGTGTTTTCCTAATGTTAACGAGCATGGCCGATCGTAGGCGGATGTTCTTCTGCGCTTTTCTGCTGTTGTCGCTACTAGTGTCATCTGAAGAAGAAGCTTCAGAACCAAAAAAAAAAAACAATGTTGGATCGAATCAGTACACATTTTCAAATCAAAATCAGTACACATTTTCAAACCAAGGTCAGTACACATTTTCAGATCAGTACATGAGACACCACTCACCGGTCTTGCGGAAATAATAACGCGACAGTGCTGCGGATGTCACTCCAATCAGCACATCATTCACAGTCTGCAGAAACACACGTCAGGACAAGCCGCGTTCAGATTGATCGTAACACAGAATTACAGATCCGGTTAAGGGTAATAATTAACTGAGGAAGTATGAGAATCTTACACACTTCATGGCATTCTTGACGAACTTGACGTCGTCCAGGCTGAGGGTGCAGTTGAGGAAGCGCTTGCGCCGGAACTCGACGCCCTCGGTCCCCATGAACGGCGTGCGCGTGTCGCGCAGAAACCACGACGTCGCCACGAAGCGCACGACGTCCACCAGCGTGTTCCACGCGAGCACCACGAGCGACCAGACCCAGGCCAGGACCGTCAGGACGCCACGCGGCAGGCCGCCAGAACCGGAGCTTGTCGGCGGCAGGGCGGGCAGCCTTGTGGGGTCAGCGGCGCTGCGCGTGCAGGCGATGAGGAGGGAGATTAGCGACACGCCGTCACCGAGGGAGTGGTGCATGCGGATGGCGACGGCGGCGACGGCCTCGGTGGTCGGGAAGTCGAGGACATGGAACTCCCATAGCGGGCGGGAGTGGTCCATCGGCAGCGTGGAGAGGGAGGACACGTAGTCCTCCACGGCCTGGTCGGGGTTCGCCGACGTGACGGCGGGGTCGAGGCGAGGGAAGATGAAGTGGTCGTCTAGGTTCACCGTTGTCCGGACCCACCGCGGCTTCGCGTTCTTCCTGGCGCCATCCGTCACCTGCGAAGTAATGTGTGTGTCAGGACATGTATACAATAGTTTGAGTTTATCTTAGGCTGGTGCCAGTGCGCGCGCCAAGGCGGGCGATACCGCCGGCGACGGGGCGAGAGGGGGGCTGGAGGGAGGCGAGAGGCTAGGGACGGGCGGTGGCCGTGTCGCCCGGCGCCACGCGTCAGTGCGGGCGGTAGCCGGGCGAGAGTGGGCGGCGCGTTGGCGGCACGGGGCGAGAGGGGTCTCTGTGAGGAAGACGACGGTGACGTCAGCAATGACGTCATCCTTTTGTTTTTCCTTTTATTTCTGTTTTAAAGATTAATTCATAACTTTTGTTTTATAACCCCAAATGACTTGAAATAAAATTCTATATTCTTAAATTTTCACATACTTTCCAACAGTACCATTTTGTAAATTTTTCCACATATTTATATTTTTAAAGTTTGAATAATTTCTTAATAGTGGTTTAATGTTATTTCCAAAATATAAAATAATAAAAATGTAAAACTTAGTCAATTTAAATTTTAGTGACATTCTATTAGTGGAATATTATTTTTAAAGGTCATTACCACTTATTTTCATATTTTATACTTGTAAGACATAAGTGATTTATTAATAGCAACTAATGTCATTTTTTTAAATAGAAAAACTAATAATCATTAAAGTGGCTTAATAAAATAATTTCCTTGCATTATTTGCAATGTTTTAAATCTTAAAAATAAATGTTGACGTGGAGGAGAGAGAAATACTGATGTGGAGGAGAGAGGAGTGATAGTGAGGACTATAGCCCGTGCACTGGCACCGTGCCGTGAGAGTGGCGTGAGAGTGGGGTGAGAGTGAGAGGAAAAACTGACGTGGCGGGGCTATAGCCCGTGATAAGCGGTGATGCACTGGCACCAGCCTTAGATCCGCCAAGTAATTTTGATATGTCAATAAAACAAGGAAAACACTTATTTTAGGGGACCTATCGCTGGCTAAGGTCACTTCTGCTCCCCTTCGATCGCTGCGTCTGCTCCCGCTCGCACACTTTGGGCCGGTCCGTTACAGCGTATACGGGCCCAACAAATAACAATTTGATTTTTAGCCCAATTTTGCGTCATACTACGTGTAGCAATTATATGCTAAATGTTTTTCGATATTTTGGACAACATTGCGTAGTGTTTAAAATTTGTAACAATTTCGCACGTCTTTTGTTGAGAAAATACAAATGAGATGTTGCAATATTTTTCTGGATGACTTTCTAGGAAATGCATATATGTTTATTAGAATTCATTTGGAATGACATGTTTATGACTTTTTTTGTTGAAATAGGTGATGATTTTTGTTGCAACTGAAACGGTAACAAATTATTTTTTTGGTTACCAACTTTTCAATTGATGCAAATTTTATTTTTTTGTAATAGGTTGTGATTTTGTTGAATTTTGTAATTTTTTTTGTGGCAAAACAATAACATATTGTTTAACTGCTATTTGTAACATTATTTATTTATCGTAAAAGATTTAGAAAAAATTGATGCAATACTTTTTTTTTGTACACGAGGTGATAATTTTTGTTGCAATGCGAGTGAATTTGTTGCAATGTCAGTTTTGCTGTAATTACCAAGATGGACCAGAGGCAACACAATATACCTCTTCGCTTAAGGGGTTGCTGCGAAGTGCGGGTTCTATATCCGAAAAACAGATAGGCTAAAGTGCAAAAGTGCGATGTGTTGTTTTCGACGCGTCGAATGAAGATCGAACGGCTCCTGAGCGGACCTACGTTTTGCCCTACGCATAGCACGCGCCATAAAACAACATGATGTACGATGGATGATTTTTCCGTTTTTCTCTAGTAACCAAATATCCTACATATTCATCTCCTAAGACAAGACACTCTTTAAATTTCTATTTTATGTGGCAACGTTAAGATACAACCCTTATATATGCCTTTATTGAGAGTCCACTTCTACTTTATTTTTGAAACGCAGTTCGGATGATTTGATCTATTAATGAGCAGAAGTGAAATTGTCCGGGTAATTAATAGAAAAAAAACACTACAACGGAACAAAACCGTCGAATTTTATTGTTTTATCCAACAAAGCACACAGTAAAAGGTAGCCCGGATGTGTCATCGTTGTAACTTTTCTAATCTAGCAATGATGGCTCTCTCGTTTCCTTGTTGACGATGTTGTCTAAAGATTGGATCTTCTCGGTGAAAGCCTATATTCTCACTATCGTGGTTAGACTCGGTGAGGACAGCGTTTGTGCTTCGCTGCCTTCCTAAAGACATCACTTTGTAGATACTTTTTCATGGTGACCCTCAAAGCTCCCTATATCAAAGCCCTTTAGGGCGACCCAAATAAAAAACGACGCCCACTAGGGCGTCTCAAAAGCTCATTTCGTTCAGACACGCCCTAGTTCTCGTCCGGTGCTACCAGCTCACCCCGCGCCATGGGGCCCCGTCGGGGGAGCCGGACGAAACCGCGCACTGCCACGTAGGTTTGGTCAAGGGTGGGCCAGACATCTCAGCCGCACGGTGGAGAGGCGAGTGACCATGGTCATCGTGGTAAAAGGCGGTTGTTCCCAAGGCGCCAGAAGGAGCCGTCTGGCGCCCCCGACTGCTCAACCCATTTCCCTTCGCGGCAGCGTTAATGTGTGACGCTCATCCGCTCGCGTGCGCGCTCTTTAAAGAGCCGTCACTCATACACATTGCCACCACAACGCACTCTCGCCACACCTCTCGCCTCTCTCTTCTACCTCTCATCGCGCCACCACATTCGCCATCCGCCGCACAGCTGCAATGGCCAACAACAACGCTCTCGCCGCGAACGGCGCCGGAGCCTCCTCGAGGCGGAGGCCAGGTTCAAGGCGTGATATCTACGCCCGCTAGATATGCGCGCCGTCCATAACTTACCCTCAGCATATGCGGCGTGCCAATCCCCTACGCGCCGCGCCGGTACGACGCCAACTGGGGCGAGGAGGTCCTCTACCACTACAACCACGGGGTCACCGCCGACCAGCGAGCGGCACAGGAGTTGGACCTGGCAAACCCCGACCGCTACGACGCGATTTCCGACGCCTCCTAGCGAACCCCCACCGCTACGACGCGATTTCCGAACCGCTGAGATGGCCCCAACGCGGCGCTCAAAGACCGCAACACCCAAGGGAGGCGCACATGTTGGAGTGTGCCAGGGCACACGCTCCTGCCCGTCTTCGCCCAAATCGATAACAACAACCAGCCGAGCGTTCATGCGCCTTCGCCGACGGCGAACAGGTGGGCTCAGAGGCGCACCGTCACGACGTAGTCTGCTTCCCCCTCCCCATCCTCCCACTCGGCGCCCATCACCTCCCGCTCAGCGCCGCCGTATCTGTCTGCGCCGAAGCCAAATTTGGGCATGACACCCGAGCGATGCCCGTGCGCTCTCGTCATCAACGACTCCTCCTCCCGCTCCGCTACACACACCCAGTAGTCACCGCCCCCGAAGAAGGCGAAGACGGAGGCACCACCATCCACGCTATAGGAGCTCATCACCTTCTAGCAAGACCACACCACCACTGACGACCCCAAGGGCCTCACCCTTACCTTCGAGGTCTCCATGAACATCGTCACCGGCTTGCCGGAGTAGGAGGCGTGCACGTAGTCGTTGGAGTAGCACCTCGTACTCACCGGGGCGTCCCTCATCAACCTCGGCGACGAGAATGATGACGGTAGCTTCGGCACTAGCGCCAACAACCACGAGGCAGGGACGTGCAGCAAGCCTTTCAGTATTGACGATGTCGACGTTGGTGTCTACATTGTCAAGGAGGAGGACTATGCCGTATTCTAGTAGTACCGCTAGAGAATGGCATGTTATTTTAAATTTATGTCTAAATTTTGTTCAAATTATGCCGAACATCCTAATTTTTTTTAATGAAATTCTGATAGTTTGAATATTTACCTATTTAAATTTTGTTCGAGACGGCGTCCTCATACATGTAGTTTGAACCAGACAACCCATACACACGCCTCGTTCCGGCGCCGATCTAGACGGCGGCGCCGATCTAGACGGCGTATGGGTAGCTTGGCATTCGAGCCGAGCCGAGCCAGTTCGGCTCGACTCGTTTAACCCTGGTCAACTTGTCAACTGACAAGTTCAACAAACGAGTCCAAAATCAAAACTCGGCTCAGCTCGGCTCGGTGAACTCGCGTGTAGCTCGCGAGCTACTCGTTCAATTTTGTAAAATTAAAAAAAAAATCAACATCATAAATTGCATATACAATTATGTTTTATTATTTAGGCATGCATAATGCAATCATCACAATGGTTGTTGATGAAAATATGTCACCATGAAATAATTTGTAGTCCAAAAATTAGTACAATAACCAAGAAAATGTTCGTATATACAAAAAATATCACGTAGCCACTCGTTTTAACGAGTTAAACGAGTACTCCCTCCGTTTCTTTTTAGTCTGTGTATTAGGTTTTTTCAAAGTCAAACTTGCTAAAGTTTGACCAAGTTTATAGGTAAAAAATATCAATATTTGTACTATGAAATCAATATCATATGATTCGGCATTTAATATACTTTCATATTATATGAACTTGGTGTTATAAATATTGATATTTTGTTATATAAAATTGGTCAAACTTTACAATGTTTGACTTAAAATAATTCTAATACGCGGACTAAAAGGAAACGGAGTGAGTACTTTGTAAATTCGGTTCGTTTAGTTTACTGTCGAAAAAGGAAAATTCTGCTCCGCTCTTTCGACAACACGCTCGAGATTCCAAACGGCGTATTTTGTTTATTTTTGGGATCGTTGAAAAAACAAAAGTAAGCTGGCCGAAATAAGCCATAATTCCGACGTAGGATTGAAGCTTGATTTGGACATGCAACCGCTTTCTGGTCCCGTGTGATTCGTGACCCATTACCGTGTCACCGTCCATGACCCGTCGCAATGAATTCATGGATATCCTGAGATTTGGAGACACCGTGCAGCTCGGTTGCTTTTGTTGGTTTTCGCCCCAAACTTCCGGTGGTCTATAATGGCTGGCGGCTCTGTTGGTCCTAGAATAAATTGGGTTGGCCACGTGCGTATGTGCTCCGCAGCCGGTGACCGTTCCAGTTTAGACATGGGTACAGACAAAGTAGAATCTGTTCTCGTGACGGCCGGTGCCAATAATATCTGAGAGGGCAAAAAACTCCAGCGTACACGGCAACGCCGGCCGGAGATGATATGATACGATGCACAATTGGCATCCAGGTACGTACCATGCGCGGCCGGCTATATGCTATGTCTCACTCTATCTGCCAGCCAGTACAGCGCCTTGCCCTTGCTCGACCCAATTATGTGTGCAACGAGCCGACCATAAAGGGAAAACTACCACTAATAATAAAGGGTGATTAGGACGTACGGCTTAAAGGTAGGCAATGGCTGATTCGTTTTCTTGTGCCACAAAGCATCCGATGCCAGAGGAACTGCAAACGCTAGTTTGATCGACTCTCTGGAACAGAGGCAGCCGTTCTGACCGAGCACAGACAGGCGCGATCGCGGCTTGCTTCGATCGAGAACCTTGCCGCACCGGATCGGATGGGAGCAGGTGCACCGGCCACGCCACGCCGTACGGCGCCCGCTTTCGGCGAGTCAACGGCATGTGCAGCTCGCCGATCACGGGGCCAACTGTTGCTGGCACGACCGAAAGGCGGGCGAGCTGTGCTTTCTTTTGTGCAAGTTGCGAGGCGGGGGATCGATCGTGTGTGTACCTGGACGCTGGAGAAGCGGGGGTGGCGGACGAGCGTGGCCTCCAGCCCGGCGCGCGCCGCCGCGATGTCCACCGGCGCGCCGAGCCCCAGCAGCGCCACGATGTAGCAGTTGAAGTGCGTCTCCCGGAACAGCCGCCCCGCCGGGCTCATCGGCTCCTCCTCCCCCACGCCCCGCTCAGCGTCCTCCTCCTCCATGCCGGCCGCCTCCTGCTCCTGCCGCGACTTGCTCTCCCGCTCCCTGCTGCCGCTGGGCGCGGACGACGACGACGTGTTGACCGACAGAGCGGCAGTACGCTTCCGCAGCGTGGTGGAGGTGGCGGCTCCGTCGGCCGTCGCGGGGGGATCCATCGGTGTGTATTTTTATATCTGGATTGTGGAGGCCGGTGAGCGGCTGCCGGTGGTGAGAGCGACGGCCTTGTCCGGAAGCCCGGGTCTGCGTGCGAGCGAGTTGGCGACGACTTGGTGTCTCGGCTTCATGACTTTATCGTGTCCGGACCGGGTTGGTCGGCTGGCGCCGCAAGCAACAACAGGCAGAGCAGGTCCGGGGTTGGTTGGGTCCGGCCGTCGTGTACGTGCGCGATTGGTGCGTGCGGGAGAGATCCGGGAAATGGCCGGTAGCAGCAGCCCAAAAGGGGCATCCATCGTTTGACACGAGAAAAATGTTTGACGTCGTTTCTCTCGTTTTTGACTGCTGATAAGTGCGTGGAGTACCGTCGGTGCTGGACCCAACGTCGCAGGCTAATTCTAGATAGAGTCCGTACCTTTTTTTTTTTATAACCGAATATATTTATACCAAGTGGATACCAATTACATCAAGTTCTTTACAACAACGTTAAGAGCAAGTCTAAACATTAAGGATGCACACAGCCAAAAAGAAAAGAAATCTAAATAGAACAAATTTGATAATAAAGAGACATTACAGATTCATAACAGCAAGAACATGCTGCAAAATACCGATCGCTGAACTCGGCTTGCCGCTTTGAGAGTCGTCTGGGAGGTTCCACCGCTTTCGCCAGCGCGCTTCTCGTCTCTCTCCGGCGACGTTGTCGCTCGATGCGGATATGAAGGCGTCGCTCGGCTTGTGTATAGTAGCTATAGGAGATGTTTAGCCTTTGTGCTTGGTTTCGCCGCCTTGGCGCTTCTCTTCTTCTCCGGCCGGCTCCCGTTGACTCGCAGCGACCCGGGAGCTTGTTCGTTTCTTCTCCGCGGAACGAATCCATGGTGGATTGGTTGCTGCAGAGGGGATGAGCAACGTCGATTTAATAATTTCGTCTGCCTTACCAGCCACTCTGCAGATCGATTGAAGGGGGGTGCTCGTCTTCTTCTGCTTGGCCGTGGTGGCGAGGCGAGGAGGAGGGACTGTGTTTCTTCTTCGAATTTGGTGGAGTGGGTTCTGCTACGCTCACGAGCTCATCACGCGGGGGTGAGATGCACCGTCGCGATTCAGGGCCAAGATGGTGGCCTATCTACAACCTCCATGGCGGAGGCCCTCAAGATCCAACGCCGGAGCTCGGTTGTGCGATGCCTCCAAGTGGTTTGTCCCCGGGGGTGTCGTTCGTGCCGGCGTCATGGATCTCACGCCGGAAGGGAGAGACCGAGTGCTTCATCGTACTCCGATTTTGGCGCTTCCAGCGCCTGGATCTCCGGCGTCGAGTGGCGGAGATGCCCGAGGATGTGATTGCTTTGTATCTTTTCTTCCTAGGGTGTTTTCTGTAAAAAGTCAGGCCTTATCTTCGAATTCTAGGTCTTCCAGGGCAATAGATGATAAGGGCTTGACTGTAAATTGTACCTGCCACGTGGTTCACTAATATGCAGCATCGGGGTCTTTGACCCCAACTCTTGTACAAAAAAAACTCACAGACGTCACATGGGCAGGTTTGATATGGACATCGTCACATAACTAACCACATGCACACAACTTCGAAACAGTCACCGATTCTCGACTCGATACGAGCATGCGAGATTCTCTCCATCCGCAAGTACTCTTCGAAACAGTCACCGATTCTCGACTCGATACGAGCATGCGAGATGTTACCTGCAAGACGTATCTGATCTTCTTCGAACATGACCCCTTTATTAATGCCAAATCGACAACTTGGTAATCCCGGCAGTGATGCTGCCAAGGTCGACATACCAAAGGTGCATATATACATACGGGTCGAGGTCGTCAATCACCAACGGATCATCAGCCACCAGCCAGTAGCCATTGCTGACGATGACACCCCCAAGATAAACACTACTAGGGAATAGCCTACAGCAGGACGGCGTAGCGCCGGCGCACATACAATCTGCACCGCCAGCGGTAATTAGCGTCGGTGCTAGCTACTTACCCCCGGCACCCACCAACCACGACGCTCCGGCGCTAAAGGCAGGCCACGCCCACCCTATGTTTAAGCTTACTCCCAACGCTCTGCACTAGCACACACTGGCGCTAAGTGATTTATCTGCGGCGCACACACAAGCCAACGCGCCGGCGCTATGTGCCAGCCCCACAGCGATTTAGCCCCGGCGTAGCGCTATACGCATGCGCCGGTGCTAAATGCGTAGCCTCAGCGCGCCTTAGTGCTCGTGCGCCGGCGGTAAACTGGCTTTGCTTCAAAGGTGGTCCAGCCATCCCATCACCACCTATTTGCCCAACCACTCACTCCTGCTCATCCAAACTCGAAACTCTTCTCTTCACAGCTCATTTTCTCACTCCCCTCTTCCAATTTTAGCTTATTTAACCAACTAAATTTGATATATTTTTTCAAATATTTCTCTCCCAACACATCCCTCCCTTGTACCTAGGCAGATCTAGATCTACCATAAAGAATATCTCTCCCCATATGCATATATCTAGATTTAGCTAGATCTAGATACATAAGAGCACACACCACTCTCTTCGGTTGACACGTGTCGTGTGTCTACGTTATGACCGATCTTCGATATCTTACGCCTATACATATATCGAGCTAATTATTGTATTTTCAATCGAAAGATGTGATGACCTATTTATGCGAATTGTATTGTGTTTGCGGCCGTAAGATGTGATGACATGAAAGTGAGTTGGCAATGATTTACCAAAATGTTTATTCATTTCCGTTTCGGTAAATTTCTGCCACACCGGCTTGACCTTTTTAGCAATGGTCATGCCGAAAATTTCCGTGAAAACCGATGGTTCTAATCAATTTACTCTTGTCGATCGTGCAGGCGACAATGGTCATCTCGATGAAGGAAAGCGTCGTGGATAGATATGTCGAACGTGCAACGGCGAACATGTATCGAAGGAACTGCATAGACATAATTTGTCGGTGTCGAAGATGCAAACTTGGCTCCATGTTCAACCCCTCTTCGGGCATAGTGCAGGAAAACCTGCTCGTGCGTGGTTTCATGGACGGATACACTCGGCGGATCATGGGTGATGATGAAGATGATGAAGAGGAGGGGGACGCGACAGCATCTAAAAATGGGGAAGAAGGGCAGGAGGACAACGACGAGGACACATAGGCTACCGCACACGACGGTGGAGAGGAAGACGCAGACAACAATACTCTGCTAACTTCAGTCGTGTGGGACCCTCATGTTCAAAAGCTACTTCCCAGTGATAGGACGAAGACTGACGCGAGAGCCGCATGTAGACGGAAATCTAAACTGGCGCAACTGGAGATAGACTCGAATACTCCATTGTACGATGCAGCAGATCGCGGTCCGGAGGAGTCCCGCTTAAGAGTATCACTCGATATTCTGCACTACATGAAAAGGCGTCTTTCTAAAGACAACATGTGTCCAACTAGTCTAGACGAGGCAAAGAAAGGCGTGTGCACTTTTGATTTACCACGCATAAAATACCACGTCTACATCCATGACTTTGTCATTTATTGAAACGAGCACGCGGACAAGACCCAATGCACAGTGTGTGGCGCTGATCGGTACAAGAGAGGGAAAAATCTGCTCCTCGAAAAGATGTGTGGTATTTCCAGCTCACGTCTCGTCTGTAGAGGTGCTTCCCGCTCACGCCTCGTATGTACAGTACTTCGTGGACTCCAAGGAAGCAAAGTTGATGCGCTGACACACAGACAGAAAGTAGGCAATGATGAATGATCCAGATAGGACTGAAAACACAGTCCTGACACACCCTTCGGATGCAAGCCGGTGGAAAGCACTAGACAACGAGTACAAAGATTTTGGGAAAGAGGCAAGGAACATCATGATGGGTGCAAGCACGGATGGACTCAATCGGTTTGGCAACCAGAGCAGCAAACATAGCATGTGGCCCGTGTTTGTTTGGATATACAACCTCCCCCCCTCCCCGACACAGTAAGGGAGGGATATCAACCTATACCTCAAACTATTGAAGGAGGAGCTAGAAATATTGTGGGAGGATGAAGGGGTACAAACATGGGATGCCTACGCGAAAGAACATTTCCCTATGAGAGTCGTGTTGATCACGACGGTGCAGGACTTTCTCGGATATAGATATATTGCATGCCAGGTGTGCCATGTGAACGGATAGTATGGGAACCTAGAGGGGGGTGAATAGGTGCTACGACCAATTTTAATTTTTCTTCAAATTAAGGCTTGACACAAAGGTAAATTCTCTAAATAATGCAACTAAGGTGAATTTACCTATATGATAAGAACAACAATAAACACAATACAATAACAAAGTGAATGAGGGGGGACGAGGTAACCGATAACGGAAGCACGCGGCGACACGATGTATTCCTGAGTTTCGCCTTGTTAAGGGAGTACGTCTTATTGGAGGGGTGTGAGTTTCGCCACGAAGGCCTACTCAACGCCACAAAGGCCTCACCCTATTCTCCGGTGAACAACACCATAAAGTCCTGCTCCAACTTCCACTATTGATCCCTGATACGTCTCCAACGCATCTATAATTTCTGATGCTCCATGATAATATTATGCCAATTGCTACATGTTTTCTCTCTTCTTTCTGTCATTTTTACACGTTTTCCAGGACTAACCTATTAACAAGATGCCAAGTGCCAGTTCCCTGTTTTCTGCTGTTTTTGGCTTCAGAAAAGTTGTTTTAGAAATATTCTCGGAATTGGACCCCACAAAGACCGAAGTGACTATTTTCCCCGGAAGCATCCAGAAGACCGAAGAGTGGCATCAGGGGGCCAACACCATGGAGTGGCGCTCCCTGGGCCACGCCAGGGGGTGGTGTAGGGCCCCAGGGCTCCACCGCCTCTGCCCTTTCGCCTATTTAGTCCCCCCGATGGAAAAGCCTAAAGACCTGATAAAAAATCTCCGAAAATTTCCACAGCCGCCGTCACCGTCAACCCTAGATCAGGGGGGTTCTGAAGATGTCTCCGGCACCCTGTCGGAGAGGAGATCATCACCGGAGGCCTCTACATCACCATGCCTGCCTCCGGAGTGATGCGTGAGTAGTTCATCCTTGGACTACGGGTCCATAGCAGTAGCTAGATGGTTGTCTTCTCCTCATATGCCTTCATGTTTAGATCTCGTGAGCTGCCTAACATGATCGAGATTGATCTTATGTAACTCTATGTGATGTGTTTACTAGGATCTAATGAATACTGAACTTATGCCAAGTTGATTATAGTCTTTATTGCATATGTTATTTGTGATCTTGCATGCTTTTCGTTGCTAGTGGTTGATCTGGCCAAGTAGTTTCTAGTGACTCCAAGAGTGAGTATTAATGCTTGATAGTGGGTTCATGCCTCCTTTTCGCCTTGCTCGAGTGACAGAAACGTGAAGGGGGAGGATGTGTTGTTGCCATTAGGGAGAAAACATCGGTGAGAATGCTCGCGTCTACAATCATTGCTTACATTACACACTTTGTTTAATCCAACCCGTGGGAAGGACCTTTCATCATACATGAAGTCATCCCAGGAGGCGCCTATTGCTTGAAGAACCCGAAGAACGGCGGTATCTAATCCAACCCGTGGAACACGGCACACCTTTGCAAGTTCTACCCCTAGGATTATTATTCTACTCGCAAGAAATAAGGCTGTACCAGCCACTCTGTAGCTCGAGAAAACACATGGATTCTCAGCCATAGCAATAAAAACATGGTTTCTCAACCATAGCTACAAAGACTATCACATTTTTTGCTCTTTACATGCTGAAACGACAGGTAAACACCCCCAACACACGGGGGCTACGCCTAACTAGCATCACCACATTCCTTCGAGCACGTCAAAATAAAGACGGTGACAAGCAACAAGTACTCGGGGGGCTCGCAAACTTACAGAGCATGCCCTTCGCAACAGCTGTCAATTCTTCCATCACAAATTGCTCACGCTCCGCCGCAAGTTTCTGCTTTGACTTGGCAACATCAGCCACACCTCGCAGAGCCTCCAGCTTACGATCGCCATCCGCGACACGGTCACGGAGTGACGCCAATGTGCTGGCAGCGGCAACCAAGGGATTAACCAGCAAAGCAGCTCCACTCAAAGACTCTACGCTGGAATCCACTACCTGAAAAGGAATAAAGAAAATTCAGAGACAATATAAGACCCCACTCGAGAATATACCACCCAAACCTCGGGTGCTCGAGGGCTACTCCCATCGGGAGAATACAAAGTAAGGTGCAAACACGAAACACTGACACTTTCAGAAAACACTTCGATTAGGCAAAATAAAGTACGAGAATACATCCCAAGGTTCATTACATCAAGAGCACACAAAAACAAAAAACTATCCTACATAGTCGCAGAGGTAGTCCCACTCGCGGAAGGCTGTCCCTTACGACCAGCACGGAAAAGCACCCCAGAAATCATCTTCGCGAGCTCTTTAGCACGGTCGGCAAAAGGATGGAGCGCTACCTTTTTTGCCCAGGGAGTCGCACGGAACCTCCGAGTACACCTTCTCCAGGTCACCCGAGACTCCATGCGCCAAAGCAAATTGGATAGCTGTCTTGGCCCCGCAATCAGTCTGCGCGAGCGAGTACTTGTGGAGGAGATCTTCATCACCCAGGAAAACCTGCAGAAGACCACCCAGAGTAGGCGGAACCACCACGTCCACGAGCAGGCGCTCGTCGAACTACGTCAACACTCGGGTAGCATCGCCAAGGAGGAGCAGATCTTATTCGCGTGCTCCTGAAGCTGAGTACACGAGTCAGTGAGGGCATCGAGTCGCTGGTGTCCAGATAGCTCCAACCCAACTCCAAGGGCATCTGAGATACAGACAGAACGATCATCAGAAGAGAAAGAAAAACGAGCCACAATCAAAGGAAGATACAACACAACTTACCATCAAGCTTCTGGGCCAGAGGACGGATGACGCCGACAAGATCGCTGTCATGCTTCACGCTCACCTCCTCCAGCTGCTTCAAAGCTCCCTGAGCTCCCGCGAGACTCCCCTCAAGGTTGGCTGAGCGCTTGCGGGCGGACTCCAACTCCTTTCGGGTGGACTCCAACTCCGTTTCAAGAGTTTTCACTCTAGAAACAGCTTCTTCCCCTTCAGTATTCAAGTGGTTAACTTCATCTACAATATGAAAGACGCGATCGGAACAACAAATTACAACCAAGAAGAAACGGTGAAGACCTAAAGTGTGCACTACACTACCTTGAAGGGAGCGGTTATCCTGGGCGAGCTGGTCGCGATCCGCCCGAAGGGAAACACAGTCCGCTTCAGCCGAAAGAATTCGGCGCCCGAAAGCAGCGAGGGAGTCGAGAAGGGCCTGCAAAACTCCAAGTCAAAAAAACCACAGATGTATCACTTGAGCCTATACTCGACTGTACATAGTCAAGTATAGCCTCTGGGGCTACTCCCATCGGGAGCACCGCCGTGCACCCGATGAAAAACAAGACCAACATACAAGCAAAAGAAGAACACTTCAACTTGAGTCCATGACCAACTGCAAGCAATTGACCATAGACTCGGGGGCTACTCCCATCGGGAGCACTGCCGTGCACCCGATAAAATTGAGAACAAGCGAAGCAAGATGCAAGGAAGTAAACGTGCTTACCTTGCCCTGGGCGGTAGACAGAGGGTCCGCAGAGCTACCCGAGACCTCTCGATTCGCTGACACTCCAGCATCCACAGGCGCTCCACCCGCAAAGCTGGGTATCTCGTACTCCGGGGCTTCGGTTGCTATTACTGGGCTCGAAGATCTTCGGGCAGCGTCAGCAGCTGGAGCAGGATCTACGACGGTCTCTCTCCTCTTCATGGAAGGGATCGAGGAGGCGAACTAGCCCGGACTGATGGTCGCAAGACTGCTGCAAAAAATGAAATCAGATAAGGAGCAAAGACGAAGGAAAGGGAAGAAGATTCGTAATTAAAAACAAAGTGCACATGACTTACTCATCCTCGTCATCCTCATCGTCGAGAACATCCGGGTTCCAGGCGGTGGAGACCTTCGACTGACGGCCTGCGGGAGGAAGCACGTTGAGAGGAGCCACCCGAAGGGGCTCAGCATCCTTGACGGATTCGTCACCCAAAGAGCTATCATTGAAGTGACCTCTTCCTCCTCGCAACGGTGGCGCTTGCGGTGGCGAAGTTGGTCACTACCCGACTCCTCCTCCTCATCCATATAATCGCGTTCGGAGCTTGAGTCAGCTTCCGCGACGCTAGTCTCATGAGGGGCTTCAATGTTACTCGCCAAAAGATCTGAGACATCGTCTGCAGAAACTGGCGGGTAGCATGTTGCCACATACTGATTCTACAGAAGAAAAAGAAGAAATTGTTCAATCGAAAGAAAACCAGGCGTGGAAGAACAAAAGCCAAGAAGGAGAAACTCGAAAATCTCACCTCAGTCGGAGATTTCCCTGCCTCGAATGGTTCGAGAGGACACGCCGAGCAGACCTCTCCCTTCTTCAGCTTGGTGATGGCCGCGATCTTCTTCTGGAACTCGACGTTCGAAAGGATATCTTCGCAAACACGGCTCAGGTCCTTGATGCCCATGTACTCCCACATGGCGGTTGGCCTCTCTTGAAGGGGCTAGATTCGTCGACGAAGAAACACACCCGATAGGTGTATCCCATTCAGCGGGGTCCCCAACTTCTTGTTGCGGAAGCTCGCCACCTTCGCGAGTAGAGGGGTGACAGCTTTAGCTTCTTCGGCACTAAGCGAGTGCAGCCAGGAATTCCGTCGCTTTAGAGTGGCGAATGGCTGGAATTCGGGAGCTCCCACTCGCGCTGTTATCGGTGACGTAGAACCATTTCTTCCTCCACCCCTGTGCTGAGTCGACGAAGTACATCTCTATGTAGGGGATATCTTCACTCTCCTGAGTCTCGAAGCCTCCAGTACGCAGCGGCTCCCCCATCTTCTCGCCTGGCCGCACCTTCTCCCGGAAGATCCGCACCTTGAAGATGGCTTTCCAAAGCCCCCAGTGCGGGCGGATCCCCATAAAGCACTCGCAAAGCACGATATGTGACGAATCGCGTTTGGAGGGAGGTCGTGCAGTTGTATGCCGTAGACATACAGCAGACCGACTAAGAACGGATGGAGGGGGAGAGACAGGCTGCGGGAGACATGCTCTCAGAAGAAGACACGCTCGTTGGCGAGGGGGTTGGGGACTTCTCCTTCTTGGACAGGCGCACGCGCTTGTCAGCCTCCGGCGGGAGTAATCCCCCCCGCTGCATCTCGGCAATGCTCTTCTTGGTGGTGTTCGCGGCGCGCCAGTCGCCCGTCTTCACGGGAGGCGTCGTGGAAGCGCTCGCCACATCTTTTGAGGACGCCGCAGCAGCTCCACGCTTCTTCGCTCCCGCCATTGGAGGACGATTGGTTCTCACAGAGAAGGAGGCGTGCGCGAGGAACAAGAAGGTGACTAAGGGCCGGGAAATTTACGCCTTCCCTAAAGGTCATTATTTATACCCAAGCCAGGCTGATCCAAGCCGTAGATCTAACGACGTGGCATCCATTGCGGCTGCCACGTGTGAAGTGGAAACGAAGCGGCAGGGAATAGTTACTTTGGCACGATCTTTACGAAAAGATCGTGCGTATTTACAGCACGCGGCCAGCGGAAAAACCGGACACGACCTATCGTCTACGGTCAAAAAGCTGACAAGATGGGTCCGCGTGCTCTACTCCGTTTCGTCGCGTCCCATCGTGAGGAGTCGGGACGAACAAGTGCGCAGTGACGTCACTGCATACCTCACAAGACGCGAATTTTTTTCGCATAAGCACCCTGACACGAAATCTATTTTGTATGGGCACATCAAGACGCGAAAATTATTTCGCATAAGCACACTGACACGAAATCTCTTTCGCATGGGCACATTAAGACGCGAAATTTCTTTCGCATAAGCCTCCTGACACGAAATCTCTTTCGTATGGGCACACCAAGGCGCGGAATTGCTTTCGCATGAGCATCTCGACACGAAAATTCTTTCATATGAGCATATCTAGACCCAAAAACCTCTTCCGTATAAACTTCATAAACACGAAATCTCTTCCGCACAAGAACAAGATGAAGGAAGACCTCTTCACTTGAAGAATCGCAAAAACATGTTTAAGGTAAAATCGCGAGTGCGCGGCTCCCGCAGCTATACCACACGATGTATTTACACATCCTTATCCTGAATCGTTCGGCCGACTAGGCACATCCGGATGCCGTATTCTTTCGAGTACAAAGGTAAGACCTAGGGATCTCTCCTATAGGCCTGGAATCGCACTCAAGTTGCGTCCTCCGGTAAATTTTCCGTGTCAACAACACGAAGAAAAATCCTAGCGGACGCGCCGGGTACCCCTTTAGTTTAAGTTCGACTCGGTAAGACCTCCACGGCCCAGTCGCAATGATCACCTCACCAGATTTGAGTTGGAGGTCTTGAATTTGCGTAGGCTAGAACCGTTTTTGCCATAGATGCAATTAATTGGCCCTGATCTTTCGGGAGAGCCAAGCGACTGAGCCGCATCCTTCTACGAAAACAGCCAATACAAGGCACATTTATCACTCGATGCTCGAGTACAGAAGCGCATCGCGCACAGGGTATGGACCCTCCAAATCAGGCGATTGAATGACAAATCGAAGAAATCAAGAACGAACTATGAGTGCCCACTCGACTGATTCTCAGTCGAATAAACACTCGGGGGCTACTGACGGGGGGATGAACCCTGGACCTATCGGGTGAGGCTACCCGGTCCAAGGCCCAAGACCTAAGACCAAAGGGAGGCGCCACCAGGTGGTTCTAGAAGGCCCAACTGAAGCCCACCCGCAAAGACTTGCAGGTCAAGAAGGAAACTCATATCGACCTACAGCTAGGGTTTGTAACCCCCCCCCCCGCCCCCGGGCATGGTTCGGGACCTGGCCACCTATATAAGGCCAGGAGAACCACCAAGGGGACATCCAATCTGCTTTTTGACCACCAAAGCCTTAAGCTCGAGATGATACTCTCGACTTGAGCACCCCCTTGTAACCGATCTACCCTTAATACAGATCGAAAGAGCAGGAGTAAGGGTTTTACCTCTACGAGGGCCCCGAACCTGGGTAAATCGGGCCCCCTGTTAGCCGACGATCGTCACCAGCGTCCATATGTTCTCTTAATCGAAACCCCACCAGATCATCCGAGGGACTTTGTTGAGATGACTAATCGACACCAAGCGCTAGTAAACCTCCTACTATCAATGGTAAAGTAGTTGGTGTTAACAAAGACCCCACCCCTTCGGTGAAACGTGCTAAACTGCCTCAAACTGCTGAAATTGCTTCTGATAAAACTGCTAATTTTTTTAGAGATGTGGGAGAGAATGGTCCCATTACTTTTGATGATAATAATATTGATTTTCATGATTGCAATATATCTGAAGTTATTATGTTCCTACAAAATCTTTCTAGAAGTCCCAATACTAGTGCCATGAATATGGCCTTTACTAAACATATTACCAATGCTCTCATGAAAGTTAGGGAAGAAAAGCTGAAACTTGAGACATCTATCCCTAGGAAATTAGATGATGGTTGGGAGCCTATCATTAAGATAAAAGTAAATGATTTTGATTGCAATGCTTTGTGTGATCTTGGTGCTAGTATCTCTGTTATGCCTCAAAAGCTTTATGATATGCTTGATCTACCACCGTTGGAACACTGTTATTCGGATGTTCATCTTGATGGTAATGCTAAGAAGAAACCTCTTGGTAGAATTGATGATGTTCTTATTATGGTTAACAATAACCTTTTCCCTGTTAATTTTGTTGTTATGAACATCGAATGCAATACTTCTTGTCCTATTGTTTTGGGAAGACCTTTTCTTAGAACTGTTAGTGATGTTATTGATATGAAAGAGGGGAGTGTTAAATATCAATTCCCACTCAAGAAAGGTATGGAACACTTTCCTAGAAAGAGGATGAAGCTAACTTTATGATGTTGATTCTTTTTCACTTGAAAATACTTGAGTTCCTTTTTATGCCTAGCTGAAAGGCGTTAAAGAAAAGCGCTACCGGGAGACAACCCGTTTTATTTCGCTGTTTTCAACCCGTTTTACTTTGTTTTATTTTGTGTGCTTTGAACCTGGGTGTTGTATATTTCCTTAGCAACCCCGTTGTATCTTTTATTTTGAGTTTTTATTGAGCCAAGTAAAGCCTCTAATGGAAAGTTGAGGCTATATTTCGGATTTCTGCGCAGGAAACAGATTTCTGCTGTCCACTGTTTATTCCATATAAAATCACAAAAAATTCAAAATGACCTGAGTTTGTTTGTTCATAATCTTGGACTTTATACGCAACTTTTCTTAGTTGACCACTTTTTTATTTGAGCAACAAAAGATTTTCGAAAAAAAAATCATCTTTACCTGTTGTCCTGTTTTGGCAGATTTCTGCCAATAATTGCATTTGCATCTTAATCGCTTTCTTTTGGTGTTCTTTTGAGATAAAGAGTTTTAAAAGAAGTTGTGACAGTATCGAATGTGTTTTTGAGTGTTAGACTTGTGTTGAAACTGAACCATGTGAATTTATTATTTCGATTGCACTAATGTTGCTAATGAAGATTGTGAGAAGTTTGGTGTGAAGGAAGTTTTCAAGGGTCAAGAGAAGAGGATGATATGGCGTGATCAAGAAGAGTGAAGAGCCTAAGCTTGGGGATGCCCCGGTGGTACATCCCAGCAAATTCCAAGAAGTCTCAAGCGTCTAAGCTTGGGGATGCCAAAGGCATGCCCTTCTTCATCGACAAATTATCAGGTCACTTCTAGTGAAACTATATTTTTATTCGGTCACATCTTATGTGCTTTACTTGGAGCGTCTTTTATTTTTTGCTTTCAGTTTGTTTATACTTTTTCAATAAACTTGGTTGGACCCCGGCATTCTTTTATTGGAGAGTGACACGCTCCGCTTTTTCATGGGAATACTTTGTATTCTTAATCTTTGTGTGGCTGCTGCATTTATTTAGCTCCTGTTTTGCATGCATCTCTTATTAGAGCTGTTAGTTTTAGTAGTATTATGTGAGTACTATCATGTTTGCTTGCTGTATCATTTAGAGAGTTTTTGTGAAAACATATCTTGTATGGTGCTTGTTGGGAGAAAGAAACTGTTGTTTAAAGTAGAATTTATATTGGTGCAAGTAGAAGCTTGTATAGACTGTTGCTAGAACTTTTTCATGCCATGCTAAATGTTATTTTAGTTCTAAAGCCTTGTGATCTTGAGTAGCATGAATATCCTCAAATAGCTGAGAGTGTTTAATATGTCACTGAAAGATTCATGAGTTGTTCTTATCATAAAGAAGTATAAATTTTTGGTATTCTCTTTCGAATGTTTTATTTGGTTCACTTGGCGCATGCTCACACCATGTTTATGACTACAAACCAGTCACGAATAGCCTCCATGACTACTTAGTTTTTGAACTATGATACCGCTTATGCTTTAATTAATGATGTTTATATCGCTATGCATGATTATGGCTCTTATGCTCTCTTGATTTGTCGCTCCCAGTCTTTTGCTAACCTCCACCTGTACTGAGTATGAGCTCTACTTGTTGATGCATGTAAAATGCATAGATGAATTTTGCATATTTTCACATGGTTTTCTATTACATATTGCATCATATAAGGGTATAATTCAATGTTTTATAGTATTTTGGGGTTAAATTACAAAGTCCCCCAACTCTTATGGAATTAACCCTGCCTGTCAGAAACCCCGTTTTCTATATTTTTGACGTTTCAGGGGGCAAACTTCCGCGAAATCACCTGAAAATCTGCGGGGGTCATTTTCTTGGAAGGAGAAGACTTGCGGGCGAAGGATCCACGAGAATTGGGCAAGGAGGACCAAAAGAGGACCCTCCACGCGGCCAGATTCCTTGGCCGCGTGAGAGGCCCCCTTTTGGCCCCTGTGGCCCAATTCCTTCCATCTTCGACTTACCGACTCCGTCTTGACCTAAAACCAACTATAAAAAGGGTCCCCCGTACCCTTACGGAGGAGGGCTCCGCCAAAACACCGAAACACCAAAACAGAGACCAGAAGTTCCAGATTGGAGGGGGAAAACTCCAGCGGGGCGCCGCCGGTGTGATCTCCTACCCCTCCAACGTCATCTCCATCGACATCTCCATGAAGAGGGAGTAGTCCACCCCAGGGCTATGGGTTTGTGGAAGTAGCACTTGTATCTCTCTCTCTATGTGCTTCACTAATTAGATCTGTATGAGCTGCCTCACATGATTACGGGAACCGTTGTAATTCCTATGTGGTGGATCTTTTCTATGAGTTATTGAATCTGAGATTGCAATTGTTTCTCTTGAGTTATTTGAGTAGATGTATCTTATGTCCCCGTTCTTATATGCTAGCTTTGATCAATCTAGTTCTTGAGAGCGTGTGTGGGGTGATGGGTGCATTAGTTGGAGTAACGGGGGGTGGCTAGTAATGTGAAAGTGACAGAAGTTCAGCGATCCACTTAGGTTTTGTTAAACCTTTCTTAGTTACCTCACTAGGGATAAAAAGGAGTACCTTGTTACCGGGGATTTGAAGTGACACTAATCAATCTCCATGACTAGATCTAGCAAGTTCTTACTTCAACTTCATGTCACATTGCTTAAAGCTATACTCTGGTTTTTCCTTAATTATCGAGGTGTTATGATTTATTTCGCATCTTGGTGGAGTATAAGAGGGATCAATATGACCGTAGAGATCTCTATGCTAGGACGTGATGCCCATATGAAAGTACTCAATGTTAAACATGTTATTGTAATCTCACATGTAATTCCTTATGTCCACCGTCTACCACTTTATATGAGAGAATGCAAGTGTGAAACCATGAAACCCAGTCCTATTTTAAATATAAGAAAACACTCTAGTTACTTTGCTGCAATTTACTTTACTTGCACTTTACTTTACTTTCATCTCCAATTCGAATTTACATTATCTCCATCACCACTTGCGTCACAAAAATACAAAAACAATCCATTGCATATTTATTTTCTCATTTGCATTTAGTAGTAGATTTAATTATTGCACATTTACTTTCAGTTTTGCATTGCAATTTAGAAATCTCACACCTTGTGCTTGACAACCACTTGGTGAGGTTGAGGGCACAAAATTCTCTACTTGTCTGCAGGATCCTGGAGGAAGCTTGGAAGACAACTGCTGAAATACTGGCTCTCCAAGAATTCGATATAAACACTCGAGTCACCCTCGTGGGGAAGAAGGCTTGCCACTAGCTACACACTCTGCACTTGGAGTCTCAACCTAGCCATCAAGCGTTTTTCTAGCGCCGTTGCCGGGGAGCCATAGGTGAAGGAGTTGTCCAAGGGAGCTCACAGGAAGTCTTCATCACCAACAAGGGGTGCAAACACCTAAGCTTGGGGCGGTTGCACCTACGTGAGTACCGTCATTTCTATCTCCACCTTCTTTCAAGTAGATTGTTTTGTTTCTTGTCTTGTTTTTGTTTTTGTTTTGTTTTTGTTCTTGTTTTTGTTTTGTCTTGCATATTTTATTTTAGTTTGCATTTTAGTTTTGCATTTAGTTATCTAGTTTATTTTAGTATTTCGAATTTGCCTAGTTACTTTACTTTTCATTTTTGCATAAAAAATTAAAAACCACATAAAAACTGTTAAAATGGGTGATAGTACTAAATTAAGTGACTACACAAATACACCCAATGACCAATTCATTGTTAGGCCAATTACTACACCTGAAATACAAGATGAAATCTATGAAGTAAGTCCTAGTTTATTGAATTTAATTACTAGAGAGCAATTTGGTGGTAGTGCTATGGAGGATGCCTCCATGCATCTTCATGATTTCATGGAAATATGTGATATGCAAAAATTTAAAAATGTGGAAAGTAGTGTTTTAAAACTGAAATTATTTCCTTTTTCACTTAGAGGAAAGGCTAAAGAATGGTTACTTTCACTACCTACAGCTAGTATAAAGTCTTGGGATGATTTAAAAGAAGCTTTAAGAAATATTATCCTCCCGTTAAAATTTTGCAAAATAGGAATAATATCCTCTCATTTAGGCAAAATGATAATGAACATGTAGCCATGGCATGGGATAGAATTAAATTAATGCTTAGAACATGCCCATCACATGGAGTAAATGAATGGACCATACTACACTCTTTTTATAATGGTCTAAACTACATGTCTAGAAATATACTTAATTCTGCTGCTGGAGGTGCCTTTATGAGTAAAACTGTAGGTGAGGCTAAGAGCATATTAGAAAGCATATTGCAAAATTATAGTCAATGGAATACTGAAAGAGCACCCAATCCCACTAAGAAAATAAACTCAATTGAAGAAACCAATGATTTGTCTTCTAAAATGGACACTATTCTTGCTTTTATTAATAAACAAAATATGGAGAATGTGCCTTTGGAGGAGCTAGTTGGTAGTAATTCTGAAAGTGTGGATGTTAATTTTGTTAGGAATCATGGTAGAAATGGTTTTGGTAATGCTTACAATTCATATAGTAAACCTCCTTATGTGCCAAATAAACCTTTTGTTCCATATCCTAATGCTAATGAAAATAAGTGGAAGCCTTCTAGTGAAATTTCTGAATTTAATAAATTGCTTATGGAACAAGTTGATGTCACAATGCTATGATACATGAGTTAAATAAGTCTATTGCATCCATTAGTAGTGATATTAAAGGATTGCAACTTCAATCTTCGAATTTAGATAAAGCATTGTCAAAATTAGCTGATAATCAAGCAACTCTATTAAGCATGTCAGCAGGAAAGCCACAAGCACAACCTAGTGTAGGAATGAATTCTATTACTATTGCTGCTCCTATTATTGAAAATATTGATCATATTGCTGAGAATACAAGTGAGCATGTCCCTACTAGCTTAGAAGAAAATTTGAATGAAATAGTGAAGTACCCTGAATATTTACTTCCATATATGTCTTATCTTGCTAGCAAAGATGAAATTAGTCCTCATGAATCAAGCATGCTAGCTAAATTAGAGAGTAAAGTAGAGGAAATTATGATGCTTACTGAAATTAAGGATCCATTGCTTGATTTAGAAAAAAGTAGCTTGCAAGAACTTATTGCTACTCTACAAAAATTTGCTAGTGACCCCACTATAAATGTTAATCAACCTGGCTTTGGATCTTATATTGCTAGTCATGTCTTGCAAGAAAAAATTGCTAGGTACAAGAATGAGGCCATGATACCTCCTAATCTTGGGGATGCATGGATCCCCAAGGTGCTAGTTTCAATTGGAAAAGAAATTCACCATGCTATCTTAGATCTAGGTTCTAGTGTATCGGTACTCTCTAAAGAATTATATGAATTGCTAGAACTAGAAAATTTAGAAAAGTGCTCAAGTGAATTTGTCCTTACTGATAACTCTACTAAACATGCTGTAGGACAAGTAAAAGATGTTATGATTGAATTGCACATGACTTTCGTACCCGTTGATTTCATTATTATGGATATGGGGGATAAATCCCCTAGTCCTATTATTTTGGGTAGACCTTTTCTTCGTACTACAGGTGCAATCATAGACTCCAAGGAAGGGAATGTCAAGTTTCAGTTCCCTCACAAGAAAAGCATGGAGCATTTCCCAAGGAAGAGGGTCACGCTGAAGAACAAGCTCCCTCATGAGCTTTATCCCTCTTGATTATCAAGTAAGTAAAGCCTAGCTATATGGCTATAAAGAAAGCGCTTTACGGGAGGCAACCCGGTTGTTTTTGTTTGGATTTTTCTAGTGTCCTCTTGCTGTATCAAGATATTGGTTTTTTGTTTTAATTCTGGAGTTTTCAATAAAGAGTCAAGTCAAACCCATTTGGAGTTATAAGTTGCTATCCTAGTGCATGAAATTTCTGTTTCAGCACGAGTCTGCTCATCGTATGATTTTACGTTTTTTATTGGTATGTCGGATTGAGCTAATTTTTTAGTATGTTCTGCAACTTTTCGTCCTGTAAGAACAAAAATTTGCTTAATTTTTTGACGAGTCTAGCTTAGGGAAAAACGTTCGTTTTGCTGCTGCTGCTTTTCTGGACAGATTCTGCCTTGTTTTGTTTTATGCACTCTTCGGGGTTGGGAATCGAATTTCCATGATTCTTTCAAGCAAGAGAGTGAACATACAACATAATTAACCTTATTGTATATCTATTGGAGCATTTTATTTGGAATTTTGCACAGCAAGCATGTGATTTGTTTGTCCTTGCTAATCTCACCCCACAGAAAAAGAATGGGAGAACCATGTTTTGTGAAGTTTTTTTCACAGGGAATAGAGGAGTTGCGCCTCAAGACATCCAAGAATGGTGAAAGCCATAATCTTGGGGATGTGATGAACACCCCACTGGAGCTACACTCTTTTGGTTAGCACACGTCTACTTTATGTTTTTCTAAGCAAAGCATTTATCGCACAGACTTGAAGCGTCTAGTTTTTGTTTTTATTTTTGTTTTGATAAGACCACCACCATCATTTTATATGAGATTGAGCTACTGGAGTTTGGGGTTGGAATGTATTGGATGCTAGTATTATTACTTGGAATAGGGATGCCATGGTTGATTTGAAGAGCTACATATGTTTGCATGATTTATAGGCTTTTTATGTGTAGAAATTTGCAATAATGTTGTCTTGAGCTATCTCTTATTCATGTCCTTGATGTTAATTGCTGGTTTATTTAGTTTATCATGAAATTAGTAGTTCTATGGACATATGCATGCATAGTAGCTGGTCAACTATCTCCCTCTTGCTAGCCCAAAAATTAAAAAATTCCAACAAGTAAAAACTTGTTTCCAACACTCCTTAGCCAAGTATTTCCAGTGAGTCCACCATATCTTCCCATTAGCTTCATTGCTATTCCGAGTATGTTCACCATGTTATTGTGTTATTTATGTTCTAAATTAAGATATTCACTTTATTAATTGTCATGGGTTGAACTTGGGATAGGACTCTCACAAACTTTTGAAGGCACACTTTACTCTTTATGCATCTAATAAACATGACCCAATAATGGGAGCCACAAGTTTTGCGTTTGACAAGTGTGTGGTTGGGAGCTAGCTATAAACGTGTATCACCGGAAAGCTTTCAACATTGCACAAAAAAAATTACATTTGGTTGATATCATGTGCTTTTGTTTTTGGACTCCTGCCATGCCGAAATGAAATAGAGGAATAGTAAGTTTTGATGAGTAAGTATCTATATGACTAGAGAAACGCATTGGGCCGCTAACCCAAGCCATGCTTTATCATGGTGGAAATTTACTTACAGCTTGAGTGACTCTACAACACATCCTATAATAAAATAAGAAGCTATGCATAATAGTGAATGAAAATAAAAAGGATGATGAGTCTACTCCGTTTGTTCATCTTGTCATTGTAACATGGGCTTGTTTCCATGTCATGGGGAAAGAGGTACCTCTTTGAGGTTCTCTATGATGTCATTAATACTTATTATGATTGTACAAAGCTTATTAGGAATCTTAAGTTGAGTAATCATGGAGTAGGTTTTCACACTCACGGGGCATGAGGTTTTCAACCACCTTGTCATTCTCATTACTTCAATACTCACAATTTTAAGATGCTAGTGATAAAGGGGCAATGAGAGTCCAAGATCAATGGATACCACATTTCAATTAGTAATTTTAGTTGAATAATTTAGAGGCTAAATAAGACTTGATCATGTTTTACCTCTACTCAATTTTCTCCAAAGTGTCCACCATATTTTCTATTCTCCATTATGCTGTTCTTTGACCAATATAGGATTTTATTTTTCATTTTGTGTATGCATTTGGTCCATAGTGCTTTTATTTCATTATACACTTTGTGAACTTTCATGAAGCATCTTTGCTTGCATATTTGATATTTCTTACAACATGAATTGTATATTGCTACTCATTTCTAGTATTAATCATTTGATTATATGTAGCATGAATAATCCTCCTTGATATCCCATGATTGTTTCAATATGCAAAACCCATCTTAGTTTTATCACCTTCATACTCGAGGACGAGCATGGGTTAAGCTTGGGGATGTTGATGCATGTAAAATGCATAGATGAATTTTGCATATTTTCACATGGTTTTCTATTACATATTGCATCATATAAGGGTATAATTCAATGTTTTATAGTATTTTGGGGTTAAATTACAAAGTCCCCCAACTCTTATGGAATTAACCCTGCCTGTCAGAAACCCCGTTTTCTATATTTTTGTCGTTTCAGGGGGCAAACTTCCGCGAAATCACCTGAAAATCTGCGGGGGTCATTTTCTTGGAAGGAGAAGACTTGCGGGCGAAGGATCCACGAGAATTGGGCAAGGAGGCCCAAAAGAGGACCCTCCACGCGGCCAGATTCCTTGGCCGCGTGAGAGGCCCCCTTTTGGCCCCTGTGGCCCCAATTCCTTCCATCTTCGACTTACCGACTCCGTCTTGACCTAAAACCGACTATAAAAAGGGTCCCCCGTACCCTTACGGAGGAGGGCGCCGCCGAAACACCGAAACACCGAAACAGAGACCAGAAGTTCCAGATTGGAGGGGAAAACTCCGGCGGGGCGCCGCCGGTGTGATCTCCTACCCCTCCAACGTCATCTCCATCGACATCTCCATGAAGAGGGAGTAGTCCACCCCAGGGCTATGGGTTTGTGGAAGTAGCACTTGTATCTCTCTCTCTATGTGCTTCAGTAAATAGATACGTATGAGCTGCCTCACATGATTACGGGCACCGTTGTAATTCCTATGTGGTGGATCTTTTCTATGAGTTATTGAATCTGAGATTGCAATTGTTTCTCTTGAGTTATTTGAGTAGATGTATCTTATGTACCCCGTTCTTATTCGCTAGCTTTGATCAATCTAGTTCTTGAGAGCGTGTGTGGGGTGATGGGTGCATTAGTTGGAGTAACGGGGGGTGGCTAGTGCTGTGAAAGTGACCGAAGTTCAGCGATCCACTTAGGTTTTGTTAAACCTTCCTTAGTTACCTCACTAGGGATAAAAATGAGTACCTTGTTACCGGGGATTTGAAGTGACACTAATCAATCTCAATGACTAGATCTAGCAAGTTCTTACTTCAACTTCATGTCACATTGCTTAAAGCTATACTCTGGTTTTTCCTTAATTATCGAGGTGTTATGATTTATTTCGCATCTTGGTGGAGTATAAGAGGGATCAATATGACCGTAGAGATCTCTATGCTAGGACGTGATGCCCATATGAAAGTACTCAATGTTAAACATGTTATTGTAATCTCACATGTAATTATTTATGTCCATCGTCTACCACTTTATTTGAGAGAATGCAAGTGTGAAACCATGAACCCCGGTCCTATTTTAAATATAAGAAAACACTCTAGTTACTTTGCTGCAATTTACTTTACTTGCACTTTACTTTACTTGCATCTCCAATTCGAATTTACATTATCTCCATCACCACTTGCATCACAAACATACAAAAACAATCCATTGCATATTTATTTTCTCATTTGCATTTAGTAGTAGATTTAATTATTGCACATTTACTTTCAGTTTTGCATTGCAATTTAGAAGTCTCACACCTTGTGCTTGACAACCACTTGGTGAGGTTGAGGGCACAAAATTCTCTACTTGTTTGCAGGATCCTAGAGGAAGCTTGGAAGACAACTGCTGAAATACTGGCTCCCCAAGAGTTCGATATAAACCCTCGAGTCACCCTCGTGGGGAAGAAGGCTTGCCACTAGCTACACACTCTGCACTTGGAGTCTCAACCTAGCCATCACTTGTGCATCCAACTCCCTTAAACCAAAGTTGTTCCCACTGTGTCCACCATACCTACCTACATGTGGTATTTAACTGCCACTCCAAGTAAATTGCTCATGTGTTACCTTTAAAACCTTCAAAATTACTCCTGCTTTATGTTCCCGTTTTTGCTCACGAGGACGTCAATAGAGAATCTTTATCTCACTTGTTGATTGGATTTCACACCCTGGACTAGTGGCTTCATCCTCTTATCCAAATGATAGAAGAGCTGGCAGCGGGGTTCCCTGCCCCAAATTAATACACACAAAATCTATTCACTATTTTTGCCTCTGATTTATCAGTCAAAGCATAATTGTGTAAACAAAAGAGAAAGATGGATGACCTTCTACCCAGATGTGTCCTTCACATGGGAGCCGCTCTTGTGAATCCAGTTGGCTTGTGACGTACTGTATTTTCTGTTTACCATTCGTTGACATTAGCATACATCTCCCAAAATATAGACACTCCTCCACGGTATGTGATTGTTGGCAGACACCCGAGGATTCGGTTAGCCATGGTTTGTGAAATATGGATGGGAGGAGTGTCAAACTTTTAATATCTTTGTTTAATAAAATAAAAATCTCTAGCACATGAGTGATCCCTTCTTCCCTCCGCGAAGGGCCTTTCTTTTACTTTAATGTTGAGTCTCCGTCTTCTAACTTTATGCACAGTTGAGAGAGCATTTTTGCCATTCTTAGTTCTATGTGCACTATCCCATGAACATCAATAATTACTTCATGATGTGATATTATTTGTCCTTAAATTATTTCCTCTAGTCTTCCTCATGAACTTTGAAGGTGTCCTGACATCTATGTTTTGCCCCACTCTTAAGGACTAGCGAAATATCACTTTGCCATGCTTTCTCTATACCTAAAACAGACGTTTATCTTTCTTTGCATTGTTTCTCATGATCCTTTATTTGAGATACTCTTCATGATGAAACATTATTGCTTTGCTTTATTATTAAAGTTCTATTTATCATGTTTGTGTTTGAAGTTATATGATCTCAGCTTGCATATGCCTTTACGTTTTTATGATCAAGATTATGTTAGTAGCATGTCACCTCAAAAATTATTGTTTTATCGTTTACCTACTCGAGGACGAGTAGGAACTAATCTTGGGGATGCTTGATACGTCTCCAACGCATCTATAATTTTTGATGCTCCATGATAATATTATGCCAATTGCTACATGTTTTCTCCCTTCTTTATGTCATTTTTACACGTTTTCCGGGACTAACCTATTAACAAGATGCCAAGTGCCAGTTCCCTGTTTTCTCTTGTTTTTTGTTTCAAAAAAGTTGTTCTGGAAATATTCTCGGAATTGGACCCCACAAAGCCCGAAGTGCCTATTTTCCCCGGAAGCATCCAGAAGACCGAAGAGGAGACGAAGAGGGGCATCAGGGGGCCCACACCATGGGGTGGCGCGCCCCCCTTGGCCGCGCCAGGGGTGGTGTGGGGCCCCCAGGGCTCCACCGCCTCTGCCCTTTCGCCTATTTATTCCCCCCGGATGGAAAACCCTAAAGACCTGATAAAAAATCACGAAAAGTTCCACAACCGCCGTCACCATCAACCCTAGATCAGGGGGTTCTCAAGCTGTCTCCGGCACCCTGCCGGAGAGGCGATCATCACCGGAGGCCTCTACATCACCATGCCTGCCTCCGGAGTGATGCGTGAGTAGTTCATCCTTGGACTACGGGTCCATAGAATGAGCTAGATGGTTGTCTTCTCCTCATATGCCTCCATGTTTAGATCTCGTGAGCTGGCTAACATGATCGAGATTGATCTTATGTAACTCTATGTCCTATGTTTGCTGGGATCCGATGAATACTGAACTTATGCCAAGTTGATTATAGTCTTTATTGCATATGTTATTTGTGATCTTGCATGCTTTCCGTGGCTAGTGGTTGCTCTGGCCAAGTAGTTGCTAGTGACTCCAAGAGAGAGTATTTATGCTTGATAGTGGGTTCATGCCTCCTTTTCTCCATGCTCGAGTGACAGAAACGTGAAGGGGGAGGATGTGTTGTTGATATTAGGGAGAAAACAGCTGTGAGAATGCCCGCGTGTACAATCATTGCTTACATTACACACTTTGTTTCATGTATCAAACCTAGGGGAAGCGATAGCTCTCCGAGCCTCGCGTTACGTGTTAATATAGTGCGAAGGTGAGCACCAGCGCAGGCGATTACATAGGAGGTCCACCTGTACACGTACTCGACGGGTGGAGTACTTACTCCATACCTCTCATACGTATACGGAACAGAGGATTACATTGAGGGTTTAACAGCCCCCCTTAATCACAACCTTGTGAAAGGTTGAGATTACGCCTAAATTCTAGAAGTTCCTTGACAGGTAAAGGCTTGGTGAAACCATCTGCAACTTGATCCTTGCTTGAGATGAACTTGATATCTAGTTGTTTATTTGCAACTCTCTCACGAACAAAATGATAATCAATCTCTATATGCTTGGTTCTGGCATGAAAAATAGGATTTGCTGACAGATAAGTGGCTCCTAAATTATCACACCATAGACATGGCTTTACCTTTTGTGACACACCAAGTTCTTTCAACAGTGCCTCAACCCATATTAATTCTGCTGTAGCATTTGCTAAAGATTTGATGAGGGGATAGTAACCCGGTATGCCGACTCTCAGGTGAGATCCGGCCCAAACGACGGATGGATCAAATCCGGCTAAGGACAAAGAAGCTTCTAGAAGGCCCAGGACTTGTAAGGATCGTAACCCGGATTGTGGGTTACGGTAAAGAAAGTTAGGGTTCGTATGAAGAGTTCGAATAGGACTCAAGAAGCGCTTTGTAAGGCAAGTCAAGGGGGATATGAGTACTATATAAACCAACCCCTGGGCTTCGCCTAAGGGAGATTCAAGTCATAACTGTAACACCTATTATCGAGTATCCAGCATAATCATATCGAGATCCGGCGAGTTGTTTTCCGGCTCTTAGATTGCTTTTCGCCATGTCTTCCTTCGAGCTACACCCTCTCCCAAATACCTGTGTCGACTTGCCCCTAGATCAGTTACCCCCGGTAACATCTGCCGTGATTATCCCACGACAGTTGGCGCCCACCGTGGGGCCTGCGTCCAAAGGTGTTTACATCACGGGAGAAGCTCGGAAGAGCATGAAGAACCTCATCGTCGGAGAAATCTACGTCAACGGCAAAGGAGAGAAGATGGTAGACGATTCTGGCTGGGGGCCAGAGTCGGACCACCTCGAAACCGGATCCATCGTGACAGTCGGCAGCATCAACGTCTTCGTCGGTATGATATGTACTTCCAGTTTGAATTGTGATAATGTTGGATCTGATTCTATGTCAGGGGAAGACGCGTATGTCCGATCGGGAAAAGAAGAATCGATTGGAACAACGGGTCAGATAGAGAGGGAGGATGGTACCGAGTCTATACGGGATTTGTCGGAGGATCGATATGAAAGGGAAACCAGCGAGGAAGAACAGTACGAATCTACACCGGGCATCATGCGCCGGGTTGCAGTTTATGCGGCTCCCGCGACCAATCTCAATCAAGAAAACGCGGCCGCGGCACCAGCTGGGGCGGTTCAGGCAGCGGCTCAGCAGCAAGGACCAGTTGACCCGGTCTTGGCCCAAGTCGATGGAGAGTCGGCGTCTGTCACCAGTCGCCCAGCGGACGAGGAGCGACACGCAAATATGTTCGGGTTCCAAGCAAACCGGACACCGGGGGCCGGACCCTCAAACCCGCGTCACCCGGCTCTGTTTGATAATAACTTGATTTTGGACCCCACAGTCTTGGCCACAGTTATTACCCCGGAAAACGCGGCAGAACGTGTAAGAGACCTGGACGTAGCTCGTCGTGCATTGGAGCAGCAAAGAAGGCAAGTGGAAGCAGAAAGGCAGGGGATGGCCGCGCGGCAGCACGAATTGGATGACCGAGAAACCCGGCTCCGGGAGGAAACGACAAGGATGCACCAAAGGCACCGAACTATGCTGCCGGCAACAGGAGGGGTTATTAACCCGACCGCCCTGGTGTTCACGCCTCAAGATCAGCCGATTCCGCCGACGAACCAAGGGACCATACCGCGACCTTCAACGGGAGCACATCCGGTAAGCGCGCCAGCCGGGTTACCTTTGCCACAGACAGGGGCGACAGCCGGCAATACCATGCCGCCACCACCATCATCGCGATTCCGCACACCAGCAGGTCATTACAACAATCCCATGGACAACGTGTACGCAGCAACGCTCGCATTAAACCAGATCCCTGTGGGAGACTCGCCTCATGCGGAAGGAACCCGACGAGCAATCGATCTACTACACACCGCGGTAGCACAGCAAGCTAATTATCCGGATCATAGGAGCGGGATGCATGGGACGCCGTACGCCAGCCAGCAACAGGGCCATGTTCAAACAAATACGGCGCAACGAAGGGAAGAGCAGCAGCAAATGCCGCCTCCACCGCGTATCCAGACAGCACCAGTAGTATCAGCAGCGCAGGCGGTGGTGAACAGTTCCAGAGCCAGAAGAGCCGGGGCCGGGTCTGCAGCGCACGAGTTACCAGTGGTGCCGCATCCCGCGGTACCCCCAGCCGGGTCACGCGTTTCCCGGGCAAGACCGGCCCCAACCACCCTTGCGGGGCCAAAGTGCCTTTCGGACGATATCAGAGCAGAACCTTACCCGGAGAAGTTCAAAGAACCGGGGAAAGTAGTAAATTATGAGCCAACAATGGATCCAGAAACGTGGCTGAGCAGCTATGAGATGGCAATGTCAATTCGCAACGCATCCGAGAATCTCCAAGCCAAATTCATGTACTTAATGATGTCAGAGGGAGCAGCAAAGTTATGGTTCACCAACCTACCGGAAAAATCGATCAAATCGTGGGAGGAGCTAAAGACCGCATTCATCAAGCACTTTCATGGGACATGCAGAAAGTTATTTACTATTGATGATTTAGAAAGATGCGTTCAGAAGAAAGGAGAATCGGCACGCAGCTGGGTACGCCGGGTTATGGAGATACTCCACTCGTCCACGGATATCCAGCCTAAGGACGCGCTACAAGCTATGGCAAAAACATGTAAGTACGTTCCTTTGGTACAAAAGCTAACTCGCATGAAATCTAGTAGGAATGCAGCGGAGGTTACAATGGGAGAGTTAATGGATGCGTGCAACAAACACGCTGCAACGGATACCACAGAGGAGGAAGTTGACGACAAGAAAGCAAAAGCAAACGCAAGTAGCAGCGGGAAAACCGGCAATGGGTCGGCGCCAAACAATAATGGAAGTAGCCAAAACAAGCGCCCGTTCGACGGGAATTCCGAGTTTGTAGCCAACACGGAGGCCGGGTCTTCAAGACCTAGATCCGAAGGGAATTTTAATACTGGGAATCACAATGGGGGACACTACCAAGGACCTCCAAGACCAAGCAACAGTTGGGACATATTTAGGATGGCGTGCCCGAAGCATAGCAGGAATGGCAAGCCGGCCAATCATTCACTAGAGCAATGTGCCGACTTACAAAGGTGGAAGAACGAAGAAGTGAACAGAGCTATGCGAGGTGCGGGCCGGGGAGGAGGTCCGGGTCTAGGTGGAAACTTGGGTAATGGGCCGCCCCCAGCCGGCAATCCGCCAGCTGGAAATCAAGGTAACAATCAAAATGGAGCAGGAGGTTTTCAAGCTAACCCCAAACAGCTGGGTCAATATCATGTGCACACTACAGGAGGCTCTAACAAGGATAAGAAGATACTGAAACAAGCAGTTAATTCGGTCTCTTCCGCTGTTCCAAGGTATTTGAGGTGGTCAGAACAAGAGGTAACATGGAGCAGGAAGGATCACCCGGATAGAGTTGATCACCCGGGAGTCTTAGCTTTGGTAGTGGCACCACAGGTCAACGGCTACGAGCTGAAAAAAGTCCTGATGGATGGAGGAAGTAGTATCAATATCCTGTACTGGGAAACTTTTCTGCGAATGGGCTTAAAGGAATCGCAGCTGCAAAAGAGTACAACAGTTTTTCACGGGATAGTGCCGGGTCACTCAGCATGCCCTGAAGGAAAGGTGGCACTGGAAGTAGCTTTTGGAGAGTCAAAGGATAATTATCGAGTCGAGTGGCTTACCTTTGAGGTAGTAAAGTTGCGCAGTCCTTATCATGCATTGTTTGGAAGGCCGGCTTATGCCAAGTTCATGGCAAGACCGTGTTATGTGTACCTACAACTGAAAATCCCGGGTCCCAAGAAGACCATTACAATACACGGAAACCGGGATATAGCAGCTGAGTGCGATGAGGGAGACGCGGCAATGGCCGAGCAAGCCTGCAGGAAGGAAGAGCTCAAACATTACCGTTCTCAGGTAGACCTAGAAGAGAGGACAACGTCAAAAAAGCCAACCCCTGAGGGGGACAAAGCAAAAGTTAGGGCAGAACAAAACCCTAAGATGGTAGGCTTCATCAGGAGCAATACTTTCAAAACTCTCAGCAGGGAAGAAGAAGGCGTACCACCGTCCGCAGCTGATCACGTTCCAAGGAAGATATACCCGGACTGGCTAGCAAATCCGGTACTCATTACGAAAGGGCATAGCAAGTGGAGAATGTGCATCGGCCGTATCAACGCGAGGCCGATTCTCGAGAATAACTAAAGCAGTGTAATGGGCGGCAGGTTTCATACGCACTCTTTTCCTATCCAGGGTACCTAAGGGGACTGGAAGGTTTTTAATGAGGCGGCCTGCTGAATCAAAAAAGAAATTTTTATCAATAAAAGAAGATGGTTTCGAGTCTTATCATGGTCTTTGCTTCAGTTACAAGTAAGTAACATTGTTACTATCAATACATCAGTATCATCGAAATACATTACATGAATATAGGTCTCCGGGGGGTGATCTGCTTCAATAAGTAATCACAAGACCCGGAGACCCGGCCATGATGCCTATAAGTTATGGGGGCTGATTACTCGAAAAAACGGGTACAGCTGCAATCCTATAACTGGACAAAGGAGCCAAATTTCTTGGTTATTCTTACTTAAGCTCGATGTGACTCGCACTAAAGTGGCATGATCTGTTCGCGTACGATCACAATCAAATTATGCAGCCCAGTGTGGCTTGCTTGATCTTGTTTTTCGTATAGACGCAACGACATGGTATCCACGCGAAAGCCGGCTTATAGTACAAGATAATCAAAAGGGTCATCTAAACCACAAGTCCATGCAGAGTATAAGGCTAAAAAAGCCGGAAACTCAACAAATATTAAGCATGACTTCAGTATTTATGTAAACAGATATTGGTATTCAGCTTGGTAAACAGCAGTATGTCATCTGAGAAAGGCCACGCCCCTATAGCTCGTACTTTGGGTCATGGGGACTGGGGACTTCGAAACAGAAACAAACTGTTTTAACTACCCAAGCCTGAAAACCTTAATTTCCGAGTATTGGGGACTTAAAGAAAGGTTCCTCTATCAAAACCTACGATACTCGGTTAGCCGAGTCTCAAAAGGAAACTGAAAACAAGAGTTCGAAGTATCGAGAATAAGCTTATAAGTAACACAAGGATCGAGATTATCAAAAGCCAGGGGAGGCAAAGAGTTATCATTAGATTAATAAGCATACAGTCATAGTATCAGCGTCAATGGTGCACAAGCGCACCACCAAAAATCATATCAGTCTCGAGAAACACAAAGCGTTGGGTAGCGTCCTACTCGGCGTCCTGAGAGTGGTCCTCCGGGTCTGAATCTTGGACTTGCTCCTTGGCCTTACCAGCAGCTTTACCCGGGCTCTTCACTTCTGGACGAACAGGCGGAGGCACGGCTGGGGTAGAGGTAGACGGCTTTACGCCCAGTTCTGCTTCCCTCTTTGCAGCCTCTTCCTTCCTCCTAGCCAGATCAGTCGACCATTTGTCCAACATATCAATAGGGGGAGGCGCCTCCACCAGGATAACCTTGCCCTCAGAATCATACGAGCTCATAATTGTGTTTAGATCCATCTTGTCGGCCAAAGCTGTGGCTGAAGGACGTACCGCAGATTGTATAGCTTTGAAATCCTGGGGCTTGAATTTGGACCCGTCAGCTTTAAATTCTGGGAACCCGGATACTATCTTTGCCGGGTCAAGCTTTGGAAAATAAGCCTTCGCCAGCGTTAAAGCCCGGGTCACCCCAATTCGGCAGGACGAACGCTTCAGTATTTCAATCCATCCAGGTGCTGTGGAAAAGGCCTGTATAAGGGTCTCCTCGCCCGGGTATACCTCAGAAGGCCACTTGATAGCATCCAGCAAAAGTTTCGTGCCGGCAAAAAACGTCCGGAGCACAGTTTTCAGAGTTTTTACTTGAGTAATGGCATTCTCCTCCGGAGCAGCAAGGTTAGCACCTGCAATCCAAACATGTGAAAGCATATCAGTCATGTTGGTTATTACAGCGGCAAGATAGAGGTACGCAAATTAATCGCAAATAGCAAACTTACTTAGCAAGATACGGTAAGTGTCCGTAAGCTGAGCCGACAGGTTATTCAGCGAGGACTGGGCAGCATGGTACTTCTTCTTGTATGAGGAGACATCTTTTTTCAAAGTCTTTATCTCCGCTTCAAGGGCCTCCCTACGCTTAACTTCAGCCAGCAAGAGCTGCTCAGCCTTAAGTAACGCTTCATCTGACTGAGTAATCTCTGCCTGCAAAGGCCGGGTGAAGCTGTAAGCCGGATATCGCGAGAGTATTTTATCTGAGGAAATGATTGCCGGCAAGTACTATGCGAAGTACCGAGGATAATTAAAAAAAAAAAATTATACTCGGGACTTGGGGACTGGATGTATAATAAGGAGTATCAAGTGAAAATTACCTGATGTGCTGCAGCCATACGTTCTAAGACAGTCCCTTCTGAAGCTTTCATGGCAAGAAGAGCGCCCATCAGCTGGTTAAAGTCAGCGTTATCCGAGTTAGATGGCTCGGGTACCTGGAAAGTGGGAAAAGGAGCATTTCTTGTAACAGGAGGTGGCACCCGGGTCATCCGAATGTCGGAGTCTGGTCCCCCTCCCGCGCTTGAAGCTGCCCCCTTCTCCTTCTCGCTCGTGTGCGAAGCGATTGGATACTCGGCGTCATGCCTAGCTGGCTCCGGTGGCGACATTTGCTCGTCGCCAGCCGTAGTGAAGGCATCATCAGCCGACTCGCCCTCGACCCGGACTTTAGCTTCGGTGTCCTCCTGGTCGCTACTAATAACCGTGGCTCTGAAGAAGGTGCAAAGGCGTAATTAATCTTTGGTTATGGAAAGAAAGGGGATGAAAGTTCGGTATAATATCCGGAAAAGGCGTTTACCCGGTGTTTACTGGGAAGTCCGAGGGGAAGCCGTCACTAGACCCGGAAGAGACTGAGAAATGGCAAGAGAGGTCTGGGATTACGTTACAAAGGAATGATTGGAAAGAAGTTTTGTTTACAACAAATACCAGGGTGTTGAACCGGGGGCGGCGAAGCAACCGGGTTAGGGGTCTCGTTGCCCGGATGATTCCGGGTTACTCGGCGCCTAGTCGTGGGTGGCTCCTTCAGTTATGATCAAAAGGGGTGAAGATGGGGTTAGCCCCGGAGTGACGTTATGGGAGCAAAAAACCAAAGTGTAAGGGGATGAAGTAAAAACCTGGAGGGCTATCCTCTGGGATTTCCTCTTTGTTCCGGTTCTGGTGGCTGGCTCCGGCTCTTCCTCCTCGCTGGTGGACCCGCCCCTGCTGTCCGTTTCTTCTTCTTCGCTTTGGTCCTCTCGCTCTGAGAAATGTCCGAGTTACAGCATAAAGAAGAAGAAAAGGCAGGATATAACGTGTGCAAAGGAATCAAGTAGGTACCTTCATTCGAGTCAACGATATCGTCTTCCTCCTCCCCGTCTTCGGAATTAGGAGTGGAGTCGACCGTCCAAAAGTCATCATCGGCCTGAGGAGAAGATGCCAGGATAGTGATTAATATCGAGTCAAGAGAAGCGAATAAAAGTAAGTGTTAGAAGTCAAAATCAAAAGGCAGAAAACTTACTCCAGGGGTTGAATTCTCGAGGGTAAAAGGTTCTAGTCCGGCTATGCTCCGGATTACTTCGAGCTTCTCTGTCAGGAAACCCTTAATTGTTTTGTTAATGTCACCCGGAGCAAGGGTGCGGGTGGAGAATCGGATTGGGTCCGTGGTTTGACCCGAGTATTCGCACATCAGCTTCTCACGAATGGAGTTTGGCTGAATGCGGAAGCTAACCCAGGTCTTCACCAGGTTTAGCCCGATGAGGCCTCGGGCGGACAAGATGGAGATCCTAGCTAATAAAGGCAAGATCGCCTCCCTGTCCGGTTCAGACGCGAAGGCGTTGAATTTCTCGGAGATGTCAAGTTGACCCTCCGAGTAACCCGGCAACTTCTTTTCGCCGGGTGGAGAGGTATCCTGGCAGTAGAAGTACGAAAGCTGCCAGTGCTTTACGTGGGAATTGAGAGAAATAGGAGGCATCAGGGAGTTCTTGCGGCGCTGGATAGAGACCCCGCCGCAAGTGAGAAGTGCGCCGTCGCCGCTTTCGCGACACGGCTTGCACTGAAAAAGTTCGACGAAGAGGGCTAGACTTGGCGGTGTGCACAAGTAAGATTCGGAAAGAACAATAAAATGGGAGATGTTCAAAATGGAGTTTGGACCTATATCGAAGATACGGAGGTTGTAATGGTCTAGGACGTCACGGAAGAAGGGGTGACCCGGAGGCCTAAAGCCCCGGGTCACATGTTCAACGAAGCATATTACCTCATTCGTCGCTGGAGAAGGCCGGGTTTCATTGCCTGGCACTCGCCAGTGGATAGACTCCTGTGGAGGTAGGGTTCCAAGCTCGACCAACTCCTCCAGCTTGGCCTTGGTGACGGAGGACTTCCCCCAATTGGCCGATATGGAGCTTGTGGATTTAGCCTTATTCGGCTGTTTCCCCTGCCTCTTGGGTGCCATGGGATTGACCTGGTAAAACATCAAAGGAAAGGACGTAAGGAACAAAAACTTGGAAGTTAGCAGGCAAGCAATTACCCGCAATTTGAACATAACCCGGCTATTGCCTCGCTGGGTCAAGAATGATTTATCCGGGTATCAAGTGACCTTACAAAATACATGGAGCTTTCCGTAAAAGCAAATGTTTGGAGGAGTTAGGGGGATGCTTATATGCTTACCATCTGCGAATGAGTCGGAGAAGTAAGATTTTCTGAGGAAGGAGAGCAAGGGCGGAAATTTCAGATGGCCCGAGCTTAGATTGGGAATCCTATTTCTAAAATTGTGACCAGATTAACGATTACTGGAGTTAGGGGAGTAATATAAGCTATGAATCCTATCCATAGGAATGTTTATGGTAAGTATCGGTGAGTTAATCCGGCGCAGCCCGAGAAATTGCGGACCGCTCGATTCAGATCTAATTAGAGGAAGAACTAAGAAATTGCGGGGGTAAGTTGGAGGATGTAAGGGACTTACTGAAGGAGATTGGAGTAAGGCCTTGCGGAGACAGATGGCGCAAGATTCGTGTCCTTTCGTGGTCGTTGGCCGGCGAATCGGAGGCTTGACGGTGGATTCGGGAGCTGGTGCGGCTCGCGCGGCGGCGGAGCGCAAACGAAGGCGGATGGGCTCCGGCGAGATGCGTGGGGTTCCCGTGGTGGCGCTCTGCGAGCTTGAACTTGGGGAGAAGAGAAATGGGGAAAGTGAGCCGTTAAGGGTTGAGTTTGCCTCCTGGGGCTTATTTATAATAAACCGGGTGGAAAAGCTTATCCTAACGGGCGAAACCCGGGGGTTGCGGAGTAATAGTTGGACATTTTGAAATTTGAAGACGTGCTTTATGTGCACTTAGATATGGTCCCGAGAAAAGAGAAGGGGGGAATCTCTTTCCTGGTATTAGCAATAATTATCGAAGAAGGTGCGAAGTCATGGAGTTCCTTACTAAAGCTCGAGTCTGGAAGATTAAAGGAGAACCCTTGAGGGAGAGCCGGGCTTTTACTTGGCTTCCTTGGTACCAGTCACGGCTATTCATCAGCGCGCTGCGTCCTGATTTTCATATGTTTGTGTCTTATATTTCTGTAGGGAATAGCCGGCGCTTCGAAGAGTAAATCTTGGAAGCCCAGGCTATTCTGGGGACTACTGATGAGGGGATAGTAACCCGGTATGCCGACTCTCAGGTGAGATCCGGCCCAAACGACGGATGGATCAAATCCGGCTAAGGACAAAGAAGCTTCTAGAAGGCCCAGGACTTGTAAGGATCGTAACCCGGATTGTGGGTTACGGTAAAGAAAGTTAGGGTTCGTATGAAGAGTTCGAATAGGACTCAAGAAGCGCTTTGTAAGGCAAGTCAAGGGGGATATGAGTACTATATAAACCAACCCCTGGGCTTCGCCTAAGGGAGATTCAAGTCATAACTGTAACACCTATTATCGAGTATCCAGCATAATCATATCGAGATCCGGCGAGTTGTTTTCCGGCTCTTAGATTGCTTTTCGCCATGTCTTCCTTCGAGCTACACCCTCTCCCAAATACCTGTGTCGACTTGCCCCTAGATCAGTTACCCCCGGTAACATCTGCCGTGATTATCCCACGACAAGATTTGTATTCTGCTTTTGTGCTGGACCTAGATACAGTAGCTTGCTTGCGTGCACTCCAGGAGATAAAGTTTGGTCCAAAGAAAATAGCAAACCCTCCTGTTGATCTTCTATCATCAAGACATCCTGCCCAATCAGCATCTGAAAAAGCACTAAGCAAACTAGAAGAAGATCTCTGAAAAGTTAGTCCAACTTTCAAAGTACCATTGATGTATCTCAAAAATTCTCTTAACAGTTGTCCAATGTGATGTTGTGGGAGCATGCAAATATTGACAGACTTTGTTTACTGAAAAGGATATGTCTGGCCGAATCAATGTAAGGTACTGAAGCGCACCTACAATGCTTCTATAATTTGTGCTATCATCCGAACCAAGAGGAGTGCCATCAACAAGAGATAATTTTTCAGTGGAAGACAGTGGTGTAGGAGAGGTAGCACATTTTATCATACCAACTTTAGCAAGCAGCTCCATAGCATATTTCTCTTGAGTGGGTAGCAGGCCGTCATTAATCTTTTTAACTTCAATGCCCAAAAAGAAGTGAAGGTCACCCAAGTCTTTGAGAGCAAAATCATTCTTGAGATCTTGAAGCAAAGCTGAAATAGCCTGATCTGATGAGCTAGTCACTATTATGTCATCAACATAGATCAATACAAACATGAGTATGCCAGCTCGGTTGTATAGAAATAAAGATGTATCAGCAGTGGAAGGAGTGAAACCAAGTGTTTGTAGCTTTGTACTGAGTCTAGAATACCATGCCCTAGGAGCCTGTTTAAGACCATAGAGAGCCTTGTCAAGCTTGCAAACATAATGAGGAGTGTGAGGATTTTCAAAACCTAGTGGTTGTTTCATGTAAACCTCTTCTTCCAGAACACCATGCAAAAACGCGTTCTTGACATCTAGTTGCCGCAAACTCCAGCCCCTAGAGACTGCAACTGCCAAAACAAGTCTGATAGTAGCAGCCTTCACAACAGGACTGAAGGTATCTTCATAGTCAATGCCATATCGTTGCTTAAATCCTTTTGCAACTAACCAAGCTTTGTACCTGTCAATTTTACCATCTGCATGTTTCTTTATGCAATACACCCACTTACAATCAATCAAATTTTTATTTGGGGATGGGGGAACAAGGTGCCAAGTCTTGTTCTGCATGAGTGCATCATACTCTTCATCCATCGCCCCTTTCCACTGTGAGTCATGCATTGCTTCAGCCAAAGAACATGGCTCACCTGTGGAAGTTACTAGCCCAAAGGTAGCAGCATTTGCTCTATATATATTTGTAGATTTGCCATAACGAATAGTACCATCAGTATAACCGCGAGGTTTGGTAATACCTTTTTGAAGTCGTGTGTGAATAGGGGGAATCCGTAGGGGTGGCCGCACTGATGTCAGCCACAGAGGATCCGGGGGAAGAATCAGGAGAAGAATCTCTGATATTGTCATTATTCTGCTCATCATTGGTATCATCATTGCTGTCATCATTATGCTGATCATTGGTGGCAGGAGAATCTGGAGAACCGGGCGCGCCAGGCGAGGTCAGCAGAGGCCCACGCGATGCCCCACCAGGCGTGTCGGGCGTGCGGCATGCAGCGGTCCCCCCCGGGGGAGACACGGCGACGTGGCCATCAGGTGACCACGCAGACGCGCGGGGGGACCCGGGAGCAGCCCGCACGGGGGACTGCGCAGAGGCAGGGTGGCGCTGGGCAGGGCGGGGGCGCGCTGCGCGAGGCGAATCAGCCTCGGGATCGGGGCGATCTGAATCAGGTGGAGCAGCTGAATCCACCTCGTTGTCAGCACGATTTTCGTCTTCACTTGAGATTTTAGAAAAGGAAAATGAGCTCGTTTCAGCATCGTTTTGACTGCTATTTCCTCCTGAACCTTGCTGCGAGGTAGAAGTATCCAATGGAACAGTAATATCTGCAACTTGTTCAACTTGATTAGTAACAACAGGAATAACAGGTGTGGACATATGATCATCAATGTTTGCATCCTCAGGAGTATGATTATGAGAACAAAGATCATTGGGCAACAAAAGAATTTCTTTGCTGAGACGTGTACCAGCATTAGGAGAAAGAGAAGCAAATGGAAAGATATTTTCATCAAAGACTACATCTCGAGAAATGTAGACACGTCCTGTTTTAATGTCAAGACATTTAACTCCCTTATGACGAGGACTATATCCTATGAAGACACACTGTGTGGATCGAAAAGCAAGTTTTATTTTATTATATGGACGAAGGTTTGGCCAACATGCACATCCAAAAATTCTGAGAGAGTCATAATTGGGCTTTTTGAGTAAGAGACGTTCAACAGGTGTATCAGAATTTATGACTTTGCTAGGAAGAAGATTTATAAGGAATGTGGCAGTAAGAAATGCTTCATCCCAGAATTTGAGTGGCATAGATGCATGAGCAAGTAAAGCAAGACCTACTTCAACAATATGACGATGTTTACGTTCCGCAGAACCATTTTGTTGATGTGCATGGGGACATGAAACATGATGGGTAATACCAATTTTCTGAAAGAAACCATTGAGCTTCCCATATTCTCCTCCCCAATCAGTTTGCATGGTAATTATCTTCCTATCAAACTTGCGCTCAACAAGTTGCTGAAAGTTTAGAAAAACTTGATAGACATCAGAACGCTTCTTAAGCAAATAAATCCATGTGAACTTGCTGAAATCATCTATAAATCTCACATAATAAACATGTTTTCCAACAGAAACAGGTGCTGGACCCCATACATCAGAAAAGACTTGCTCAAGTGGAACAGAGGACACACTAGTAGAGACAGGATATGGTAATTGATGACTCTTAGCTAGTTGACATGAATCACAGATGTATGGATTTATTTGAGGTGAATAAGAAATATTGTTCTTTCTAAGGACTTGTTGCACCACAAAGGAGGAGGGATGTCCTAAGCGGCGATGCCATGTCGAAGAAGAAGGCTTTATTGTGCTGAAAACTTGCTTGAAAGAAGACCCGGTAGAGGAATGCACTAGCGGGTAGAGACCATCACGACATGGCCCTTTAAACAGAGTTCGTCTTGTGTCCTAATCCTTAATCAAGAAAAAATGTGGGTGAAATTTAAGGAAGACATTATTATCTAGAGTGAGCTTATGAACAGATAATAAATTTTTGGATGCACTAGGTACATGAAGGACATTTTTAAGATGCAAAGAGCTATGAGGAGTGCAAATCATTGAATGACCAATATGTTTTATGTCCATACCGTTACCATCTGCAGTGTGAACTTGATCTCGTCCATTGTACTTGTCATGAGTTGATAGCTTGCTTAATTCTCCGGTGATGTGATTTGTAGCGCCAGTGTCGGAATACCAGTTGGTATCGACACCATAAGAGGCAACATGAGCACCCTTGTTGCCCCTATTGCCACCATCGTCGTCATGGCGATCATCCCTGTACCTCCACCAGCAGTCACGAGCCGGATGGCCGTGAATTTTGCATATCTGGCATGTGGTGTCGATGTAGGGGGTGGGGGCACGGCGACGTCGACCATCAGAACGATAGCCATCATCGCCACGCATGTCCTGGCGCGAGTAGCCATGATCACCACGGCCGTAGTCACGGCCTTGCATGTCTTGGCGCGGGCCATGGTCATCTTGGCGCGGCTGAGAGTTGTAGTCACCGCGCCCGTAGTTGTAGTCGCGCCCGTAGTTGTAGTCGCGCCCGTAGTCGCCGCGATCACCGCGGCTGTAGTCACCGCGGTCACCGTGGCCATAGTCACCGCACTCGGTGCGCACGTCCTGGCGCGGCCGATCTTCAGGGCGTGGACGGTCGTCTTGGCGTGGGCGCCGATCATCTGGGCGTCGGTCATCAGGGCGGCCTCGCTGCTGAGGCACGCCTCCTCGCCGTGCAAGGTTCGCGGAGGAGACAAACTCCTGCCCCTCCTCAGGTTCTTGGCGAGCGTCGAAGGCACTCAGCTGGCTGAACAGATCTGCCAAGGTGGTGCCGGGGTTTGCGTTGATGGCTGCAACAAACGCATTGTAAGATTGATCAAGACCATGAAGGAGGTACCCGATCAGTTCATCGTCATCGAGAGGTTTTCCTGCCGCGGAAAGTTCCGACGCGAGAGCTTTCATCTTGGCGAAGTACTTGGCGGCGGTGAGGTTTGATTTCTTCGTGTCATTGAGGGCTGACCGCAAGCTTTGAATCCGCGATCTCGAAGGAGTGGAGATCATGGCAGTTATGGCAGCCCAAACTTCAGCAGAGGTGTCGAGGCCGGTGACATGTGCGAGCATGTCCGGCGAGAGCGAGTTCAAAATGAACCGCAACACTTGCTGGTCTCGTGAGATCCATGCGGTAAAGGCAGGGTTCTCGATCTTCGTTTTCTTCCCGGCTTCCTCCACCTCCAGCTCTTCTTCCGGTGCTTTTTCTTTCCCTTCAACGAGAGCCAGAATGTGGGCGCCACACAGCGCCGGCATCACGAGGGCCTTCCACCCGAGATAATTATCCCGAGTGAGCAGCTGGGTAGGAGGGGCTCCTAGTGCTGCGGCGAGAGACATCACCGATGAGGAGTGCGCCATTGCCGTACGGAGGGAGGGGAGGGCGGTGTGGTTTTCTGGTTTTTGGGTTTTGTTTTTCGGTGTAGATCGGTTTCCGGCGGCTAGGTCGAGGAAGAAGGAGGCTCTGATACCATATAGAATTATTGCACTAGCCATATAGACCAAAAGTCCAATCTGATGGAAAGGGGCTAGGCGTGCATTTATATTTCAACACTCCCCCTCACGTCTAGGCTATTTTAGTCATTAGCGTGAGTTTTGGTGCGGGCCGCAGAATCTTTTTTTCTTTGTTTTTAATATGCGTGAGCAGGGTCTCGAACTCGAGACCTCGTGGCTCTGATACCATATCAAACCTAGGGGGAGCGATAGCTCTCCGAGCCTCGCGTTACGTGTTAATATAGTGCGAAGGTGAGCCCCAGCGCAAGCGATTACATAGGAGGTCCACCTATACACGTACTCGACGGGTGGAGTACTTACTCCATACCTCTCATACGTATACGGGACAGAGGATTACATTGAGGGTTTAACATCACGCAGTTATCTGTTGCTTGCAACTTAGTGCCTAAGGGGGTTCGGATGATAACCTGAGGGTGGATTATTAGTCATAGATGCAGTTGGATTACGGTCTATGTATATTGTTGTAATGCCCGCACTAAATATCATAGTTGTCATAATGTCATGAATGTGCACTATGGTGCAACCTTTATTTGTCAATTGCCCAGCTGTAATTTGTTCACCCAACATGCTCTATTTTATGGAGAAAAACCCCTAGTGAACCTATGAACCCCGGTCCATTTTCCTATACTGTTAAACAAACCACCACAATTTCCTGATTTATTTGCTTACTACAAGCATACATTATTTTCCACACTATACGTCTAATCTTTGTTTTTAGCAAGACTGGTGAGATTGACAACCTCACTGTACCGTTGGGACAAAGTATTTTGGTTGTGTTGTGTGCAGGTTCCACGTTGTTGCTGACACCGGTGAGCCATCACCACCGTGAGTGGCACCAATCTTTCGAAGGTTCTCTTTCTCCTACTGGATTCATAACCTTGGTTCTTTACTAAGGGGAATTTCCTACCGTTGTGCTCATCACACCCTCCTCTTGGGGTATCCCAACACACACCATCAATCCCCTTTGAGGCGGGAATCGAATCATTTACAACAAGCTTGGGGAACACACCCACAACCAAATTGAGGGCTCCCAACAATCACCAAGAATCCAAGAGTAGCAATATTGGTCTAGGTTATCCACAAGGATCCCCTAGACTCAAATCCCTCAAGTGAATGAGGGAGAAATGAAGAACGACTTGGTGAAGATGTAGATCCGTGCCTTCTCCTGCAATCCTCCAAAGATCAACGAGTTTGGGTGGAAGAGTTGGGAGAGATATAAGATTTGGTGAGGTCAATAAATGCACATTAATGTCTTGGACGAACTAGAGATCTTAGGGAAGAAGGAGGGGTATTTATACCCCCTCCATAAATTTGGTCGTTGGAGTAGGAATCTTGAACAGACCGGATATTCCGGCTAGGCAAATTCCTTCAGATCTGAGAATTCGAGCAGCAGTTGACCTAAACCAGAATTTCTAGTTTCACCAAAATATCCGGTTGAAATTTCCGGTTACCACTAGAGCGTGGAGAATTCCAGACTTAGCCATTTCTTCGTGAAAATCTTCCCAGCCTGAATATCCGGTTGACATGGAAATTTCCAGTTGAAATTTCCGGTTACCACCAGAGTGTGGAGAATTCCATACTTAGCAATTTCTTCGTGAAAAACTTCCCAACCGGTATATCCGGTCGAGGTGGAAATTTCCGGCTACCTCCAGAGCCCATAGTGGTTTGGTCCTTAGTCAAATTCGGAGAAATCCACCACAACCAGAATTTCCGGTTACATTGGAATTTCCGGTTGCATTGGAATTTCCGGTTGAAATATCCGGTTACCACCGGGAACACCAGAGGTTGATCTACCTTCACCTTTTGCGGTGTTCGGTGCGAGAGAGTAATTAAACACCTGCACCACTTAACACCTTTGTAAATAATATCGTTAGTATTGTCAACTAACACACAAAACTATAGGGATTATGAAATGCACTTTCAATCTCCCCCTTTTGGTGTTAGAGGGCAATACTATGCTTTGCTAGGAAAGAAACAACAACATTATCATGTAAGTGATGACATTGGGAATTGCTCCCCCTACAAGTATGCATAGTCTAGTTTGCCTTTAAAAATGCAAGAACAACTTTCAGGAAAGTGATTTCCAAAGACATCGCAAAATGATACGAGAGACAAACAACTAGTATTGAGGTTGGAGATGAAATACTATACCTTGTGCAAGTAGGATATACGATGACAATACAGGTGCACAATATAAAATAACCTCAATAGATAGATAACCAATGGATCCACACACACATGGTCTCACAAACAATAATAACGTAGTCTTAAACCAACGAAAGAAAATAAGTTCGAAATGGTAATGAAATGGACACAAGCTCTAAGAGAATGATAAAAGAGCATGCTTATGCCCGGACCCATGCAAATATCTCGTAATCCTAATAAGCTATTCTCCCCCTTTGGAATCGAGACACCTAAAAGGAGAGGAGTAGTGATACTAACGTCCCATGACGAGCTAGGCACCGGAATCCGCCTCGAAGGACTCCCCATTAGACGTCTCTAAAAGTGCAAACGCACTTAAATCATCTTGTTTTGGATGTTTGTTAACAACACATGTATCCTCAAGTGTGTTGATGTTTTTCAGGGTCTAGTAATCATATTTTTATGGTGGTAATGAGTTTCAAAAAGGACAAAGATCAATTGTGGAACTTCTGCTAGAATTCCATTCCAGGACGAAGTTTTCGGTCTCCCAGACCGGAGTCTCCGGTATAAAGCTTATTCATGGATCAAATCCCTGCTGAGAGCCTGGTGTCACCCGTTGTACTCACTCCGGAAACTTACCGGAGAAACACCGGAGTCTTCGGTGTGAGTATGTTTTGCTGAAGAAACCGTGCTGTACTCGTGGTGTCACCCGCTGTACTCTGTCCGGAGATTTGCCGGAGACAGTTCGGAGTCTCCGGACCTACTTGCACTTGTATTGCACGCTCATCCACAGATAGTCTTTGTGCAAAGGAGTCAAGACTCAAGCATTGGTAACACCGGAGTCTCTGATATGGCGCAACAGAGTCTCTGAGCTGGTTGCTACCAAGAGGAAACTGAAGCTGGATGGTGTGGTGTCTCCCGCTGGAGCTACACCGGAGACTTACCAGATTCTGTCCGGAGTCTCCGGTATGAAGCCTGGCAAAAATCTCAGACCGGACTCTCCGGACTTTACATCGGAGTCTCCGGTGTGACTTTGGCAGAATTGTCTCCAACGGCTCTAAAAGTTATGAGGGGTATAAATACCCCCTCTCCTCCACCTACCTCCAGCTAGCTCGTCCAAAATAGATCCCACCATTGCTAGAGCTCACCCACCTTGCTAGATATCCCAATCCTTCCACCCAAAAGTGTTGATTTCTGGAGGATTGAAGGAGAAGGCCCCGATCTACGTCTTCACCAACCGAATCTCATTTCCCCCTCATTTGTTTGAGGGGAACTAGTCTAGGGTTTCCTCTTGCGGAGAACCTAGACATCTTGTCTCTCTTGGTGATTCTTTTTATTGTTGGGAGCCCCCAATTTGGTTGTGGGTGTGTTCCCCAAACTTGTTTGTAAAGGACTTGATTCCCACCTCAAAGGGGAAAAACTGCCGAAATGCTGCCACGGTAGCGGGGGCATTCATCCCGGTTCCTGTTAAGAACCGGGACGAATGATCCTGGCTAGGGGCTAGCATTAGCGTCCATGTGGACGACCCATTCATCCCGGTTCTTAACACAACCGGGACGAATGGGGGGGGGGGGGCATTTGTCCCGGCTGCCCATCCCGGTTGTGTAGCCGGGATAAATGACACTAAAAAACCGGGATAAAAGGGGAGAAGGGGTTTTCTACCAGTGCTAGTTCCTCTCCTTCGAATCCTGAAGCGAGATCCTCTCCCGCCCGTCCCAAACCAGCTCTCCACAGAACAAGTGGGATCTCACGCGCGATCGTGAGTGGAAAACCGCGAGCCAACGCTGGCTAGCCGTCGTTGCCGGTGACGGGCACGCTCTGGTCAGGCTCTCGCTCGCGGGTCGTTCATCTCGTCCTAATTTTCGTAGAGGTGATAAATTGAAGCTTGGGAAATAATATGTTTTATTTATTTCCATAAAATCGCTCTTACTCCATCTTTTTTTTGCCAGTTGAAGTATATAAGTTTTGATTGAAATCGAGCTGTATAAATTTTGACCGAATACATACAAATCAATATTAACATTCACACTACCGAATGCATACAATATGAAAGCATATTTCATGGTAACACTCATAATATCCATTTTATACGGATTTATATTTTATATACTTACCAAAACTTACAAATTTTGACACTAACATGGTGTGTATGGAGCTGTTTTTTTTTAGAACTCTGTTAGGAGCTGTAAAATCATTGAACTAAGAAAATAAACTATATCGAGGCAAATCATAAAATACGGCCCATCACAGGCCTTAATTCTTTGCAGATCAGGAAAGACCAGCCATCCAACATAGGATAATAAAAATGTTTCTCTTATGCAGGTCATCTACCGAGGTACGACTTTGATCCGTTCTTGGATGCCTTTGCAACGTGTGGAGCATCTTTCTCTATTCATGGAGGAGTGTACGCGGTTGGAGGATTCGCTCGAGCTATTTTTATCCTTTATGGATGACAACATAATCTTCGGATTGGTCCTCCAGTAGTTTAGGGGTCTTTAGAATTTCTCACGATGACATGTAATTCGCCTTTTTACGTTGTTTTTACAATTTATGGAGGTTTCTTTTTTACAATTTCTCACGATGACACTAACATGGTGTGTATGGAGCTTTTTTTTTTCTTTTGAGAACTCTATAAGGAGCTGTGAAATCATTGAACTGAGAAAATAAACTATATCGAGGCAAATCATAAAATACGGCCCATCACAGGCCCGAATTCTTTGCAGATCAGGAAGATCAGCCATCCAACAGAGAGGATGACCACCGGCCCGGAAAAAATCGATCTTGTCAAACCTAGTTGCATCTCCTGACTTCCTCGGAGCTAATCTGCGTCTCCCCACCTGCGGGTGCACCACGATGTTGCCATCGTTTCTAGCTCGGCCTCGCCCTCTGCTCTCCCATCTCTGTGGCCACGAGTGGTTCCCTTCCGTGGCTCGGCTAGGCCGCCATGCAGATCGGATCCCGTCGCGGAGTTACACCTTGTCCTCCTGTTTACCGCTACGGCGGCACCTACCCCAGGCAGCATCTCTACGTGGTGCTGGAGGATTGGAACAAAGGGTTCAGCATCCACAAGTTCGACCTGGAGGACGGTTCGGACGTGGGCGGCGATCTTGCCCTGCGGCCTCCCGTGCACCGTCATGAAAAACCGCAGCCCGGGAGATGGAACTTCGCGGCCATAGGCAACAAGATTGTCGCCGCGGGCCGGCTAAAATCCGAGGAGAAGGAGGCTGTAACCCTCATGTACGACACCCAGACGACGGGGCTGTCCATTATCCCTCGTCTCTCCACAGGGCTGCGTGACACTTGGACTTTGGCCACCGCCATGGACAAGACGCTCCTCGTGTTGGAGGCCAACTCAGAGAAACCGCGGTGGTGGAGTAGCCCACCGTACAACATACCTTGCATGCACCGCCTAGAAGACTTGCCCTTGCCCAATACCTACGGCTACGAGACGCGCTGGTCTTGGACCACCATCAAGTCACCGTCGCTTCCTTTCAGAGTCGCCGATGTGGAATCGAGTGCGCTGCATCCGGAGGTAGGAGGAGGGCGCACCCTCTTCGTGTCGACGGGCCACTGCGAGAGGAAACCATCAGACGACAGCTTGGAGCCAGGGAAAGAGGGCCCACAGAGCTATAGCGGGGGCAATTGCTCCTACATGCCGCATACCTTCTCCTACAACTCGGCGAGCGGCGAGTGGAAGAACCATGGCGAGTGGACGCTGCCGTTCTACGGCCAGGCGCACTACAACGCCGTGCTTGACGCGTGGGTTAGGCTCCACAAGGCGTATGAGGAGCAGACCTTCCGCCTCTTGGCAGATGGCTATGTCTGCTCGTGCGACGTCGTGCCTCCCGACGGGGAGTGGTACTGGAAGCTCTCTACGGAGAGGCTGTTCGACCCTGACGCAGCGCCAGAGCAGCACCTCGGCGCTACTCTCGTGTACATGGGTGACATGAGTTACTGCCTCGTCGAGGTCGTCGCGAGGCAGGAAATCTGCTATGGCGACCGTTATTTCGGGCACAAGTGCACACTCCGTCTCTCAACGTTTCGCCTCCAGTACGGCAAGAATGGTGAGCTTACAGTCACCGCTCCCAGGTCCGAGCGCTCTACGGATTCTTGCGATTTGATTCTACTGCTGAGGCTGTGGAGGTGCACGCGTTCTGGATGTGATCCAGGTGTATGTCATGCATGGTGGAGATTATGTGGAATTATTTACCTCCCAGGCCGGGGCCACCGCTACATACAGAGTTTCTAGAATACTTTCATATGATTTTTTTGTAGAAATATTAACGGATTTGCTATTTCTCGGGTGCCTGAGATTTGCTTATGTCTCGATCGACATATACAGCCGTTCATTTTCGCGCCAAGATTAGTGCATATTTGCCCTTTTATGCCGGTACGAATAGAAAAAAAATCTAACGGTGACTCGAACACACGACCTGAACATGGCTGCGTGCCGCTGCTAACCACCCTTCCGCGAGACTTCTTATGCACATGATATGGTTATATTCTCAAGCAAAGCTTAACTACAAATAGAAATATTTAACGGCTTTTCTCAAGTTATTTTTTTTCACTTTTTTGTGACTATTTTTTCATTCTTGTTTTTATTGATGTCTTGTTTTTTTTTTTACGCATTTCTTTCCTAATATGTACATGTTCAGATTTCATCAAAATGTAGTTGAAGTTTTCCATTCAGATAAATACAACTAGATCCAAGTTACGGTTTTTCACTCGAAATTGTTCAACTACGAACAAGGTGCACTTATCTATGCTGAAATATGCAACTTCGAGTTGTACTTTTTCACTCGGATATGTGCAACTAAATCACAACTGTACTTTTTGTAATCGAAAATGTATCGTTAGATCTGAGTTGCACTTTTCCAATCGCATGTGTAACGAGGCCACAGTTTTCAGATGAAGGTACAGATCCCCTCTTCTCCCAATGCTTTGGATTCACGGACCAAAAAAAAGTAAGGAGCTCCTCATTAGAGGACACCTTTTCACTCGAAAATGTGCAACTACTTTCAAGCTGCACATTTTCACTCGAAAATATGTAACTGATCCTAGTTGCACATTTCTACTCGGATTATCCTAGTTGCACATTTTTACTCGCATTTGTGCAACTAGGTTCAACTTGCACATTTTCTAGTTATGCCATAGTTGCACTCTTTCACTAAATTAGGTGCAATTATGTGCTAGTTGCATCTTTCCACTTAGAAATGTGCAACTTTATCCTAATTGCACATTTCAACTTGAGTTTATGCAACTAGGTGCAAGTTGCACTTTTTCACTCGAATTTGTGCGACTATGTACAAATTACACCTTTCACTTGAAAATGTAAAATTATGTTCTAGTTGCAATTTTCCACTAGAAAATGTGAAACTATATCTTAGTTGTACCTTTTGACGCATAAATGTGTAACTAGGTCCGAGTTGCACATGTCCACTAAAAAATATGCAACTAGGCCAAAGTTGCACACTTTCCACCAAAAAATGTGCAACTAGGTCTAAATTGTACAGAAAATTTCTAATTTCTAGCTAAGTACCGCCTGATTTTCACTTAGCTATTGGCTGATCCCTACATGGATGGTTCATGCGCCACATCCACTTGCCGGCTGAAGTGGTACGGAGAAAAATAAAATAAGCGGAACAACTTACACAAACCATACAAGGCATAACGTGCACAGGGCCGATCGGCTTTGGTTAGCGAAAAAAAAAATCGACCGAGACGTAACATAATCTCGGTCAACTGATGCATAGCCGCTCTCAAATATTAATTGAGGTTCATATTTCTATAGAAGAAATCTGGAATAAGATTCAGCACATACACACAATTTGCTTCAAGTCAAACCTGTATATACATACGATCGAGAACCCAGTTCGGTGCTTCCTTGTTGTATGCATGGCCATGCCTTTGTACCCAAAGACCGAACATTCTAGCTCTATGGGATGTTTCATGATGTTTGCAATCTAAAACGGAATATAACTGGCCGATGCTGAAAACTCTGTAGATGAGTTATGGTTGAGGGTAGCGCACAACACCAAACTAGGGCCGGCTCTTGTATATTATATAGTATAGGGTAATTACAGAGAGATACAATACAGGTAAAATTACAACTCGGAGTCCTACTACAATACATATTTATCACCCTCCCTCAATCTCAAACGAACCTCGAAGGTTGAGATTGCGTCGACATGCTTCAAACAATGGCAGCCGAAGAGGCTTGGTGAAGATATGATCTGCCAACTGATCCTTGGAGGAAATGAATCATATCTGAGCAAGTCGTTCTCGAACAAACTGGAAATCAACCTCAATATGCTTAGTGCGAGCATGAAAAAATGGGTTGGAAGAAAGAAAAGTTACTCCAATATTATCACACCATAGTATAGGTAGACACTTCTGAGTTACTCCAAGTTCAACAAGTAGAGGTTGCACCCAAATGTGTTCTACGGTAGCTTTAGCAAGTGCCTTGTATTCAGACTCTGTACTAGTGCGAGAAACCGTAGCATGTTTTCTAGCACTACATGATACTAGATTACCACCATAGAAGATGGCAAAACCCCCCGTTGATCGGCGGTCATTAGAATTCCTAGCCCAATCTGCATCCGAAAACGCGGATAGAAGATCTGGGGTTGTGGTAGAAGGTCGAAGTAGCAAGCCATGGGATAAAGTTCCCTTCACATAACATAGAATATGTTTGACCGTCGACCAATGAGTTATGTGGATACTACCACTAGTGGAAAACAGGGCTTAAGCCCCGGTTGGTAAGGGACTAATGCCCCGGCCTCCCAACCGGGTTTCTCAAACCCAGGCTAAAGACTCCCTTATGACCCGGTTGGGTTACCAACCGGGGTAAAAGGAGCGCCCTACGTGGGCTCTGCAGCGCGAGCATCCTGGCACCCTTTTACCCCGGTTGGTAACACCGACCGGGGCAAAAGGTTTTTTTTTTCTTTTTTTTAGCTGTTTTCGTGTCCTCTCTGCTAGACTAGAAATTCCATATATTCTTATATGTTTTCCTGTTCTCTCCACTAAACGTTTATATTAAGAAAGATAATAAATTATCGCACAAAAGCACAGATGAAAACGAATACGAATAACATAAATATATAGTCTGTCATGAATACAAATATTGTTCGACACAAGACATAATTAAACATAGTTCGACATAAAACATAAGCACGTAAGTCTAGATCAACATAAACATATATACTACACATCGGCGTCGGAGGGAGCCTTGCCCTTGCTCTCGGCGTCGGAGGCAGCCTTGCTCGGGCTAGACTTGCCGGAGTCAGACTCGGAGTCGGAGCTGCTCTGAGACGAGCTATCCTTGCAGCAAATGGGACGGACTAAGGTGCCGTCAAAGATCTTCACCTCCAGCACGTGGGCCTCCTTGTCCTGGTAGTACCTGAATGTGAGCATGTGGCCCGCATTTAGCTTGTGCATGCGCGCGAACTGCCCCCACCCATAGCGCAGGTAGACATCATCGCCACGTCGCTGCAGGACAACGCGCACGGGCCCGTTGTCACAACACTCCAACCGGAGGGTGAAACTATGGGGCCCGCCCTTGCGCCCGAGGATGATCGTCGATATCTTCTGTGGAAGACGGAGCCTGTTCTCCTCTGGGTTGAACATGTGGACGTAGAACTCCGGTAGCCGGAGACGACCGTCCTCCTCCTCCTCCTCCTCCTCCTCCGCCTCCTCCTACTCCGCCGCAGCAACAGCGCGACGCCGTTTACCGCGTGTTGACCCCTTTGCACCGCGCTTTGACCCCCTTGCAGAGCAGCACCTCGGTGCTACTCTCGTTTACACGGGTGACATGAGTTACTGCCTCGTCGAGGTCGTCGCGAGGCAGCAAATCTGCTATGGCGACCGTTATTTCGGGCACAAGTGCACACTCCGTCTCTCAACGTTTCGCCTCCAGTACGGCAAGAATGGCTAGCTTACAGTCACCGCGCCCAGGTCCGAACGCTCCTACCGATTCTTGCGATTTGATTCTACTGCTGAGGGTGTGGAGGTGCATGCGTTCTGGATGTGATCCAGGTGTATGGCATGCATGGTGGAGATTATGTGGAATTATTTACCTCACAGGCCGGGGCCAACCGCTACATACAGAGTTTCGAGAATACTTTCATAGATATTTTTTTGTAGAAATATTAATTGAGGTTCATAATTCTATCACTACACACAATTTGCTTTAAGTCGACCTATCACTAGTAGAAAAAGAGCCTATAGTACCGGTTTCAGAGGGATATTAGTATCGGTTGGACAACCCGTACTAATTAATCGGTACTAAAGACCCCCCACCTTTAGTACCGCTTTCTTACGAATAGGTACTAAACGTGCTGGAGACCTTTGGTACCGGTTCGTAACACGAACCGGTACCAAAAGGTTGGGAGGCTAAACACTGGTTCAAAATAATTTGTTTATTTTTTAAAAAAAATAAAACGATATTTTTTTAAAAATTTCTTTTTCCAAGTATTTTTTTGAACTTTTTTAAATCCTATTCCCCAATTTTGCAGTTAGCCACATACTTAATCTCTGATTAAACAATTAATATGTTCAACATAATTAATTTAGTCAAGCTTACCATTCGGTCACCCATCGTGAAATTCCTCCAGCCCAAGCACGCATAACATTTGAGTTTCTTCCAAACTAGATTCCAAATGAGATGTTAGAACTTACTGATATTATTATGATATCAATCATATTAACCCGTGGGGCATGGTGTTAAACCTTTTTATTGTTCAATTTAATTTTTTTTTGAATAAATAACACTGATTACATAATAATCTTTTTGAATAAATAACAACACAATACTTTATTTTTTTAATATGGAATAATTCATATCTTTAAATCCGTAAATCAAAATTTGACAAATAAAATGTCTAACTCGATTAGAAAAATTAAAGGAATTCAAATATGACATTCATATCATAGAAACATCGATGGTTTAAGAAAATTTGAACTCTTTCGATGAATAGTCTTGGTGGCCATTTTGACAGTTTCTGTCGATTCAGCTGGAAACGGGTCAAATTTGAACTGCAATTGCCTCGTAGTTTGCTGATGATCTTTTGGCAAAACTCATTTTTAGATACACAACTACCTATTTCATAAGAGATACACCAAGAGTTCCTAAATATTCAAACCCTAGATACGAGCGGTCATGCCCGCCGTCTTGACTTTTTCGCGAAGCCATCTTAGAAAATTTAAAAAAACCAAAATGATGCAAGACCTTCATGCGGTGTCATTATATATGTCCAAGTATCCACCAAAAATAGTAAACTTGGAATACGACTGTTGTATTGAAAATATGTTCACATAAATGAGCTATCTCCTACGAACATTCTAGGATTCCGGGCCAAATGACGCGTGTTATGGCCAAATCCATGGCATAGTTTGTTGAAATGTGCCCATATTCAACACAAACATGCATCTTGGAAGTGCGGACAATGTTGACCGATAAAGTTTTCCTTTTCACTGAATAAAAAAATCATTTTCTATTTTTCGAGTGTCAAAAATGGTTTCTTTTTGTGAAGAGCCAGCTAAGAATATGTTGCAAAACTTGGTAGATGCATTTTTTGAAAATACTAGACCATGTTATATGCATAAATAACCAATTTGTTTCCGATGAAAAGGTTTCCATCCACCTTTTCTAAAAAACACAAGTTTCTGCCGATTAATTTGGGAACGGGTCAAATTTGAACTACAGGTGCCTCGTAGTTTGCTGATGATTTTTGGGAAGAAATCATTTTTATGTACATAACTACCTATTTTATCAGAGATACACCAAGAGTTTTTCAATATTCAACCCCTAGCTACAAACGGTCATGGCCGTCGTCTTGACTTTTTACTGAAACCGGCTTAGAAAATTCCAGAATTTTTTTAAAACCTCAAAATGATGCAAGACCTTCGCGTGGTGTTATTATATATGACCTAGTATCCACCAAAATTAATAAACTTGGAGTACGACAGTTGTGTTAAAAATATGTTCACATAAATGAGCTATCTCTACGAACATTTTAGGGTTCGAGGCTAAATGAAGGGTATTATGAACAAACCCATGCCATAGTTTGTTGAAATGTGCCCATATTACACACAAACATGCATCTTGGAAGAACGCACAATGTTGACGAACAAAATTTTCCTTTTCATTGAATAAAAAATCATTTTCTATTTTTCGAGTGTCCAAAATGGTTTTTTTTTGTGAAGGACTAACAAGAATATGTTGCAAAACTTGGGAGCTCCATTTTTTTCAAGTACTAGATTATATTATATGCACAAATAAAAAAATTTCTCCTATGAAAAGGTTTCCATCCACCTCTTTCATAAAACACAAGTTGTTGCCGATTAAGAGGGAAACAGGTCAAATTTGAACTACATGTGCCTCGTAGTTTGCTTATGATTTTTGGAAAAAATCATTTTTCGGTACAAAACAACCTATTTAATCAGAGATACACCAAGAGTTTCTCAATATTCAACTCATAGCTACGAATGGGCATGCCCTCCGTCTTAACTTTTTCGTGAAACAGGCTTATAAAATTCCAGAAAATTTAAAAAACCCCAAAATGATGCAAGACCTTCACGCGGTGTCATTACATATGTCCTAGTATCCACCAAACATAATAAACTTGGAATACGACAGTTGTGTTGAAAATGTGCTCACATAAATGACTATCTCCTCCGAACATTCTAGGATTCCGGGTCAAATAGCGGGTGTTATGGCCAAATCCATGGCATAGTTTGTTGAAATGTGCCTATATTACACACAAACATGCATCTTGGAAGAACGGACAATGTTGACGGAGAAAGTTTTTCTTTCATTGAATAAAAAACCATTTTATATTTTCCGAGTGTCAAATGTTTTTTTTTGTGAAGGACCAACCAAGAATATGTTGCAAAACTTGGGAGCTGCATATTTAGAAAATAATAGACCATGTTATATGCATACATAACCAATTTGTTGCCTATAAAAAGGTTTCCATTCACCTCTTATAAAAAGTTTCTGCTGATTAAGCGGGAAACGGGTCAAATTTGAACTACAGGTGCCTCGTAGTTTGCTCATGATTTTTGGCAAAAATGAATTTTAGATACACCACTACCTATTTTTTCACAGATACACCGAGAGTTTCTCAATATTCAACCCCTAGCTACGAACGGTCATGCCCGCCGTCTTGAATTTTTCCTGAAAACCGCTTAGAAAATTCCTGAAAATTTAAAAAAAACCCCAAAATGATGCAAGACCTTCACATGGTGTCATTATATATATCCTAGTATCCACCAAAAAATAATAAACTTGGAATACGACAGTTGTGTTGAAAATTGTGCTCACATAAATGAGCTATTTCCTCGAACATTCCAGGTTCCGGGCCAAATGACGGGTGTTATGGCCAAATCCATGGCATAGTTTGTTGAAATGTGCACATATTCCAAACAAACATGCATCTTGGAAGCACGGACAATGTTGACGGAGAAAATTTTCCTTTTCACTTAATAAAAAACCATTTTATATTTTGCGAGTGTCAAAAAATGGTCCTTTTTTGTGGAGGACCAGCCAAAAATATGTTGCGAAACTTGGGAGCTGCATTTGTTAAAAATACTAGACCATGTTATATGCATAAATAATTAATTTTTTGTCTATGAAAAATTTCCATACACCTCTTTTAAAAACGGGTCAAATTTAAACTACAGGTGCCTCGTAGTTTTCTCATGATTTTTGGCAAAAATCATTTTTAGGTACACAACTACCTATTTCATCTGTGATACACCAAGAGTTTCACAGTATTCAACCTCTAGGTACGAACGGTCATGCCCGCCGTATTGAATTTTTCCTCAAACCGGCTTAGAAAACACCAGAAAATTTTAAAAACCCCAAAATGATGCAAGACATAGGTTTTGGTTGGATTCAGACGCCCCAGAGACCTCTCTGACGAAACCGTGTTAACTCATTATTGTTAGTTCCATTCTTTATCATGAATGTTTTTGAATAATGTAGCTTTAACAAGTATGCATGATAATTTAGATATGTTTCTCGTTTTTTAAACGAGCTAAAGAACGTCGAAATTCAAGTTCAAATGCAAAAATTATGTTCAAAACGATGATTAAGTCAAAACAATAGAGAGCTAGCTTGGCCGGGTTGAAGAAACAGGCTAGAAAAACCTTTAGTAACGGTTCGTGATAAGAACCAGTACTAAAGGTGCAGCGCCGGCCCCACCTCCGCAATAAATTTGACGTGAAACCCTATAGTACCAGTTCGTATCACGAACCGGTACTAAAGACCCCAAACGAACCAGTGGTAAAGGTTTTTGGTGCCCTGAGCTCTGGAACCGGTACTAATGCTACCTTTAGTACCGGTTCGTAATGGAATCGAGAACCCAGTTCGGTGCTTCCTTGTTGTAGGCATGGCCATGCCTTTATCCCCAAAGACCGAATATTCTAGCTCTATGGGATGTTTCATGATGTTTGCAATATAAAATGGAAGATAACTGGCCGTGAATTACCTGACGATACTCCTGTTTTCATTCGTTACTAGATCATGATGATGATGTTGCTCCATCAATCTATTTTGAATATAGAATGTACGAAATTAGTGAAAGTGAAAATTGTCATTAAGAAATTTATTTATATTCATTAGTAGTGTAACAAACTCCACATTAGTCTCACAATACCATTTTCTTGATTGATGTTGGATGCTTGCATCCTCCCAACAAATCAACACATACGTACGAGGGTCCGTAATACCACAAGAATGGAAAATTAAGGCCTTTGATATGTTGCATCAGTAAAAACAAGGATTCAAGATTCAAACTGATCATGTGAACTTTTTTTTTCAAATAAATCCACCCTTTGAGAGGGAATTTTAGATCTATGCTTAACTGACATCAGCATTCTCACCTGAGAGTAGAGGGATTTAAAGAGGACAGACCAATCAATGTCTATCAGAACACCAAGGATAGATGCTACCTGTGCAAACATCGTAGAAGCACACAACTTGGGGGTATGCCCTTCACCCACGGCTCATCAAGGTAGCCATATTCCTTAACATCACCATCCCAGCAAGTGATCTTTATAGTGATTCCTTCTTTCTTAATGTCAAACGCTGGGAACTCACTCAAATCAGAGACTTTCTTCTAAGGAGGGAACCTGACCAGGAAAGTGTTTGTATCCAGCTCTCTAATCTGCCACAACCATGGTCTGTCCTTACATAAAATTGAATTTTAGTTAGCTTCAAGCTCCACCAGGGAAAAGGAACCTTTCTTTACATTGATAACACCACAATTAGCAAAGTTCAGCCATCTAGGTGAGTCTGCATCAGGAACGTCAATGTGAAAGAAACCCAGACCAGGATTTCCACTCCCAAAATAATCCGCAGTAGGGTGTTCTTTGTACCACTATGGACATGTTGCAAATGAAGCAAACCTAAGGCTTAACATAGTTTCCAACAAAGTGTCCTGGTTCGTCGCAATTGAAACAAATAATATTACTGTATCTAGGGTCAAGAATCTGCTCAGGCACAACCGGAACTTCAGATCCGTTCGATCAGTGGTTCTCGAGCGTGTGAATCCCACCAGTCAGGAAGAATCACACGGATTGTGTGTTTTCTTTCTAGTTCTTGTGAGTCGTTGGATCAGGGGTGTGTTTCTTTCAAACTATTCTGAGTCGTTCGATCAGTGGTTCTCGAGCGTCTGAATCCCACCAATGAGGAAGAATCACACGGATCGTGTGTTTCTTTCTACCTCTTGTGAGCCGTCGGATCAGGGGTGTGTTTTATTATAACTCTTCTGAGCCGTTTGATTGATACTAGCACACTCACTTTGTGAGCCACATGACCCTATATATAGCCTACCTCTCGGCTTCCCTGCATACATCTTTCAGTTCATCGACCGAATACAAATCATCTGGATTTGCCAGCATACGTCCGACCGTGCATTTGATAAGCATATATGAACTCAGGAGCCACGGTCGGGGAGTATGCTGGCGATACCGAATCGTTTGCTTCTGGGTCGTCAAGAGGGAATGACCAGCACCAAATTGGCGGATCCTTATGGGCCATGCATTGCGTGGTGCAAGTTTACCAATGACGACTTCGTTTGTTGGTTGTCTCATTTTTTTCACTTCACGGACCTCTGAATCCTGATGGATATAAAACCAAGGGGTCATCCAACGGAAGTTACATTCAAACCATTGGTTAACCTATACCGGGGTGATCCAATTTGTCTCTCACCTGCCTGTTCTGGCTGTCAAGCCGACTTTGAAATGGAAGCTTGTAAGTTGGAAGGTGCTCAAGATAGGCTTCCGATGCTGATGAAACATCTTGGGAAGGAGAAAAACAGAATACAGCGCGTGCCACCAATAACATTATACAATTGCAAATATATGATGCTATAGTTAATTATACACGGCAAAAACTAGATTTTAGAATGCTAAAACAATTTACACGTCTCAAGATTTTGAATACACAGTCAAGCCGACTTTGAAATGGAAGCTGGAAGTTGGAAGCTTAAGGAGAAAAACAGAATACAGCGCGCGCCACCAATAACGTACGGGGCCAGAACCAAATACGAACTGAGAGACAAATTGGTCCGACCACCAAGCACAAGACACACAAACGGGCATAGAGACTATGTTTTTTGCATGATGCAAAGAAAAAGTGCAGGTGCTCTTCATATTTGTTAGGTAATTACTAAGCTGCAACAGAACAATTTTTTTATTAAGTTCATAAGTCTGACTTAAGGCATGTATGTTCTTCTAAAACCTTATTATTCTAGTTTTCTTAGCAATTAGATTGCAAGCTAAAGTTGTGACATCGACGAAACAGGCTTTCGCCCCGCTTTATAAATAAAGCCACAACGGCACAACCGATACAAAGTGTTGGGTTACCCTCTTACAAAGCACATCAAAAGATACACAGAGAAAACACCGGAAGCCAAACTCTCCACCGATGACGAAGGGACTAATACTATAGCTACCGGAACTCCACGATAAAGCCTCCAAGAAGGGAACGACCCCTACCGCCGCCAATGTCGAGACCGACGGTCTAGGTTTTCACCCGGAGTCCGGACACGGAAAAAGTATCCTCAACAGCGCCCCCAAGAGGGTTACGACACCCGCAGGCATCGCCGCCGTCGGCGCCGGAGCGCTGGGCTTTCGCCCGGAAAACCTTTGCCTCGTCTAGTAACTCAGATCGCCCCCGTCATCGAGTCCGGCCCCCAACCCACGATCTGGGAGCTACCAACACCGAAGTCGTTAGCACCAAGGACACATGCCATCCGCTTCCCGCCAGCCACCTAGTCCAGGAAGGGACCATCACCACCGCAACGTCGCTCGCAGTCCACCTTCCAGGGCCACCGCCCCGGCTTACGCGACCTCAACCTGAGGAACCAACATCACGGTAACGCAAGGACATCGTGTCGGGTGGGAACACTGACGGCCGATCCAGGCCCGCGAGGGAGAGCGCCGCCGCAACCGATAAGAGGAGATCCCGTCCTCCACCGCCAAAAGCGGTCGCCGACCGGACGTAGCAGCAGGGCCGGTCAGGCCCAGATCAGGCCCGAATCACGTTCAGGCCCCGCTCTCCTCCGACGTTTGACTTCATTTCCACCATGCCTCGATTACATCCAAAATGCTGGCACCTTAAGATGTTGGTGAAACCTAGAGAAGAGGTAGGAGCGCTCAGGCCGGCGGTCGGTAACTAGGAGCTCGCCTTTCTTGCCGTACTTGAGGCGGAATCTGGCCACACGAATCACACACTTGTCATAAACATTGCCGCAATGCCACTCACGCGGGATGATCTCCACGAGGAAATAGTTGCTATCACCCATGTACAGAAGGCTGGCAATGGGGAATGATGCGTGGCGGTTCAGTAAACCCTCCGCGGAGAGTTTCCACGCAGGCTGCACGGGGCTCCCGTCCGGGGACGCAACGTCACACGAGCAGAAAAAAAATGTTTAATCGGGGCTGTGTACGGATCTGCTACGGATGATTGAGTTCGATCCAGAAGCTATGCGTCCCTGCTCTTGAATCTTATTTGATTCATGGTATGCCGATGCAAGGTGGGCACCTCTCACTGCTTGCCTCTGTTCAAGCCCGACATCTCCTGGAGTTTGCACTTTGTCTGACAGTAGTCTATTTTGCTCAGGTTCAGGAGCTCCTCCAAGACTGCTGATTGATGGTCTCACCAATTGTATCTGGCCATGGTATAACCTTGGACGATAAAATTGCATGCATGGTATTGGTACCCGGCCTTTGGTTATCTGGTGATTGATTTGCACACCACCTACTTATGCTTGGTCTCATATCATCCTGAAGCCATGTAGATTACAGTCAGCAAGTAATTCACGTTGTAGTTCTGCTACAATGGCCTCTACAATTTAAGGTTTTAGGTAACTGTATGCTTTAAGTTCTGCGATCCATGTGCTTAAATGAGAATTAGGAGTAGTAAACATTAGTATGCTTAGAGCAGTCCCGATGCATTGTGCGTCCAAAATTGTATCTTAGGAGATTAAATCCTAGGTGGCATGGTTTATATACAGTCCATGCTGGAGCATTGGGACGGTCAAGATTAAGAAAAAAATAGTTCGCTATCCGGGAGACGTGTTATTAATACGTTAATCTCATTTGCACATCTTGAAAGTGATAATCATAGCACAATAATATGCGAATATCTGTGAAAACAGCGACAGTTTCGGTATGGTATATTCAACAATGGAATTTATGGTTCTTTCGGTTCCAAACAAAATTGTTTCTACTTGGACTATTTTGCACGTGTAGGTATGACTTATGAGAGGACGAGTTCAACAACTGCCCATTCAAGGCCTCAAGCTCCAGTTTCTGCTATAGAGCTTGGACTTTATAAGCATATGTAATCAATTACAAGCTTAAACCCTTTGCTTTGTACAGTCTTAGTTAACAGAAAATGAATTGCTCCTAGATAGAGGTTTTGTTTATAATTTGGTCAACGGAATATTGATTATATAGAGGTTTGCTGCATATATGAAATCTGATTGTCCATGTCAATTTTACAGTGAAGATGCTTATGCAGTGCACCACTACAGTGGAGGTGGTGCCCGGCCAAGTGGTGAAACCCAAACTAGCACAGCTGAAATTCGAATTAATTGCCTTTGATTTAGGGACTAGCTATATAGTTATTATATTTTTAGTTCTTATCATTTATGTCCACTTCTGTTCCGGAAGGATGATAAATTCTTGCTCATCGCATTTTCTTTTCAAGAATTTACTTTTAAAATAGAAAATAGAGGGTGGTTCATTTTTTATCTTTGGCAATTAGATATAAATATGAATTCTAGCTTTTTAAAAACTTATGATGTCCAATTTACTCGCAAGGCTTGTACGTTGTCGGAAGATGCTCACATACTTTGATTAAAAATAGCACTCTTCCTCTTTGAGAACAAATTTTGACGGAGTTATTCAATGTGCCAGTTATACTATTGTTCTCATGTGACTACTGTATCTGCTTTACTTAAATGGAATCCAATACATCATGTGGCATTGTTCAAACTGTCATAAATATGTTGAATGGTCAATTATTTCTGTACATAAGTATACGGATGTTTTGTTTTGAGAGTGACATGCGTGGGATGGTGAAGCGGGGGTAGAGGAGGAATACACCACGTTCTCTTCTTTCAAGATAAGGGTAAAAAAGAAGGTGTCAGGTGAAAGCTAAAAACACTTGTAAAATAAGACGATGATGGATACATTTATCGTCCGTGGGAACGCAGGGGCATTCAGCTAGTGTTGAATAGAGTTTGATGTTGCTTTTTGTGGCCCCTGTTATATGCACCCTGTTGTCATTGCCTACAGATTGCCATCACAGTTATTTTTTTTTTCACCGGGTGCGGATTGCCTTCCTGGTTATTTCCGTGTGGCTGCCTGTTGGGGATCAATTTGGATCTGAGGTGTTTGGAGGCGGTGGATTCTTGGCGTTGTTGCGTGGTGATGCTGCCATGTTTGGCTCGGCAGGGAGAAAATTGCCGGTTGTCGACGCCGCTCCCACTGGCGACTACCTGGCGGACAACACCGGATGGAGGTGTTGGCTGCGGGCCAGGACACGGATGTGGAGGAGCGAGCCTCTCGCTAGTGTTGGGGCGCTAGCTTTTGGTGGCGGCATTGAGCATGGCATGAAGAACATAGGGGAGGAAGGTGGACAAGGAGGACGGGTGTTGGGGAAGGAGGGCCGATGGCGGCGGGAATTGGTCGTGCGCATGCCTCTTTTTCGGTATGCTGGGGCTGTGTGCTGTTCTTGAGCGTGCCGGCCGGGCCAGTACGATCCGCTGCTGGGTGGCGCCGCTACTGGCCGGAGTTGGTGTCGACGATTGGTCCTACGACCTCGAGGTCTGTTTCTCTATTTATTCCTCTTTGTTTTCTTTGGTTCTTTCTCCGTTTATGCTCCAGTGTTGTTTATTTGTGCCTTTTTTGTGCGCAGTTTGTAACATGGAGCTGCTGGATGGTGCTGTTGTTCATCTCGATGCTAATGCGCTATGTCATTCTTTAAGGATTTTGGTTTTCTCATGTATTCACACGACGTAGGTCATTTAAAAGGTTACGTAGAGGAACATAATTTCACTGCAGATTCATGTGTGTGGTTCTCTGGTGTGAGTGTAATTGAACTTAAAAATTGGAGTGATCTTGACAGTACCAGCCTGATTCCACTCACTGTCTACTTGATAGAAAACTACTACTAGAACTTGTAATACTTTCCATTCATCTTACTGTCTATTTGAAAGAAGAGTACATTGGTTATTAATTTGTTGTCGACGAAAGAACTTGTCGTTGCCTCTGGAATCCTAGAACTATCCGTTCGTATGATTTCCTTTGTCGTAATTATTTCTTGAAAACAAAATTTATCTGATGCACTATTTCCTTTTGTGTAGCTATAACAAGACAGTTCGGCATCACGCAGGCTTAAGGCACCGAGGCACTCCATGTAGATTTACTTGCCTTTCAAAACCTGATTATCTATATAGGAAATGCCGTTACTCTACACTACAATGTCGTCATGAAACCTTGGCTTGATTTGGGTACAAAAGATTATAAGAGCTACTGAACAAAGTAGTATATGACTAATGGGAAGAGGTTCATGGCAGAATGCAATATACATTAGCAGTAACAGAATGAGATCTAAGATGCACTGCATAATCTGCATTGGTGGGAATTTAGAGCAGCAAACATCATGAACTTTCTTCGGTCAAGAAATCTTTATAAGGTAAACTTGCTTAGGCAATATTTATAAGATAAACCTCCAGGATGGCATCGCGTCCATGCTAGAAAGGAAAATACGCTGAAATGTTTCCGGGCCCAAAAGTTAGCAGCACCAACATGAAACCAGCTTGTTATAGTCAGATGAGTCTTTTATTGCAGCTTGGAACTGCCAAAGTGTAGTTAATGTCTGATCGTTTTTGGTACAACTTCTTTTGTGCTATTCGTTTTTCCATTTCTGCAAGAGATACATGGAGGCATGCCAATACTGAGTGCCCATGGAAACAAAAAACGCATGCAAACACTTGCCATATAGCCATCTAGCTCGCTTGCCCAAACCGCCACATAGACGCCACAGATGTGGATATTGCGCTGATGGACAACAACGACCTGCTCCCTCGCCGTTTTGCAGTTATCTGTTGTGCTCAACAATATCGCTAATACCGCATTCAATCCTGATCAAGCCGCCGACAAATGCGACACAACAGCCACACTTTGTGACAACGCTCAACAGGTGGCGCGGCGAAGCGCGCATGTCTGTCTAGTTTATAATAGAGGTAACTTGGGTTACAATTCAGGGGCATAGTTAGAATATCTACAACTATACAATATGTCTAACAACCTCCCTCAATCTTAGTTGTGTTAACCAGACTAAGATTGCGCCTACATGCCTCAAACAATGGTAGAGACGGCGGTTTAGTGAAGATTCAGCTCGCTGGTCCAGTGCTCCAGTGAGTGTAGGGCTTGATCAGTAGCCCTCTTTTGGTGTGCTTGATAGAAGAGATGGAGAGAGTGAGAGCTGTAAGAGCAGCAGCCTAAACTGATCAGAATTAGTGGTGTGATCCACTTTCTCTTCTCTCCCCTTTTCCTTACATATGAACTTTGCTTGCACTGTGCATTGGGACACCGTGAGAGGTTTTGCATGACTTGCAAAAATAATGAATGCGTATTCTGAACAATACTATAATTAATTGCTTCAAGACTTTTTTTTAAGAACTCAAAAACGTTTTGTTTGCTAACTGCAGAACAGCATATAAGTTTCACAACTTCATAGACTCCACAAACTTTTTCTCTCTCGATAAAGCACTGAACAAGCATATATATAAGTCCAACAAGTTCATCCACTAACACTCGGCGCCATGCCCCATTGATGCATCTAGAATGCCCGCACAATAAAGTCCTCATCGTATTTTGAAAATGGGTAGAAGCGATCAGGCCGGAGCTTGGTGGTTGCGAGCTGACCCTTCTTGGTGTACCTAAGGCGGAAGGTCGCTAAACGGATCACACACTTGCCCTTGTTTCCGCGCTGCCAGCTCTTGAACTTGTCAAGTTCCGAGAGCTCGACAAGGCAATACGTGCTGTCACCACCCATGTACACAAGATTAGCACAGGACGTGCTAGGATCGAATAGTCTCTCATTGCATACCTTCCAAGCTAGTCGCCTGCAGGGGCTCAAGGTGAGAGACGGGACATCGCAGGTGCAGATGTAACCGTCCGGCGAGTCGTATCCATGTTCCTTGCGGAGCCCGACCCACACGTCGAGTTCCTTGTCGTAGTGGGCTTGGCCACAGAATGGAAGCTTCCGCTTGCCATGGTCCTTCCACTCGCCACTCACCGTGTCATAGGAGCAGGTGCGGGTGGTGCGGGAGCGGCCCAAGGGATTCCGGTCCACCGGTAAGTCCTCCGACGTTAATTCCTTGTGGAACCGATCCACGGACACAAAAATGGTGCGCCCTCCTCCTTCCGGGTGCACCGCGACGGACTTGAAATGGGACATGAAGAAAGGGGCCGGTGACAAAAGGCTGCTCCAGGACCAGCGATCCCCGTCTCTCCACTCGTCACGGTCACTAGGTATTGCTTCTTCGAGGCGGTGCATACCTCCTTCGCTCCGCCACCAAGGCACGCTCAAGTCGGTCCTCCCGTACACGTGCAGGCCTTTCCCGGTAGCCATGGCGAAACGCCACGGGCCCTGTAACGTCGGCGGGAGACCGGGGACCATGTATAGCGCCGCCGTCTCCGTGTCGTACACGTGGGCGATGTAATCACCCTTCTGCATTAGCTGGCCTGCGGCGACGATCTTGCTGCCCACGGCGGCGAAGTTCCAGAAAAGGCCACATGACTTGGGCGTCGCCAGACGGTGGACGGGTGGCCGCCAGTCCAAGTCCCCGCCGTTGTCGGAACCGTCGTCTATGTCGAGCTTGTGGATGCTGAAGCCCGTCCTCCAGTCATCAAGCACTAGGTACAAGTGCCGCCTCCTCCCGTAGTAGCTTGGGGAAATGCAGCCGCATGGGGGAACAACTTTGACGGTGAATCTTGCGTCCTCCGACCACGTGTGGTAACCCTGCGCGACTACTGCGTCTGCGGGGCGACGGGGCTCAGCCACGGAGCGGCCCAAGACGTGGCGGCGGAGCCGGAAGAGGAGAGGTTGAGGTCGAGTCAGGAGCGATCGCTGTAGGAATTTATGGCTTACAACATTTTGTATAGCTACTACATTGTCCGGAATTAAACTTCAATGTGGAAATATCATGGAAATAACATGGAATAATTGATGTGGAATTGTACTTAAGGAAATATACTTGAGGAAGCCGGTACGGCTATACTGGAACACAGTGTATATTAATACGCTGGAATTATACCCGGGAACAGTATAGAGTGGAATGCCAGGTTGTTCGTAGGATTGGCTCTATGGATTGTTAAAGCCTGCGAGTTTGATTTTGTATTCGAACTCGGCGCATGACTCACACATGCGTGTTTGGGACCTATTTGTTTAACAGTAATAGGCTCGGTTACTGGCTGTTAAGTATAGTGGTTGGTTTAACAAGTCACGAGTCCTATCTGGAAACAGATTGAAATATCTGGAATTTGGAGTCTATATAAAGGTCCCACCCTCTAGCCTCAATATGCATTGTGAGCGGCACCACCGATAAGGCAGAGGAATAGAGGGTAGGCCGAATAGCTCCTAACCCTAATTTTTCTACATTGGTATCAGAGCCGGCCGAGTTTTCCGCCGGAGTCTTGCCGTCGGACAACCATCTCTTCCGTTTAAGCCGCACGACTACGCTCGCTAATATCGCCGGTCCTGTCAGATCGCGTTGCTGCCGAGGAATCAATATCCGGCTCCATAGTCGGTCGACAGCACAGTAACAATCGCTGGACACTCTGCCGCCGTCCGTGATTTTATCTGCTACAAATCAAGCATACTCAGCCGATTGGTCGACGGTAATAGCTGCAGATCCGCGAGCGCCGACGTCCTCGGTGGCCTGTGTATTTCTTCCTTCCGCTGCGCCCCGCCGTCTGGATCAATGCGCTGTCTTTTGGTGCCGCTTTGATCAAGTTGCGGCGTTCTGTCCAGACGGCATCAGGAAAGTAAATTTTTGCACTCTTATCGATGAAGCTTGGAAAGCAAAGTGCAAGATCGATGTGACGGAAAGAAATCAGTTCAAGGGACCTCGGAAACTGAGGAGCACCCAAATTCACGCACACGGATCGAGGAATTAGGAAAGAAAGTGGTTATTCTAATCTGATTACACGGATCAATCTGCAAGCCAATATCTTATATCTCACTCCATCCTTGACCAGTTCGTTCCCGCATGCACGGATCGAGGAAACCAAGCCACTGCCTAGAGTCTTTTGGCTTACACGGTGATCCAGGAAAGTCAAGTTGTTACATCAGGAAATTATGTTTTGGCACGTGGAGGCTGCACGTCAGAGTCTTTGCTCTTTTTATTTGGTTGATTTTATACATTCGGTAATGCTTTTCTTTCACTGATATAAAATATTGCTTACTCTGAGCCAATTAGAACCTGTAGGTGGTTCTAGTTACACGGTTTGAAAAGGAATCATGTATTTATTTAATTATGTTATTGATATGACTAACCGGAAAAGCCAGAGGAATAAGCAAACTATTAAGTTTGGAATTTGCACTAAGGAAAACAAACTAGTTCATGTATTTGTATTGGAATCAGTGTGTGATTCTTCGCTGCTGAATATGATAGTGCACAGATTCCGTGAAATATTATTAGTAATCTGGAAAAGGATTTTTTTTAAATCTTTTATGGGGCATCATGTCATTTGCTTCTGGAGGAAATCGAAACACACTCGGAGGAAAATAAATTATACTTTTCTCTACATGGGTATTTTTTTTTCTCTATTTACTCAATTGCTATGAGATTGATCTTGTCACTGGAATATTTGGAACTCGTCGGAATACTCTGGAACATGTATGAGTATATTATAATTCACTGGAATTCAATGGTGTACCAACGACGAGAAGACATGAATCATGTATATATTGAACTGGCATCACTTATTTTTTGGAGGAAGATGGGGAACACTCCATGGAAAAGGAAATCAACATTTTACTTAACGGTATGTATGTTGATGATATTTCACTGAATATTTATTTATTGCTACTTTTCCAAATAGTTGTTTTGTCGATTTGCTTCTATATCACATATTGCTGGAATACATTAGCAACTTTCTTGATATGGTAACAATTCCATGGAAGGAAATAAATGTCTATTTAGGCACTACTACTAAAGTTGATATACATGGAATTGGAAAATTATGCTAATAAACTCCCTTGTGGAGGAAGAGTATTTTTTCTTTTGTTATCATAATATATATATTGAACTACAATGGAAAGGAATTTATATTATACTTCTGGAATTTATTGATTATGTCATACTATTTGGAAAACGAAGAGTGGAATTATTGCTCGGTGGAGACCTTGGTGCATTATGAAATTTAAGCACAATGGTCTTATTTCTTTTGACAATCCATTGGAAGTTGGTCGACAAATTTTTTATTTGGTGAAGATAACTCCATACGGAGGAATTCTGATAAAAGGAACACATGCTCGGAATTTTATTTGACGGAATTTACGACTTGGTAATACTCAACAGAATTACAAGCTTCTTGTTAGTTCTGGAATTATAAACTTGAGTGGGAGGACTATCAACTATGGATTTTACATGTGGATTTTGAGGTATTTTCTGTTATGACACTCCCACTAGAGGTTCAATTGGTTTATCTTATATACGAGTTGGTTACATATCAAGGAACATAATTAGTGGGTTGCTAATTCTGGAATTCTAAACTTAAGTGGGAGGAATATGGTAATCCATCCGCATATTTTTATGTTATTGTTGGACACTCCACTTGAGGGAAAATATTTATGTTATTTATTTCATTCATGACTGCATTTGGATGGCTATTAATATTTATTACAATACAAGTCGGAAAGTTTTTTTTTTTATTATTATTAATTATGAACATTTCATATTGAAGTGGAAAATCAGTTCATCAAAGGATTAAAGGTTTAAGAACTGATTGGTGGGGGAAATACACTTCACGAATAGTGATTAAAACTTATGTGAAGAGCATGGAATTATTATCTATTCTGTCATCTCAGATACTCCATGGTTTAGTGGAGGAAACTATTGCGTTATGTCATATACTCCATGGTAATGGAGGAAGCCATTATGTTATGTCATATACTCCATGGTTTAATGGAGGAAGCCCTTATGTTATATGTTATACTCCATGGTTTAATGGAGGAAAGCATTGTATTATCTCATATACTTCATGTTCTAATGGAGGAATATAAATCTTGGTTCTTCCCTTCATTATGTGGAAAAACATTACATACTACTAATTTCAGTAAGTTATTACTGATCACAGTCACTATTTTTATTTTGTGAACTGGAAGGAAGTATTCTGTTTATGTTTTGGTAGTATGGAATTAGAAACTTATTTACTACATAGCACACCAAGCTTTATTTTAATGTATATGTTCTAGTGGATCAAATGGAATTTTGTTTTGATCTGGAAAAGGGGAAATTGGTGGAAAGTAGGAAGATGATATTTTTATGATGAATGGTATGTATACTAGTAGTCACATTGAACTCTCATTTCAATAAAGCTAAAGGAAAACATAAGTTAAACTCCCAACACTAATATGCATAGGAAAAGTGGGAGGAATTAATGTAGCCATCATATATTGGCTATTGCCATTTGTAATTTGTCGAATTCACTCTATTTTTGGAGGAATAAGTAGACTTGTATAAAATATTCTAAATTGTTACTAATGTAACTATGGGTGGAAGTATTGCGGGAATGATTACACTCAATGAGGAATAACAATTTTTGTTTTGTTTTTGGGAACTTATTGTTTTGCCAAACAACCGCATACCTATAGGTTCTAAAGGGATTTATTTACAAGGAAGTTAATAAAACATGCTTAGTGGAAACCACAATTCTAAGCTTGTTGTTAAATGCTTTACACAAAGGAAATATGAATACTTTGTGGAAACCCTTTCTCCTATTGGAGATTTTGGAAACTCTGGAATTTAGAGGAGGTGGGAATAAAGACAAGGTTTGCTAACTGAATAGATACTCCACATTGCTAGAAAAAGCTTCACATCAATGGTATATCAGTTAATATGGTTTTCTTAGTAATGGAAGACAATCTCATATAAGGTTAGTGTGTATTATTTTGTATTATTACTATGTGTGCTAACTATTTTTCTTATAGTTTTTAAATATCACATTGATGGAAGTGAAAGCTTGGTTCGGTTCTAACTTTCTACGAAAGGAATGTTGAAACTTCCAATGTTGGAGTGGAAATACATAGAGAATGTCTTGATATATTTTTCTATGGAAACATGCAAACCTGTCAAGTACCTTTGATAAAGGGAATGATACTCCTTGAGGAATTATGTTTCAACTCGTGGAGGATACTCTCTGAGGAATTATGTTTGAACTCTCGAGGAAAAGGAAGAATAATGGTCATCCCACAATCATTGGGGACATTATTCGTGCGACCTGATCTTAGCTATGCCGTTGTAATTGTTGCTATTTTGATTAGCACGGAAAGCGATTTGCTAGAATTGTTGGCAAATGGAATACCTATCTTGGAAATATTGTTGGAATCACATAAAATACTTATTATGCAAATGACATGGAAACATGGATTTATTCAATATATTTTATGGTCGTTGTCTTCTGCTACGAGGATACAAACTTATGGTGACTCTTTTAGCAAGAGGAATCACATAGAAGGTAATATGTTTATTTTATTTATTACTAATATTTATTTTACCATGTATTTATGTTGTAGGAAGCAAACACGAGTTAAATACTATTTGTGTATAAAATATAATTACTTTGATGCATCCGAAGCATTGAAGGAGGCATATGGCTAAGGAAATTTCTTAGTAAATCTAAGGTCGTGGAAAGATCGCATCATAACATGTTCCTTTGTGATAATATGACTCCAAAAGTCACAAAGTTTATATGCAACATGATTGCATTGAAGGAATTATCACCTAACCATGCTAATTGTGTGGGAATTCATTTTGTTGAAATTAAATGTTTTCAGCCAAGTGGGAGATGTAGGAATTTATGGCTTACAACATTTTGTATAGCTACTACATTGTCCGGAATTAAACTTCAATGTGGAAATATCATGGAAATAACATGGAATAATTGATGTGGAATTGTACTTAAGGAAATATACTTGAGGAAGCCGGTACGGCTATACTGGAACACAGTGTATATTAATACGCTGGAATTATACCCGGGAACAGTATAGAGTGGAATGCCAGGTTGTTCGTAGGATTGGCTCTATGGATTGTTAAAGCCTGCGAGTTTGATTTTGTATTCGAACTCGGCGCATGACTCACACATGCGTGTTTGGGACCTATTTGTTTAACAGTAATAGGCTCGGTTACTGGCTGTTAAGTATAGTGGTTGGTTTAACAAGTCACGAGTCCTATCTGGAAACAGATTGAAATATCTGGAATTTGGAGTCTATATAAAGGTCCCACCCTCTAGCCTCAATATGCATTGTGAGCGGCACCACCGATAAGGCAGAGGAATAGAGGGTAGGCCGAATAGCTCCTAACCCTAATTTTTCTACATTGGTATCAGAGCCGGCCGAGTTTTCCGCCGGAGTCTTGCCGTCGGACAACCATCTCTTCCGTTTAAGCCGCACGACTACGCTCGCTAATATCGCCGGTCCTGTCAGATCGCGTTGCTGCCGAGGAATCAATATCCGGCTCCATAGTCGGTCGACAGCACAGTAACAATCGCTGGACACTCTGCCGCCGTCCGTGATTTTATCTGCTACAAATCAAGCATACTCAGCCGATTGGTCGACGGTAATAGCTGCAGATCCGCGAGCGCCGACGTCCTCGGTGGCCTGTGTATTTCTTCCTTCCGCTGCGCCCCGCCGTCTGGATCAATGCGCTGTCTTTTGGTGCCGCTTTGATCAAGTTGCGGCGTTCTGTCCAGACGGCATCAGGAAAGTAAATTTTTGCACTCTTATCGATGAAGCTTGGAAAGCAAAGTGCAAGATCGATGTGACGGAAAGAAATCAGTTCAAGGGACCTCGGAAACTGAGGAGCACCCAAATTCACGCACACGGATCGAGGAATTAGGAAAGAAAGTGGTTATTCTAATCTGATTACACGGATCAATCTGCAAGCCAATATCTTATATCTCACTCCATCCTTGACCAGTTCGTTCCCGCATGCACGGATCGAGGAAACCAAGCCACTGCCTAGAGTCTTTTGGCTTACACGGTGATCCAGGAAAGTCAAGTTGTTACATCAGGAAATTATGTTTTGGCACGTGGAGGCTGCACGTCAGAGTCTTTGCTCTTTTTATTTGGTTGATTTTATACATTCGGTAATGCTTTTCTTTCACTGATATAAAATATTGCTTACTCTGAGCCAATTAGAACCTGTAGGTGGTTCTAGTTACACGGTTTGAAAAGGAATCATGTATTTATTTAATTATGTTATTGATATGACTAACCGGAAAAGCCAGAGGAATAAGCAAACTATTAAGTTTGGAATTTGCACTAAGGAAAACAAACTAGTTCATGTATTTGTATTGGAATCAGTGTGTGATTCTTCGCTGCTGAATATGATAGTGCACAGATTCCGTGAAATATTATTAGTAATCTGGAAAAGGATTTTTTTTAAATCTTTTATGGGGCATCATGTCATTTGCTTCTGGAGGAAATCGAAACACACTCGGAGGAAAATAAATTATACTTTTCTCTACATGGGTATTTTTTTTTCTCTATTTACTCAATTGCTATGAGATTGATCTTGTCACTGGAATATTTGGAACTCGTCGGAATACTCTGGAACATGTATGAGTATATTATAATTCACTGGAATTCAATGGTGTACCAACGACGAGAAGACATGAATCATGTATATATTGAACTGGCATCACTTATTTTTTGGAGGAAGATGGGGAACACTCCATGGAAAAGGAAATCAACATTTTACTTAACGGTATGTATGTTGATGATATTTCACTGAATATTTATTTATTGCTACTTTTCCAAATAGTTGTTTTGTCGATTTGCTTCTATATCACATATTGCTGGAATACATTAGCAACTTTCTTGATATGGTAACAATTCCATGGAAGGAAATAAATGTCTATTTAGGCACTACTACTAAAGTTGATATACATGGAATTGGAAAATTATGCTAATAAACTCCCTTGTGGAGGAAGAGTATTTTTTCTTTTGTTATCATAATATATATATTGAACTACAATGGAAAGGAATTTATATTATACTTCTGGAATTTATTGATTATGTCATACTATTTGGAAAACGAAGAGTGGAATTATTGCTCGGTGGAGACCTTGGTGCATTATGAAATTTAAGCACAATGGTCTTATTTCTTTTGACAATCCATTGGAAGTTGGTCGACAAATTTTTTATTTGGTGAAGATAACTCCATACGGAGGAATTCTGATAAAAGGAACACATGCTCGGAATTTTATTTGACGGAATTTACGACTTGGTAATACTCAACAGAATTACAAGCTTCTTGTTAGTTCTGGAATTATAAACTTGAGTGGGAGGACTATCAACTATGGATTTTACATGTGGATTTTGAGGTATTTTCTGTTATGACACTCCCACTAGAGGTTCAATTGGTTTATCTTATATACGAGTTGGTTACATATCAAGGAACATAATTAGTGGGTTGCTAATTCTGGAATTCTAAACTTAAGTGGGAGGAATATGGTAATCCATCCGCATATTTTTATGTTATTGTTGGACACTCCACTTGAGGGAAAATATTTATGTTATTTATTTCATTCATGACTGCATTTGGATGGCTATTAATATTTATTACAATACAAGTCGGAAAGTTTTTTTTTTTTTTATTATTAATTATGAACATTTCATATTGAAGTGGAAAATCAGTTCATCAAAGGATTAAAGGTTTAAGAACTGATTGGTGGGGGAAATACACTTCACGAATAGTGATTAAAACTTATGTGAAGAGCATGGAATTATTATCTATTCTGTCATCTCAGATACTCCATGGTTTAGTGGAGGAAACTATTGCGTTATGTCATATACTCCATGGTAATGGAGGAAGCCATTATGTTATGTCATATACTCCATGGTTTAATGGAGGAAGCCCTTATGTTATATGTTATACTCCATGGTTTAATGGAGGAAAGCATTGTATTATCTCATATACTTCATGTTCTAATGGAGGAATATAAATCTTGGTTCTTCCCTTCATTATGTGGAAAAACATTACATACTACTAATTTCAGTAAGTTATTACTGATCACAGTCACTATTTTTATTTTGTGAACTGGAAGGAAGTATTCTGTTTATGTTTTGGTAGTATGGAATTAGAAACTTATTTACTACATAGCACACCAAGCTTTATTTTAATGTATATGTTCTAGTGGATCAAATGGAATTTTGTTTTGATCTGGAAAAGGGGAAATTGGTGGAAAGTAGGAAGATGATATTTTTATGATGAATGGTATGTATACTAGTAGTCACATTGAACTCTCATTTCAATAAAGCTAAAGGAAAACATAAGTTAAACTCCCAACACTAATATGCATAGGAAAAGTGGGAGGAATTAATGTAGCCATCATATATTGGCTATTGCCATTTGTAATTTGTCGAATTCACTCTATTTTTGGAGGAATAAGTAGACTTGTATAAAATATTCTAAATTGTTACTAATGTAACTATGGGTGGAAGTATTGCGGGAATGATTACACTCAATGAGGAATAACAATTTTTGTTTTGTTTTTGGGAACTTATTGTTTTGCCAAACAACCGCATACCTATAGGTTCTAAAGGGATTTATTTACAAGGAAGTTAATAAAACATGCTTAGTGGAAACCACAATTCTAAGCTTGTTGTTAAATGCTTTACACAAAGGAAATATGAATACTTTGTGGAAACCCTTTCTCCTATTGGAGATTTTGGAAACTCTGGAATTTAGAGGAGGTGGGAATAAAGACAAGGTTTGCTAACTGAATAGATACTCCACATTGCTAGAAAAAGCTTCACATCAATGGTATATCAGTTAATATGGTTTTCTTAGTAATGGAAGACAATCTCATATAAGGTTAGTGTGTATTATTTTGTATTATTACTATGTGTGCTAACTATTTTTCTTATAGTTTTTAAATATCACATTGATGGAAGTGAAAGCTTGGTTCGGTTCTAACTTTCTACGAAAGGAATGTTGAAACTTCCAATGTTGGAGTGGAAATACATAGAGAATGTCTTGATATATTTTTCTATGGAAACATGCAAACCTGTCAAGTACCTTTGATAAAGGGAATGATACTCCTTGAGGAATTATGTTTCAACTCGTGGAGGATACTCTCTGAGGAATTATGTTTGAACTCTCGAGGAAAAGGAAGAATAATGGTCATCCCACAATCATTGGGGACATTATTCGTGCGACCTGATCTTAGCTATGCCGTTGTAATTGTTGCTATTTTGATTAGCACGGAAAGCGATTTGCTAGAATTGTTGGCAAATGGAATACCTATCTTGGAAATATTGTTGGAATCACATAAAATACTTATTATGCAAATGACATGGAAACATGGATTTATTCAATATATTTTATGGTCGTTGTCTTCTGCTACGAGGATACAAACTTATGGTGACTCTTTTAGCAAGAGGAATCACATAGAAGGTAATATGTTTATTTTATTTATTACTAATATTTATTTTACCATGTATTTATGTTGTAGGAAGCAAACACGAGTTAAATACTATTTGTGTATAAAATATAATTACTTTGATGCATCCGAAGCATTGAAGGAGGCATATGGCTAAGGAAATTTCTTAGTAAATCTAAGGTCGTGGAAAGATCGCATCATAACATGTTCCTTTGTGATAATATGACTCCAAAAGTCACAAAGTTTATATGCAACATGATTGCATTGAAGGAATTATCACCTAACCATGCTAATTGTGTGGGAATTCATTTTGTTGAAATTAAATGTTTTCAGCCAAGTGGGAGATGTAGGAATTTATGGCTTACAACATTTTGTATAGCTACTACATTGTCCGGAATTAAACTTCAATGTGGAAATATCATGGAAATAACATGGAATAATTGATGTGGAATTGTACTTAAGGAAATATACTTGAGGAAGCCGGTACGGCTATACTGGAACACAGTGTATATTAATACGCTGGAATTATACCCGGGAACAGTATAGAGTGGAATGCCAGGTTGTTCGTAGGATTGGCTCTATGGATTGTTAAAGCCTGCGAGTTTGATTTTGTATTCGAACTCGGCGCATGACTCACACATGCGTGTTTGGGACCTATTTGTTTAACAGTAATAGGCTCGGTTACTGGCTGTTAAGTATAGTGGTTGGTTTAACAAGTCACGAGTCCTATCTGGAAACAGATTGAAATATCTGGAATTTGGAGTCTATATAAAGGTCCCACCCTCTAGCCTCAATATGCATTGTGAGCGGCACCACCGATAAGGCAGAGGAATAGAGGGTAGGCCGAATAGCTCCTAACCCTAATTTTTCTACAATCGCAGCATCGTGCATGCGCCGGCGGCTGGACGGCAGATTTGCGAGTCAGGGTTTTGGTCGATGGAGAGATCAATTTGCAGACCGATATGCGTCTTGTTTTTGCTGCCTTGTGCTACTCCCTTCTTTTGGGCCTCACGGAAGCCGACTCAGCATGGAACATGGGCCGAAAACTTACCTAGTAACCGGGCCGGTCGATATAAAGTTTAATCTAAAGAGAAAAGAGACAGTGTGACGCTGTCACATTGAGCAGGAGTACTCAGGATATTTGTTGCGATGCTGAAATTGTGTGCTGCATTTTAGCACTCGGGACAAAATACTAGTGTGCTGCATTCCGAGTTTGGACTGATCGTAATCATAGTGAACTTGCGATGCTGATTTAAAAAAAAAAACAGCTCAAGCTGTCATTTCACATATACCATGTAATTCAAGCTCAAAATCGAGTTTTACCCGACTTGATTTGATATTTCCACTCCAAAGGGTGTGGAGTTCTATAATACCGTAGGAGGTTGTTACATTGCCTAGACACACTCACTGGCTCAGTGGCAAAGGACGATTTTTTTTTTTTTGACCTAGGGCGAAATCTAAATTACAAAAAAAGTTGATGCAGAAAAAAATCAAAATTGCCACACATTGATATGTTATACGATTTTAAGCATAGTCACTTACTAAAATAAAAATAACAACATATACAAAAAGAACTAGAACCTACAAACATATCAGTAATCACTAGTACGAAACCTCACATTAGAGCCGGTTCCCATACACGGTCATGAGCCGGTTCTACCCTAGTAGAAAAAAGGGGCTCTCGTCCTGGGCTTTAGTCCCCGTTACATATTGGACCAGGACTAGAGGGGCGGCGGCAACCGTTCCCTCGCCTCGAACCTCTTTAGTCTTGGGTCGTAATACGGACCGGGACTAAAAGTGTGTTGGCAACCATTCGCCTGGCCCAAGACCTTTAGTCCCGGGTCATAATACGGCCCGGGACTAAAGGCCTAAACCGTTTGTCTCCAGCGCGATTTGGAAGTTGTTCCATCGGGAACGGGATAAAAACAGAGACGATCACCCTAATTGCTACACTAACAGCGTGGCCTCTATTCTTCTTCTTCCTCTTGCTCTCCTCTCTTCTTCTCCATTCTCGACCATGGCTTCATATGGTATTCGGTTATTGGAAGTGCCCGCACATGGCAAGACTCTCGATGTCGCCTACACAAACGAGAGTGGGCGAGTACCGGGTCTTCTTGCCGATTTGAAGCGATGGCTTCGCAAGGATGGCCAGAAATTTCTTGGCCTTGACCTTGAGTACACGGCCGATCAACGAGATGTTGCCGTCATCCAACTTGCTCACGAGAAGCATGTCATCGTCTTCCAATGGGAAAGGTAAAACAAACTTCTTCCTCTTGCTCTCCTCTCTTCTTTCCCATTATCCTCTCTTCTTTTGATTCATATAGCATAGGAAAATTGCATAGGATAGCAACATATGTGGCCATATGAATCCTATCGGAAAGAGACCTTAATTGCATAGGATAGCAACATGTGGCCATTTGAATCCTATTGGAAAGAGAGAGCTTCTTTTGATTCATATAGCAATATGTGTCCATTTTAATCTTATATGGGAAAGAGTTTCGTTTGATTCATATATATGGGTAGAGCAATTCCTCGTCTTTGATTCATAGGAGAGATCCATTTTTGTGTAGGATAGAAATTCTATTTGTTATTGCATTGAAAGAATAAACTTGTTGCGGCGGTGTTCAAAATTTGTTCTATTTGTTGTTGCATTGAAAGAATATACTTGTTGCACCAATATTTAACAATTGTTCCATTTTTTTGTTGCAGTAGTGAAAAAAATTGTTCAGAACTCCTAGATTTCCTTATCAACGGCGGCATATATTTTTCTAGCATTGATACAACGAATGAAAAGTTGAACCGGTACGCAACCGACACGCGTCTCTCCTGACGCTGCCCTAGTATATATAGAAGAGTGAGGACCACTGAGAGGTGGGAGCGGGATGAAAATGCGCCCGAGTCCTTACTCTGAGGGCTTTTTTTTCTTCTCGCTGCCGTTGACCATGAGGCCGTACGTTTAGGGAGCCAATTAATTCAGGGAACTGCGGTAAGCACGTGAGGTGTGTAAGGGTAATTAATTAATTCCATGCCAAATGGGAGGGATCCTATACTCTACCAATTAGTTTCTAGAATCCGAAACTATCGCACCAAAGAGGATTTTGCGGAGAGAGATAACGATTGGGCTGCATGGAGACGTACAAGGGCATAGTCGGAAGACACGAAACAAAAAGGCTTACCCGCCTTGTATTTGGGGGAAAAATAGAGATGATTACACGCCTTGTATATTGGACGGAAGGAGTAGTGTTCTCGAATTCCGCTCCCTAAAATCATGCTTTACTTTCCAGTTTTTTTTTTTTTTTTTTTTGACAGAGCAAGTCTTCTCCTTACTTTCAGGAATTAGCTAATATATTACGTAGTGATTTTAGGAAGCGTTGGGCTAAGGATCGGAGGAGGACTGTAGAGCCAAAATATCTCAGTTGGCACTTTTCCAACGTCTTTGGTCTTTGATAGAGACGCCCACAAGGAGGTATTCGGCGAGAACAAACCATGTTTGTTTTAAATAGGCTATCAAAACAACGAAATTCGCACTATGTTTATTCATTTACGGACGAATATTTTCCAGAACTAGAACTATCATGTCCTGCCAGCTCTCTCTACAATTATCCCGGTATAAGCAAGATACATTCGTTATTCAGGATTTACTTACGCATGATTCTGCTGCTCTTTCTACTTTCTTCCTTGGTCGTAACAATAAAGCAGGACTCACAAATATAAACAGACAAACAAAAAGGCAATCAAATGGAGAAATAATTTAAAACAATGCATCGTTACAGCAGCCAGACATGAACCTACACAAGACAACATATACAGCTACATCGTTTAACAAAAATATCTCTACAACACGTAACATCAGTTCAAGAATGAAGACATTTAAACGCAAAATTATCACTTCCTACGGCTACTGAGCGCCAGGCTGCTCCGTGTACACCTCTTGCTGCCACTGGTCCAAGATGAAGGCTCGCCGACTCATCCATCCATCACCACCCGCGCGACAACACAGCACAAACAAGACGCACCATCAATATTTTCGTGTACAAAGAACATGTGACGATCGCAACAGGCGAAACTAAGGTGTTCCAGTAAAAAGCCTGGTGCATTGTTTGGATCATACATACATTGAGCACAGTTCGAGCCTCGCGCCCTACACAACCAAACTCAATCAGAGGTCACTCTGTAGATGCGTGCACGGCCACGGATCACCTCGACAGAGAAGATGTGAACCTCTCGCTCAGCTTCAGGTGGAATGCTCCTACCAAAAGGAACCACAAATCAAAGCGAGATGTACGGGATTTAACCAGGAAACAAATATCTGCAAAACTATAAACAAACAAAAAATAAGGAAAAATCTTGATTCATAACAACTGCACACTGGAACACAGAATGGTAAAAAAACAAAAGGACAAAATCAAGGGTTGCCCTCAAGTGAAGTCACCGATACAAAAACACAGTGGGCACAACAGGTAAGCGCCCGCCTCAATTGGCTCTCAGATACCGGCCACAAACATATTGAAGAAATACCAGGAACAAGAGAAAAGAAGACGAGAAGAATCAAATAATTTTACGAAAAAATGTACAATGAAGTGGGGAAAAATGTTTAGAAGTAGTCTGCACTATATGAGAAAGCAACTTTCGATACATGAACTTCTCTATGAAAATTTCTGGAGTTTATACGTCTCTAAATACATGGTTAAATATACTAAACATTACAAGTGTGTACGTCTAGGAGAAAATAAGAACACCTCTACTCAAGCCCACCAACGGACAATACCTAGCAGATCAAGTTTTGCATACGCAAATACCAGGTTAAAAAAGGCGCGCCTAGGCTCTAGACGATAGCAAAACGCCTAGCGCTTTATGGCGCTTAATCACGCATAATTGCGCCTAAGCGGGCGCTTTGGTCAGAAAAGCGCAAGGCGGTGGCAAAAAGCATAATTACCGCCTAGCGCCTTCTTGAACTTTGGGCAAATATAGCCTTAGCCTACGTAATTTCATTGTATATGACAGTACTGTAACAAAGATCAAAGAGGGCGAGGCACGGACATAGGATGGAACTAAGAAAACTGAGCTCGAAAGGAGGAGATCAAAAGGCCTCCCAATTAATGATGAGAAATAATAAGCCTATAATTTATTCAAGAAACCCGTAGCTGCATAGGCAGCATGATTATGGCCGGAACAACTCACAACACGTGAAAATCCTAAATACAAATTTAACTGAGCTCTATTTCTACAACAGAAGGTTTGGATGACCTTTCTCAATGAAAAGACCAAGAGCAACCAATAGTTTCAGTGTCTAAGACAAACTGTTATAAATAAGAACAGGTGTCATTCTGGGATGAAGAGTTAAGGTACAATATTGCCAAGAAAAATAGATTTCAAAGACATAGTTGATACTAACAAAGACCCTGCACATGCAGCAACAAACAGACTTGCATCAAATAGATTTAGTAGCATGGTGAAGATGGTACTCGGACATTCAACTTGTGAACTGTTAGACAACACGCAAACACAAGCAAATAGAAACCATCTGCACCTCAATCAAGTGGAGACTACGGATTACCATTGAAAGGTCAAGATGATACAAAAGGAAATTCCAGAAACACAAGACAGATTCTATGCACTACTATGGACCATTAACATTTCAAAATTAACTCTAAATCCCTGGTCTTGGCATAAGATCTGGTCAGCGTTGGACAGACTATTTTCCTCCTATATGACAACATTACTCATCCTTTCGATGTCTTTGATCTCTTGATCAGACTGTAAGGAGGCAGCAGATTTGGCAAAAACAAGCCATGTTTTATTAGACACAAACTGAAATCATTTACTGATCTATATCTTCCGGATCTAGAATTCTCTCCTTGGTAATAATATAGCAGGACTCACCATAATATAAACAAACAAACAAAGAGGCACTCAAATGGAGAATTAATTTGACACCATGCATGGTTACGGATGCTAGCCAGACCTGAACCTACACAACACATACAGCTCCCCAAATCTTCGGGTAGCTCAATCTAAACTAAAGTTGTCTCTTCTTATAACATACTCCCTCCATACCATATTGCAAGTCTTATAATATGGTACAGAGGGAGTAGAAGATAATGGAAAGAGACAACAAGGGATAACGCTACTGTTTCATGCCTGCATCCTTACTACAAATATAACATAAATAGAACAGTAATAAGTCAGTTCTAAGCCTAGTTCATTAACATTGATTCAGCATTCAACTTGGCACTTCAAAAAATTAGAATTGGAAGCATAGTTTCAAGCTCTAATCAGCGTCAAATAAAACTGGATTATCATAATTTTAATGCTAGATAGACTATCTAGGAAAAGACAACTAATCGTTGGATAACACCACTTCCATTATTTATAGTATTTCTTTTCAAGAAAACAGAAAAGGATAAATGACCAATGGTTGGGTTCCATTGTCATTTCTGTGCAATTATAAAATCATCAAAAAGTAGGAAAATCGCTAGAAACTATGCATCCTAGATCTTTTTTACCCAAATTCGCACGAGCATACCACCCTTCCATCAAATCAGTTCTCAGGAAGCACGACAAAAATGTGGTCCACGTCCAGACCAACTACTGGGCAAGAGTTACCTAGAACCACATGGGAATAAGCAGACGAGGTAACAATGACCACATATTTTGCACATTTATAACTGTCGTTTTGTGCGCGACCAATGACTAACCTTTGGGTGCCGATGTCGACAACCTCTTGAACGGCGGTGACGACTAGCTTGACCTCCTGCACGGCCCACCCGGCCTTTACAACCACGGTGAATACGCTGGCTGTAGCAGTGTAGCACATCAACGGTGACCAGAATCAGCCCGCCAGGCGGCGGCCAAAAGAAATGTTGCAGCGTGTGGCGAACAACAAGCTATGCACTCATCTGGCAGCCGTCTCGCCCTCCTCTAAGCCACCTCACACTTAGTCCAGCATACCATCCATGTCCTCCGTCTTCTCATGGATGTGACGCCAGCTCGACCTTTTACATGCTCTGGTGCTACAGATCACTGCCCTGCCACTCAAAACAATACCAGATTAATTTGTTGTGCCTAATGGTTTAAAAGAATTTGTGAAATTTGAAGTACATGACGCAATGTTCAGAACTTATCAAGTATTGAATTAAAAGCCATCATCCTAAAAATTCAGGTCATGGACAAGATATGATATCAGTAGCACCAAGGCAAGTGATTGGTACTAAATCAAGATTTAGTAGCATGGACTGAGACCAACTAGTAAAACGTCTAAAGGCTGTTGCAGATTCGTACAATGGCAACAATGAGGAGTTTCACTACTCGTGTCTTGCTTTAATGCAGATACAGCGCAACTAACCATTTACCTGGCAAAATAAGCATAGTGGAAGTAATGGCCTAGTTTTGTACAACCTCATACTAGTTTTAAAAAAATTGTGTGAGAACAGTAGACCGGCTACTTGTTTTATTTGTGTGAGGAATCAGCGGATTATAAAGCTCAACAATTGATTAGGTGTGTTCGAAGAACTCAAGACCAGCTGCTGCATCGGCCAAAAAAATGGTATATTTCCGCACCAACTATATCCTTGCAACAGCAACTAAGCATACATTCATTGTTTACAATGCAACTCATGAGAAGAAAAAATTAAACCACAAAACTATTCCTAGTGGCGGACCTCAAGGTGAATCACAAGTAAACAATACTCAAATCATACCAGGATAAAATATATCTGGTGAAAGCTTTTTCCCTTGCAGCAAACTTCATAATTTCAGCTATGGCAATAAGACAAATTCAAAGTTGAGAGCAGCGACTAACCAAACTGATGAAGCACCTCGATTGAAGACAGACATCAGAAGGCATGGGTCTTCGGCTAGGCCAGGGCAGGATGCTCGCATGGCTCTCGCCTCTCGGCTTTCGGTTCGGGCGGCAGGGCGGTCCAAGAAGGAGGGCACTTGGCGTGGCGGTGGCACTGGTCGTCGACGCCGGAGAGAGCTGCACTGTGGTCGCCACCAGTTTGGGGGTCGCTCAACGCTGTCATCAGTATAGCATAAAATAAGCAGGGATGTAATTGTTGAAAATGTGAATGCATTTTCAGCCATCTCAAACAACAAGAGAAGGAGAAACTTAATACAATTAGTGCATGGTTCATCACTAAAATGGTTGGCATTAAAGCTGAATTACAGCTGTGATAAACTAAGTTGTAAAGTGCTACAAGTCTGGATACTAATTGTACAGAGGGTTCTAATAAGGCAATTAACCAATATTATTAAGGCGTACACTCAATTCAAGTCAAATTACTGTCGCAATGAACTAATTTGTAAAGTAATACAAGTCAGGATCCTACAGAACTACACTACTTCAAACCTCAAACGAACAGACTTACTCATGTACTGGAACATGGCGTGGCGGCGGCGCTGGTCGTCGATGCTGGCAAGAGCTGCGCTCTGGTCGCCACCAGTTTAGAATTGCTCGATGCTGTCAGTATAGCATTAAAAAAATCAGGGATATAATTATTGAATAATGTGGATGCATTTTTCAGCCATCAGCCACAACAAGAGAAAGAGAAACTTGATACAAGTCAGAGCGCATAGTTCATCACTAAAAATAGTTGGCATTAAAATTATATTGCAGTCGTTCTAATAAAACAGTTAACAAATATTATTAAGGCGTACGCTCAATTCAAGTTAAATTACACTAATTTGTGAAGTGCCTACAAGTCTGGATACTACAGAACTACACTACTTCAAATCTCAAACGAACTGACTTGCTCATGTACTGACACAGGTTGAAGAGCATGATACATCTCACATACTCCTATTATCCATTAAAAGCATCGACAAAAGAAACTGCTCCCATGCCCATCCATCCATTCCACGCCTTAAATGAGGAATTTACCTCCCTATAACAGAAGCACATCGCATCGTTGAAGACATGCATCAGCCTTGGGTCGTCGGCTCTTGGTCTGAACGCATGGTGTGGCGACGGCACAGGCAAGAGTGCCGCTTCGGTCGCTGGCAAGCGGCGCAACTCCTCCCGCTCAATCTCGCATAACTCGCCCGTGCAGCCTTTCCAAACGCCCATGCTTCAATCTGGCTGTCGTGGATGTCCATGGAGGCCATCCTGGAGATGAGGACCGGTCGGAGCTTCATCAACTCAAAATGCATGGTTCTTTGCTATAAGGTAACTACGGAAGGCTGCAAAAATGGAGACATTTCATCACTTCCAAGAGAAAGAGGTTCACTACAATATGTGTTGGTCGATCTAGAGCTAGATCATAGCATGTTCTCACCACAACCAAGAGCGACGCGCACCTCACTACTGTACACCAGAGCTTCAATTGAGGAAACATCCCATGCTGGACCTGCTGGATAAGATGACATCACAGCCCCTTGCCCTAGCCAGATCCCCACCACCATGTCCTGCAGCCTCGGAGACGACGGCGGCGCGGCGAAGTGCGTCCACAGCAAATATTTGGAGCCGACCTCAGTGCTCTACAGCTGGAGCCCGAGCGTGCCCACCTCCTCCTTCCACTTTGAGTCGCCGACATGATGCTCCTTGACATGGCCCAGCCGGCCCCCTCTATGCACACTCAGGCTTCAAAGGCCTGAGTTTCATGTCCTCTTGCTTCCCTGCCACCACTGCAGAAGCTCCAGCAGCACCGGAAGGAGCTCTTCTCGTCCCCACAGAAGCTCTTCGTCCCGGCGCAGCCACAGCTGCAACCGGTCCCTATCTCCGCCGTCGTCCAATATCACGAGACCCAGCCTGTGGTTGATGGCCTTCTCAGCCGTCGCGGTAAGCTCGATGCTGTCAGTATAGCATAACAAAAATCAGGGATATAATTCGTTGAAAATGTGAATGCATTTTCAGACATTTTCAGTCATCTACCACAACGAGAAAATGGGAAGCTTAATAGTACAAATCATAGTTCATCACTGAAAATAGTTGGCATTAAAGTTAAATTGCTGTCATAATAAACTAATATTTTAAGTGCTACAACTCTGGATACGGATACTAGCTGTAGACAGGGTTCTAATGAGACAGCAAGAGTTATACAGAATCAGTGGTCCCATCATGATCTTGATAGTCGATTAAACACATTTTCAAAGAAATTAGCTAGCTTGGAAACATTTTCAAGCACCAAAAGCATCGACAGCATATAAAGGCAGAAAATTTTCAGTGGCGTCATTTGCTTTGCAATGAACTAGATATTTGATCACAGTTAACACTTAGGAGACCTCAAGTGTTCAACCAATAATACAGTGCACGGGGAGATACAGAACTACACTACTTCAAACCCAATACGAACTGACTTGCTCCTGTACTTCCGCTGACACAGGTTGAACAATATGACTAAAGTCACAAACTCCAATTATTACCCATTAAAAGCAAAGACGCAAGAAACTGATCCCACGCCCATCCATCCATTCCACAGTTGAAATGAGGGATTTACCTCCCTATGGCAGAGGCACGTCGCGTCGATGAAGGCAGGCATCAGCCTTGGGTCGTCTGCTCTTGGTCCGGGCGCATGGCGTGGTGGCGGCGCAGGCAAGAGCGCCGCTTCGGTCGCCGGCGAGCGGCGCAGCTCCTCCCGCTCAATCTCCCAAATCGACTCGCCCGTGCAGGCGTCCGAACCGCCCCTGCATCGACCAGGCTCCCGTGGGTGGTCGTGGAGGACGTCCTGGAGATGAGTACTCGGCGGAGATGCGGGTGGAGGAGGAAGGACCGGACGGAGCTGGACTCGGCTGGATCTTGCACGGCTAGGGTTCGTCGTGGGGCAGCAGAACGACGGTGCCACGCCAAGGAATTGGGGGAGGAAGAGGAGGAGGTTTCACGGGATTGGTTAGCGGGACGAGGACTTGCCGGAGCCAGCTGGTATCAATGGGCGACGGAGGCGGCGGCATCAGGACTTGGGGAGGCTGGGTTGGGAGAAGACACAGCGAGGACGAGAAAAACGTCTCCGGCGAATGGTTTTGGGCTCAAAGACACGAGTGAAAAATGCCTCGCGCAATTTTAGGCCGAAATAAGCTCCGTCAGCCCAAATCTATGCCGCAGTTTTAGCTCGTCTCACATTTCTAGGCCAAAATAAATTCCGTATCAAGAATAGGCCCAATTCAAGGCCGAAATAAGTGGAGTATCATGTCAAATTTTCGTTTTGCCGCGCTACTATTTTACTCAAGTGCAGGTGTGTGGATGTGATCATTCTCAAAAAAAAAAAGTGTCGATGTGATGGTGTGTACGCGTGTAATATGCATGCACGCCATTGCACTCGTCCTACTATTATATGACAACTAATTTGGGACGGAGCGAGTATATGGTAGTTTCCAAACCATGTTTTCGGAACCAGGCCGCCGCGACGTGATTCGCCTCTCTCGTCGGGGGCGAAAGGAGCTGGGATTGAGAGGAGACGAAATGCAATTTGGGTTTTTTGTTCGCCTTGTTTTGTTCCACCAGGGATCCAAACCACTCGTTGATCTGCATCGGACGATTCCAAATCAGTGTTCGTATGTGTTGCATGTAGCTCTACCTAGTCATAGGTGTGTTAATTTGTATATCTCTTGCTTCATATAATCAGTGACCCCGCCACCATCATCGTATGGAAATCCAGCTCATCCTCGCCTGCAAAGAGTCGGTGCTCATGGTGGAGACCTAACACCATGGATGACCTCACTCACACCAATAAGGGTGCAGGGTCCCCACCGGAGTATGAGGATCCTGATAATGATCCTTGCATTCTTGACAAGCCGACCCACGGATAGAATGATCGGTGTGGCCTGTATTCTCTTTTACTTTAACTCTGGTATTCTCTAGATTTTTCTCAAAATATACACTTTGGTTGTTAAATTTGCTTTCATTTTGACATGTTGCAGGTTTTGGCATGAACTTATCTCACGAGGGACTTCGTCCATGGTTGACTGCCAGCTACTATTTACTTTATTTATTACTTTTCGATCCTATTAAATAGTATATGAATGAAACATTATTGCAATAAATTTTGATATTATGTTTTTAGAAAATTATATACCCACTGTTATTTCATGTGCTCGACATGACATTTCATCTGTTAACGTGGATTTGACCAATTAAGTTCTATTTCATGTGATCGGCATGACATTAGATTAGTTACGTGGATTTGACCAATTAAGTACTACAACTTAACATACATATAGTATGTGAAGAGATGGTAACACTCTTAATTTTGGCACATATTTATCAAGACCGTGTTATGTGATTGTGATTCTATCAATTTAGTAGTTTGTACTCTCTTTTATATCTATGTGACCCCAACTAAGAAGAGCACTCGTCCGTGATGTTTGTGTACGCAATGTCGAAACTTAGGGTGGGGGACGGGGAAGGGGAAACGTCAATGTTAGGATACGGTGCCCTCCAAGTTGGGAGGTGGTCAGGGCGATGCCAGACAAACTGTTTGGGGCTGGCGGGAACGCTGCAATGACGTAGTCCCTGGGGTGGCGGGAGACAGACCGTTAGGTGCCGCCTGGCGACCGCTCGACCATGGTGTAAAAAAAATGCATCTAATTTTGGTCGCAACTGACGGGCATCTATATATCTTACTCATATGTACCGCTAGAGAGATACTGATAAGACAAAACTTTTTTTTTTGCATAGAAGGCTTACCCCCAATTGATTTTAAGCATTCGATCGGTTAAAAGAAAACCAGACTTGCTAGATCACATGTGCGTAACAGCGTAAGTCCTTGTGTGTACTTATTGGACAAAGAATAACAAACATGTATTTCTCGGTACAATTTTTCGTCGCCTCTTTCTAAATTTTGTAACGTGTGCTTCCGTCCGGAAACGAACGATGTATTTTTGAAGTAGGGTGACAAGGCAAGCAATACCTGTGGATAACTTGTAAACAAGCATGGCATGCACGTGATCGTTGTCTTGAAAGAACGGGCACGTACACGCTTTGTTTTGTAGGTCGATCTCTTAGGCGTTTTGGTGACCAGCATTTAACATTTTGTGCAAGGTGAAGCTATAGCTCTGACATAGTGAGAGTAGTCGAGCTAGTTGGCAATCGATCTCACACGCGGCACACGACTTGTGTTGAACGGACACGGACCATGTACGTAGGGGAGATGCTCTACCATGCATGCATCGAAAACGAGGCACTTTTGTTGAACCCGAGCTCTACGTTGCGCGCTAGATAGGTACTCCATCCGTCCACTTTTATAAGGCACAATACATACCATTTTAGTTTTGACCACATACATAGTCAAATGAGTGAATCTATATACAAAATAAGTCTAGATTCACTCATTTTAGAATGTATGTGGACAAAATTGAAATGGCTTATAAAAGTGGACGGAGGAAGTATATATAGTTACCTTAACTTCCTGGAGTACAAAGAAGACGACGTACATCGAGAACATTTCCCCGTGACTGCTAATGCCGATGCCGTTGTGGAATCGCTCCCAGAGCACGTTAGTGGCAGTGCTAACCCGTGGTGAGCAACATGAAGTCCAGCTTCACATGCCGTCAGCGTAGCTCAAAAGAAAACAGAGATAGGCCAACGGCGTAGCTAAAAAAATAAATAAAAAGATCGCAAAATTTGAGCTGGCCTGGTCAAGGTCTACGCCGACGGCCACAACAAAAAGTTGTCGCGTAGCCCGTGGGCCGCCGGCTTTCGAGTTTATTCCCCTAGTGAGTCGTGGCCTGGGATCGAACTATGTGGTGCATATGGAATTTGTATTTGCCACTCATGTTGTGGCACGTACTCCTCCTCTCGTGCCCCAAAGTGGACAACGACAGGCAACCCATCCTCTCTCCCCCTCATGGCCTCACCACCGCACTTTAGTGAGGCACCATAGGCCGGATGAGCAACACCTTGGGTCAGTTGGAGATAGGTGGCGCTTTAAAATCTATGTGGATGGACTCGTATGAAAACCGGTTGATATTTATGGTTTATAAAGATATACTTAGTATCGTTTTATGTGCCTTTACATGGAACCTCCATCCTTTTTATGACCTTATATTCTCTAAGAGAGGGAGTAATCATCTACACCATGAAGCAGTTCGCCCCGATCTCGAGGTCGGCCTCCACGTCAGCTGTGTTGCCACGTCAGAGGAGGACCAGAACGTTCATGGTTCGAAGAATTCACGTTTCACCCAAGAAATTCAACGATGTCAATCCAAGAATCTGGTTAACAAATGGTGAACTCTTTAGTTTTACATATATACAAGTGTCTATGCATATTGATGCCATAAATCTAGAATAATATCTTACCACCACTTTTGACATCACCCCACAAGCCGGTCCAAAACTTACTTACCTCTCCTAACCCAACTATCAAAAAATGGATTTTATTTGTTAGACAACCACGACATGCCATCACGAAACGATTTGTTCTCGGACAGGTTTGAAGAAAGGTGTTTGAGAATGTTGCCAACTTTTTAGCTTGTTTTGGAATGGTCGATATCGGATGCCTTCATATTCCCAATGGTTGAAAAAAATTATTCATATCGGTTTTCTATACTACGAATGACTCTTTTCGGCTTAAGTCCACGAGGTCTTTCATGTGCCTCTGAAGTCGCCTTAATCAGTGCTACCAATCACAAATAACATTGTCGATGATGAATTCTTCGCCGCCAACAGGATATCCTAGGATGCTAACATGACTAGTGAAATGTTGGTTAATAACTATCTCTTAGCATGAAATATTAACACGCCACAACCAATGACACATGGAATATATGATAATAACTATCTTCTATAATAAAGTAATAACACAAAAATGAAACATGTATGAAATGATAGATAGTACATATACGGACATAAAATAATAGTGCAAGACAACAAAGTGGCACATGTAATTATATAGGTAATAACGATATTCTAAGACACCATCGGCTTGTATTCTATCTCATTGGACGACCAAGAGTGCTAGTCTATTTTCTCGATGGCGTTCACTAAAATGGATATAAAATTATCATCTAGGGTTCGTTTTAGACATTACACCCCTCAAAATTTGCAGAAAAAGTAGGCGCACATGAAACAAATCCATGCATGTATCCTCTATGTAATTTATCCCTAATTAGATATGCAATATTGACTTTTCAAGGTAAAAACATTCGGCGTTGTTTTATTTGACTACTAAAAATTCCTTCACCCTTGATGTGACCTCTGAATCGGGCGATTATTGCGGGATCTGAAAGCACAAGCAAACACTACATGAGAAACAAAATTTCTCGAGTGGCATAAATGCTCAACAAACAAGCAAAATAATTTGGGAAAGGCTTTGAAAGTGTTTACACTCGGGAAACAATATGCCAAGTGTTTTATTACATTGTCGGTGGAAAAAATGACTTAACAAGGAGATGCCCCAAATAGAATTTCCACATGTCCACGATGCTATTTGGTGATCACACACCCGTTTGGAAAACACCACAAGTAAGGTATGACGTAGACAACAATGAGTTTCCCCCTTGTTAATGAACCAAGGGGTCCCAGTAGGACTTAGAAATCTCTTAGTAGGTTGCTTGTGACAACGACCCCGTTTAACTTTGTTGAGCAAGCTTGGACCTCCACACAAACATAAACCTATTTTTGCTCCCAACTTTCCCAGAAGGTTGTCAATCTTCCCGTTCTGGTAAACTAAATAATTAATTGTATCGAGTCGTTAAAGAATATTAAATAAAAACGGAACGACGGGCAAGTGATTATAAAAGCAAGTAAACGAGATTGTAATCAATGAGTAAAATAGGACCAGGAGCCATAGTTTCACTAGTGGTGTCTGTTTTAAGAACAATAAACATGTTGGGTGAACAAATTATATATTTGGTGTATGCTGCAACCATGGAGAACAAGGAGGAGCATGCGATGAACCATAACTGTAGGATCAGACATGTATCTTTTGATAAAACGAGTAGAATATTTCCAGATGTTATGTGTGGAATAGACAAGGGAAAGTTGACATGTGATGCCTTCGAATATGGTAAACACACAAGAGCCTCGTATGCGAGTAAGGGGCTTAGGAGCATATCTCCTTTTATGCTTACTTCATCTTTGAAGTTCGGTGTAGTCTTGAGCTTTAGAACTTGATCTGGCCAAGGTGATCACAACCTCCTCATGTGCGATCACAGACTCCTCCAGACCGTGTATTGGGACCAACGGATCTTCCATGCTTGATAAGTATATAGAATCCTTCCCGAAAGATGGTTTGTTGATCCCCATTTCATTGTCCATGATAGTTTTACTCCCATGTTTTATAGTTTTATTCCTGATATTGATGGCCGATTCTCAAGGCAACAAGATCTCTACATGTTAATTTGCTAAAGCTAAATCCTACAGATTCAAATACTACTGTCAAACCATGTGTCTTGGTTACACATTCATTGATCACGAAATTCATGCTGAAGTCACATCCATTATATCTACTATGGTAGGTACACAAAGGATGCATTTTTTTTTGAAACATTTTCTACTGCATGGGAGTCCCCCACAGCCCTTTATAATTACCATCAAAGAGTTTACAAATATTTACAAATGTACATAGAAGGATAGACTAAGATAATCTATCACAATCTAAGGTAAGGTGTTAATCTATCACAATCTAATGCTCTCCTCTCTTCTTTCCCATTATCCTCTCTTCTTTTGATTCATATAGGATAGAAAAATTTCATAGGATAGCAACATATGTGGCCATATGAATCCTATCGGAAAGAGACCTTAATTGCATAGGATAGCAACATGTGGCCATTTGAATCCTATTGGAAAGAGAGAGCTTCTTTTGATTCATATAGCAATATGTGTCCATTTTAATCTTATATGGGAAAGAGTTTCGTTTGATTCATATATATGGGTAGAGCAATTCCTCGTCTTTGATTCATAGGAGAGATCCATTTTTGTGTAGGTTAGAAATTCTATTTGTTATTGCATTGAAAGAATAAACTTGATGCGGCGGTGTTCAAAATTTGTTCTATTTGTTGTTGCATTGAAATAATATACTTGTTGCACCAATATTTAACACTTGTTCCATTTTTTTGTTGCAGTAGTGACAAAAATTGTTCAGAACTCCTAGATTTCCTTATCAACAGCGGCATATATTTTTCTAGCATTGATACAACGAATGAAAAGTTGAACCGGGACTAGAGGGGTGGCGGCAACCGTTCGCCTCGCCTCGAACCCCTTTAGTCTCGGGTCGTAATACAGACCGGGACTAAAAGTGTTGTGGCAACCATTCGCCTGGCCCAAGACTTTGATCGTCTATGTTTTTTATCCCACTCCGTATTACGACCCGAAACTAAATGACTAATAGGCATTTCTGTACTAGTGTGTTAGTCTCGTAGTCAATATAAATCAAAGCCATTGGTTACGTTGTATTCAGATATTCAACATAAGCTTCTTTTGTAACAAAGCTTCCTCACATCGCTGGCCTCGGTGAATCGCGTAGTGGTCAGATGAGAGGCGGGATGCAAGGGAGGAACTTTAAGGCTTGTAGAAACCACTTAAAGGCATCCCCAATTTCCCCCTAGCAAAATCACTGACATTGTGCTATATAAATCACTTAAAGGCATTCCCAAGCTTCCTCACATAGATCGAGGCTACGCCGACGACAGCCGTCGGCGTATAGATAGGCCGAATTTATTTCTATGTTTTTTCGGAAAAAAAAATTAATTTTTTTCTATATTTGTTATGTGAATTGTTTAACCACTAAATGGCACTATAGACATATTTATAATTTTCTCTAATTATTTTTAATTCTAATTTAAATCGCTCGCTTCTACTAAGATTTCTGTAACACCTGGGGTGTTACCTTTGGTAGAAAGTGTTTGTTTCCTTTTGCTTGCATCATATGCATCACATGAGCATTGCATTCTGTTTCTCAAAACAAATCAACATTCAAAACAATTTAAACTTCCACCCCTTGCTCAAAACTTCCAATTTCAAACTTGCAACCAAAACCCCTCCATTGTTTTTCAATGGTTGAATTTGTTTTACTCAATTGCCTGTTAATAAAATTTCTTCCCTTTTGTTAAAAACCCTAATGGCAAATTCCAAGCATTCAAATCCAATCAATCTTATTTATCATATATCAATATGGGTTTGAAAAAAATTAAAATTTGGCAAACAAACTAATTTCAATAGTGTTTGTATAATTGCTTGTTGCTTAATAGATAAAATTTGTTTAAATCCAAAATTCCAACCAAACCCTATTTGAAAAATCACCTAACAATTTAATATCCAATTAATAATTTCAAGTTGTTGAAATTACTTTTTAACTACCTTGTTGTTGTTGTTTTGCAAATTAATAAAAATCTAACTATCAAATAAATACCCCCAAACTCTATGGAAAAACAAATTCACTTAACAAACTTTAAATCAAATTAAATTTTCAAATTGTGAAATAATGTTCACTTTGCTCTAATTGCTGTTTTGGAAAATTATCACCAATAAGTCCAAAAGGAAAACCCTAAACCCCCCCCCCCCTCCAAATTCTATCCCTTCTCCCTCTTTTATCTTTTCCCAAAAAATTGTTCATAATGCAAAACAAACAGCAAAAAAAAAAAAATAGAAGAGAGGGGTGAGCTGAGAGAAAAGGTCAGCCCACCCCATCCTCTTATTTTCTTCTCCAGCCCATTATCTTTCTGGCCCACCCCCTTTTCTTTGTCGTCTTCCTCCCTCCCTGATGTCATCATCGTACGACAGCAGGAGAACCACCGATCACCTTCTCCCCCCTCCTGGATGCGCTGCCGTACAAGCATCCGCTCCCCATATAACCACCCACCCACCTAGCCTAGCCTCAGCCCTAACCCTCCTCTCTGCCGCGCCGCCGTCTACCCTTCCTTTCCCCCTCCCCAAAGCCTCTGTTTCTGAAACTTGAACACCACCGTGAGCTCACCGTCAGACCACCGCCTCCCCTCACCGCCGGTCACCACAGCCACCTCGAGGAGGATCCGCGGCCGGGAATGGAACCGGGGCGTCCTCCTGGACCTCCCCGTCCCCTCGCTGTCTGCTGGGACTCTACGTGGAGCTCGCGCCGTCGCCGGCTGTTCCTCCTCGCCACTGTCAGCTGACAGCATCGACAGCCGCCTCGCCTACGACGACGGCCACCAGGTGAGCGCCCTGTCTTTTCCCCTCTGGCTCTGCCCGCCTCCACACTCACGCCGCACGCGCACCGCGAGTCGCCAGCACCCCCCCAGCCGTGGCCACCGGAGAACCACCATCCATGCACTGCTGCTGTTCCGTCAGGTTCCGACTGAACCTGTTCGAGTTCAGTTAAAAACGCGCAGAGACGACTCAACCTCATCCTACCCCCTATCTGCCAACGAACCACAAGCCACCGCAGTGGCAAAGACCCCTGTGCGCACGCCCCACCTCACGGGTTCGAAACCCCTTGGCCGCGCGGAGGCCAACACTTTTTTGTGAATTATTTCGCGCGCGCGGCCCACCCGTCATTGACCCCCCTGCCCAGTCTCCGCGCACCCACGCCTCGTCAGCGCCCGCGTGGCGCTAGGGCCCGCAGGTCAGCCGCTGTGGCTGGCCCTGCCCTCGGTGAAAACTGTCCTAGATCCAGATCTGGATCTGGAAATTGCACCGAGGCCCCTGTCCTTCCGCTGATTTAGCACCAAGCCCCTGTTCCAATATTTCTCCCACATTCTAGCCCCTGCCTTTTACAATTTGAACCCTAAAAATCAAACAACTATAACTTTTAATCTACAAATCCAAATAATACAAATTTTATATGTATCCCAACCAAAATTCCATGAACTTTTCAAATATCACATTTGTTCCCTGTTTTGAACTTTCCAAAAGCACTTCAAATTTGAATTCAAATAATTCAATTGTAATTTGCAACAATTCATAAATAATTCATACTAAATCCAAATAAGGCAAATAAAATATGTTTTCCATACCATTTTGAATAACCTTTTCAAATATAATTTTTGTTTCCTGTTTGCGATAATTTAAATTGCCTAAATAATTTAATACTTGTTTAATTCATTTAAATTTGATAAAATCATAACTTGCTCAAAATAAAATAATTTTGAACATGCAAAATATGTTTTCAAACCATCAAAGTGTGAACTTTTCAAATGTGAATTTGAATTTATGCTTTGAACAAATAAAATTCAACTAATATTCAAACTTGAATTAAATTCAATTAAGACATGTTTAATATTGTTTAATTCATAATTAAATTATCCTAATTCCAATTTCAATATTTGAAACATGTAATCCAACTAAAATTTGATGTTCTTTTCAAATATAAATTTTGCTATTTGTTTTGAACACTTTAACTTGATGAAAACAACAATTGTTGGTGTGACACCCTTAAGGAACCAAAACTTTCTAACTTAATAAATAAATTTCTAAAATTGGTAAACCTTATTTCCAATTGGTTATATTGTTGTTATTTTGTTGTTTTCCTCATCCATGCATCATACTAAACCACTTCCACCTGATGATTAGTTGGAAAACAAATAATCTAACCCAAAATTCATGGGCTTTTCATATGCAACTCAAATTGCATATGGGTCCATTTAAATTTGCTTATCTTGTCAACTAGTTTACCTTGATGCATCTTTAAACTTGTCATGCATCCATATCTTGATCATGCTGGATCTTTTGCCGTAGTAGTAATTGTTGCATCCGGTGTTTGTTCGAGGTTCATTGCTTCTTCCCGGATAGGACGTTGAGATGATGTGAGCAACGACAAGTTCTGCTACCTTGCGGGATCTCAGGCAAGTATACTCACTTGCTGCCAAATGGCTGCCTTTCATCACTTGTTACCGATACTTTCCGTTGTTCTGTTCTGCTAGCCCTAGTAGTAGTTGTTTCTGTTACGAACCTATCACATGAATCCTTTAACCCTGATATTGCCTCACCTCCACACCTATAACCATTGCCTGTGCCCGTGTCTTACTAGCATGCTTAGGTTGTTTTGATCGAGTCTGTTACCCGTTACTTTCTGTTACTATTTTCCATTATGTTCTGGGGGCTCGAGGTCAATCAATCAATCAATCCTGTTAATGCTAATGGTAATAATAAATTTGATGATAAGGCACCGGCAGGAGGCCCTTACACAGGAGCTGTGATAACCCTAAGGCGTAGATTGATTTGGTGGAATAGCTCAACGCATACAGCATGGCCTTCTGGTATTTATAATAGAGGTAACTTGGGTTACAATTCAGGGGCATAGTTAGAATATCTACAACTATACAATATGTCTAACAACCTCCCTCAATCTTAGTTGTGTTAACCAGACTAAGATTGCGCCTACATGCCTCAAACAATGGTAGAGACGGCGGTTTAGTGAAGATTCAGCTCGCTGGTCCAGTGAGTGTAGGGCTTGATGAGTAGCCCTCTTTTGGTGTGCTTGATAGAAGAGATGGAGAGAGTGAGAGCTGTAAGAGCAGCAGCCTAAACTGATCAGAATTAGTGGTGTGATCCACTTTCTCTTCTCTCCCCTTTTCCTTACATATGAACTTTGCTTGCACTGTGCATTGGGAGACCGTGAGAGGTTTTGCATGACTTGCAAAAATAATGAATACGTATTCTGAACAATACTATAATTAATTGCTTCAAGACTTTTTTTAAGAACTCAAAAACGTTTTGTTTGCTAACTGCAGAACAGCATATAAGTTTCACAACTTCATAGACTCCACAAACTTTTTCTCTCTCGATAAAGCACTGAACAAGCATATATATAAGTCCAACTAGTTCATCCACTAACACTCGGCGCCATGCCCCATTGATGCATCTAGAATGCCCGCACAATAAAGTCCTCATCGTATTTTGAAAAGGGGTAGAAGCGATCAGGCCGGAGCTTGGTGGTTGCGAGCTGACCCTTCTTGGTGTACCTAAGGCGGAAGGTCGCTAGTGGGTCGAACAGCCTCACCGTAGAGAGCTTCCAGTACCACTCCCCGTCGGGAGGCACGACGTCACACGAGCAGACATAGCCATCTGCCAAGATCCTCCTCATACGCCCAACCCACGCGTCAAGCACGGCGTCGTAGTGCGCCTCAGCCTGGCCGTAGAACGGCAGCTCCCACTCTCCACGTAGGAGAAGGGCTCGGAGGTGCGGCCTCCCCTGTGTGCAAGTCGTGTTTATATGCATGTGCAAGGTAGAAGGATCCATCCATCGAGTCAGCTCGCGTACAAAAGGTAGTGACGTGTTGATGCGCTCGCCTCGCATGCATGTCTACTCCTACCAAAGTTTGACTCTACCTAGCTATGTACGCGCGCGAGCCAAAAATACACCAAGAAGATGCGCGTGTTAACCAATGAACATGGGGAACTCGGACAAAGAAATTTCAGATCGTTTTTCTCTCCAACCGAAACCACCATCTAACTAATTCGTTCGTTCGATCTTAGGTATATATACCAACCGATCCAGGACTTGGGCTAATCTAGTCCTTCTCCTTGAGCTGCGTACGTGGTCAATCAAATACAAACGGACAAGACGCAAGCTTTACCTGCACCGAAGAAGATCGAGTTGCCCTGCGGCGATCTATCGACGACGAGAATATTAATGTGGCTGCTCGTTCCCCACCCGCGCCACTCAACTCCACTCCACCACCCACCCCACGCCTCGCCAATTCGCAAAGTCGCCAAGTCACGCGCAACCGACACGCGTCTCTCGTGACGCTGTCCTAGTATATATAGAAGAGGGAGGATTATTGAGAGGTGGGAGCGGGATGGAAATGCGTCCGAGTCCTTACTCTGGGGGATTTTTTTCTTCTCGCTGTCGTTGACTATGGGGCCGTATGTTTAGGGAGCCAATTCAGGGAATTGCGGTAAGCACGTGAGGTGTGTAAGGATAATTAATTAATTGCATGCGAGATGGGAGGGATCCTATACTCTACCAATTAGCTTCTAGAATCGGAAACCATCGCACCAAAGAGGATTTTGCGGAGAGAGATTGGGCTGCATACAGACGAGGGCATAGTCGGAAGACACGAAACAAAAAGGCTTACCCGCTTTGTATTTGGGAAAAAATAGAGATGATTACACACCTTGTATATTGGACGGAAGGAGTAGTGTTCTCGAATTCCGCTCCCTAAAATCATGCTTTACTTTCCAGTTTTTTTTTTTTTTTTTTTAACAGAACAAGTCTTCTCCTTACTTTCAGGAATTATTAGCTAATATATTACGTAGTGATTTTAGGAAGCGTTGGGCTAAGGATCGGAGGAGGACTGTAGAGCCAAAATATCTCAGTTGGCACTTTTCCAACGTCTTTGGTCTTTGATAGAGACGCCCACAAGGAGGTATTCGGCGAGAACAAACCATGTTTGTTTTAAATAGGCTATCAAAACAACGAAATTCGCACTATGTTTATTCATTTACGGACGAATATTTTCCAGAACTAGAACTATCATGTCCTGCCAGCTCTCTCTACAATTATCCCAGTATAAGCAAGATACATTCGTTATTCAGGATTTACTTACGCATGATTCTGCTGCTCTTTCTACTTTCTTCCTTGGTCGTAACAATAAAGCAGGACTCACAATATAAACAGACAAACAAAAAGGCAATCAAATGGAGAAATAATTTAAAACAATGCATCGTTACAGCAGCCAGACATGAACCTACACAAGACAACATATACAGCTACATCGTTTAACAAAAATATCTCTACAACACGTAACATCAGTTCAAGAATGAAGACATTTAAACGCAAAATTATCACTTCCTACGGCTACTGAGCGCCAGGCTGCTCCGTGTACACCTCTCGCTGCCACTGGTCCAAGATGAAGGCTCGCCGACTCATCCATCCATCACCACCCGCGCGACAACACAGCACAAACAAGACGCACCATCAATATTTTCGTGTACAAAGAACATGTGACGATCGCAACAGGCGAAACTAAGGTGTTCCAGTAAAAAGCCTGGTGCATTGTTTGGATCATACATACATTGAGCACAGTTCGAGCCTCGCGCCCTACACAACCAAACTCAATCAGAGGTCACTCTGTAGATGCGTGCACGGCCACGGATCACCTCGACAGAGAAGATGTGAACCTCTCGCTCAGCTTCAGGTGGAATGCTCCTACCAAAAGGAACCACAAATCAAAGCGAGCTGTAAGGGATTTAACCAGGAAATAAATAACTGTGAAACTATAAACAAACAAAAAATAGGGAAAAATCTTGATTCATAACAACTGCACACTGGAACACAGAATGGTAAAAAACAAAAGGACAAAACCAAGGGTTACCCTCAAGTGAAGTCACCGATACAAAAACACAGTGGGCACAACAAGTAAGCGCCCGCCTCAATTGGCTCTCAGATACCGGCCACAAACATATTGAAGAAATACCAGGAACAAGAGAAGAGAAGATGAGAAGAATCAAATAATTTTACGAAAAAATGTACAATGAAGTGGGGAAAAATGTTTAGAAGTAGCCTGCACTATATGAGAAAGCTAGTTCGGTACATGAACTTCTCTATGAAAAATTCTGGTGTTTATATGTCTCTAAATACATGGTTAAATATACCAAACATTACAAGTGTGTACGTCTAGGAGAAAATAAGAACACCTCTACTCAGGCCCACCAACGACAATACCTAGCAGATCAAGTTTTGCATAGGCAAATATAGCCTTAGCCTACATAATTTCATTGTATATGACAGTATTGTAACAAAGATCAAAGAGGGCAAGGCACGAATATAGGATGGAACTAAGAAAACTGAGCTCGAAAGGAGGATATCAAAAGGCCTCCCAATTAACGATGGGAAATAATAAGCCTATAATTTATTCAAGAAACCTGTAGCTGCATTGGCCGGAACAACTCACAACACGTGAAAAACCTAAATACAAATTTAACCGAGCTCTATTTCTACAACAGAAGGTTTGGATGACCTTTCTCAATGAAAAGACCAAGAGCAACCAATAGTTTCAGTGTCTAAGACAAACTGTTATAAATAAGAACAGCTGTCATTCTGGGATGAAGAGTTAAGGTACAATATTGCCAAGAAAAATAGATTTCAGAGACATAGTTGATACTAACAAAGGCCCTGCACATGCAGCAACAAACAGACTTGCATCAAATAGATTTAGTAGCATGGTGAAGATGGTACTCGGACATTCAACTTGTGAACTGTTAGACAACACGCAAACACAAGCAAATAGAAACCATCTGCACCTCAATCAAGTGGAGACTACGGATTACCATTGAAAGGTCAAGATGATATAAAAGGAAATTCCACAAACACAAGACAGATTCTATGCACTACTATGGACCATTAACATTTCAAAATTAACTCTAAATCCCTGGTCTTGGCATAAGATCTGGTCAGCGTTGGACAGACTATTTTCCTCCTATATGACATTACTCATCCTTTCGATGTCTTTGATCTCGATTGATCAGACTGTAAGGAGGCAGCAGATTTGGCAAAAACAAGCCATGTTTTATTAGACACAAACTGAAATCATTTACTGATCTATATCTTCCGGATCTAGAATTCTCTCCTTGGTAATAATATAACAGGACTCACCATAATATAAACAAACAAACAAAGAGGCACTCAAATGGAGAATTAATTTGACACCATGCATGGTTACGGATGCTAGCCAGACCTGAACCTACACAACACATACAGCTCCCCAAATCTTCGGGTAGCTCAATCTAAACTAAAGTTGTCTCTTCTTATAACATACTCCCTCCATACCATATTGCAAGTCTTATAATATGGTACAGAGGGAGTAGAAGATAATGGAAAGAGACAACAAGGGATAACGCTACTGTTTCATGCCTGCATCCTTACTACAAATATAACATAAATAGAACAGTAATAAGTCAGTTCTAAGCCTAGTTCATTAACATTGATTCAGCATTCAACTTGGCACTTCAAAAAATTAGAATTGGAAGCATAGTTTCAAGCTCTAATCAGCGTCAAATAAAACTGGATTATCATAATTTTAATGCTAGATAGACTATCTAGGAAAAGACAACTAATCGTTGGATAACACCACTTCCATTATTTATAGTATTTCTTTTCAAGAAAAGAGAAAAGGATAAATGACCAATGGTTGGGTTCCATTGTCATTTCTGTGCAATTATAAAATCATCAAAAAGTAGGAAAATCGCTAGAAACTATGCATCCTAGATCTTTTTTACCCAAATTCGCACGAGCATACCACCCTTCCATCAAATCAGTTCTCAGGAAGCACGACAAAAATGTGGTCCACGTCCAGACCAACTACTGGGCAAGAGTTACCTAGAACCACATGGGAATAAGCAGACGAGGTAACAATGACCACATATTTTGCACATTTATAACTGTCGTTTTGTGCGCGACCAATGACTAACCTTTGGGTGCCGATGTCGACAACCTCTTGAACGGCGGTGACGACTAGCTTGACCTCCTGCACGGCCCACCCGGCCTTTACAACCAGGTGAATACGCTGGCTGTAGCAGTGTAGCACATCAACGGTGACCAGAATCAGCCCGCCAGGCGGCGGCCAAAAGAAATGTTGCAGCGTGTGGCGAACAACAAGCTATGCACTCATCTGGCAGCCGTCTCGCCCTCCTCTAAGCCACCTCACACTTAGTCCAGCATACCATCCATGTCCTCCGTCTTCTCATGGATGTGACGCCAGCTCGACCTTTTACATGCTCTGGTGCTACAGATCACTGCCCTGCCACTCAAAACAATACCAGATTAATTTGTTGTGCCTAATGGTTTAAAAGAATTTGTGAAATTTGAAGTACATGACGCAATGTTCAGAACTTATCAAGTATTGAATTAAAAGCCATCATCCTAAAAATTCAGGTCATGGACAAGATATGATATCAGTAGCACCAAGGCAAGTGATTGGTACTAAATCAAGATTTAGTAGCATGGACTGAGACCAACTAGTAAAACGTCTAAAGGCTGTTGCAGATTCGTACAATGGCAACAATGAGGAGTTTCACTACTCGTGTCTTGCTTTAATGCAGATACAGCGCAACTAACCATTTACCTGGCAAAATAAGCATAGTGGAAGTAATGGCCTAGTTTTGTACAACCTCATACTAGTTTTAAAAAAATTGTGTGAGAACAGTAGACCGGCTACTTGTTTTATTTGTGTGAGGAATCAGCAGATTATAAAGCTCAACAATTGATTAGGTGTGTTCGAAGAACTCAAGACCAGCTGCTGCATCGGCCAAAAAAATGGTATATTTCCGCACCAACTATATCCTTGCAACAGCAACTAAGCATACATTCATTGTTTACAATGCAACTCATGAGAAGAAAAAATTAAACCACAAAACTATTCCTAGTGGCGGACCTCAAGGTGAATCACAAGTAAACAATACTCAAATCATACCAGGATAAAATATATCTGGTGAAAGCTTTTTCCCTTGCAGCAAACTTCATAATTTCAGCTATGGCAATAAGACAAATTCAAAGTTGAGAGCAGCGACTAACCAAACTGATGAAGCACCTCGATTGAAGACAGACATCAGAAGGCATGGGTCTTCGGCTAGGCCAGGGCAGGATGCTCGCATGGCTCTCGCCTCTCGGCTTTCGGTTCGGGCGGCAGGGCGGTCCAAGAAGGAGGGCACTTGGCGTGGCGGTGGCGCTGGTCGTCGACGCCGGAGAGAGCTGCACTGTGGTCGACACCAGTTTGGGGGTCGCTCAACGCTGTCATCAGTATAGCATAAAATAAGCAGGGATGTAATTGTTGAAAATGTGAATGCATTTTCAGCCATCTCAAACAACAAGAGAAGGAGAAACTTAATACAATTAGTGCATGGTTCATCACTAAAATGGTTGGCATTAAAGCTGAATTACAGCTGTGATAAACTAAGTTGTAAAGTGCTACAAGTCTGGATACTAATTGTACAGAGGGTTCTAATAAGGCAATTAACCAATATTATTAAGGCGTACACTCAATTCAAGTCAAATTACTGTCGCAATGAACTAATTTGTAAAGTAATACAAGTCAGGATCCTACAGAACTACACTACTTCAAACCTCAAACGAACAGACTTACTCATGTACTGGAACATGGCGTGGCGGCGGCGCTGGTCGTCGATGCTGGCAAGAGCTGCGCTCTGGTCGCCACCAGTTTAGAATTGCTCGATGCTGTCAGTATAGCATTAAAAAAATCAGGGATATAATTATTGAATAATGTGGATGCATTTTTCAGCCATCAGCCACAACAAGAGAAAGAGAAACTTGATACAAGTCAGAGCGCATAGTTCATCACTAAAAATAGTTGGCATTAAAATTATATTGCAGTCGTTCTAATAAAACAGTTAACAAATATTATTAAGGCGTACGCTCAATTCAAGTTAAATTACACTAATTTGTGAAGTGCCTACAAGTCTGGATACTACAGAACTACACTACTTCAAATCTCAAACGAACTGACTTGCTCATGTACTGACACAGGTTGAGGAGCATGATACATCTCACATACTCCTATTATCCATTAAAAGCATCGACAAAAGAAACTGCTCCCATGCCCATCCATCCATTCCACGCCTTAAATGAGGAATTTACCTCCCTATAACAGAAGCACATCGCATCGTTGAAGACATGCATCAGCCTTGGGTCGTCGGCTCTTGGTCTGAACGCATGGTGTGGCGACGGCACAGGCAAGAGTGCCGCTTCGGTCGCTGGCAAGCGGCGCAACTCCTCCCGCTCAATCTCGCATAACTCGCCCGTGCAGCCTTTCCAAACGCCCATGCTTCAATCTGGCTGTCGTGGATGTCCATGGAGGCCATCCTGGAGATGAGGACCGGTCGGAGCTTCATCAACTCAAAATGCATGGTTCTTTGCTATAAGGTAACTACGGAAGGCTGCAAAAATGGAGACATTTCATCACTTCCAAGAGAAAGAGGTTCACTACAATATGTGTTGGTCGATCTAGAGCTAGATCATAGCATGTTCTCACCACAACCAAGAGCGACGCGCACCTCACTACTGTACACCAGAGCTTCAATTGAGGAAACATCCCATGCTGGACCTGCTGGATAAGATGACATCACAGCCCCTTGCCCTAGCCAGATCCCCACCACCATGTCCTGCAGCCTCGGAGACGACGGCGGCGCGGCGAAGTGCGTCCACAGCAAATATTTGGAGCCGACCTCAGTGCTCTACAGCTGGAGCCCGAGCGTGCCCACCTCCTCCTTCCACTTTGAGTCGCCGACATGATGCTCCTTGACATGGCCCAGCCGGCCCCCTCTATGCACACTCAGGCTTCAAAGGCCTGAGTTTCATGTCCTCTTGCTCCCCTGCCACCACTGCAGAAGCTCCAGCAGCACCGGAAGGAGCTCTTCTCGTCCCCACAGAAGCTCTTCGTCCCGGCGCAGCCACAGCTGCAACCGGTCCCTATCTCCGCCGTCGTCCAATATCACGAGACCCAGCCTGTGGTTGATGGCCTTCTCAGCCGTCGCGGTAAGCTCGATGCTGTCAGTATAGCATAACAAAAATCAGGGATATAATTCGTTGAAAATGTGAATGCATTTTCAGACATCTACCACAACGAGAAAATGGGAAGCTTAATAGTACAAATCATAGTTCATCACTGAAAATAGTTGGCATTAAAGTTAAATTGCTGTCATAATAAACTAATATTTTAAGTGCTACAACTCGGGATACGGATACTAGCTGTAGACAGGGTTCTAATGAGACAGCAAGAGTTATACAGAATCAGTGGTCCCATCATGATCTTGATAGTCGATTAAACACATTTTCAAAGAAATTAGCTAGCTTGGAAACATTTTCAAGCACCAAAAGCATCGACAGCATATAAAGGCAGAAAATTTTCAGTGGCGTCATTTGCTTTGCAATGAACTAGATATTTGATCACAGTTAACACTTAGGAGACCTCAAGTGTTCAACCAATAATACAGTGCACGGGGAGATACAGAACTACACTACTTCAAACCCAATACGAACTGACTTGCTCGTGTACTTCCGCTGACACAGGTTGAACAATATGACTAAAGTCACAAACTCCAATTATTACCCATTAAAAGCAAAGACGCAAGAAACTGATCCCACGCCCATCCATCCATTCCACAGCTGAAATGAGGGATTTACCTCCCTATGGCAGAGGCACGTCGCGTCGATGAAGGCAGGCATCAGCCTTGGGTCGTCTGCTCTTGGTCCGGGCGCATGGCGTGGTGGCGGCGCAGGCAAGAGCGCCGCTTCGGTCGCCGGCGAGCGGCGCAGCTCCTCCCGCTCAATCTCCCAAATCGACTCGCCCGTGCAGGCGTCCGAACCGCCCCTGCATCGACCAGGCTCCCGTGGGTGGTCGTGGAGGACGTCCTGGAGATGAGTACTCGGCGGAGATGCGGGTGGAGGAGGAAGGACCGGACGGAGCTGGACTCGGCTGGATCTTGCACGGCTAGGGTTCGTCGTGGGGCAGCAGAACGACGGTGCCACGCCAAGGAATTGGGGGAGGAAGAGGAGGAGGTTTCACGGGATTGGTTAGCGGGACGAGGACTTGCCGGAGCCAGCTGGTATCAATGGGCGACGGAGGCGGCGGCATCAGGACTTGGGGAGGCTGGGTTGGGAGAAGACACAGCGAGGACGAGAAAAACGTCTCCGGCGAATGGTTTTGGGCTCAAAGACACGAGTGAAAAATGCCTCGCGCAATTTTAGGCCGAAATAAGCTCCGTCAGCCCAAATCTATGCCGCAGTTTTAGCTCGTCTCACATTTCTAGGCCAAAATAAATTCCGTATCAAGAATAGGCCCAATTCAAGGCCGAAATAAGTGGAGTATCATGTCAAATTTTCGTTTTGCCGCGCTACTATTTTACTCAAGTGCAGGTGTGTGGATGTGATCATTCTCACAAAAAGAAAGTGTCGATGTGATGGTGTGTACGCGTGTAATATGCATGCACGCCATTGCACTCGTCCTACTATTATATGACAACTAATTTGGGATGGAGCGAGTATATGGTAGTTTCCAAACCATGTTTTCGGAACCAGGCCACGTGATTCGCCTCTCTCGTCGGGGGCGGAAGGAGCTGAGATTGAGAGGAGGGCGAAATGCAATTTGGGTTTTTTGTTCGCCTCGTTTTGTTCCACCAGGGATCCAAACCACTCATTGATCTGTTTCGGAAGATTCCAAATCAGTGTTCGTATGTGTTGAATGTAGCTCTACCTAGTCATAGGCGTGTTAATTTGTATATCTCTTGCTTCATATAATCAGTGACCCCGCTACCATCGTCGTATGGAAATCCAGCCCATCCTCTCCTGCAAAGAGCCGGTGTCGCGTACTAGCCAGGAGCCGGAGCAAATATGTGCCATTTGTTCATCTTCAACTCCAGCCAGCTGCAATGTGGTTAGGCATTTGTCCACCCTATGTACCAGTGCAACACGACATGGCGTCGATGGTGGACTTCCATGAGACAACAACGCTGACCCCGCTAGAGCTGGACAGGGTGATCGGTGTGATCAGCACGCATTACAAGCCCTAGACGACGTAGCATTGCTTGCTCATGCTGGAGACCTAACACCATGGATGACCTCACTCACACCAATAAGGGCGCAGGGTCCCCACTGAGTATGAGGATCCCGATAATGATCCTTGCGTTCTTGACAAGCCGACCCACTGGTAGAATGATCGTTGTGGCTCGTATTCTCTTTTACTTTAACTCTGATATTCTCTAGATTTTTCTCAAAATATACACTTTGGTTGTTAAATTTGCTTTCATTTTGACATCTTGCAGGTTTTGGCACGAACTTATCTCACGAGGGACTTCGTCCATGGCCGACTTCTAGCTACTATCCCCTTTACTTTGTTTATTACTTTTCGATCCTATTAAATAGTATAGGAACGATACATTATTGCAATAAATTTTGATATTATGTTTTTAGACACCCACTGTTATTTCATGTGCTCGACATGACATTACATCCGTTAACGTGGATTTGACCAATTAAGTTTTGTTTCATGTGCTCGGCATGACATTAGATTAGTTAACGTGGATTTGACCGATTAAGTACTACAACTTAACATACATATAGTATATGAAGAGATGGTAACGCTCTTAATTTTGGCACATATTTATCAAGACCGTGTTATGTGATTCTATCAATTTAGTAGTTTGTACTCTCTTTTATATCTATGTGACCCCAACTAAGAAGAGCACTCATCCGTGATGTCTGTGTACGCAATGTCGAAGTTTAGGGTGGGGGAGGAGAAACGTCAATGTTAGGATACAGTGCCCTCTAAGTTGGGAGGTGGCCAGGGCGATGCCAGACAAACTGTTTGGGGGTGGCGGGAACGCTGCAATGACGTAGTCCCTGGGTGGCAGGAGACGGACGGTTAGGTGCGGCCTGGCGACCGCTCGACCATGGTGTAAAAGAAAAATGTATCTAATTCTGGTCGCTACTGACGGGCATCTATATATCTTACTCATATATGTACCGATAGAGAGATACTGATAAGACAAAACTTTTTTTTTTGCATAAAAGGCTTACCCCGAATTGATTTTAAGCATTCGATCGGTTAAAAGAAAACCGGACTTGCTAGACCAAATGTGCGTAAGTCCTTGTGTGTACTTATTGGACAAACAATAACAAACATGTATTTCTCGGTACAATTTTCCGTCGCCTCTTTCTAAATTTTGTAACGTGTGCTTCCATCCGGAAAGGAACGATGTATTTTTGAAGTAGGGTGACAAGGCAAGCAATACCTGTGGATAACTTGTAAACAAGCATGGCATGCACGTGATCGTTGTCTTGAAAGAACGGGCACGTACACGCTTTGTTTTGTAGGTCGATCTCTTAGGCGTTTTGGTGACCAGCATTTAACATTTTGTGCAAGGTGAATAGCTATAGCTCTGACATAGTGAGAGTAGTCGAGCTAGTTGGCAATCGATCTCACACGCGGCACACGACTTGTGTTGAACGGACACGGACCATGTACGTAGGGGAGATGCTCTACCATGCATGCATCGAAAACGAGGCACTTTTGTTGAACCCGAGCTCTACGTTGCGCGCTAGATAGGTACTCCCTCACTTCACTTTTATAAGGCACAATACATACCATTTTAGTTTTGACCACATACATTATTCACTCATTTTAGAATGTATGTGGACAAAATTGAAATGGCTTATAAAAGTGGACGGAGGGAGTATATATAGTTACCTTAACTTCCTGGAGTACAAAGAAGACGACGTACATCGAGAACATTTCCCCGTGACTGCTAATGCCGATGCCGTTGTGGAATCGCTCCCAGAGCACGTTAGTGGCAGTGCTAACCCGTGGTGAGCAACATGAAGTCCAGCTTCACATGTCGTCAGCGTAGCTCAAAAGAAAACAGAGATAGGCCAACGGTGTAGCTAAAAAAAAAGATCACAAAATTTGAGCTGGCCTGGTCAAGGTCTACGCCGACGGCCACAACAAAAAGCTGTCGCTTAGCCCGTGGGCCACCGGCTTTCGAGTTTATTCCCCTAGTGAGTCGTGGCCTAGGATCGAACTATGTGGTGCATATGGAATTTGTATTTGCCCCTCATGTTGTGGCACGTACTCCTCCTCTCGTGCCCCAAAGTGGACAACGACAGGCAACCCATCCTCTCTCCCCCTCATGGCCTCACCACCGCACTTTAGTGAGGCACCATAGGCCGGATGAGCAACACCTTGGGTTAGTTGGAGATAGGTGGCGCTTTAAAATCTATGTGGATGGACTCGTATGAAAACCGGTTGATATTGCAATGGTCGATATCGGATGCCTTCATATTCCCAATGGTTGAAAAAAATGATTCATATCGGTTTTCTATACTACGAATGACTCTTTTCGGCTTAAGTCCATGAGGTCTTTCCTGTGCCTCTGAAGTCGCCTTAATCAGTGCCACCAATCACAAATAACATTGTCGATGATGAATTCTTCGCCGCCAACAGGATATCCTTGGATGCTAACATGACAAGTGAAATGTTGGTTAATAACTATCTCTTAGCATGAAATATTAACACGCCACAACAAATGACGCATGGAATATATGATAATAACTATCTTCTATAATAAAGTAATAACACAAAAATGAAACATGTATGAAATGATAGATAGTATATATACGGACATAAAATAATAGTGCAAGACAACAAAGTGGCACATGTAATTATATAGGTAATAACTATATTCTAAGACACCACCGGCTTGTATTCTATCTCATTGGACGACCAAGAGTGCTAGTCTATTTTCTCGATGGCGTTCACTAAAATGGATATAAAATTATCATCTAGGGTTCGTTTTAGACATTACACACCTCAAAATTTGCAGAAAAAGTAGGCGCACATGAAACAAATCCATGCATGTATCCTCTATGTAATTTATCCCTAATTAGATATGAAATATTGACTTTTCAAGGTAAAAACATTCGGCGTTGTTTTATTTGACTACTAAAAATTCCTTCACCCTTGATGTGACCTCTGAATCGGGCGATTATTGCGGGATCTGAAAGCACAAGCAAACACTACATGAGAAACAAAATTTCTCGAGTGGCATAAATTCTCAACAAACAAGCAAAATAATTTGGGAAAGGCTTTGAAAGTGTTTACACTCGGGAAACAATATGCCAAGTGTTTTATTACATTGTCGGTGGAAAAAATGACTTAACAAGGAGATGCCCCAAATAGAATTTCCACATGTCCACGATGCTATTTGGTGATCACACACCCGTTCGGAAAACACCACAAGTAAGGTATGACGTAGACAACAATGAGTTTCCCCCTTGTTAATGAACCAAGGGGTCCCAGTAGGACTTAGAAATCTCTTAGTAGGTTGCTTGTGACAACGACCCCGTTTAACTTTGTTGAGCAAGCTTGGACCTCCACACAAACATAAACCTATTTTTGCTCCCAACTTTCCCAGAAGATTGTCAATCTTCCCGTTCTGGTAAACTAAATAATTAATTGTATCGAGTCGTTAAAGAATATTAAATAAAAACAGAACGATGGGCAAGTGATTATAAAAGCAAGTAAACGAGATTGTAATCAATGAGTAAAATAGGACCAGGAGCCATAGTTTCACTAGTGGTGTTTGTTTTAAGAACAATAAACATGTTGGGTGAACAAATTACGTATTTGGTGTATGCTGCAACCATGGAGAACAAGGAGGAGCATGCGATGAACCATAACTGTAGGATCAGACATGTATCTTTTGACAAAACGAGTACAATATTTCCAGATGTTATGTGTGGAATAGACAAGGGAAAGTTGACATGTGATGCCTGCGAATATGGTAAACACACAAGAGCCTCGTATGCGAGTAAGGGGCTTAGGAGCATATCTCCTTTTATGCTTACTTCATCTTTGAAGTTCGGTGTAGTCTCGAGCTTTAGAACTTGATCTGGCCAAGGTGATCACAACCTCCTCATGTGCGATCACAGACTCCTCCAGACCGTGTCTTGGGTCCAACGGGTCTTCCATGCTTGATAAGTATATAGAACCCTTACCGAAAGATGGTTTGTTGATCCCCATTTCATTGTCCATGATAGTTTTACTCCCATGTTTTATAGTTTTATTCCTGATATTGATGGCCGATTCTCAAGGCAACAAGATCTCTACATGTTAATTTGCTAAAGCTAAATCCTACAGATTCAAAGACTACTGTCAAACCATGTGTCTCGGTTACACATTCATTGATCACGAAATTCATGTTGAAGTCACATCCAGTATATCTACTATGGTAGGTACACAAAGGATGCATGTTTTTTTTAACATTTTCTACTGCAGGAGAGTCCCCCATAGCCCTTTATTACCATCAAAGAGTTTACAAATATTTACAAATGTACATAGAAGGATAGACTAAGATAATCTATCACAAACTAAGGTAAGGTGTTAAGCCATGATGATAAATCCGCAGCAAAAGAAGCACTCAACCTATGCTTAAGCAAAAGGAGGTCCAACATGAAGCCACCTTTCTAGCCCTTCATGGAATGCCTCTCGACTTGAAGATAACTCCATTCCTCTGTTTCCAGATGTTCCAACAGGAAAGAATCACTATCTCAGTGAAACAAGGACCTATGAAATTCTTTTTAGCATTGGATAGATTAGTCAAAACTGTGTTATCACTCTAGGAAATTTGCAGGTAGTTCCAAATCCTGGAGCTGAAAACACACTTGGAAGAACAAATGTGTCCAATCCTGAAGACAAAGTTTTTTGCAAAGGATGCATGTTACAGTCAGAACATTACAAGATGCAAACTTGTCCGGGATGAGAAGCAATGAAGTACCTATGCTTAGTTGCTATTTGCTTAACATAGTGTACTTATTTCGCCTTGAAATGAATAATGCTTTGTTAGATAATCTTAACAAATGGATATCTCAGTTTTGTTTGCCGTAGTCTATTTTTTACTTTGCTCTAATTGTAATCGGGAGCAACATATAATATCATTGACAAATTTTAATTACCGAGATGTAATCTTCCAAGGTCATCTCAGGTTCGGTCTTCACATTCTCATGTTTCGGCGCCTTATTGTCGAACTTCTCAAAACTGAATTGATTGAGGCAGGTATGCTTTTGATTGTAGAACTGTTACTGTGTCAACTTCTGACAAGCCCCTGCACAGTCCTGTTCGCCATGGCCTGAAGCTCCGGAAGAACCCTATAGAACCTCTTTAAGCATGCATAAAAAAAATGTGAAGCTCCGCAACAACCCGCGTCGGCGGCAGCGACAGCGGCGAAACAGGTGCACCGAGTCTATGTCTCTCGTAGACAAACTCCCGCAACAAAAATGAAGGACGGTTAATATAACAACCGATATAGTAAATTTTGTTAAGTACAAAAATGCTAACATAACAATTTCACATACCTATTTTCAATTTTAATTTTTTATTTTTAATTTTCTATTTTCTATTCTATAGTTCCTATTTGCTATTTTTTATTTTACTTCTAAATTTCTAGTTTTCTAATTTATATCTTCCTATTTGTTATTTTCTTATTTATTTTTTCATTTTTAATTTTAACACAAAATAATTCATCAAAAAAGTTCTAACTAATTCATCTATTTATCTAAAAAATATGTAACCTAACAATTTTAACTACTTTCTAATGAATTTATCTAGCCTAACTAATTCGTAACTAAAAAGTCTAACCTAAATCGGTTAAACAAAAATATAACAAAAAACAGAAAAGGGGGGATGAGCATTTAACATTTTGTGCAAGGTGAATAGCTATAGCTCTGACATAGTGAGAGTAGTCGAGCTAGTTGGCAATCGATCTCACACGCGGCACACGACTTGTGTTGAACGGACACGGACCATGTACGTAGGGGAGATGCTCTACCATGCATGCATCGAAAACGAGGCACTTTTGTTGAACCCGAGCTCTACGTTGCGCGCTAGATAGGTACTCCCTCACTTCACTTTTATAAGGCACAATACATACCATTTTAGTTTTGACCACATACATTATTCACTCATTTTAGAATGTATGTGGACAAAATTGAAATGGCTTATAAAAGTGGACGGAGGGAGTATATATAGTTACCTTAACTTCCTGGAGTACAAAGAAGACGACGTACATCGAGAACATTTCCCCGTGACTGCTAATGCCGATGCCGTTGTGGAATCGCTCCCAGAGCACGTTAGTGGCAGTGCTAACCCGTGGTGAGCAACATGAAGTCCAGCTTCACATGTCGTCAGCGTAGCTCAAAAGAAAACAGAGATAGGCCAACGGTGTAGCTAAAAAAAAAAGATCACAAAATTTGAGCTGGCCTGGTCAAGGTCTACGCCGACGGCCACAACAAAAAGCTGTCGCTTAGCCCGTGGGCCACCGGCTTTCGAGTTTATTCCCCTAGTGAGTCGTGGCCTAGGATCGAACTATGTGGTGCATATGGAATTTGTATTTGCCCCTCATGTTGTGGCACGTACTCCTCCTCTCGTGCCCCAAAGTGGACAACGACAGGCAACCCATCCTCTCTCCCCCTCATGGCCTCACCACCGCACTTTAGTGAGGCACCATAGGCCGGATGAGCAACACCTTGGGTTAGTTGGAGATAGGTGGCGCTTTAAAATCTATGTGGATGGACTCGTATGAAAACCGGTTGATATTGCAATGGTCGATATCGGATGCCTTCATATTCCCAATGGTTGAAAAAAATGATTCATATCGGTTTTCTATACTACGAATGACTCTTTTCGGCTTAAGTCCATGAGGTCTTTCCTGTGCCTCTGAAGTCGCCTTAATCAGTGCCACCAATCACAAATAACATTGTCGATGATGAATTCTTCGCCGCCAACAGGATATCCTTGGATGCTAACATGACAAGTGAAATGTTGGTTAATAACTATCTCTTAGCATGAAATATTAACACGCCACAACAAATGACGCATGGAATATATGATAATAACTATCTTCTATAATAAAGTAATAACACAAAAATGAAACATGTATGAAATGATAGATAGTATATATACGGACATAAAATAATAGTGCAAGACAACAAAGTGGCACATGTAATTATATAGGTAATAACTATATTCTAAGACACCACCGGCTTGTATTCTATCTCATTGGACGACCAAGAGTGCTAGTCTATTTTCTCGATGGCGTTCACTAAAATGGATATAAAATTATCATCTAGGGTTCGTTTTAGACATTACACACCTCAAAATTTGCAGAAAAAGTAGGCGCACATGAAACAAATCCATGCATGTATCCTCTATGTAATTTATCCCTAATTAGATATGAAATATTGACTTTTCAAGGTAAAAACATTCGGCGTTGTTTTATTTGACTACTAAAAATTCCTTCACCCTTGATGTGACCTCTGAATCGGGCGATTATTGCGGGATCTGAAAGCACAAGCAAACACTACATGAGAAACAAAATTTCTCGAGTGGCATAAATTCTCAACAAACAAGCAAAATAATTTGGGAAAGGCTTTGAAAGTGTTTACACTCGGGAAACAATATGCCAAGTGTTTTATTACATTGTCGGTGGAAAAAATGACTTAACAAGGAGATGCCCCAAATAGAATTTCCACATGTCCACGATGCTATTTGGTGATCACACACCCGTTCGGAAAACACCACAAGTAAGGTATGACGTAGACAACAATGAGTTTCCCCCTTGTTAATGAACCAAGGGGTCCCAGTAGGACTTAGAAATCTCTTAGTAGGTTGCTTGTGACAACGACCCCGTTTAACTTTGTTGAGCAAGCTTGGACCTCCACACAAACATAAACCTATTTTTGCTCCCAACTTTCCCAGAAGATTGTCAATCTTCCCGTTCTGGTAAACTAAATAATTAATTGTATCGAGTCGTTAAAGAATATTAAATAAAAACAGAACGATGGGCAAGTGATTATAAAAGCAAGTAAACGAGATTGTAATCAATGAGTAAAATAGGACCAGGAGCCATAGTTTCACTAGTGGTGTTTGTTTTAAGAACAATAAACATGTTGGGTGAACAAATTACGTATTTGGTGTATGCTGCAACCATGGAGAACAAGGAGGAGCATGCGATGAACCATAACTGTAGGATCAGACATGTATCTTTTGACAAAACGAGTACAATATTTCCAGATGTTATGTGTGGAATAGACAAGGGAAAGTTGACATGTGATGCCTGCGAATATGGTAAACACACAAGAGCCTCGTATGCGAGTAAGGGGCTTAGGAGCATATCTCCTTTTATGCTTACTTCATCTTTGAAGTTCGGTGTAGTCTCGAGCTTTAGAACTTGATCTGGCCAAGGTGATCACAACCTCCTCATGTGCGATCACAGACTCCTCCAGACCGTGTCTTGGGTCCAACGGGTCTTCCATGCTTGATAAGTATATAGAACCCTTACCGAAAGATGGTTTGTTGATCCCCATTTCATTGTCCATGATAGTTTTACTCCCATGTTTTATAGTTTTATTCCTGATATTGATGGCCGATTCTCAAGGCAACAAGATCTCTACATGTTAATTTGCTAAAGCTAAATCCTACAGATTCAAAGACTACTGTCAAACCATGTGTCTCGGTTACACATTCATTGATCACGAAATTCATGTTGAAGTCACATCCAGTATATCTACTATGGTAGGTACACAAAGGATGCATGTTTTTTTTAACATTTTCTACTGCAGGAGAGTCCCCCATAGCCCTTTATTACCATCAAAGAGTTTACAAATATTTACAAATGTACATAGAAGGATAGACTAAGATAATCTATCACAAACTAAGGTAAGGTGTTAAGCCATGATGATAAATCCGCAGCAAAAGAAGCACTCAACCTATGCTTAAGCAAAAGGAGGTCCAACATGAAGCCACCTTTCTAGCCCTTCATGGAATGCCTCTCGACTTGAAGATAACTCCATTCCTCTGTTTCCAGATGTTCCAACAGGAAAGAATCACTATCTCAGTGAAACAAGGACCTATGAAATTCTTTTTAGCATTGGATAGATTAGTCAAAACTGTGTTATCACTCTAGGAAATTTGCAGGTAGTTCCAAATCCTGGAGCTGAAAACACACTTGGAAGAACAAATGTGTCCAATCCTGAAGACAAAGTTTTTTGCAAAGGATGCATGTTACAGTCAGAACATTACAAGATGCAAACTTGTCCGGGATGAGAAGCAATGAAGTACCTATGCTTAGTTGCTATTTGCTTAACATAGTGTACTTATTTCGCCTTGAAATGAATAATGCTTTGTTAGATAATCTTAACAAATGGATATCTCAGTTTTGTTTGCCGTAGTCTATTTTTTACTTTGCTCTAATTGTAATCGGGAGCAACATATAATATCATTGACAAATTTTAATTACCGAGATGTAATCTTCCAAGGTCATCTCAGGTTCGGTCTTCACATTCTCATGTTTCGGCGCCTTATTGTCGAACTTCTCAAAACTGAATTGATTGAGGCAGGTATGCTTTTGATTGTAGAACTGTTACTGTGTCAACTTCTGACAAGCCCCTGCACAGTCCTGTTCGCCATGGCCTGAAGCTCCGGAAGAACCCTATAGAACCTCTTTAAGCATGCATAAAAAAAATGTGAAGCTCCGCAACAACCCGCGTCGGCGGCAGCGACAGCGGCGAAACAGGTGCACCGAGTCTATGTCTCTCGTAGACAAACTCCCGCAACAAAAATGAAGGACGGTTAATATAACAACCGATATAGTAAATTTTGTTAAGTACAAAAATGCTAACATAACAATTTGACATACCTATTTTCAATTTTAATTTTTTATTTTTAATTTTCTATTTTCTATTCTATAGTTCCTATTTGCTATTTTTTATTTTACTTCTAAATTTCTAGTTTTCTAATTTATATCTTCCTATTTGTTATTTTCTTATTTATTTTTTCATTTTTAATTTTAACACAAAATAATTCATCAAAAAAGTTCTAACTAATTCATCTATTTATCTAAAAAATATGTAACCTAACAATTTTAACTACTTTCTAATGAATTTATCTAGCCTAACTAATTCGTAACTAAAAAGTCTAACCTAAATCGGTTAAACAAAAATATAACAAAAAACAGAAAAGGGGGGATGAGCTCCTCACCTCTGTTGCTTCCTCCTCCGGTGGGGGCGGGGGGAGGGGACGAGGCGGGACATGCATGGTGGTGCGTCGGCGCGGGCATGTGGAGCGGTCGGCGGGGGTGCGGTAGGGCGGCGGCCTGCGTGTGTGCGTTTGAAGGGGAACGTAGCATAGAAAACAAAAATTTTCCTACGCGAGAGATACCCGAAAGGCCAAGATCTAATCTATGAGACGAAGTGCAACGGGCAACAAGAGGGTTAAGGAGAACACATACCCTCGAAGACTCAAAGTGGTACGAGATCAAATCTCGTTGTTGGCGTAGTCGTACTCACACCGATCCCGATAGCGAGAAGTTGGCACCACAATCCGGCGGTGCATCCGTGATCGGTCACACGTACGGTTGATGACGACCTCCGTTCCCTCGTTCCAGCGGGGCGCGGAAGTAGAGGATCCCTCGGAACTCCAGCAGCACGACGGCATGGTGTGGTGGAGAAAAACATTGCTCAGGGCTTCGCCAAGCGCACGAACAAGTGGTGGAGCAGCGGCAGGAGGGAGGAAGAGATGACACAAGTGTGTGTAGGGGGAGAGGGAGCTCTCACCCCTCCTTTTATAGGAGGGGATGGCAGCCACGAATTTTTGGCTGCCTCCACCTCTCCCTCATCATGTGAGTGGAGTCTCCACTCAACCCACTCATTCTTCCATGAATTCCCACTCAAAATCCCAAGGGTTTTCTTTAATAAATAAATAAAACAATTTTATTTCTTTATTTTAATATTTGTTAATTCCATTAACAAACATTAACATATAACCCCTTGAGTTAGTTGTTAAATCTATTAACAACCATTTGATAAGAATCCCCTTGAACTATTTCAAAATTACTCGAAACAATTTCGGTGACTATTTCAATATTCCCCGAAACAATTTCGGTGCTGTCCAAACTTTTCTCCAATATTCCGTATCCTCTCAAATGCGTCATCGAACCTTAAGTGTGTCACCCTACGGTTCGCGAATAATATAGACATGATCGAGACTCCTCTCCGATCAATAATCAACAGCGGGATCTGGAGATCCGTGATGACTCCTATATATTCAACGATGACTCTCGTGATCGTGTGAACCAACAACGCCGTGAACTATTCCCTTTGTCTCGCGATATTTTACTTGTCCGAGATTCGATCATTGGTATCAACCATACCTTGTTCAATCTCGTTATCGACAAGTACTCTTTTCTCGTTCCCGTGATATAACATCCTTGTGATCATATCACGTGCTTGCAAGCGGTTTTGATGTGATATCACCGAGAGGGCCCAGAGTATATCTCTCCGTCATTTGGATGGACAAATCCCACTCTTGATCCATGATCCTCAACTAATACTTTCCGAATACTTAACGACACCTTTATAGTCACCCTGTTACGGTGTGACGTTTGATGCCATCAAAGCACTCTTCCGGTATCAGTGATTGACATGATCTCAAGGTCTAAGGAATAAGTTACTTCGTATGTTTGATATAACAATGTAAACTAAATGACTTGATCGCATTGCTATATTCTCTTTGGGTATATGTTCATCACATCATTCTTCTAATGACATGACCCCGTTATTAATAACATCCAATGTTCATGATCAGGAAACCTTGATCATCTATTAATCAACGAGCTAGTTAAAAGAGAGGCTTTACTAGGAACCATTGTTTGTTTATTAAGCACACATGTATCAACGTTTCCGGTTAATACAATTATAGCATGAGAAATAAACATTCATCATAAACAAGGAATAAGATAATAACCATTTTATTATTGCCTCTCGGGCATATTCCCTTCAGTCTCCCACTTGCACTAGAACTCAAAAACGTTTTGTTTGCTAACTGCAGAACAGCATATAAGTTTCACAACTTCATAGACTCCACAAACTTTTTCTCTCTCGATAAAGCACTGAACAAGCATATATATAAGTCCAACTAGTTCATCCACTAACACTCGGCGCCATGCCCCATTGATGCATCTAGAATGCCCGCACAATAAAGTCCTCATCGTATTTTGAAAAGGGGTAGAAGCGATCAGGTCGGAGCTTGGTGGTTGCGAGCTGACCCTTCTTGGTGTACCTAAGGCGGAAGGTCGCTAGTGGGTCGAACAGCCTCTCCGTAGAGAGCTTCCAGTACCACTCCCCGTCGGGAGGCACGACGTCACACGAGCCATCTGCCAAGATGCGGAAGGGCTCCTCCTCATACGCCCAACCCACGCGTCAAGCACTCTCCACGTAGGAGAAGGGCTCGGAGGTGCGGCTGACCGTCCTCTGCAAGTCGTGTTTACGGTTCCCCATGATAGCGACCGTGCGAGCGATATGCATGTGCAAGGTAGAACGATCCATCCATCCATCGAGTCAGCTCGCGTATAAAAGGTAGTGACCTCGCATCGCATCGCATGCATATATGTACGCGCGCGAGCCAAAAGAATAGACCAAACAACAAAAATACACCAAGAAGATGCGCGTGTTAACCAATGAACATGGTGAACTCGGACAAAGAAATTTCAGATCGTTTTTTTCTCCAACCGAAACCACCATCTAATTAATTAATTCGTTCGTTCGTAGGTATATATACCAACCGATCCAGGACTTGGGCTAATCTAGTCCTTCTCCTTGAGCTGCGTACGTGGTCAATCAAATACAAACGGACAAGACGCAAGCTTTACCTGCACGGAAGAAGATCGAGTTGCCCTGCGGCGATCCATCGACGACGAGAATATTAATGTGGCTGCTCGTTCCCCACCCGTGCCACTCAACTCCACTCCACCACCCACCCCACGCCTCGCCAATTCGCAAAGTCGCCAAGTCACGCGCAACCGACACGCGTCTCTCCTGACGCTGCCCTAGTATATATAGAAGAGGGAGGATTATTGAGAGGTGGGAGCGGGATGAAAATGCGCCTGAGTCCTTACTCTGAGGGCTTTATTTTTTCTCGCTGTCGTTGACCATGGGGCCGTACGTTTAGGGAGCCAATTCAGGGAAATGCGGTAAGCACGTGAGGTGTGTGTAAGGGTAATTAATTAATTGCATGCCAAATGGGAGGGATCCTATACTCTACCAATTAGCTTCTAGAATCCGAAACTATCGCACCAAAGAGGATTTTGTGGTGAGAGAGAACGATTGGGCTGCATGGAGACGTACGAGGGCATAGTCGGAAGACACGAAACAAAAAGGCTTACCCGCCTTGTATTTGGGGGAAAAATAGAGATGATTACACGCCTTGTATATTGGACGGAAGAAGTAGTGTTCTCGAATTCCGCTCCCTAAAATCATGCTTTACTTTCCAGTTTTTTTTTTTTTTTTTTTTTTTTTTTTTTTTGACAGAGCAAGTCTTCTCCTTACTTTCAGGAATTAGCTAATATATTACGTAGTGATTTTAGGAAGCGTTGGGCTAAGGATCGGAGGAGGACTGTAGAGCCAAAATATCTCAGTTGGCACTTTTCCAACGTCTTTGGTCTTTGATAGACGCCCACAAGGAGGTATTCGGCGAGAACAAACCATGTTTGTTTTAAATAGGCTATCAAAACAACGAAATTCGCACTATGTTGATTCATTTACGGATGAATATTTTCCAGAACTAGAACTATCATGTCCTGCCAGCTCTCTCTACAATTATCCCGGTATAAGCAAGATACATTCGTTATTCAGGATTTACTTACGCATGATTCTGCTGCTCTTTCTACTTTCTTCCTTGGTCGTAACAATAAAGCAGGACTCACAATATAAACAGACAAACAAAAAGGCAATCAAATGGAGAAATAATTTAAAACAATGCATCGTTACAGCAGCCAGACATGAACCTACACAAGACAACATATACAGCTACATCGTTTAACAAAAATATCTCTACAACACGTAACATCAGTTCAAGAATGAAGACATTTAAACGCAAAATTATCACTTCCTACGGCTACTGAGCGCCAGGCTGCTCCGTGTACACCTCTCGCTGCCACTGGTCCAAGATGAAGGCTCGCCGACTCATCCATCCATCACCACCCGCGCGACAACACAGCACAAACAAGACGCACCATCAATATTTTCGTGTACAAAGAACATGTGACGATCGCAACAGGCGAAACTAAGGTGTTCCAGTAAAAAGCCTGGTGCATTGTTTGGATCATACATACATTGAGCACAGTTCGAGCCTCGCGCCCTACACAACCAAACTCAATCAGAGGTCACTCTGTAGATGCGTGCACGGCCACGGATCACCTCGACAGAGAAGATGTGAACCTCTCGCTCAGCTTCAGGTGGAATGCTCCTACCAAAAGGAACCACAAATCAAAGCGAGCTGTAAGGGATTTAACCAGGAAATAAATAACTGTGAAACTATAAACAAACAAAAAATAGGGAAAAATCTTGATTCATAACAACTGCACACTGGAACACAGAATGGTAAAAAACAAAAGGACAAAACCAAGGGTTACCCTCAAGTGAAGTCACCGATACAAAAACACAGTGGGCACAACAAGTAAGCGCCCGCCTCAATTGGCTCTCAGATACCGGCCACAAACATATTGAAGAAATACCAGGAACAAGAGAAGAGAAGATGAGAAGAATCAAATAATTTTACGAAAAAATGTACAATGAAGTGGGGAAAAATGTTTAGAAGTAGCCTGCACTATATGAGAAAGCTAGTTCGGTACATGAACTTCTCTATGAAAAATTCTGGTGTTTATATGTCTCTAAATACATGGTTAAATATACCAAACATTACAAGTGTGTACGTCTAGGAGAAAATAAGAACACCTCTACTCAGGCCCACCAACGACAATACCTAGCAGATCAAGTTTTGCATAGGCAAATATAGCCTTAGCCTACATAATTTCATTGTATATGACAGTATTGTAACAAAGATCAAAGAGGGCAAGGCACGAATATAGGATGGAACTAAGAAAACTGAGCTCGAAAGGAGGATATCAAAAGGCCTCCCAATTAACGATGGGAAATAATAAGCCTATAATTTATTCAAGAAACCTGTAGCTGCATTGGCCGGAACAACTCACAACACGTGAAAAACCTAAATACAAATTTAACTGAGCTCTATTTCTACAACAGAAGGTTTGGATGACCTTTCTCAATGAAAAGACCAAGAGCAACCAATAGTTTCAGTGTCTAAGACAAACTGTTATAAATAAGAACAGCTGTCATTCTGGGATGAAGAGTTAAGGTACAATATTGCCAAGAAAAATAGATTTCAGAGACATAGTTGATACTAACAAAGGCCCTGCACATGCAGCAACAAACAGACTTGCATCAAATAGATTTAGTAGCATGGTGAAGATGGTACTCGGACATTCAACTTGTGAACTGTTAGACAACACGCAAACACAAGCAAATAGAAACCATCTGCACCTCAATCAAGTGGAGACTACGGATTACCATTGAAAGGTCAAGATGATATAAAAGGAAATTCCACAAACACAAGACAGATTCTATGCACTACTATGGACCATTAACATTTCAAAATTAACTCTAAATCCCTGGTCTTGGCATAAGATCTGGTCAGCGTTGGACAGACTATTTTCCTCCTATATGACATTACTCATCCTTTCGATGTCTTTGATCTCGATTGATCAGACTGTAAGGAGGCAGCAGATTTGGCAAAAACAAGCCATGTTTTATTAGACACAAACTGAAATCATTTACTGATCTATATCTTCCGGATCTAGAATTCTCTCCTTGGTAATAATATAACAGGACTCACCATAATATAAACAAACAAACAAAGAGGCACTCAAATGGAGAATTAATTTGACACCATGCATGGTTACGGATGCTAGCCAGACCTGAACCTACACAACACATACAGCTCCCCAAATCTTCGGGTAGCTCAATCTAAACTAAAGTTGTCTCTTCTTATAACATACTCCCTCCATACCATATTGCAAGTCTTATAATATGGTACAGAGGGAGTAGAAGATAATGGAAAGAGACAACAAGGGATAACGCTACTGTTTCATGCCTGCATCCTTACTACAAATATAACATAAATAGAACAGTAATAAGTCAGTTCTAAGCCTAGTTCATTAACATTGATTCAGCATTCAACTTGGCACTTCAAAAAATTAGAATTGGAAGCATAGTTTCAAGCTCTAATCAGCGTCAAATAAAACTGGATTATCATAATTTTAATGCTAGATAGACTATCTAGGAAAAGACAACTAATCGTTGGATAACACCACTTCCATTATTTATAGTATTTCTTTTCAAGAAAAGAGAAAAGGATAAATGACCAATGGTTGGGTTCCATTGTCATTTCTGTGCAATTATAAAATCATCAAAAAGTAGGAAAATCGCTAGAAACTATGCATCCTAGATCTTTTTTACCCAAATTCGCACGAGCATACCACCCTTCCATCAAATCAGTTCTCAGGAAGCACGACAAAAATGTGGTCCACGTCCAGACCAACTACTGGGCAAGAGTTACCTAGAACCACATGGGAATAAGCAGACGAGGTAACAATGACCACATATTTTGCACATTTATAACTGTCGTTTTGTGCGCGACCAATGACTAACCTTTGGGTGCCGATGTCGACAACCTCTTGAACGGCGGTGACGACTAGCTTGACCTCCTGCACGGCCCACCCGGCCTTTACAACCAGGTGAATACGCTGGCTGTAGCAGTGTAGCACATCAACGGTGACCAGAATCAGCCCGCCAGGCGGCGGCCAAAAGAAATGTTGCAGCGTGTGGCGAACAACAAGCTATGCACTCATCTGGCAGCCGTCTCGCCCTCCTCTAAGCCACCTCACACTTAGTCCAGCATACCATCCATGTCCTCCGTCTTCTCATGGATGTGACGCCAGCTCGACCTTTTACATGCTCTGGTGCTACAGATCACTGCCCTGCCACTCAAAACAATACCAGATTAATTTGTTGTGCCTAATGGTTTAAAAGAATTTGTGAAATTTGAAGTACATGACGCAATGTTCAGAACTTATCAAGTATTGAATTAAAAGCCATCATCCTAAAAATTCAGGTCATGGACAAGATATGATATCAGTAGCACCAAGGCAAGTGATTGGTACTAAATCAAGATTTAGTAGCATGGACTGAGACCAACTAGTAAAACGTCTAAAGGCTGTTGCAGATTCGTACAATGGCAACAATGAGGAGTTTCACTACTCGTGTCTTGCTTTAATGCAGATACAGCGCAACTAACCATTTACCTGGCAAAATAAGCATAGTGGAAGTAATGGCCTAGTTTTGTACAACCTCATACTAGTTTTAAAAAAATTGTGTGAGAACAGTAGACCGGCTACTTGTTTTATTTGTGTGAGGAATCAGCAGATTATAAAGCTCAACAATTGATTAGGTGTGTTCGAAGAACTCAAGACCAGCTGCTGCATCGGCCAAAAAAATGGTATATTTCCGCACCAACTATATCCTTGCAACAGCAACTAAGCATACATTCATTGTTTACAATGCAACTCATGAGAAGAAAAAATTAAACCACAAAACTATTCCTAGTGGCGGACCTCAAGGTGAATCACAAGTAAACAATACTCAAATCATACCAGGATAAAATATATCTGGTGAAAGCTTTTTCCCTTGCAGCAAACTTCATAATTTCAGCTATGGCAATAAGACAAATTCAAAGTTGAGAGCAGCGACTAACCAAACTGATGAAGCACCTCGATTGAAGACAGACATCAGAAGGCATGGGTCTTCGGCTAGGCCAGGGCAGGATGCTCGCATGGCTCTCGCCTCTCGGCTTTCGGTTCGGGCGGCAGGGCGGTCCAAGAAGGAGGGCACTTGGCGTGGCGGTGGCGCTGGTCGTCGACGCCGGAGAGAGCTGCACTGTGGTCGACACCAGTTTGGGGGTCGCTCAACGCTGTCATCAGTATAGCATAAAATAAGCAGGGATGTAATTGTTGAAAATGTGAATGCATTTTCAGCCATCTCAAACAACAAGAGAAGGAGAAACTTAATACAATTAGTGCATGGTTCATCACTAAAATGGTTGGCATTAAAGCTGAATTACAGCTGTGATAAACTAAGTTGTAAAGTGCTACAAGTCTGGATACTAATTGTACAGAGGGTTCTAATAAGGCAATTAACCAATATTATTAAGGCGTACACTCAATTCAAGTCAAATTACTGTCGCAATGAACTAATTTGTAAAGTAATACAAGTCAGGATCCTACAGAACTACACTACTTCAAACCTCAAACGAACAGACTTACTCATGTACTGGAACATGGCGTGGCGGCGGCGCTGGTCGTCGATGCTGGCAAGAGCTGCGCTCTGGTCGCCACCAGTTTAGAATTGCTCGATGCTGTCAGTATAGCATTAAAAAAATCAGGGATATAATTATTGAATAATGTGGATGCATTTTTCAGCCATCAGCCACAACAAGAGAAAGAGAAACTTGATACAAGTCAGAGCGCATAGTTCATCACTAAAAATAGTTGGCATTAAAATTATATTGCAGTCGTTCTAATAAAACAGTTAACAAATATTATTAAGGCGTACGCTCAATTCAAGTTAAATTACACTAATTTGTGAAGTGCCTACAAGTCTGGATACTACAGAACTACACTACTTCAAATCTCAAACGAACTGACTTGCTCATGTACTGACACAGGTTGAGGAGCATGATACATCTCACATACTCCTATTATCCATTAAAAGCATCGACAAAAGAAACTGCTCCCATGCCCATCCATCCATTCCACGCCTTAAATGAGGAATTTACCTCCCTATAACAGAAGCACATCGCATCGTTGAAGACATGCATCAGCCTTGGGTCGTCGGCTCTTGGTCTGAACGCATGGTGTGGCGACGGCACAGGCAAGAGTGCCGCTTCGGTCGCTGGCAAGCGGCGCAACTCCTCCCGCTCAATCTCGCATAACTCGCCCGTGCAGCCTTTCCAAACGCCCATGCTTCAATCTGGCTGTCGTGGATGTCCATGGAGGCCATCCTGGAGATGAGGACCGGTCGGAGCTTCATCAACTCAAAATGCATGGTTCTTTGCTATAAGGTAACTACGGAAGGCTGCAAAAATGGAGACATTTCATCACTTCCAAGAGAAAGAGGTTCACTGCAATATGTGTTGGTCGATCTAGAGCTAGATCATAGCATGTTCTCACCACAACCAAGAGCGACGCGCACCTCACTACTGTACACCAGAGCTTCAATTGAGGAAACATCCCATGCTGGACCTGCTGGATAAGATGACATCACAGCCCCTTGCCCTAGCCAGATCCCCACCACCATGTCCTGCAGCCTCGGAGACGACGGCGGCGCGGCGAAGTGCGTCCACAGCAAATATTTGGAGCCGACCTCAGTGCTCTACAGCTGGAGCCCGAGCGTGCCCACCTCCTCCTTCCACTTTGAGTCGCCGACATGATGCTCCTTGACATGGCCCAGCCGGCCCCCTCTATGCACACTCAGGCTTCAAAGGCCTGAGTTTCATGTCCTCTTGCTCCCCTGCCACCACTGCAGAAGCTCCAGCAGCACCGGAAGGAGCTCTTCTCGTCCCCACAGAAGCTCTTCGTCCCGGCGCAGCCACAGCTGCAACCGGTCCCTATCTCCGCCGTCGTCCAATATCACGAGACCCAGCCTGTGGTTGATGGCCTTCTCAGCCGTCGCGGTAAGCTCGATGCTGTCAGTATAGCATAACAAAAATCAGGGATATAATTCGTTGAAAATGTGAATGCATTTTCAGACATCTACCACAACGAGAAAATGGGAAGCTTAATAGTACAAATCATAGTTCATCACTGAAAATAGTTGGCATTAAAGTTAAATTGCTGTCATAATAAACTAATATTTTAAGTGCTACAACTCGGGATACGGATACTAGCTGTAGACAGGGTTCTAATGAGACAGCAAGAGTTATACAGAATCAGTGGTCCCATCATGATCTTGATAGTCGATTAAACACATTTTCAAAGAAATTAGCTAGCTTGGAAACATTTTCAAGCACCAAAAGCATCGACAGCATATAAAGGCAGAAAATTTTCAGTGGCGTCATTTGCTTTGCAATGAACTAGATATTTGATCACAGTTAACACTTAGGAGACCTCAAGTGTTCAACCAATAATACAGTGCACGGGGAGATACAGAACTACACTACTTCAAACCCAATACGAACTGACTTGCTCGTGTACTTCCGCTGACACAGGTTGAACAATATGACTAAAGTCACAAACTCCAATTATTACCCATTAAAAGCAAAGACGCAAGAAACTGATCCCACGCCCATCCATCCATTCCACAGCTGAAATGAGGGATTTACCTCCCTATGGCAGAGGCACGTCGCGTCGATGAAGGCAGGCATCAGCCTTGGGTCGTCTGCTCTTGGTCCGGGCGCATGGCGTGGTGGCGGCGCAGGCAAGAGCGCCGCTTCGGTCGCCGGCGAGCGGCGCAGCTCCTCCCGCTCAATCTCCCAAATCGACTCGCCCGTGCAGGCGTCCGAACCGCCCCTGCATCGACCAGGCTCCCGTGGGTGGTCGTGGAGGACGTCCTGGAGATGAGTACTCGGCGGAGATGCGGGTGGAGGAGGAAGGACCGGACGGAGCTGGACTCGGCTGGATCTTGCACGGCTAGGGTTCGTCGTGGGGCAGCAGAACGACGGTGCCACGCCAAGGAATTGGGGGAGGAAGAGGAGGAGGTTTCACGGGATTGGTTAGCGGGACGAGGACTTGCCGGAGCCAGCTGGTATCAATGGGCGACGGAGGCGGCGGCATCAGGACTTGGGGAGGCTGGGTTGGGAGAAGACACAGCGAGGACGAGAAAAACGTCTCCGGCGAATGGTTTTGGGCTCAAAGACACGAGTGAAAAATGCCTCGCGCAATTTTAGGCCGAAATAAGCTCCGTCAGCCCAAATCTATGCCGCAGTTTTAGCTCGTCTCACATTTCTAGGCCAAAATAAATTCCGTATCAAGAATAGGCCCAATTCAAGGCCGAAATAAGTGGAGTATCATGTCAAATTTTCGTTTTGCCGCGCTACTATTTTACTCAAGTGCAGGTGTGTGGATGTGATCATTCTCACAAAAAGAAAGTGTCGATGTGATGGTGTGTACGCGTGTAATATGCATGCACGCCATTGCACTCGTCCTACTATTATATGACAACTAATTTGGGATGGAGCGAGTATATGGTAGTTTCCAAACCATGTTTTCGGAACCAGGCCACGTGATTCGCCTCTCTCGTCGGGGGCGGAAGGAGCTGAGATTGAGAGGAGGGCGAAATGCAATTTGGGTTTTTTGTTCGCCTCGTTTTGTTCCACCAGGGATCCAAACCACTCATTGATCTGTTTCGGAAGATTCCAAATCAGTGTTCGTATGTGTTGAATGTAGCTCTACCTAGTCATAGGCGTGTTAATTTGTATATCTCTTGCTTCATATAATCAGTGACCCCGCTACCATCGTCGTATGGAAATCCAGCCCATCCTCTCCTGCAAAGAGCCGGTGTCGCGTACTAGCCAGGAGCCGGAGCAAATATGTGCCATTTGTTCATCTTCAACTCCAGCCAGCTGCAATGTGGTTAGGCATTTGTCCACCCTATGTACCAGTGCAACACGACATGGCGTCGATGGTGGACTTCCATGAGACAACAACGCTGACCCCGCTAGAGCTGGACAGGGTGATCGGTGTGATCAGCACGCATTACAAGCCCTAGACGACGTAGCATTGCTTGCTCATGCTGGAGACCTAACACCATGGATGACCTCACTCACACCAATAAGGGCGCAGGGTCCCCACTGAGTATGAGGATCCCGATAATGATCCTTGCGTTCTTGACAAGCCGACCCACTGGTAGAATGATCGTTGTGGCTCGTATTCTCTTTTACTTTAACTCTGATATTCTCTAGATTTTTCTCAAAATATACACTTTGGTTGTTAAATTTGCTTTCATTTTGACATCTTGCAGGTTTTGGCACGAACTTATCTCACGAGGGACTTCGTCCATGGCCGACTTCTAGCTACTATCCCCTTTACTTTGTTTATTACTTTTCGATCCTATTAAATAGTATAGGAACGATACATTATTGCAATAAATTTTGATATTATGTTTTTAGACACCCACTGTTATTTCATGTGCTCGACATGACATTACATCCGTTAACGTGGATTTGACCAATTAAGTTTTGTTTCATGTGCTCGGCATGACATTAGATTAGTTAACGTGGATTTGACCGATTAAGTACTACAACTTAACATACATATAGTATATGAAGAGATGGTAACGCTCTTAATTTTGGCACATATTTATCAAGACCGTGTTATGTGATTCTATCAATTTAGTAGTTTGTACTCTCTTTTATATCTATGTGACCCCAACTAAGAAGAGCACTCATCCGTGATGTCTGTGTACGCAATGTCGAAGTTTAGGGTGGGGGAGGAGAAACGTCAATGTTAGGATACAGTGCCCTCTAAGTTGGGAGGTGGCCAGGGCGATGCCAGACAAACTGTTTGGGGGTGGCGGGAACGCTGCAATGACGTAGTCCCTGGGTGGCAGGAGACGGACGGTTAGGTGCGGCCTGGCGACCGCTCGACCATGGTGTAAAAGAAAAATGTATCTAATTCTGGTCGCTACTGACGGGCATCTATATATCTTACTCATATATGTACCGATAGAGAGATACTGATAAGACAAAACTTTTTTTTTTGCATAAAAGGCTTACCCCGAATTGATTTTAAGCATTCGATCGGTTAAAAGAAAACCGGACTTGCTAGACCAAATGTGCGTAAGTCCTTGTGTGTACTTATTGGACAAACAATAACAAACATGTATTTCTCGGTACAATTTTCCGTCGCCTCTTTCTAAATTTTGTAACGTGTGCTTCCATCCGGAAAGGAACGATGTATTTTTGAAGTAGGGTGACAAGGCAAGCAATACCTGTGGATAACTTGTAAACAAGCATGGCATGCACGTGATCGTTGTCTTGAAAGAACGGGCACGTACACGCTTTGTTTTGTAGGTCGATCTCTTAGGCGTTTTGGTGACCAGCATTTAACATTTTGTGCAAGGTGAATAGCTATAGCTCTGACATAGTGAGAGTAGTCGAGCTAGTTGGCAATCGATCTCACACGCGGCACACGACTTGTGTTGAACGGACACGGACCATGTACGTAGGGGAGATGCTCTACCATGCATGCATCGAAAACGAGGCACTTTTGTTGAACCCGAGCTCTACGTTGCGCGCTAGATAGGTACTCCCTCACTTCACTTTTATAAGGCACAATACATACCATTTTAGTTTTGACCACATACATTATTCACTCATTTTAGAATGTATGTGGACAAAATTGAAATGGCTTATAAAAGTGGACGGAGGGAGTATATATAGTTACCTTAACTTCCTGGAGTACAAAGAAGACGACGTACATCGAGAACATTTCCCCGTGACTGCTAATGCCGATGCCGTTGTGGAATCGCTCCCAGAGCACGTTAGTGGCAGTGCTAACCCGTGGTGAGCAACATGAAGTCCAGCTTCACATGTCGTCAGCGTAGCTCAAAAGAAAACAGAGATAGGCCAACGGTGTAGCTAAAAAAAAAAGATCACAAAATTTGAGCTGGCCTGGTCAAGGTCTACGCCGACGGCCACAACAAAAAGCTGTCGCTTAGCCCGTGGGCCACCGGCTTTCGAGTTTATTCCCCTAGTGAGTCGTGGCCTAGGATCGAACTATGTGGTGCATATGGAATTTGTATTTGCCCCTCATGTTGTGGCACGTACTCCTCCTCTCGTGCCCCAAAGTGGACAACGACAGGCAACCCATCCTCTCTCCCCCTCATGGCCTCACCACCGCACTTTAGTGAGGCACCATAGGCCGGATGAGCAACACCTTGGGTTAGTTGGAGATAGGTGGCGCTTTAAAATCTATGTGGATGGACTCGTATGAAAACCGGTTGATATTGCAATGGTCGATATCGGATGCCTTCATATTCCCAATGGTTGAAAAAAATGATTCATATCGGTTTTCTATACTACGAATGACTCTTTTCGGCTTAAGTCCATGAGGTCTTTCCTGTGCCTCTGAAGTCGCCTTAATCAGTGCCACCAATCACAAATAACATTGTCGATGATGAATTCTTCGCCGCCAACAGGATATCCTTGGATGCTAACATGACAAGTGAAATGTTGGTTAATAACTATCTCTTAGCATGAAATATTAACACGCCACAACAAATGACGCATGGAATATATGATAATAACTATCTTCTATAATAAAGTAATAACACAAAAATGAAACATGTATGAAATGATAGATAGTATATATACGGACATAAAATAATAGTGCAAGACAACAAAGTGGCACATGTAATTATATAGGTAATAACTATATTCTAAGACACCACCGGCTTGTATTCTATCTCATTGGACGACCAAGAGTGCTAGTCTATTTTCTCGATGGCGTTCACTAAAATGGATATAAAATTATCATCTAGGGTTCGTTTTAGACATTACACACCTCAAAATTTGCAGAAAAAGTAGGCGCACATGAAACAAATCCATGCATGTATCCTCTATGTAATTTATCCCTAATTAGATATGAAATATTGACTTTTCAAGGTAAAAACATTCGGCGTTGTTTTATTTGACTACTAAAAATTCCTTCACCCTTGATGTGACCTCTGAATCGGGCGATTATTGCGGGATCTGAAAGCACAAGCAAACACTACATGAGAAACAAAATTTCTCGAGTGGCATAAATTCTCAACAAACAAGCAAAATAATTTGGGAAAGGCTTTGAAAGTGTTTACACTCGGGAAACAATATGCCAAGTGTTTTATTACATTGTCGGTGGAAAAAATGACTTAACAAGGAGATGCCCCAAATAGAATTTCCACATGTCCACGATGCTATTTGGTGATCACACACCCGTTCGGAAAACACCACAAGTAAGGTATGACGTAGACAACAATGAGTTTCCCCCTTGTTAATGAACCAAGGGGTCCCAGTAGGACTTAGAAATCTCTTAGTAGGTTGCTTGTGACAACGACCCCGTTTAACTTTGTTGAGCAAGCTTGGACCTCCACACAAACATAAACCTATTTTTGCTCCCAACTTTCCCAGAAGATTGTCAATCTTCCCGTTCTGGTAAACTAAATAATTAATTGTATCGAGTCGTTAAAGAATATTAAATAAAAACAGAACGATGGGCAAGTGATTATAAAAGCAAGTAAACGAGATTGTAATCAATGAGTAAAATAGGACCAGGAGCCATAGTTTCACTAGTGGTGTTTGTTTTAAGAACAATAAACATGTTGGGTGAACAAATTACGTATTTGGTGTATGCTGCAACCATGGAGAACAAGGAGGAGCATGCGATGAACCATAACTGTAGGATCAGACATGTATCTTTTGACAAAACGAGTACAATATTTCCAGATGTTATGTGTGGAATAGACAAGGGAAAGTTGACATGTGATGCCTGCGAATATGGTAAACACACAAGAGCCTCGTATGCGAGTAAGGGGCTTAGGAGCATATCTCCTTTTATGCTTACTTCATCTTTGAAGTTCGGTGTAGTCTCGAGCTTTAGAACTTGATCTGGCCAAGGTGATCACAACCTCCTCATGTGCGATCACAGACTCCTCCAGACCGTGTCTTGGGTCCAACGGGTCTTCCATGCTTGGTAAGTATATAGAACCCTTACCGAAAGATGGTTTGTTGATCCCCATTTCATTGTCCATGATAGTTTTACTCCCATGTTTTATAGTTTTATTCCTGATATTGATGGCCGATTCTCAAGGCAACAAGATCTCTACATGTTAATTTGCTAAAGCTAAATCCTACAGATTCAAAGACTACTGTCAAACCATGTGTCTCGGTTACACATTCATTGATCACGAAATTCATGTTGAAGTCACATCCAGTATATCTACTATGGTAGGTACACAAAGGATGCATGTTTTTTTTAACATTTTCTACTGCAGGAGAGTCCCCCATAGCCCTTTATTACCATCAAAGAGTTTACAAATATTTACAAATGTACATAGAAGGATAGACTAAGATAATCTATCACAAACTAAGGTAAGGTGTTAAGCCATGATGATAAATCCGCAGCAAAAGAAGCACTCAACCTATGCTTAAGCAAAAGGAGGTCCAACATGAAGCCACCTTTCTAGCCCTTCATGGAATGCCTCTCGACTTGAAGATAACTCCATTCCTCTGTTTCCAGATGTTCCAACAGGAAAGAATCACTATCTCAGTGAAACAAGGACCTATGAAATTCTTTTTAGCATTGGATAGATTAGTCAAAACTGTGTTATCACTCTAGGAAATTTGCAGGTAGTTCCAAATCCTGGAGCTGAAAACACACTTGGAAGAACAAATGTGTCCAATCCTGAAGACAAAGTTTTTTGCAAAGGATGCATGTTACAGTCAGAACATTACAAGATGCAAACTTGTCCGGGATGAGAAGCAATGAAGTACCTATGCTTAGTTGCTATTTGCTTAACATAGTGTACTTATTTCGCCTTGAAATGAATAATGCTTTGTTAGATAATCTTAACAAATGGATATCTCAGTTTTGTTTGCCGTAGTCTATTTTTTACTTTGCTCTAATTGTAATCGGGAGCAACATATAATATCATTGACAAATTTTAATTACCGAGATGTAATCTTCCAAGGTCATCTCAGGTTCGGTCTTCACATTCTCATGTTTCGGCGCCTTATTGTCGAACTTCTCAAAACTGAATTGATTGAGGCAGGTATGCTTTTGATTGTAGAACTGTTACTGTGTCAACTTCTGACAAGCCCCTGCACAGTCCTGTTCGCCATGGCCTGAAGCTCCGGAAGAACCCTATAGAACCTCTTTAAGCATGCATAAAAAAAATGTGAAGCTCCGCAACAACCCGCGTCGGCGGCAGCGACAGCGGCGAAACAGGTGCACCGAGTCTATGTCTCTCGTAGACAAACTCCCGCAACAAAAATGAAGGACGGTTAATATAACAACCGATATAGTAAATTTTGTTAAGTACAAAAATGCTAACATAACAATTTGACATACCTATTTTCAATTTTAATTTTTTATTTTTAATTTTCTATTTTCTATTCTATAGTTCCTATTTGCTATTTTTTATTTTACTTCTAAATTTCTAGTTTTCTAATTTATATCTTCCTATTTGTTATTTTCTTATTTATTTTTTCATTTTTAATTTTAACACAAAATAATTCATCAAAAAAGTTCTAACTAATTCATCTATTTATCTAAAAAATATGTAACCTAACAATTTTAACTACTTTCTAATGAATTTATCTAGCCTAACTAATTCGTAACTAAAAAGTCTAACCTAAATCGGTTAAACAAAAATATAACAAAAAACAGAAAAGGGGGGATGAGCATTTAACATTTTGTGCAAGGTGAATAGCTATAGCTCTGACATAGTGAGAGTAGTCGAGCTAGTTGGCAATCGATCTCACACGCGGCACACGACTTGTGTTGAACGGACACGGACCATGTACGTAGGGGAGATGCTCTACCATGCATGCATCGAAAACGAGGCACTTTTGTTGAACCCGAGCTCTACGTTGCGCGCTAGATAGGTACTCCCTCACTTCACTTTTATAAGGCACAATACATACCATTTTAGTTTTGACCACATACATTATTCACTCATTTTAGAATGTATGTGGACAAAATTGAAATGGCTTATAAAAGTGGACGGAGGGAGTATATATAGTTACCTTAACTTCCTGGAGTACAAAGAAGACGACGTACATCGAGAACATTTCCCCGTGACTGCTAATGCCGATGCCGTTGTGGAATCGCTCCCAGAGCACGTTAGTGGCAGTGCTAACCCGTGGTGAGCAACATGAAGTCCAGCTTCACATGTCGTCAGCGTAGCTCAAAAGAAAACAGAGATAGGCCAACGGTGTAGCTAAAAAAAAAAGACCACAAAATTTGAGCTGGCCTGGTCAAGGTCTACGCCGACGGCCACAACAAAAAGCTGTCGCTTAGCCCGTGGGCCACCGGCTTTCGAGTTTATTCCCCTAGTGAGTCGTGGCCTAGGATCGAACTATGTGGTGCATATGGAATTTGTATTTGCCCCTCATGTTGTGGCACGTACTCCTCCTCTCGTGCCCCAAAGTGGACAACGACAGGCAACCCATCCTCTCTCCCCCTCATGGCCTCACCACCGCACTTTAGTGAGGCACCATAGGCCGGATGAGCAACACCTTGGGTTAGTTGGAGATAGGTGGCGCTTTAAAATCTATGTGGATGGACTCGTATGAAAACCGGTTGATATTGCAATGGTCGATATCGGATGCCTTCATATTCCCAATGGTTGAAAAAAATGATTCATATCGGTTTTCTATACTACGAATGACTCTTTTCGGCTTAAGTCCATGAGGTCTTTCCTGTGCCTCTGAAGTCGCCTTAATCAGTGCCACCAATCACAAATAACATTGTCGATGATGAATTCTTCGCCGCCAACAGGATATCCTTGGATGCTAACATGACAAGTGAAATGTTGGTTAATAACTATCTCTTAGCATGAAATATTAACACGCCACAACAAATGACGCATGGAATATATGATAATAACTATCTTCTATAATAAAGTAATAACACAAAAATGAAACATGTATGAAATGATAGATAGTATATATACGGACATAAAATAATAGTGCAAGACAACAAAGTGGCACATGTAATTATATAGGTAATAACTATATTCTAAGACACCACCGGCTTGTATTCTATCTCATTGGACGACCAAGAGTGCTAGTCTATTTTCTCGATGGCGTTCACTAAAATGGATATAAAATTATCATCTAGGGTTCGTTTTAGACATTACACACCTCAAAATTTGCAGAAAAAGTAGGCGCACATGAAACAAATCCATGCATGTATCCTCTATGTAATTTATCCCTAATTAGATATGAAATATTGACTTTTCAAGGTAAAAACATTCGGCGTTGTTTTATTTGACTACTAAAAATTCCTTCACCCTTGATGTGACCTCTGAATCGGGCGATTATTGCGGGATCTGAAAGCACAAGCAAACACTACATGAGAAACAAAATTTCTCGAGTGGCATAAATTCTCAACAAACAAGCAAAATAATTTGGGAAAGGCTTTGAAAGTGTTTACACTCGGGAAACAATATGCCAAGTGTTTTATTACATTGTCGGTGGAAAAAATGACTTAACAAGGAGATGCCCCAAATAGAATTTCCACATGTCCACGATGCTATTTGGTGATCACACACCCGTTCGGAAAACACCACAAGTAAGGTATGACGTAGACAACAATGAGTTTCCCCCTTGTTAATGAACCAAGGGGTCCCAGTAGGACTTAGAAATCTCTTAGTAGGTTGCTTGTGACAACGACCCCGTTTAACTTTGTTGAGCAAGCTTGGACCTCCACACAAACATAAACCTATTTTTGCTCCCAACTTTCCCAGAAGATTGTCAATCTTCCCGTTCTGGTAAACTAAATAATTAATTGTATCGAGTCGTTAAAGAATATTAAATAAAAACAGAACGATGGGCAAGTGATTATAAAAGCAAGTAAACGAGATTGTAATCAATGAGTAAAATAGGACCAGGAGCCATAGTTTCACTAGTGGTGTTTGTTTTAAGAACAATAAACATGTTGGGTGAACAAATTACGTATTTGGTGTATGCTGCAACCATGGAGAACAAGGAGGAGCATGCGATGAACCATAACTGTAGGATCAGACATGTATCTTTTGACAAAACGAGTACAATATTTCCAGATGTTATGTGTGGAATAGACAAGGGAAAGTTGACATGTGATGCCTGCGAATATGGTAAACACACAAGAGCCTCGTATGCGAGTAAGGGGCTTAGGAGCATATCTCCTTTTATGCTTACTTCATCTTTGAAGTTCGGTGTAGTCTCGAGCTTTAGAACTTGATCTGGCCAAGGTGATCACAACCTCCTCATGTGCGATCACAGACTCCTCCAGACCGTGTCTTGGGTCCAACGGGTCTTCCATGCTTGATAAGTATATAGAACCCTTACCGAAAGATGGTTTGTTGATCCCCATTTCATTGTCCATGATAGTTTTACTCCCATGTTTTATAGTTTTATTCCTGATATTGATGGCCGATTCTCAAGGCAACAAGATCTCTACATGTTAATTTGCTAAAGCTAAATCCTACAGATTCAAAGACTACTGTCAAACCATGTGTCTCGGTTACACATTCATTGATCACGAAATTCATGTTGAAGTCACATCCAGTATATCTACTATGGTAGGTACACAAAGGATGCATGTTTTTTTTAACATTTTCTACTGCAGGAGAGTCCCCCATAGCCCTTTATTACCATCAAAGAGTTTACAAATATTTACAAATGTACATAGAAGGATAGACTAAGATAATCTATCACAAACTAAGGTAAGGTGTTAAGCCATGATGATAAATCCGCAGCAAAAGAAGCACTCAACCTATGCTTAAGCAAAAGGAGGTCCAACATGAAGCCACCTTTCTAGCCCTTCATGGAATGCCTCTCGACTTGAAGATAACTCCATTCCTCTGTTTCCAGATGTTCCAACAGGAAAGAATCACTATCTCAGTGAAACAAGGACCTATGAAATTCTTTTTAGCATTGGATAGATTAGTCAAAACTGTGTTATCACTCTAGGAAATTTGCAGGTAGTTCCAAATCCTGGAGCTGAAAACACACTTGGAAGAACAAATGTGTCCAATCCTGAAGACAAAGTTTTTTGCAAAGGATGCATGTTACAATCAGAACATTACAAGATGCAAACTTGTCCGGGATGAGAAGCAATGAAGTACCTATGCTTAGTTGCTATTTGCTTAACATAGTGTACTTATTTCGCCTTGAAATGAATAATGCTTTGTTAGATAATCTTAACAAATGGATATCTCAGTTTTGTTTGCCGTAGTCTATTTTTTACTTTGCTCTAATTGTAATCGGGAGCAACATATAATATCATTGACAAATTTTAATTACCGAGATGTAATCTTCCAAGGTCATCTCAGGTTCGGTCTTCACATTCTCATGTTTCGGCGCCTTATTGTCGAACTTCTCAAAACTGAATTGATTGAGGCAGGTATGCTTTTGATTGTAGAACTGTTACTGTGTCAACTTCTGACAAGCCCCTGCACAGTCCTGTTCGCCATGGCCTGAAGCTCCGGAAGAACCCTATAGAACCTCTTTAAGCATGCATAAAAAAAATGTGAAGCTCCGCAACAACCCGCGTCGGCGGCAGCGACAGCGGCGAAACAGGTGCACCGAGTCTATGTCTCTCGTAGACAAACTCCCGCAACAAAAATGAAGGACGGTTAATATAACAACCGATATAGTAAATTTTGTTAAGTACAAAAATGCTAACATAACAATTTGACATACCTATTTTCAATTTTAATTTTTTATTTTTAATTTTCTATTTTCTATTCTATAGTTCCTATTTGCTATTTTTTATTTTACTTCTAAATTTCTAGTTTTCTAATTTATATCTTCCTATTTGTTATTTTCTTATTTATTTTTTCATTTTTAATTTTAACACAAAATAATTCATCAAAAAAGTTCTAACTAATTCATCTATTTATCTAAAAAATATGTAACCTAACAATTTTAACTACTTTCTAATGAATTTATCTAGCCTAACTAATTCGTAACTAAAAAGTCTAACCTAAATCGGTTAAACAAAAATATAACAAAAAACAGAAAAGGGGGGATGAGCTCCTCACCTCTGTTGCTTCCTCCTCCGGTGGGGGCGGGGGGAGGGGACGAGGCGGGACATGCATGGTGGTGCGTCGGCGCGGGCATGTGGAGCGGTCGGCGGGGGTGCGGTAGGGCGGCGGCCTGCGTGTGTGCGTTTGAAGGGGAACGTAGCATAGAAAACAAAAATTTTCCTACGCGAGAGATACCCGAAAGGCCAAGATCTAATCTATGAGACGAAGTGCAACGGGCAACAAGAGGGTTAAGGAGAACACATACCCTCGAAGACTCAAAGTGGTATGTCGAGACATCGTAGTAGTTTTCATAGACTGGGGTGCCATGAGACTACGGTAGAGACGTGGGGTAACGGAACGGCGTAGTAACACAGAACACGGGATTTTACCCAGGTTCGGTACGTCGCGACAGTACGGCGTACCTACTCCTGCCTTTCTCACTATAAGGGACTAAAGCCCGTAATTCTGGGTTACAGTGTGAGGGAATAGATCTAGCTTTACTCGGCGAGGATCAGCTTCTCGGCGAGATAACCTAGAACTTAGAGCTTATTCAACTTAGAACTTATCAAATCTATCCTCTGTCCGGCTTTATATAATAGCCGGACTAGGGCTTACAGATTAGGAAACCTAGAAGACTACGTTTAACTTGTAACTTGGTAAGGAATCCGTCTTCTCCTCCAAGCCAGATCACGCGGGCCGTGATCCGGGTTCTTCTAGAATCCGGCTTCTGCGCGTCGGCCTACTGGGCCGCCCAATGGACCTAAGCCCACTACCGCTTGGGCCACCCTGGTAGTCCGGCACTTTTGTCTACCATCTTCTATACCCCTATTCGGTATATATCCGACAGTAGCCCCCAGGAAGGATCAAAACTCTGAAACTCCGCCTTTCGTCAAATACATTTTGTCTGGGAAACTTGATTCAGCAGTCTTGATTCTTTCTTCTTTCCTTTCAAAGGAGGTGGTAACATAAAACTCGGAACTATGAAAATCCGGCTTTTCTTCTCGCGATCCTTCGCGGAAAAGGAACACGTGACATCAGCGCTTTAATCATGCTGACGCAAGCGCCGCTTGGTTTCACGCGGGAAACCCTGCAACGTATCTCTGACAGATTCTCACGAGAAACGAGGAGATAGCCATCATTCCTCTGTCGTTCCGTTTCCCGGATTTTCCGGCGAGCGACACGCGTCGAACATCCAACGGTCAAAAGAGCCGTTGGCACGTATCTAAACGATTTCCAGCTATAAATAGCCGTCCTCGAGCCCATCGGCAATCTTCTTCACTTCCCTCACTGCCTTCACCATTGGTACGAACGCAAGCTCGAGAGCGAAAGCTAGTTCCTGCCCCGACGAGCCCTTGCTACGCCGGAGCGCACCAGCACCACCAAGCACGATGGCGTCCCCGAAATCATCACCGGCCCGCGCCTCCATCGACGAACTTCTGGGCGATCTAGATCCCCAAGTTGGGTCGCCCAAGCACGCCGGCGGCGAGCCAGAGAAGAACGTGGCGTCCGCGGCGGGCGGCGGAGGAAATGCTTCCGCCGCCGCAGATGTTGCGGGGTCCAGCACCAAATCGACTCCACCGTTCGCTCCCGAAACGGTGGAGGAGAAAGTAGAGCTCCTTGACGAGCAGCTCGCCGCCGCAAGGGCCGCGTCCGCTGCCGCCGCCGGTGGAGACGAAGAAGAGGAAACTGCAGGCAACTGGAGTGCCTGCAGTATTCCTCCGGCTCTTCTTCCTAACTTAGAGAAGGAGGGCCTGGTGCTGAAGAAGAAGTGGCGGGTCCCAGAAGAGGAGACCGAGCCTACGCCCCAGGAGAACGAAAGAGTGCTCCTTACCTCCCACCTTCTGCGAGGTATGGGGCTTCCACCCTCTTCCTTTTTTCTCCAGGTTTTATCCCACTATAACATCCAACCACATAATCTCCCTCCCAACTCTATTCTGTACATGGCCGGCTTTCAGGCCTTGTTTGAGGGTTACCTAGGAATAGAGCCTAGGTTAGATTTTTGGTTGTACTGCTTTGGGGTTAAGCGTAACTCTTCGGAGGGCGCACTCCCAAATTGCGGAACCATTTCCTTTACTCTTCGGAGATTCCGAGAGGATTGGTTCCCCAAAATAAAAACCTCGGAATCCGTCAAATTCTGGACGGGTTCCTTCTTTTATCACCCCGACGTGCCTTTTCCTAAAAAAGCCGTCGGGGTTCCACCTTTCGTGAACTCCGCCGCTGTTCCCCAGGATAACTGGGTGACAGAGGCCGTCCAGGTTCTGCCTCCTGATCTACTAAGGATCAAAAGGCGCATCGCCAAGCTCACCTCCTCGAAGCCTCCTTTGACCGGTATGGACACGGTCTTTTGCTGGCTGAATAGGCGGATTCAGCCATTAGCAAACCACGGAGGCCGTCTCCTGTGCGAATACACAGGAGCCAAGGATCCAATGCGGACAACCGACAAGGATTGGCCCGCAAAGGAGCTCAGGCGGCGCATCAATCAGTTGGTCGCTTCGCGCGACCAATACACGGAGAGTCGGCCAATGTACACGGCCGACAACCCTGCTCCCAAGGTAAATTTTCCGTCATTTAGGTACAATCTCAATTCTTGGATAATCTACCTTTTGATTCTGATCGATTTTTCCGACAGCTTGCGGATCTTCCAGACTCGGAGTTAGCCTCCGAGGCTGAGCTGGACGCGCTGCGCACCGCTGCTACTGGTGGCCGCAAGCGTAAGAAGATAGTTTCCTCTGAGGAAATTATCGATCTTGACGGCATCCCCGTCGCCACGTCCAGGTTAGTTCTTCTGGATTTTTCTTTCATGGGAGCTTTTTTCATCCATCTTCGGTGTTTTGACTTTTATCCGGGTTTTGGTTTTTAGCTTGCCCCCCTCCACCTTGAAGCCTAGGAAGTTGAAGAAGCTCAAAGCTGCTTCCAACCGAGGCAGCCAACCATCTCCCGCCGTCGCCCCGGATACGCCGCAGTCAATGGCGGAGGAACTTACTGCCACCACCACCACCACCAAGCCCCCAGAGCCCAGCCAGCCCGTTGTGTCCGAGTCGGACACGAGGGAAAGGGCGGCCCCGAAAGTGGGGGAATCTTCTCGGACCTTTGACGAGGAAATCCCCACCTTCGAAAAGGATTTCAAGGCGATCAATGAAGGCTTGGACGCAGCCGGGAACCATTTTGCTGAATACGCAAAAGGATTCCAAGAAAACTTGGCAGGTTTGCAGCGTTTGAGCCAGGTATGTAACTCTAGCCCCCAAGCATTAAACAAAATGCGTGCTTTTTTGCTTTGATGTTTTTATTAACCATACTTTTCCTTGCTGTGTTTCAGCAAACCTCCGAGGCCATAAACCTTGAAGTTTTCAGGAAGCTCACTATCAAGAATAAAGAAGTTCGAAATCTTCTTTCTATTCTTGAGGAGAGAGAGGCGGAGCTGGAATCATCTCAGCTCGCTTTGACGGAAACGAAAGGTAGGCTTTTTCGTTTTGAAATTTCCGATTTAAGACTTTGTCTAAGTTTTTTCCCGAGGAAATTGATCAACTCGGATTTTCCCTTGCTTTTCAGCTGCTTTAGCTGAAGCTAAACAAGCAGCGGAAGATTCCGGCAACGCCGAGATTCTCCGCAACGAAAACATTGAGCTTCACAAGAATCTTGTGAAGGCTCAGCAAGACCTGGAAGCCAGCAATCTGGCCCTTGGAGTGGCTAACTCCAAGGCTTCCGAACAGGCGGAGAAAGACAAATCCACCATTCAGGATTTGACTGAAGCTCTGAACCTTCGCCTGGAGGAAGTTTCCGAGATCGATAAACTAATCGGTAAATTTCTTACCCTTGCCCTCATCTTTCCATGTTTTGTTTTTCTCTGTTTGTCTTCTTAACCCTTTTGTATGTTTTATTGGATCAACCAGGAGACACCCCAGATGGCACTCGGGCTGCAGGCATCCGAGCTTTCGGGGAGACATGGAACTTGGTGAAGGCTGCTGCAACGCAGTTAGTAGGCAAGTTTCTTCCCGAAAAATCTGGGGAATGCTCGGAAGCTGAAAAACTTCCGGGTATCATCATGGAGGTGGCGGAGTCCAAGGAGTCCGTTCTCCGCTCCGCTGCACGGGGTGGTGCGCGCATGGCCTTAGGCCTTATGCGCATGCACTACCCTAGTGCCAAATCCTGGCGTGTGGCCACCGGTGTCCCTCAGGGATACACGGATGCGCAACGATCCACCATCTTTGGTGAAGTTAAGGGCCACGCCACCCAGATTGCCGCCATGGTAAATGTCGGCGTCCACTATCCAGAAGAAGAAGCTCCTCCGATTCCCGATGAAGAAAGCAGCGAGGAGGAGTCGGATTCTTGAAGGGTTTACCTGGAACCTGGATAGAAGATGTAGACAATAGGAGCATTACTGTTCTTTCATTTGTAATCCAAAATGTAATGCTTCTTATGTATTAATGAAAACTCCGCCTTTTGCAGTTTAAACTATGAAATTACTTTGCAAGTTGTTTGAATTTTACCATTCCTTTATCTTCTAAGTTCTCTGGTGTATATGCTTTAACTGTCCTTAGTGTTTGAAATGGCTCAAATAGCATTATGAATCGTTATGCCGAGTAACTGGGGACGAACCAAGCAGTTTTGAAACTCGAAAACATGAATCGTGCTAAAGGCATTTTTACTAACTAGTTCCAGTAACCCAGCATACGCACGATCAGATAAGACTTAGAGAAACAAGGAAAGTTTTAAGTGAAACTTGGGCTCGCAGGCAATTCAAGTTTCCTTTAGCCGTTAAAAGGCTGAAAAATCATTCAGTTAAGTAACGCCGAGTACGCAAGCACAATTCGGGTTAACATTGAGAAATTTGTAAGATCATTGGGAAATAGATGAGGCGGAAACACTTTGCACTTATAAGAAATATGGATGACAGCATTCCGACAACTTTATTTCATGATCTCAAAAGATGTTTACATAGATTTGAACTAAGTACAGAAGGGGACATAACTTGTAAGGCGCTTCCAAGCTTCTGTAATCCACTTGACTTTGTCGAATTTCTCCAGCAACTTGTAGATTTCAAGGGTTTTAGCCCCCAGCCAATTAATAGATCTTTTCACGGCTGTGGCATAACCCAGCAATTCTTGAACACCTTTCCCATGCGTAGGATTTGAAATGTCCGAGATTACTTTGATCTTTTCCGAGTTTGTTTCTTTTCCTCTATGAGAAGTGATGAAACCCGGAAGTTTACTTGAGGGAACCCCGAATACACACTTAGATGGATTCAACTTCATCTGATAGGTGCGCAAGTTATCGAAAGTTTCTCGCAAATCCTCAAGGAGTGAATCTTTTTCCTTGGTTACGACAGCAATATCGTCCACGTAAACATGGACGTTTTTTCCAATCTGACTATGCAAACAACGTTGCATGCAACGCTGGTAGGTTGCACCTGCGTTCTTCAGGCCAAAAGGCATGGTTACGTAGTAATACGTCCCGTACGGGGTTATAAAAGAAGTCTTGATTTGATCTTCCTTTTTCATGCGTATTTGGTGGTACCCGGAGTATGCATCCAAAAAGCATAAAAGCTCAGAGCCTGCAGTGGCATCTATTATTTGATCGATTCGCGGCAGCGCAAACCTATCTTTCGGACATAACTTGTTCAATCCTGTGTAATCTATACACATTCTGAGTGCAGTTGTGTCTTTCTTCGGTACTAATACCGGATTTGCGGACCAGTCAGTATGGATTACCTCCTTGATGAAATCCGCTGCTAAAAGCCGGATAATTTCCTTGCCAATAGCCTTCCGTCTTCTTCCGTCAAATCGACGGAGACCTTGTTTGACGGGTTTTGATCCGGGAATAACCTTGAGTTGGTGCTCAGCAAGTTCCCTGGGTACGCCTGGCATGTCAGCTGGACACCAGGCAAAAATATCCCAGTTCTCACGGAGGAACTTGATGAGCTCGCCTTCCTATTTGTTGGTCATCCCAGTCCCTACAACGACGAATTTTGTCGGATCTTTGGGATCTAGGATTACCTGTCTTGTATTCTCGGATGCCTTGAAGCTATCTGTTGGCTTCCGAGTTTCTTTCCCTGCCGGCATTTCTTTCGGCGATACCTCCTTGGCTAACTCCTTTAGTTCTTCCTGAGCTATAACTCTTTGAGCGCAAAGGGCGTTTTGCTTCTCCAACTCGTTTGCCAGCTTGAAATCACCGGCAATGGTGATTACTCCTCCTTTGGGTCCTGGCATCTTCAGCTTGTTGTAGATGTAGCAAGATCTTGCCATAAACTTGGCGAAAGCCGGACGTCCGAGTATTGCGTGATACACGCTCTCGAACGGCACAACTTCGAAGGATACTTTTTCCTGTCGGAAGTGATCTTTATCTCCGAAGGTGACATCTAGGGAAATTTCTCCTAGTGAGCGTGCTTGCCTGCCAGGAACAATACCATGGAAGCGTATATTGCTGTAATTGAGCTGGGACTCGGATATCTTCAAGTGTTTCAATGTATCTAGGTACATTATGTTGATGCTGGATCCTCCGTCCATCAGCACTCTTCTTAGCCTAGTGTTTTGAACAATAGGGCTTACAACAAGAGCTTGTGTGCCGGGTTCAGGGATATTTCCGGGATGATCAGACTGATCCCAGATTATTGGTGTGTTGGAATACTTCAAGAATTTCGGGGTTGCAGGAATGACTGCGTTTATCTCCCGGAGTGTTCTTTTGGCCACCTTTGCTGATGGAGTTGCTAGGAAAGTTAACATTGCTTCTCCATCAACTCTCGGAAATTTGGGTTCGCCTTGCCGCTGTTGTTCCTGGATTTTGTTATCAGTGTCCGATTCACTGTCTTCTTTGTCAGCTTCTGGCTTTTGTCTGGCGGGCTTCCTCTTGGAGCCCTTCCCCTTATTCCCGGATCCTGCATTGCCTTTCATATGCTTATTTAGCCGGCATTGCGCGTTTGTATGGGTAGGTTTGCCAAATTGGGAGTGGTGGACGCAGGGTTCCGACTTAATTCTCTCCCATTCTTCAGGAGTGTAATTGATGGGATCCGGACTGCGGCCTTTCCACTTGTTCCCTTTTTCTCCTCCAAAGGCTAAGTTAACCTCCTTGGGCTTTGTTGTTGACTCCGGGGTTGCTTTTTTATCAGAACGAGGTGTTTTCTTGGCCAGTATTAGTGACTCAATGTTGCCTCCTCTTGCTCTGATGTCGTCTTCGGCTGCAGCATGCTCATTAGCGGTTGTAAGCATAGACCCGAGATCTTTGTGCTTTTTAGAGCCAACCATGAACGGTACGAGTCCGGGTTTTAGGCCATTGACGAAAGCATGCATTGCTTGTACGTCAGTTACCCCAGAGCAACTATTCTTCATTGCAGTCCATCTGGAGATGAAATCCACGTATGGTTCGTCTTCAAATTGGGTGCAACGGTTCAGCTGGTTGATGCTATTTGGGCGTTTGTATGTTCCTCGAAAATGCTGAGTGAATACTCTCGCCATATCATCCCAACTGTCGACAGTTCTTGATGGTAAACCATTAATCCAATCTCTGGCTCCGTCTAGCAACATTAGGGGAAGGAACTTGACAGCTTCCAGGTCTGTCCCGTTGTTGATCTGGACGGCTGTGTAATAATCTGAAAGCCAGGTATCCGGGTTTGTACTGCCGGTATATTTTTGGTAGGTTGGACCAACTTTGGCAAAGCCAGAATGCAGGGTTATCCTTCGGATCCTGTCAGTGAAACACTTAGGACCAAAGTATAGATCATCCTTTTCTGCTCTGTCAATATGCGCAGAATATCTCCCGGCTGAATGGACAGAAGGGGATCTACTCCTTTCTTTTCCATTGTTACGCGGACGCGTTTTTCCGAGGTTATCTCTATCTCTTCCGTTGTCACGCCCTCTGGGATTAGGTGGAGTCCTGCTCCTGTACCTTTCCTTATCTTTGGGCGGTGTCCGAGATCTTTCACGCCTGTGAGGTGTATCGTATCTTCCAGCTTTTTCGGCTGGGTTTCTCGGAGGTGGCATTATTTTGCCGTCATTCCGGTGTTTGTCTTCCCGATCGTGTGGTTTATATCCATCTTTCGGGAGATGAGGTCCGGTTCTAGACGCTGCGTCCCGGTTGTCGGGGTTTTTCTTGTCTTTTCTCGGATCCTCTTTTTTGTCCGAATCTCCTGGTTCTTCCGGTCCAGGTGCTCCAGCAGCGCAAGTAACAGTTTTGCAGAGGGCGGAATTATCATGCAGCCTCCCTGATCGCTCTTGTCCTCGCTGTTGCTGCTGTAATGCTTTTCCTAGGAAAGCATACACCCCTTGGAGTTTTTCCCCGTTAGAATACAGATCATTGTTCAGGATGGCGAACGCTGCTTCCGCGTTTTCAGCTGCGGTTTTGTATATTGGTTCACCCTTGGCATCTTTGCCGTTTAGCTGCTTTTGCCAAGATGGGTTATAGAACCTTTCTTTCGGCGGCAGCTCTTCCGGTTTTGTAATTCCGGGTAACCTTGTAGGTTTTAAGACAGATCTGTGCTTTCTCTCGTACTCCTCAATTTCTTGCTTCATAATTTTGATGTCATTATGGGTTTGTTGGAGGTGTTGCCGAGATCTAAGCAGTTGTTGCTGTTGCCGTTGGAAAGCTTGTCTCCTGGCTTCCAGCATCTCAGGGGGTTCATTGGGTCCCACTGGAGTTTGTAATAGTTCTTGCTCTTCCAGTTCTGTCATTGGCGGAGCAGTGATTTCCTTAGATTTCTTTTCCGCAGGTTTTGTGCCACTAACATCTCCAACTTCCAGGTTTTCGTCAGCGAGATCAGCTAACTGTTTCTTCCGGAGTTTGTACTGGAGTTTTTTGGAAGCACGGTGCTTTTTCTTGGAAGATGGAGGTTTTTTGACAGGTTCATCCTCTGTCATCTCCTTAACATTAGGAAATATCGGAGAGGTTTCTCCGTCTTCCCTCTCTTCCTCTGGCGGAGGGGTTTTAGGGCTTTCCTGGCTATCGGCACCCTTTGTATCGGCTGGTTTTGCCATTAGCACTTCATGGAATCCCTCTTGAAAGGATTTAACTTTTCGTACGAAGGCATCGTCATCTTCGTCTTCGGAGAAATTATCCGATCCGGTTTCCGACTCCAATCTCGCCTCAATGGCGGCGAGCACGGATTCTGTTTCCGAGTTCATCGTCTGGTTGACAGATGTCGGATCTTCCGTCTCTGTGACGGGTATTGGTTCTTCCGTCTCTGGGACGGGTGTATTGTTGTCTGCCTCTTGCACGGGATTTCCGTCATCCGTGTTTTCGGCGATCTCGGATTGCACCATGCCGATAAAGTGGGTATCACTGTTTTGTCGGCGATCTGAGCAAAATCCGGCATCATAGTCGTCTTCGACTGGGTATAGGGCGGGTGGGAGATAATTGCTTTTACCGCAAAACCCCATTGCTTCCGCGGTTAATCCGATAAAGATATTTGCAGATCCAATCGGTAAAACGCAGGCACTTACCAGATGGTTTTGCGCCGGGATGTAGGATCCGTTGTCGAGGAAGCGCCCGACGTCGTTGTCGAATTCCAAGCTTCCGACAGTGATCGATCTTCCGATTCCGCCTAATATCCCAGATCGGAACTTCACGCCTGACGTCGTCCGCCCCACGGTGGGCGCCAACTGTCGAGACATCGTAGTAGTTTTCATAGACTGGGGTGCCATGAGACTACGGTAGAGACGTGGGGTAACGGAACGGCGTAGTAACACAGAACACGGGATTTTACCCAGGTTCGGTACGTCGCGACAGTACGGCGTACCTACTCCTGCCTTTCTCACTATAAGGGACTAAAGCCCGTAATTCTGGGTTACAGTGTGAGGGAATAGATCTAGCTTTACTCGGCGAGGATCAGCTTCTCGGCGAGATAACCTAGAACTTAGAGCTTATTCAACTTAGAACTTATCAAATCTATCCTCTGTCCGGCTTTATATAATAGCCGGACTAGGGCTTACAGATTAGGAAACCTAGAAGACTACGTTTAACTTGTAACTTGGTAAGGAATCCGTCTTCTCCTCCAAGCCAGATCACGCGGGCCGTGATCCGGGTTCTTCTAGAATCCGGCTTCTGCGCGTCGGCCTACTGGGCCGCCCAATGGACCTAAGCCCACTACCGCTTGGGCCACCCTGGTAGTCCGGCACTTTTGTCTACCATCTTCTATACCCCTATTCGGTATATATCCGACATGGTACGAGATCAAATCTCGTTGTTGGCGTAGTCGTACTCACACCGATCCCGATAGCGAGAAGATGGCACCACAATCCGGCGGTGCATCCGTGATCGGTCACACGTACGGTTGATGACGACCTCCGTTCCCTCGTTCCAGCGGGGCGCGGAAGTAGAGGATCCCTCGGAACTCCAGCAGCACGACGGCATGGTGTGGTGGAGAAAAACATTGCTCAGGGCTTCGCCAAGCGCACGAACAAGTGGTGGAGCAGCGGCAGGAGGGAGGAAGAGATGACACAAGTGTGTGTAGGGGGAGAGGGAGCTCTCACCCCTCCTTTTATAGGAGGGGATGGCAGCCACGAATTTTTGGCTGCCTCCACCTCTCCCTCATCATGTGAGTGGAGTCTCCACTCAACCCACTCATTCTTCCATGAATTCCCACTCAAAATCCCAAGGGTTTTCTTTAATAAATAAATAAAACAATTTTATTTCTTTATTTTAATATTTGTTAATTCCATTAACAAACATTAACATATAACCCCTTGAGTTAGTTGTTAAATCTATTAACAACCATTTGATAAGAATCCCCTTGAACTATTTCAAAATTACTCGAAACAATTTCGGTGACTATTTCAATATTCCCCGAAACAATTTCGGTGCTGTCCAAACTTTTCTCCAATATTCCGTATCCTCTCAAATGCGTCATCGAACCTTAAGTGTGTCACCCTACGGTTCGCGAATAATATAGACATGATCGAGACTCCTCTCCGATCAATAATCAACAGCGGGATCTGGAGATCCGTGATGACTCCTATATATTCAACGATGACTCTCGTGATCGTGTGAACCAACAACGCCGTGAACTATTCCCTTTGTCTCGCGATATTTTACTTGTCCGAGATTCGATCATTGGTATCAACCATACCTTGTTCAATCTCGTTATCGACAAGTACTCTTTTCTCGTTCCCGTGATATAACATCCTTGTGATCATATCACGTGCTTGCAAGCGGTTTTGATGTGATATCACCGAGAGGGCCCAGAGTATATCTCTCCGTCATTTGGATGGACAAATCCCACTCTTGATCCATGATCCTCAACTAATACTTTCCGAATACTTAACGACACCTTTATAGTCACCCTGTTACGGTGTGACGTTTGATGCCATCAAAGCACTCTTCCGGTATCAGTGATTGACATGATCTCAAGGTCTAAGGAATAAGTTACTTCGTATGTTTGATATAACAATGTAAACTAAATGACTTGATCGCATTGCTATATTCTCTTTGGGTATATGTTCATCACATCATTCTTCTAATGACATGACCCCGTTATTAATAACATCCAATGTTCATGATCAGGAAACCTTGATCATCTATTAATCAACGAGCTAGTTAAAAGAGAGGCTTTACTAGGAACCATTGTTTGTTTATTAAGCACACATGTATCAACGTTTCCGGTTAATACAATTATAGCATGAGAAATAAACATTCATCATAAACAAGGAATAAGATAATAACCATTTTATTATTGCCTCTCGGGCATATTCCCTTCAGTCTCCCACTTGCACTAGAACTCAAAAACGTTTTGTTTGCTAACTGCAGAACAGCATATAAGTTTCACAACTTCATAGACTCCACAAACTTTTTCTCTCTCGATAAAGCACTGAACAAGCATATATATAAGTCCAACTAGTTCATCCACTAACACTCGGCGCCATGCCCCATTGATGCATCTAGAATGCCCGCACAATAAAGTCCTCATCGTATTTTGAAAAGGGGTAGAAGCGATCAGGTCGGAGCTTGGTGGTTGCGAGCTGACCCTTCTTGGTGTACCTAAGGCGGAAGGTCGCTAGTGGGTCGAACAGCCTCTCCGTAGAGAGCTTCCAGTACCACTCCCCGTCGGGAGGCACGACGTCACACGAGCCATCTGCCAAGATGCGGAAGGGCTCCTCCTCATACGCCCAACCCACGCGTCAAGCACTCTCCACGTAGGAGAAGGGCTCGGAGGTGCGGCTGACCGTCCTCTGCAAGTCGTGTTTACGGTTCCCCATGATAGCGACCGTGCGAGCGATATGCATGTGCAAGGTAGAACGATCCATCCATCCATCGAGTCAGCTCGCGTATAAAAGGTAGTGACCTCGCATCGCATCGCATGCATATATGTACGCGCGCGAGCCAAAAGAATAGACCAAACAACAAAAATACACCAAGAAGATGCGCGTGTTAACCAATGAACATGGTGAACTCGGACAAAGAAATTTCAGATCGTTTTTCTCTCCAACCGAAACCACCATCTAATTAATTCGTTCGTTCGATCTTAGGTATATATACCAACCGATCCAGGACTTGGGCTAATCTAGTCCTTCTCCTTGAGCTGCGTACGTGGTCAATAAAATGCAAACGGACAGGACGCAAGCTTTACCTGCACTGCACGGAAGAAGAGTTGCCCTGCGGCGATCCATCGACGACGAGAATATTTATGTGGCTGCTCGTTCCCCACCCTCGCCACGCAACTCCACTCCACCACCCACCCCACGCCTCGCCAATTCGCAAAGTCGCCAAGTCACGCGCAACCGACACGCGTCTCTCCTGACGCTGTCCTAGTATATATAGAAGAGGGAGGATCATTGAGAGGTGGGAGCGGGATGAAAATGCGCCTGAGTCCTTACTCTGAGGCTTTTTTTTCTTCTCGCTGTCGTTGACCGTGGGGCCGTACGTTTAGGGAGCCAATTAATTCAGGGAATTGCGGTAAGCACGTGAGGTGTGTAAGGGTAATTAATTAATTGCATGCCAAATGGGAGGGATCCTATACTCTACCAATTAGCTTCTAGAATCGAAAACTATCGCACCAAAGAGGATTTTGCGGAGAGAGAAAACGATTGGGCTGCATGGAGACGTACAAGGGCATAGTCGGAAGACAAGAAACAAAAAGGCTTACCCGCCTTGTATTTGGGAAAAAATAGAGATGATTACATGCCTTGTATATTGGACGGAAGGAGTAGTGTTCTCGAATTCCGCTCCCTAAAATCATGCTTTACTTTCCATTTATTTTTATTTTTTTGACAGAACAAATCTCCTCCTTACTTTCAGGAATTAGTTAATATATTACGTAGTGATTTTAGGAAGCGTTGGGCTAAGGATCGGAGGAGGACTGTAGAGCCAAAATATCTCGTTGGCGTTTTTCCAACGTCTTTGGTCTTTCATAGAGACGCCCACAAGGGTCATCGTCATCAGCACTCAACGTCGCACGTTTCAGTTTCTCTCTCCTAGGGTTTGGCGACCGTCATGGCGATCGCATCTCGCTAGGGAGAGAATCCCGGTATAAGCAAGATACATTCGTTATTCAGGATTTACTTACGCATGATTCTGCTGCTCTTTCTACTTTCTTCCTTGGTCGTAACAATAAAGCAGGACTCACAATATAAACAGACAAACAAAAAGGCAATCAAATGGAGAAATAATTTAAAACAATGCATCGTTACAGCAGCCAGACATGAACCTACACAAGACAACATATACAGCTACATCGTTTAACAAAAATATCTCTACAACACGTAACATCAGTTCAAGAATGAAGACATTTAAACGCAAAATTATCACTTCCTACGGCTACTGAGCGCCAGGCTGCTCCGTGTACACCTCTCGCTGCCACTGGTCCAAGATGAAGGCTCGCCGACTCATCCATCCATCACCACCCGCGCGACAACACAGCACAAACAAGACGCACCATCAATATTTTCGTGTACAAAGAACATGTGACGATCGCAACAGGCGAAACTAAGGTGTTCCAGTAAAAAGCCTGGTGCATTGTTTGGATCATACATACATTGAGCACAGTTCGAGCCTCGCGCCCTACACAACCAAACTCAATCAGAGGTCACTCTGTAGATGCGTGCACGGCCACGGATCACCTCGACAGAGAAGATGTGAACCTCTCGCTCAGCTTCAGGTGGAATGCTCCTACCAAAAGGAACCACAAATCAAAGCGAGATGTACGGGATTTAACCAGGAAACAAATATCTGCAAAACTATAAACAAACAAAAAATAAGGAAAAATCTTGATTCATAACAACTGCACACTGGAACACAGAATGGTAAAAAAACAAAAGGACAAAATCAAGGGTTGCCCTCAAGTGAAGTCACCGATACAAAAACACAGTGGGCACAACAGGTAAGCGCCCGCCTCAATTGGCTCTCAGATACCGGCCACAAACATATTGAAGAAATACCAGGAACAAGAGAAAAGAAGACGAGAAGAATCAAATAATTTTACGAAAAAATGTACAATGAAGTGGGGAAAAATGTTTAGAAGTAGTCTGCACTATATGAGAAAGCTACTTTCGATACATGAACTTCTCTATGAAAATTTCTGGAGTTTATACGTCTCTAAATACATGGTTAAATATACTAAACATTACAAGTGTGTACGTCTAGGAGAAAATAAGAACACCTCTACTCAAGCCCACCAACGGACAATACCTAGCAGATCAAGTTTTGCATACGCAAATACCAGGTTAAAAAAGGCGCGCCTAGGCTCTAGACGATAGCAAAACGCCTAGCGCTTTATGGCGCTTAATCACGCATAATTGCGCCTAAGCGGGCGCTTTGGTCAGAAAAGCGCAAGGCGGTGGCAAAAAGCATAATTACCGCCTAGCGCCTTCTTGAACTTTGGGCAAATATAGCCTTAGCCTACGTAATTTCATTGTACATGACAGTACTGTAACAAAGATCAAAGAGGGCGAGGCACGGACATAGGATGGAACTAAGAAAACTGAGCTCGAAAGGAGGAGATCAAAAGGCCTCCCAATTAATGATGAGAAATAATAAGCCTATAATTTATTCAAGAAACCCGTAGCTGCATAGGCAGCATGATTATGGCCGGAACAACTCACAACACGTGAAAATCCTAAATACAAATTTAACTGAGCTCTATTTCTACAACAGAAGGTTTGGATGACCTTTCTCAATGAAAAGACCAAGAGCAACCAATAGTTTCAGTGTCTAAGACAAACTGTTATAAATAAGAACAGGTGTCATTCTGGGATGAAGAGTTAAGGTACAATATTGCCAAGAAAAATAGATTTCAAAGACATAGTTGATACTAACAAAGACCCTGCACATGCAGCAAAAAACAGACTTGCATCAAATAGATTTAGTAGCATCGTGAAGATGGTACTCAGACATTCAACTTGTGAACTGTTAGACAACACGCAAACACAAGCAAATAGAAACCATCCGCACCTCAATCAAGTGGAGACTACCGATTACCATTGAAAGATCAAGATGATACAAAAGAAAATGCCACAAACACAAGACAGATTCTATGCACTACTATGGACCATTAACATTTCAAAATTAACTCTAAATCCCTGTTATTGGCATAAGATCTGGACAGCGTTGGACACACTATTTTCCTCCGATATGACAACATTATTCATCCTTTCGATGTCTTTGATCTCGATTGACCAGACTGTAAGGAGGCAGCAGATTTGGCAAAAACAAGCCATGTTTTATTAGACACAAACTGAAATCGTTTACTGATCTATATCTTCCGGATCTAGAATTCTCTCCTTGGTAATAATATAACAGGACTCACCATAATATAAACAAACAAAGAGGCACTCAAATGGAAAATTAATTTGACACCATACATGGTTACGGATGCTAGCCAGACCTGAACCTACACAACACATACAGCTCCCCGAATCTTCCAGTAGCTCGATCTAAACTAAAATTGTCTCTTATAACATACTCCCTCCATACCATATTACAAGTCTTTTTAGCAAGCAAAAACAGCTTTCTAAAACGTCTTATAATATGATACAGAGGGAGTAGAAGATAATGGAAAGAGACAACAAGGGATAACGCTACTGTTTCATGCCTGCATCCTTACTGCAAATATAACATAAATAGAACACTAATAAGTCAGTTCTAAGCCTAGTTCATTAACATTGTAGGAGTTAGTTTAGCTGATACCAAGTTGGTAGGAACTAGGGTTCTACCGTGTCTAGGGCGTAGATTGTAGGGGAAGGAGGGAGTTGAGCGCGGCCGATCTCGCGGACGCCGGCGGCTGGGCGCCGTCGTGCGAGAGGGAGAGGAGGCGCAGGGAGGAGGTGCGGCTAGGGTTAGGGTTCCGGCTCCTCGGGGAGCCGGCAATAGAAATATTCTTATTGCTTGCCTCTCACGACCTATTACAATCTATATATATAAGGGAAAACTGAAATAGATAAATGGGCTAAGCCCTAGGGTGACCCACGGTTGGGCCCCCTCCTCCTATACGTGACTCCAGTCATAACATCGATGTTATGACTGGAGTCACGTATAGGAGGAGGGGGCCCAACCGTGGGTCACCCTAGGGCTTAGCCCATTTATCTATTTCAGTTTTCCCTTATATATATAGATTGTAATAGGTCGTGAGAGGCAAGCAATAAGAATATTTCTATTGCCGGCTCCCCGAGGAGCCGGAACCCTAACCCTAGCCGCACCTCCTCCCTGCGCCTCCTCTCCCTCTCGCACGACGGCGCCCAGCCGCCGGCGTCCGCGAGATCGGCCGCGCTCAACTCCCTCCTTCCCCTACAATCTACGCCCTAGACACGGTAGAACCCTAGTTCCTACCAACTTGGTATCAGCTAGCACTTGTTCGATCATGTCATCGCCCCCGTTCGCCTCCGCGGCCGCGGCGCCGCCGCCGCCCTCCACCACGGTCGCCGCCTCCACGGCCGCCGCCACCAACACGGCCGCCGCCGCCACCACGGCCGCCGCCGCCGCCCCCGCCGCGCCGGTCATCTACTCCCCCGAGCAATTGAGCGGGGCCATCAACGACCTCGCCACCCCCGTCCAGGGGATACGGGTGTTCTTGATGAGCTCCCACGGGCCCCCAGCGCCACCGCAGCACCCGATCTTCCCCGTGCCGACGCCGTCGCCTTGGCCGCCGGCGTTCTCCGTCGGCCATCTGCAGCCGCAGCCGCAGCCGCCCTCGACGCTGCCGTGGCCGCATTGGCCACCACCCGCCACCGGAGGGCCGGTCTCCACCGCGCCGGGGGGCGTTCCGATCAACCAGATACGCTTCCCCCCGTCGCCGTCACCGCTGCCGGCTTGGCTCGCCGAGTCGACACCTCCGCCGGTCTACACCGCCGCCGGGGAACCGCCGCTGCCCACCCTCCCGAGTCCCACCGCCGTGGGCTTCGCGCGCCCCCAGGACGACCGCGCCGGGGTATACGGCCACGGAGCCGCCGCACCGCCACCGCCCCGCTACGCCAAGGTCGACTTCGCCACCTTCGACGGGTCGGAGGACCCCCTGAATTGGCTCAGCCAGTGCGAGCAGTTCTTCCGTGGGCAGCGCACTCTGGCGTCGGATCGCACTTGGCTCGCCTCGTACCACCTTCGGGGCGCTGCCCAAACCTGGTACTACGCCCTCGAGCAAGACGAGGGCGGCATGCCCCCATGGGACCGCTTCAGGGAGCTATGCCTCCTTCGCTTCGGGCCGCCTGTTCGCGGTAGCCGCCTGGCGGAGCTTGGGCGCCTCCCCTTCACCTCCACGGTGCAGGACTTCGCCGAGCGCTTCCAGACCCTCGCGTGCCACGCCCCAGGCGTGACAGGCCAGCAGCGTGCGGAGCTCTTCATCGGCGGTCTACCGGACCACATACGGGTGGACGTGGAACTACAAGCCCCCCAGGACCTGCAGACGGCGATGCACTACGCGCGGGCTTACGAGCGCCGCGCCCAGGCCATGCAGCCGGGTCCCCCGAGCCGCGGAGCTCGACCACCGACCCGACCCCCGCCGCCGACCACGTCGGCCACAAGACCACCGCCGCCGACCACGCCGACCACCGCTCCGGCGTCTGCGCCGCGCACGTTCCGGCGTCTCACCCCAGCGGAGCAACTTGAGCGCCGTCGCCTCGGCCTGTGCTTCAACTGCGATGAGACCTACGCGCCGGGCCACGTCTGCCCGCGCCTCTTCTACTTGGAGACGGTCGACGACAGCGAGGCGGACACACCCGCCGATCCACCAGTCGAGGCCACGGCGTGCGTGGTCTCGCTCTACGCGTTGGCGGGTATCCGCAATGAGCAGACGATGCTCTTGCCGGTGACGATACTGGGCGAGCGTCTCGTCGCCCTCGTCGACACCGGCTCCACGCATAACTTCTTGCCGGCGGCCACGATGCGCCGCTTGGGACTCGAGCCGACGAGCGGCGATCACCTCCGCGTCACCGTGGCCAACGGCGATCGCCTTCGCTGCCACGGTATGGCGCGGAACGTGCCGCTATCCATCGGCGACGAACACTTCACCATCACGTGCGCCGGCATCGATTTGGGCTGCTTCGACTTCATCATCGGCGTGGACTTCTTGCGGACACTGGGTCCAATACTGTGGGACTTTACCGCACTGACGATGACCTTCTCTCATCAGGGCCGCCGCGTCCGGTGGGAGGGCATTGGGGGCGCCACTCCGGCACCGCAGCTCCAGCTCGCCACGGCCGACCCCGACGCTGAGCACCCCCTGCTCACTCACCTCCTGCAGCAGCACGGCGACCTATTCGACGAGCCGCACGGCCTTCCGCCGGTCCGGGTGTATGACCATCGGATTCACCTCGCACCGGACACGGCACCAGTTGCAGTACGGCCGTACCGCTACCCCCAGCTGCAGAAGGACGAGCTCGAGCGACAGTGCGCCCTCATGCTCGCCGCGGGCATTATTCGGATTTCTACATCACCATTCTCCGCTCCGGTGCTGCTCGTCCGCAAGGCGGATGGTACATGGCGTTTCTGCATCGACTTCCGCGCCCTCAACGCACTCACGCTCAAGGACAAGTTCCCTATTCCGGTGGTGGATGAGCTCTTCGACGAGCTCCATGGGGCGCGCTTCTTCACCAAGCTCGACCTCCGGTCGGGCTACCATCAGGTGCGCATGCACCCGGACGACATCGCCAAGACGGCGTTCCGGACTCATCATGGCCACTTCGAGTTTGTGGTGATGCCCTTCGGCCTCACCAACGCCCCAGCAACGTTTCAGGCCCTGATGAATGACGTCCTCCGCCCCTACTTACGTCGGTTTGTGCTCGTTTTCTTTGATGACATTCTTATCTACAGCCACTCGTGGGCGGAGCATCTACAGCACGTCGCCATCGTCTTCAACGAGCTTCGAGCGCATCATCTACACCTTAAGCGCTCGAAGTGCTCGTTTGGGACGACGTCGGTCGCCTACCTCGGCCACGTCATCTCCGCCGAGGGGGTGGCCATGGACGCCGACAAGGTGGCGGCCGTCACAGCTTGGCCGCTACCTCGCTCGCCGCGCGCTCTTCGCGGCTTCCTAGGTCTCGCCGGATACTACCGGAAATTTATCCGGGACTTCGGCCTCATCGCGACACCGCTCACGCGACTGCTACGTCGCGATGCATTCGCCTGGGATGACGAGGCCACCGCGGCATTCGAGGCCCTTAAGGGGGCCCTCACGACGGGCCCCGTTCTCCAGATGCCGGACTTCACACGGCCGTTCATGGTCGACTGCGACGCCTCCGGGGTGGGGTTCGGCGCCGTCCTTCACCAGGGGGAGGGGCCCCTCGCCTACTTCAGCCGGCCTTTCGCCGCACGTCACCTCAAGCTCGCGGCGTACGAGCAGGAGCTCATTGGTTTGGTGCAGGCCGTGCGGCATTGGCGTCCCTATCTTTGGGGGCGCTCGTTCCTGATCCGCACGGACCACTACAGCCTGAAGTATCTGCTGGACCAACGGCTGTCTACAGTACCACAGCATCAATGGATCAGCAAGCTGTTTGGTTTTGACTTCACGGTGGAGTACCGTCCAGGGCGCCTCAACACTGTGGCCGACGCCCTCTCGCGCCGCGACACTACCGACGACGCCGACGCTTCCGAGGGGACGCTGATATGCATCCGCTCGGGGCCCTCCTTCGCCCTCTTCGACACCATTCGCCGGGCCACGGCGGAGGCGCCGGATGCCCAGCTCCTGCGGCAGCAGCTGGAGGCGGGTGAGCTCGACGCACCGTGGCGTCTTGCGGAGGGACTCCTCTTGCATGGGCGCCGCATCTTCGTCCCCGACCACGACGACCTTCGGCATCAGGTGTTGCTGCTGGCCCATTCGTCGGGCCATGAGGGGATCCAGAAGACCCTCCACCGTCTCCGCGCCGACTTCTACATTCCGAGTGATCGGGCGTTAGTCCGTGATTGGGTGCGCTCTTGCGAGATATGTCAGCGCAACAAGACGGAGACCCTGCGGCCCGCCGGGATGTTGCAGCCACTAGAGGTGCCCTCACAGGTCTGGGCCGACATCTCCATGGACTTCATCGAGGGCCTCCCTAAGGTGGGCGGCAAGTCTGTCATTCTCACGGTGGTCGACCGCTTCTCCAAGTACGCGCACTTCATCGCGCTCGGTCACCCGTATACAGCCGCATCCGTGGCACGTGCCTTCTTCGACGGCATTGTTCGTCTTCACGGCTTTCCCGCGTCGATTGTCAGTGATCGGGATCCCGTGTTCACGGGGCATGTGTGGCGCGACCTCTTCAGGATGGCGGGGGTGAAGCTCCGATTCAGCACGGCGTTTCATCCTCAGACGGACGGCCAGTCAGAGGTGGTTAACAAAGTGATCGCTATGTATTTGCGTTGTGTTACAGGTGATCGTCCTCGCGCATGGGTGGATTGGCTTGCATGGGCGGAGTACTGCTACAACACCTCTTACCCCTCCGCCATTTCACTTGGCACTCTATCCCTCCTCGTGGAAGATCTGGCGGCATTCTATTAGGTGTTAAATCAGATTCTATGGATGTGTTGGCATTCTCGGATGGTGACTTTCATATTAAGGCACATATCCGGAACAGAGCCGATAATTTCATATGGAGTTTGGTTGTCGTCTATGGTGCTGCCCAAGAAGAGCATAAAGCAGATTTCCTTCGCGAGTTGGTGAATCTGGCAAATGATAACCCGTATCCTATGATTATAGGTGGGGATTTCAATATGTTAAGATTCCAACATGAAAAAAGCAAAGGAAGATTCGATAGACATTGGCCTTTCTTATTCAATGCGGTCATAGACAGCTTGGATTTGAGAGAGGTCCACATGTCCGGGAGACAATTCACTTGGGCTAATAGTCTCCCGGAGCCGACATACGAAAAACTGGATCGAGTACTTATGACTACTGATTGGGAAGATAAATACCCATTGGTCACAGTACGAGCTCTAGAACGTATTGAATCTCTATCTGATCATGCACCCATTCTATTGTCTACTGGTACTTTAAGACCAACGGTGCAACCACAGTTCAAATTTGAATTGGGATGGTTGATGCGTGATGGTTTTGATGAACTAGTTAAAAAGGAATGGGCTAAACCAGTGGTTGGGAATACTCCGATCGGAAGATGGAACATTAAGATACAAAATGTTCGTAGATATCTTCGGGGTTGGGCTAGACATACTGCTGGTAATCTAAAAAAAGAAAAAGAGCGCTTGTGCACCATTATTAATGAACTTGACCTTATAGCAGAAAGCAGGCTACTAAATCAGCAGGAAATTGAGCTAAAAAGCCAATCTAATGCGAAAGTAGCCAACTTGTTGCGTGAGGAAGAGATCAAATGGTACCAGAGGTCAAAGGCTAAATTCATCCTAGAAGGAGACTCGAATACACGCTATTTTCATAATGTAGCCAATGGGCGACATAGAAAGAAGCGGATTCATTCTCTGGTACAGGATGAAGGCTTGATCGAAGGACAAGAACAACTCAAGGCCTATATTACAAAGTTCTACAAAGATTTGTTTGGGGCTCCGATGGATACTAACGTATCGATGGATGAGTCACGAACAAATGATATCCCCCAAGTATCTGTCGAGGAGAATGCCTTCCTTACTGCTCCCTTCACGGAAGAGGAGATTAAGAACGCTATTTTTTTGATGGAACACAATAAGGCGCCAGGACCGGATGGCTTTCCGGCAGAGTTTTACCAGCATTTCTGGGATATCATCAAGTATGATCTACTGGAATTATTTGGTTGCTTGCATGCGGGCCAATTGGATCTGTTTCGTCTTAACTTTGGGGATATCATTTTGTTGCCTAAGGTTATGGAAGCAGAAAGGATTCAACAATATCGACCTATCTGCCTACTTAATGTTAGCTTCAAAATCTTTACGAAAGTTGCTACCATGCGCTTAAATACGGTGGCTGATCATGTGGTGAAGCCTACACAAACTGCCTTTATGCAGGGTAGGAATATCCTTGATGGGGTCGTGGTTTTACACGAGACTATCCATGAGATGCACACCAAAAAGTTAAATGGAGTGATTTTCAAAATTGACTTTGAAAAGGCATATGATAAAGTTAATTGGTCGTTCCTACATCAAACTTTGAGAATGAAAGGTTTCTCGGAAGAGTGGTGTGCCATGATTCTTAATTTTGTGTCTGGGGGTAGTGTTGCTGTTAAAATCAATGATGAGATAGGCAAATACTTCCAGACAAAAAAAGGATTGAGGCAAGGTGATCCATTATCGCCCATACTTTTTAATATTGTGGCGGATATGTTAGCGATCATGATTGAACGAGCAAAAGAAAGTGGCCTCATTGAAGGGGTGGTACCTCATCTTGTGGATGGGGGACTATCTATTCTTCAATATGCAGACGACACAATTCTTTTTATGGAACATGATCTCCAGAAAGTAACGAATCTAAAGTTAATTCTTTCAGCATTCGAGCAATTGTCTGGATTAAAGATCAATTTTCATAAGAGTGAATTGTTTTGCTTTGGCGAAGCCCAGGAGGCAATAGCTCAATACTCTGAGCTTTTCGGATGTGAGCAAGGTCAGTTTCCTATTCAGTATTTGGGTATCCCAATACATTATAGGAGACTGACTAATGCCGAATGGAAACACGTTGAAGAACGTTTGCAAACAAGGCTAGCGAGTTGGAAAGGAAAATTATTATCCCTAGGTGGAAGACTGGTACTCATTAATTCAGTCCTCACTAATATGGTACTGTATATGATATCATTCTTCCAATTACCCAAAGGAGTCTTGAGGAAGTTAGATTACTTCAGATCGAGGTTTTTTTGGCAAGGGGATAATGAGAAGAAAAAATATCGACTGGCAAGATGGGACGTGGTTTGCAGACCCAAAGATCAGGGAGGGTTGGGGATTCATGACCTTAAGGTCAAAAACTCAGCACTTCTAGGTAAATGGCTATTTAAGCTGCTTACAGAAAATGGTGTTTGGCAGACTCTCCTAGAGAGAAAATACATTGGCACAAAAGCGTTATCACAGGTTGTTTGGAAACCAGGTGACTCGCATTTTTGGGCCGGCCTAATGGCGACAAAGAAGCATTTCTTTCGCTATGGGGTATTTAGCATCAGGGATGGATCTCAGATACGGTTTTGGGAGGATCAATGGTTAGAAAATGCCACCCTCCGAGAACAGTATCCGGCCTTATACAATATTGTTCGTCACAAAGGTGATACGCTAGCTACCGTAATGCAAACGTTCCCACCAAATGTGTCGTTCAGGCGAGATCTTATCGGTCCAAGACTTCACTCTTGGAATGCCCTGGTTGATAGGTTGGCTGTGATCCAACTTTCACAAGGCACCGATGAATTTCGATGGAGTTTAACTAAGGATGGAAAGTTCTCAGTTGACTCCTTGTATAGGGCGATGGTACATTCAGATGTGCCGGTCGATAATAATAAGAAAATATGGCGTATGAAGATACCTCTGAAGATGAAAATCTTTGCATGGTACCTTCGTAAAGGAGTCATATTAACTAAAGATAATCTTGTCAAGCGTAATTGGCATGGAAGTACAAAGTGTGTCTCCTGTCCTATGGATGAGACGATAAAACACTTATTCTTCGAGTGCACCTTTGCGCGGACTATATGGTCAGCTATCCAAATGGCTTCGAACTTATATCCTCCAACATCCATTGCAAATATTTTTGGCAACTGGTTGAATGGAATTGATAATAGGTTTAAAACCGTGTTTAGGGTAGGAGCGTTAGCCGTAATATGGTCGCTCTGGCTGTGTAGAAATGACAAGATTTTTAATGATAAAAACTTCTCTCGTTTGCAGGTTCTATTCCGTTGCACAGGTATTCTCCGTTCGTGGTGCATATTACAACGGGCGGAGTTTCGAGGCCTTTTTACGGAGGCGTGTGTACGGCTGGAAAGAGTGGCGAGGGATATTTTTATCCCACATGGATGGCCGCTTGATTTACGGATTACGGCTCAATAGGCGACAGTTGATTCTTCATCTTGATTGTAATCGATTTGTTGCGTTCCGATATACTATTATTTTATACTTTGTCGGCTGTGTGCATCATGTTATGCAGAAGCCGGGTGTAATACTTTTTCTAAAGTAATAAAGCCCATTATCAAAAAAAAAAAATTAACATTGATTCAGCATTCAACTAGGCACTTACAAAAATTAGCATTGGAAGCACAGTTCCAAGCTCTAATCAGCGTCAAATACAACTGGATTATCATAATTTTAATGCTAAATAGACTATCTAGGAAAAGAAAACTAATCGTTGGATAACACCACTTCCATTATTTATAGTATTTCTTTTCAAGAAAACAGAAAAGGATAAATGACCAATGATTTGGTTCCATTGTCATTTCTGTGCAATTATAAAATCATCAAAAAGTAGGAAAATCGCTAGAAACTATGCATCCTAGATCTTTTTGACCCAAATTCGCACGAGCATACCACCCTTGCATCAAATCAGTTCTCATGAAGCACGACAAAAATACGTTCCACGACCAGACCAACTACTGGGCAAGAGTTACCTAGAACCACACGGGAATAAGCAGACCAGGTAACAATGACCACATATTTTGCACATTTATTATACCTGTCGTTTTATGCGCGACCAATGACTGACCTTTGGGTGCCGATGTCGACGACCTCTTGAACGGCGGTGACGACTAGCTTGACCTCCTGCACAGCCCACCCGGCCTTTACAACCACGGCACGCTGAGGTGCCGCACACCCGCCCCCCCATGAATACGCTGGCTGTAGCACATCAAGGGTGACCAGAATTAGCACGCCAGGCGGCGGCCAAAAGAAATGTTGCAGCGTGTGGCGAACAACAAGGTATGCACTCATCTGGCAGCCGTCTCGCCCTCCTCTAAGCCACCTCACACCTAGTCCAGCAGAACATCCATGTCCTCAGTCTTCTCATGGATGTGACGCCAGCTCCACCTTTTACATGCTCTGGGGGCCACAGATCACTGCCCTGCCACTCAAAACAAGACCAGATTAATTTGCTGTGCCTAATATAGATCAATGCCCGGCCACTCAAAAAAAGTTCAAAGTCTAAAAGAATTTGTGAAAATTGAAGTACATAACGCAATGTTCAGAACTTATCAAGTATTGAATTAAAAGCCATCATCTTAAAAATTCAGGCCATGGACAGCATATGATATCACTAGAACCAAGGCAAGTGATTGGTACTACACCAAGATTTAGTAGCATGGTGAAGATGGTACTAAGACATTCAACTTGTGATCTGTTAGACAGCACAAAAACACAAGCAAATAGAAACCATAGGCACCTCGATCACGAGTAGACTACTGATACGATTGAAAGGTCAAGATGACACAAAACGAAATGGCACAGATATGGACCATTAACATATTAAAATTAACTCTGAATCCATGTTCTTGGCATAAAATCTGGTCACAAGTTGGAATGCTTATACAATCACCGGCCATGAAAATTTGGAATGCTTATACAATCACCGGCCATGAAAATTGAACGGTAAACCCAAAACAATTGTGTGTGACATAGCCACTGATCCCGGGGGCTACCAAAATTAAATGAGTGGAAAAACTGCCAAGTATTTAAAAAATGTGATCTTATATGCTTAAAGATAGATAATGTCTACTCAAATAATGGCGTGTCGTGAAAAATGGGCGGGAAAAGCGCAAAACTCATGTGTTTTATAGCTCTCTAAAACATGGCCGAAAAAATATCTAGATAAAAGCGGGAGAGAACATACCAAAAATAATGTAGTTGGCTATAGCACAAAACCGGGTGGAAAGTCTACCAAAATAAAAACGGGCTGGAAACCCTGCCTCTCAAGAAAATATTCTGAAAAATCTAAAATAGTTGTCACCGTGTGTCCATAGAGAGTGGCGGGAATTTGGATGAAAAAAGCCCAAGCACCATGCTATGTAACACCCAAAAATGGTTGTGAGCATATCATAAGAATTAGTTATCTCGCTTCATAAAATAATAACGCCTGACAACGAGACGGCACATCAAATTATGGGAGTATTAAAGTAGGACCCCAATAATGCGCGACGAACTCATAGCATGGAGAAGATTATGGTCTAGTCCATATTATATCATGTGTCTTTTATGAAAATTGTTTTCATTTGAAAATATTTGAAATTACTTTATTCATATAATATCTTAATTTATGAATATGTTCAAGAAAAAATCTTTGTCACGGGTGCTTCTTCTTATTCTGGACGCTAGCTCTGATTAAATCTTAGTGAGAATTTTCTTAAACGAGGGGAACAATTTGATCAACTAAAAATTTCTTTATTTATATTGGCATAGTTAAAGCCTATCATTATATTTCAATGTATATTTATGGAGTAATTTTGATGGCACACCTGTAGCGTCCATAGAGGCGGCTTTTGGCCCCCTATGGTAACAACTGGAGCGTGATGAAGAAGATTTAATTAATGAAACCCCTAAGAAAAATGAAATGGCCAACTTAATATGCATGCATAGATATAGCTACTTTTCTACTAAAATCTGATAATCCATGCTTGTTGGAAGTACCTCGACGTAGCCAAAAGTGCATGTCTCGGTGGCGTGCCTCTGGAAGTGAGTCTTGAACACCTCGAGAATCGGCTATCGGCGTCGATGCCTCCCTCTACAACCACATATGCAACTGAACGGAACACGAAAACCGTCAATTATTTCATGCATTTTGGAAGACTTATAATTTATACTTTCAAACTAGATAATGCCTAGTTAAATAATGGTTGGTCGCGAAAACTACGCATGAAAACACAAAAGGTATATGTGCTATAGCCTCTAAAAATTGAGTCGAAAAGCCACCAATATTATAGCGGGCGGCTAAACCGCAGAAAAAAAGATTTCCCACATAGCCCTCCAGGACTGATAGGAAATCCGCAAAAATGAAAATATGCTGAAAACTACCGAAGAAATAATGGTACTACTATAAGTCCCTGAAAATTAGGCGGTATAAAGTGTGGTTGTTGAGAATGGGCGAGAAAATTGGATTGTGAAAACCTCAAAACAATATGCAAATAGCCCCTGAACAAGGAGGTCTTATGTTATCATTTCATGCCTCGTATCATAGAAAATAGTTAACTCGACGCACAAAATAATAACACTTAGAACAAAGAGACAACACATGAAATTATAAGTAATAGCTATATACGGGCTTAAAAGAAGGGACACGATAACATGCAAAAAACGAGATGAGTGTTGGATGTACAAGATTATCACATGTATCTATTTATAAAACATTGTTCACGTAAGTAAATATTTTAGAATATAATTTATCCATGCAATCTCTATTATGTTAACAAGGTATGGTCAGAAAATATCTTGGACGTTGTGTGCTTCTTCTAATTCTTGATGTAGTGGTTAAATCTTAATTCGGATTTTCCTAAATAAATGAAAATTATTCGGCCAATTAAAAAATGTTTTATTTGTGTTGACATAGTTAAAACACATATATCTATTTCAGTGTCTTTCCTAAAGTTATTGTGACGGCACTCCTGCCACGTCTAGGGACCGGCGGCTCCTGATGAAGAAGATATGAATCATGGAACTCCTGAATGTAAGGAAGGCGAGGCAGGTGGCCGGAGTCCATCAGGCAAGGAAGTGGGTCGACTCTTGCTTGGACTTTGAATTCGGTGAAACGACGTCGGTGCTAGTGAACAACATGATCGTCACTATGGCCGTGTTGGGTGGCAAGTGCACGGAGGGGAGGAGTGTGTTGATTCTTTTGTGTTTTGTTATTTCTATGTCTATGGGTCCATAGTAGTAAGGAAAACTAGCTAGCTAGTTGCTAGGATGGTGGATAGTTTTTTGACCTTATGTTTCTGCAAAGTGGATTTTCACATTTCACCAACTTGTGGATGTTCTCGATGCTCTGCTAGCCATAGTGTGTGCCCTAGCTGCATGGACGTCGGCCTGGCCATATGCACACACACATGAAATCAATCAACGAAATGAGCAACTTAATATGTATATAAGCATGCATACTCTGGTACTCAAAGCCGTTTTTTTTTACCGTGAAAGATCCCAAAGGACACAGATTCTGCATTATCTTGCCGGTTTTACAAAGAGGACCCCAGATAATAGAAAAAATACAACAAGGCCCTGCCAAATTACATAGCACACCCTACACACAGTTGCGAAAACGCAATCGAGTCCACCGGAGGTCGACCTTATTTATAGAGATCCTACACCCCAGCCCCGCCCATCTGCCACAGCTCATGCCACCGGAGTCGGACAACAACAAAGACCGATGAAGAGCCACCCCATATCTGGCTGCAAGAGCATGCGACTCTACTCCTATTCGCCACATGGTACAAGCTAGAACAAAACCAAACGGTGATACGTACAGAGGAAACTCCAACGCTTCTCCTCCACCCTTGCTGGCCAACAACGCCGTCGGGAAAGGCTCGGGATCGGTCCAACTGCACACGAGAGACTCTCAATGGAAATGGTAGTAGTTTTCCTGCTGGGGAACATGCTACTCAAAGGCGGTGATGCATGCCTTACGCGGTACCAAAGTTTAAAATAGCCGGCTATTGCATTTAGCCAAGGCATTTTCAGAGGTTATGAAAAGCTATAGCCAGCTATAGTAGGATAATCCATTTGGCGTTTTCAAAAAATAGGAGAAATATTTGTCATATTTTACAAATAAAGGAGAAAAATAGGACTCAAACGTGATTCAAGCTACAATTTATTCAACTATTCAACGCAAGCAAGTATTCAACTACTGAACTCATAAGTTTTATCGAATCGAATTGAATAGAAATTCAGGAACAAGAGACCAAAAGAAGAAGAGAAGAAAACTTTATAAAATAGAAAGTTTAATGGCTAAATTAGTGGCTAAATAGGGCTATAGCTGGCTATTAGCGGGTTTTTCCCATTTAGCCTACAAATGGTATAGTATTAGCCACATGTCATCGTTGAAGGTGCATGTCCACGGTGGAGTGCCTCTCGAACGACGTCTTGAACGCCTTGAGCATTGCATCATGTCCCTCGGCTCATTGGTGATGATGCCTACCTCCGCGAGCAACCAAGCAAGTACGCGTTGGAGTGTCCGTGCCTGCTAGATGTGGTTGTCGGTCCTGACGCTAGGCATGGGGATCATGTTTCTATATCTCTCTCATGGTGCCTCTGCATCGATCTATGGGGGATACATGACGTGCAAAATTGGTAACTAAAAGCAAGTTGTAGGTTAATTGACCTTCTTGGACATTAAACCCTATCTATCTCTTTGCGTGGATCAATCGGAGTTCTTGGTGGCTCAGAGACGATTTTTGTGATGGACAAAGGTAAAATATTGAGTTTGTCTCAATCATCGTTGGTCTCTACATACAACCCTTAGTTGTGTGAATTTGTTTTTCCTTTTTAATTTCAAGTTCAATTTCTTTTTTATGATTCTAAAAAAGTACGTTTATTACCAACATACTAGCTCAAACTCCATGCACTTCCGATCGAGCATCGATGATGACCGCAACTATATGGTGGGATGCAGATCCTACGATGGACGGTACTCCATGTCTGAGCTCATTTCGATATGATCTTTGGTTGTCGCGTCAAGCATCCCTAGCTCTACTCCGCGGAGGTATTGTATGCAATTGACCTCATTGGCCTGCCGATGGTGCGCGGAGTTGTCGTTCCGTCGTATAGGCTTGGCCCACATGGCCGTTAATTGCTTCCTAGTTCGAACCCGATTACATATAATTGCTTCTTGATAATGTCGGAGTTGCGCCATAAGGAGTTTGTGATCTTTGGTGTGGACCTTCCGTGGAATTGCACCTCCAAGATAATTAATTATACAGATTTGTTTCTAACTCAAATTATCACTAGTACTCCTTTACTATTTGCAGTGTATTGGGGTCATTGCAAAAATCTACTCCCTCAGTCTCATATTAATTGTCTCAAAGTTGGACAAAAGTGGATGCATCTAGACATATTTTAGTATTAGATACATCCACTTTTGTCCAAGTTTGAGACAATTAATTTGGGACAGAGGGAGTACATGTTCCAAAACTCTCCCGGAATAAACCCTAAATAGCATTTATTACCGTCTAATCACTTGAGCCTAATTTCCGGTGTACTATTGGAGGTCAATTGATTGGTGAGCGGGAAAAATATCGGCGCGGTTTTACGAGAACATGTTGAATTTCAGCTCAGCCCAGCCCAGAAAAGAGAAACTCACAGGCCGAACAATTTCGGTCCAGAGATGAACGGCAGCGGAAACAAAGCCACCAAACCGGAAGCGCATCCCTCGCCCCCGATCCAATCGCGCCGCCGAACCCTCCCTCCTCGCCGCGGCGCTCCTCCTGCTCGCTGCCGAGTTCCTGCCGTGGCCGGTAGAGGGAGGGCGCGTCCAGGCCCGCAGCTTCCCCCCGCGGCACTCGTTCCATGGCCTGCCGGCGAGCCTGCCCCCGTCCCCGTCGACCGCGGCTCCTCTCCAACCACCTGCGTCGCCTCCCTGCATCTCCGGCGTAGCCACGAAGGTCCACACGCGACTGCGTCCCATCCAAATACCCTCCGCCAAACCCTAGAGGCCGGCGTCGAGGACGTCCGCCCGGTCTTGGCCCTCGCCGCGGTCGTCGTCTGGAACGGCTGGAGCTGAGCGGACGATGACGACGCACAAGGGGGAGGAGGTGGACGACCTCTTCTCTCCTCCCCATCGGTGTTCCTCGCCGAGCTCGTTCAAGGACACGGCCCCGTCCGCCGTTCTGGGCATCCAAAGGTACCTCCTTGATCCGCATTTCTATCCGCGTTTTTGTGCTGAACTGCTGATTCGATTCGACCTAGGCTGGAAATTCTGATGTCTTCTATGTTGACTCCAGCTGCTCACTTTGTACTATAGATGGTGACTTAATTGACTCTGAACCTGGTTTCAGTTCAAGAAAAAGAACCGATGTCCTATGAGAACTAAAACTGAAACTGAAAGGTGTCAGTGCATATTTTGTAAGTAATAACCTAGTACAGCTACTAGGAATCAATAGTATCAGGAGATTCCATATATGGTCAATCATCCAAGAACTTTAGATTTGACTGATACAAAAACATATTGGATATATTATGAAAGTAAGAAACGATGCTACACTGTTATGTGACCATGTTTTGTTATTTCGACATCTTATTGTTTTTTTTTTGCTGGAAGTTAACTTTGTATTTCCTCGGAACAAGTCTTGTGATGTTGATGTCCTGGCCGTAGCCTCTCGCGCCTATACGTGGTTGTAGGCCCCGCTCTCGGCCTTGACTACTTCCTCCTTCACCTCTGTCGTCCATGCCTCGTGACGGCGGCGACGGGTGGCCTTCTTCTACGCCTCCATGGTTTAGGTAAGCTCTTCGGTTCCAATTCCTTTTCCATTGTTTTCATAAAGTTGTTATTGTGTAATCAATAATTATTTGAGTTTGATTTTTTTTGATGTTTACATTTTCTTATTCTCCTGATTGCAGGCTGAGAAGATTGGTCTTGATTCCATGGATGCTGAAGCTCATAAGAAGATGGACAAGAAGCTTGCCAAGAAGTGTCATGCATTCTTAGCCTCGAAGGCTATGATCACCAAGGCAGGCAAATGCTATGTTCCTGTTATACATTAGGTACTTGTGTCTCAGCTGGTTGTTTTACCTTTTGACTTCTCTGTCTAGGAGTTGGAACTATATTTCTTCGGTCTCTGCTGGTTAAGTGATCTGCTGGTATTCATCTCTGACAATGGATTTATCTCTCAGATCACTCTATCGCTGCTCCTCTACTCGACGCTGGAGGCTGCTGCCGTGGACAAGACCCTGGAAATGAGATTCTTGTTGCAAAAGACGATTTTTTGCTTCGGAAAAAGCTTCCCATGGTCCGTCTTCATTTGTGGACGCAACGAGAATTCTCGTCTGATCGTCTTGATTATTGTTACTGCTGAAGAATGCTGGATTATAATAGGCTGCATGTTGATATTTATTCATTATCGTGTTCTTGCAGGATCCCACCAAGTCAAGGTCCTGTAGTTGCGGTCTGGATATAGAGAAAGCATATGTTGATCTTCTGGACTCGTCAGAGCAGACCCTCGGGGTGCATTCCATAGTTGCAGGAGGTTGGGTTACATGGTCTCCTTTTTTGTTTTGCGTCAATGCTGCATTGTAGCCCAAACTGTATTTTTTTAGGTTTTCTAACTTTATGAAAACTTCCTGTAGGCTTTGGAGCAGAACCAAGCTGTGAAGGGCGCAAATGGCACTAATATTTTCCAATCTTTCTCGTTCTGAAGGACGACTTTGATCCTTTGTTAATCCGACCTGGTGGCAGATATTTTACCTGACTCAAATGGAGAGTGGATACAGTGTAACCATTTGCAACAGAAGAAAGTGTGATGAAGTAACATGTGATATTATCAAGCATATCTCCTTGGTCCTGGGATGGAGAGGTGAACCTGCTACTAAAATCATGTTATTGTTACCTTCTTTGATGCTGCTTAGAAAAGGCTGGGATGGTTCCTTAGATGTTTAAATTGTGGGATGTATGTTACGACTGTTTTTCTCAATCCGAAGAATAGGTTAGGGAGGAGTTTGTTTCTGTGTTGAGATGGTGTTGTGTGTAGACAGTAGTTGTTGTCTGTCCACGTTATTTATCTTCAGTTTACTTTGTAATAGAATGGCATGCCCTGCCTTTGTGTGACAATGGTTTCAGGTTCAGTGTTGGTTGTATATTTGCTGGACCTTGCTGTTGTGCTGTGTCTATGAATGTCAGTAGTGAGGATCAAATAGCGTGCATATAGAATGCCTAAATCCCGAGTTTTCGAACAAACGTGCACGGGGTTTCTAAAGCATGTTGTGTCTGCGCTAATGGTTCAGATTCAGTTGTATGCTTAGGTATCTGGTCATGATACAGGGTAGATGTTGCTCTTATTTTCTATCTGGGAAGCAAATCAAACTCCCTCCGTTCCATATTAGTTGTCGCTGATTTAGTACTACTTTCTACTAAATCAGTGACAACTTATATGGAAAGGAGAGAGTATTATTTTGTAGTCGGTAAGACTTGCTTGTGTCGTGGTTGCATGTTTGAGCTTTTGTTGCCTTTTTATGTGGTGAGCATTGAGCGCTAGTTAATACAATTGTTTTTAAATATACGACGATCATGTGATGGATTAGTAGTTCCATCTTATGTACCTTTCTCTCCCTTAAGGAATAAAACATAGCTACATTTCACTTCTGCTATGCCTCTGCTAAAAAAAGTGTAGCAATTTACCTTTTACCCAGCGAAGCTGCACTTGCTGATGTCTCTTACTTGTTTCATGTACAGATATTTGATGGTCCTTAACTGCAAGTTTTAGAAGCCTGGGAGCATTGGACGATGCAATCTTTGTTGAGAGCTTTTTTCAATGCTCTCATATTTGCATTTCGACTAGTTCCTCCTTGATGCTGCCTTGTGATGGCATAGGTTAGTATATGCTTGTCCCCTTGTCTCGTCGATGATCGACACCTTTATTTGCCAATTTGGTTAGGAGAAGTTGATTAATTGGCATGCCTAGGCAGGCTGGCTCACCGGTATGCCTAGGACTGATTGTTTGCTGTGATAGGGAAGTTACTGGCTGTAGTTGTTAATGTGTAGTTTCTGTTGTCTTGGTAGCTTAAAAGATTTTTGTCCAGGCACACCGATGTCAGTTTTCTTGTATACGGTCATACTGCCGCTTTGTCATGTTTTTTCTGTTTATGCCAATTCCCATGATATCATCATGCTATCCACTTGTGTATCTACTATATATCTAGGCTTATTTATCTTTCTGTTGCAGTTTAGATTTCCATTGAATTGGATGGAGTGTGTAGTGTATCTTGCTTGTTGGAAGTAAGTGCAAAAGAGGAGGATTTATATACATGGTGAAGTTAGGATATTGTCGTGGCGCTGGTGAATGTGAGTTGTGGAGCTGATGCTGCAATCGGTTAGGCCAGTATGCTGCTGCTGCTCCTGCAGTGTTGTTGTCTGGCCCGGAGCATCTTCAACTAATTTGTGCTCTGTTTGATCTTATTCTACCACCACCCATAGTATGGCCAATGTGTGCAATGGTTTGTAAAAATCGAGCATCCCCGAAACTGTTTATACCGTTTTGTGGCGAGAAGCTCCGATTTTGTTATTCATTTCCTGGAACTACATGCATGTGTCGTTTGGACTTTGGCCAAGTCGACTAGGGAGGTGCAGCACCTAATGGGTTAGAAATTTTGTTTTTGATTGCCTCCTGTCTTGTATGTTGTGCCCCTTTTGCTCCGAAGGCTTGGTCGGCTCATTGAGCGGCTGCCCTGCCCTGGCCATCTGAGAGAAGATGGTGTGCTAGTTTTTGGTGATAGTCTGAATTGAGGATGAAACGTTTATTGGTGTGTTGTTGTGCACAGGGCACGGGTACACGGAGCAGCTAGCAGGTTGGCGTGGCTACAGCCTACATGTGTGGTCTGTTGTGGTGCGAGGAGCTGGAGTTGCAGTGGGTTTCCTGGAGAACAGGGTGAGGGCTGCAGCTGCACGCGCCCGGCGACGCGAGTTCGACCCCTGTCGGGGGGCAGAATTTCGTGAATTCGATCCTTCTATGAAATAAATGCCACGAGGAGCTGGAGTTGCAGTGGGTTTCCTGGAGAACAGGGTGATAGCCCAGTGGCTAGGGCTATCATATTTATTACCTGAAAATAAAATGGTGTGTTGTTTCCAATTGTTTAGTCTTTATAAGAGATGTGGTCGATGTCAGCTGCAATGTACACCGGTATGTGAAATAAACGTTTCAGAAATCCTGGTACTACACTACGAAAATGGAATAATTTGTTTGGAAAATACTAATGAAATACGCGCATAGTAGTAGTAGTAGTACTCCGTAATACTAGATGCCGAGCGGGGGGCGGAATGGATTTGAGGGGATTTTTGTGGCTGGCCGTTTGCATAGTTAGCGGCACAATTAATAACCGGGCATTGAGGATGCAATCACCAAATAATTAGCATGCTCCACGTCCACGCAGTGGGACATCTTAGCCGTCGAGTATTTCAATGAGAAGCGGGAAGGGGGATGATGGATGGATAAAAAGCACCCCATCCGGCGGGTGCCCTCTGTCTGACCTCCTCCTGGTTTTATAAATACTCCCTCCATTTCATTTTAGTCTGCGTATTAAGTTTGGCAAAAGTCAAACTTCGTAAAGTTTGACCAACTTTATATGAAAAATTATCAACACCAACAATATAAAGCCAATATCATACAATTCATCGTGGAATATATTTTCATATTATACACATTTGATATTTCAAATATTTATATTTTGTTGTATAAATTTGGTCAAACTTTAGAATGTTTGACTTAACATAATTCTAATACGCCGAGTAAAAAGAAACGGGGGGAGTACAAGACTACCGCCAGAAGCCGCGTGCGGTTTGCGTGTGGGACTTGGCGACTTGGGCGAATCGGCGAGGCGATAGGTGGATCTGGATCTCCGGCGGCGGGGTGATCTTCTCTGGGATGAGGTAAGGAGACCATGCCTGAGATGGATGGATGTGTGAATTAGGTTGTGGGCAAGCCCATGGATTAGATTAGTACGTGCCAGGCCGGTGAGGAGAGATATATAGCGGAAATAGTAAGTAGAGTATATATTATAATATTGATCTCTATATATAAGGAAAAGGAAGAAAGATGAGTTGATGGATGTGGCTAGGTATTTCCTAGCGGATAGCAGACTTGTTTTGTTTATTTTGGGAGGAAGGAAAGAATGAGTAAGGAGACTTGATTTGTTCCAGCGAATAAAATGGATGAATTACGTACGTTTCTGTCGATTGAACGATCGCGAGATACAGGGATCCATTCTTTCCTAACTGCCCCCTTTTTTTTTCCTTTGACATGTCCTACCTTGCTGAAATAACATGGCACGTACGTGCGCTGATTCCCAGACGGGTCCCAACAGGTGCCGCTGGGCGCGGACGACCATGTGTTGACGGACAGAGCGGTAGCACGCTTCGTGTCGACAGGGCGAGTTTAATTACCGTGGCGAGTTTAAGTAGCTGGAGGAGCCCTTCCGCCTCTCGGCAGATGGCTGCTCATGCGACGTCGTGCCTCCCAGTCCCTATAGGGACCCCACACGCAGCGATCAGGCCGGAGCTTGGTTGTTGCGAGCTGGCCCTTCTTGGTGTACACACACTTGCCCTTGTTTCCGCGCTGCCAGCGCTCTTGAACTTGTCAAGTTCCGAGAGCTCGACCAGGCAATACGTCCTCCGACCACGTGTTGTAACCCGGAGCGGCCCAAGACGTGGCGGCGGAGCCGGAAGAGGAGAGGTTGAGGTCGAGTCAGGAGCGATCGCAGCATCGTGCATGCGCCGGCGGCTGGACGGCAGATTTGCGACTCAGGGTTTTGGTCCATGGAGAGATCAATTTGCAGACCGATATGCGTCTTGTTTTTTTCGCGAAAACGCAAAAGCTTTGCGTTTCATTGCATTGATAGAAAGAACAGATTTACCGATATGCGTCTTGTTTCGGCTGCCTTGTGCTACTCCCTTCTTTTGGGCCTCACGGAAGCCGACTCAGCATGGAACATGGGCCGAAAACTTACCTAGTAACCGGGCCGGTCGATATAAAGTTTAATCTAAAGGGAAAAGAGACAGTGACGCTGTCACATTGAGCAGGAGTACTCAGGATATTTGTTGCGATGCTGAAATTGTGTGCTCATGATGTCGCGGCCCATGATGTCTGGCTCCGTCCAGGGCTCGGCGCGACGGTCGTGTGTCGGCTCGCTGTCGGGTTCCTCGTCGCCGGCGGTTCCATCGACGGCGTGCTCTAGGCGGCTCGTACGGGCAAAGGTGTGGCGACCGATTGCGTCAGCGGTACCTGCGTCTACGGAGTTGGTGGGCGGTGGGTCCCGGGCTTCCGGCCCGCGCTCGGCGCCAACGGCGGTTTTTCAAACCGTGGTCTCGCGGGAAGGTTCGAGACCGCCGCTGGCCACTCCAAGACCGCCAAGTGTCCTGCCTGCGACCACAAGGACTGGGCCCGCGGGGGAGACAGCGGTGCAGAGGCATCAGGAGGTCTCGCCTGCCAAAGGGACTGTGGCTGCTTCCCCTGACAAAGGTCTCTTGGCGGCTTCTACGCTGGACGCTGCGGCTCTGCTCCAGCAGGGTGATCCTGTCGCTGCTGCTGGGCAGGGCGACCAGACAACTTTTGACCCAGACCTCGAAGACCTTCCTGGCAGAGCGGACAGCTGCGGATCCCTGATGGATCCTGGAACAGTGCAGATTTAACCACTCAGAAGGCGTATTCTTTTGGCTCTCCTGTGCGTTTCTCTCTGGAGGTGTCCCTTTCTGCCTCACCCCCAGTTGGACTTGGCCCAACAGATGGCCCATTGGGCCAATCTGCCAACCCCTTGCGGTCGGCGTCGCCCCCCACGCCTACTGCTGCTGAGCGTCTGAAGTCCACATCCAAAGTGGCGTCTGGAAGGCTCAAGCCCACTGCCATCTGCTTCAAGCCTGCCACCCCCTCCACGCCCAAGGATCCTTGCAGGGACCCAGAGCAGCTGAAGGAGCTGATTTCGCAGATTCGTGCTCACGTGGCTTCCCCTCTCCTACCGCTCCCTAACGTGCAGGCGGTTAGGCGTCGCAGATACAAATTTGTGCCTGAAAGTGAGTGCAGGAGGAGCTCACGATTAGCTCTCAAGGCGAAAACCAGACCGGCGTCCGCTGTCAAGCGCTCTCAGCAGCTCCTGATGGTTCAACTGGGCATCGCCCCGCCCGAGGAAACAATTTCAGAGTCCCATCTCAAGCAATATGCGGCTTTCTTCGACGGCCCGCTGACGGCCTCGCAGGTGCAGGCGCTTGCCTCGCTGTTCAATCTCTCGGTGCCGGTGGGGGCAGCCGAGCTCGACCTCTCCTAGGTCCTGCGTTGCCGCGGTTTTCCTGCAGGTGTTCTCAATGGAGTGGGTAAATCACACAATAGCGGTCTGGAATATCAGAGGAACGAATGACAAGAACAGGCACACGGCGGCTCGTAATCTAGCGGATGATTGCAAGGCATCGGTTATCTGCCTTGTCGAATCAAAACTGGAACATGTTGATCGTTTCATTGTTATGCAAATGCTTGGCCCGCGGTATGATGGTTTTTTCTTCTTGCCTGCGATCGGAACGGCTGGTGGTATCATCGTGGCTTGGCAAACTAGCCTGGTTTCGGTCGCCTACCCTAGGGTGGATTCTTTCTCCCTCTCGGCCTTTTTCTCCTTCGTGGATGGAGGTGAGTGGTGGCACACCACGGTGTATGGACCCACAACTGATGATCTTAAGATCGAATTCCTCGATGAGCTTAGGGAAATTCGCACCTGCTGCAACGGCAAGTGGACCATCGCGGGGGATTTTAACTTCATTGTTGAGGCTGCGGACAAGAACCAGGGTGTCTTAAACAGACGCATGATGGGCAAATTCAAGAAACTCCTGCATGACTTGGAGCTAGCGGAAGCTCCCCTTATGGGACGCCGCTTCACCTGGTCAAACGAAAGAGCAAACCCAACGCTAGTGAAACTTGACAGATGGTTTCATTCCGCAGATTGGGACAGCTGCTACCCAAACTGCCTTCTCCAAGCGCTGTCTTCAAATATCTCGGATCACTGCGCCATTCAAATGTCGACGAATGTCTGCTTCACCTCTAAACGGCGTTTCCACTTCGAGAGTTTCTGGCCCTCTCAACCTGGCTTTGCGGAAACAGTTTCTCTGGCCTGGGCTCGAACTTCTTCGCTGCCTGATCGAGATCCTCTCCTTGCCTTGGATTCTAAGCTCCGGGCCACCGCCAAGGCGTTGACTTCTTGGGGGCAAAAACGCGTAGGAAACATCAAACTACAACTGCTCTTGGCGGACGAACTCATCTTCCAATTCGACAAAGCACAGGACTGCCGGACTCTTTCGCCGGAAGAAGCGTGGCTTCGTAGAGAGCTCAAGAAACGTCTGCTAGGCCTATCATCACTGCAGCGAACGATTGCTCGCCAGCGCTCCCGTCTGATCTGGCTGCAAGAAGGAGATGCCAATACGGCATATTTTCATGCTCAGGCCAGTGCTCGGAGAAGGAAGAATCATTGTTTCAAACTTGCTCACGGAGAGGTGACGGCAACAACGCAGGAGGACATGAACACTCTGAGTACGCGGTACTACGAGGAGATGATTGGCACCCCCCGCCCGCGTACGGCGGCCCTCGACTTAGAGGCTCTGGATTTCCCGATGGTCGATCTGGGAAACTTGGAGATTGACTTCACGGAAACAGAAATTTGGGAAGCGATCAAGTCCCTACCGCCCGACAAAGCCCCGGGGCCAGATGGTTTCTCGCTTCGATTCTTCCAAAGTTGTTGGGCGACAATCAAGGCGGACTTTATGCGTGCGATCACACACTTGACAGGACAAGATCCGAGGAGTTTTGTTTCCCTCAATAGCGCGTTCATCACGCTGCTGCCCAAGAAGATCGGGGCAACAGATTTGGGAGATTTTAGACCAATAAGCCTCCTCCACAGTGTGGCCAAAATATTCTCCAAAGCCATCGCGAACCGCCTTGCCCCCAAGCTACGGGATCTTGTTGCCGCTAATCAGAGCGCGTTCGTGAGAGGGAGAACCATACAGGACAATTTCATGTTGGTCAGCCAATCCCTCAAAACTTTCCATCAACGCAAAACCGCTGCCCTTTTCTTGAAGCTCGATATCGCTAGGGCATTTGATTCGCTGTCCTGGCCCTTTCTCCTGGAGGTTCTCAGACGCCGGGGTTTTGGCCCGCGTTTCTGTAGTTGGGTGCTCACATCTCTGGCAACTGCCAACACTAGGGTTCTCATAAATGGATTCCCGGGGTCGCAGATCTTCCATGCCCGCGGGCTTCGTCAAGGAGACCCGGTTTCCCCACAGCTATTCATCCTGGTAATGGACGTCCTCACTGCCATTTTCTGCAAAGCCGAGGACGCAGGCATCTTTGAGGGGCTGTCAAGATGGGGCATCAAGCACCGGCTATCCCTCTACGCCGACGATGTCGCCATGTTTGTTAGACATGTCGAAGCGGAACTGAATGCGGCGCGCCAACTGCTGGGCTGTTTTGCGGCGCGCCAACCTTTGCACAAAGTGGACTGGCAGCCCTTACTCGATGAACTCTCTCGGCGGCTCGCAGCCTGGCGCACCTCTATGCTCACAGAAGGTGGGCGTCTAGTGCTCATCTCCGCAGTCCTCATGCTTATTTCGGTCTACCACATGCTTTCGCTCGACCTCCCGCCCTGGGTAATCAAGAACATCAATAAGATCTGCAGACGTTTTTTCTGGAAGGGCTCGGAGGATTCCCGTGGGGGTAGTTGCAAGGTCGCCTGGGACCTTGTCTGCAGACCTAAAAATCTCGGAGGCCTAGGCATCCATAATCTGAAGAAACTGAATGACGCCCTACGAATTCGCTGGAGATGGCTGGAAAAGGCCGGCCCGCTCAAGTCCTGGGAGGGGCTCAAGTTTAGACTCTCCAAGGAAGCAGAGTCCATGTCCCTTGCAGCCACGGTGGCCACCGTCGGCAACGGCCAGCTCACATCCTTCTGGTATGATCGATGGATTCATGGAGAGAGCGTGGATGAAATTGCTCCAGATCTTCTTCCCTTGGTCACCCCTAAAAGTGCCCTGAGCATGTCGTTCCAGGAAGCACGGCTCAACAACAAATGGATCGAAGTGATAAAGGGTGGCCTGTCGATCCAGGCGATCGCACAATTTGTACGGCTTTGGCAGATTTTGCAGGAGGCACCGCCGCTGACATCAGACGCCGATAGTTTCAGATGGATCCTGTCGAACAATGGCGCCTACTCTTCCAGGTCGGCCTACCTGGGGTACTTCCTAGGCACGATCAGTGCTGATTTTGCAGGCCTCCTGTGGGACTGCTGGGCGCCCCTCAAAGAGAAGCTCTTCATGTGGCTGGCTCTCCAAGATCGCTGCTGGACAGGCGTGCGCTGCCTCGCGAGAGGGCTTCCAGGGCCTGCAAAGTGCCTTCTCTGCGACCAAGCGGCAGAAACCATCGACCATTTACTCGTCCAATGCCCCACAGCTAGGGAAATTTGGTTTGAGGTCTACGCGGATGCAGATCACCGGAACTTCATGCCACTGGCTACGTCTACGCTCAGGAGCTGGTGGATGGGCCTTGCCAGCTGCACTCCGCGGTCCAAGCGTAGAAGTATCGCCGCGTTAAGCGTGGCATGCTGCAGAAGGCTATGGTTGGAGCGCAACAGTCGAAACTTTGACAGGCTTGCAGCAACAGATGCCACCATTCTAGCGAGAATTCGAGAGGACTTTCTTTCTTGGTCCTTAGCTAGGCGGCCAGCAGATAGAAGTGAGGTTTAGGCTAGAAGTCTGAGCGGACGTCGTGGACGTTTATGATCGAAGGGATCCTACTCTCGATCTGTAACCTAAACCATGTAACACCCCCCCCCCCCCATCTTAATGTCATGACATGCAATTGCATGTTCTTGAAAAAAAGAAATTGTGTGCTGCATTTTAGCACTCGGAACAAAATACTAGTGTGCTGCATTCCGACTTTGGACTGATCGTAATCATAGTGAACTTGCGATGCTGATTAAAAAAAAAACAGCTCAACCTGTCATTTCACATATACCATGTAATTTAAGCTCAAAATCGAGTTTTACCCGACTTGATTTGATATTTCCACTCCAAAGGGTGTGGAGATCTATAATATCGTAGGAGGTTGTTACATTGCCTAGACACACTCACTGGCTCAGTGGCAAAGGACGATTTTTTTTTTGACCTAGGGCGAAATCTAAATTACAAAAAAAGTTGATGCAGGAAAAAAAATCAAAATTGCCACACATTGATATGTTATACGATTTTAAGTATAGTCACTTACTAAAACAAAAATAACAACATATATAAAAAGAACTAGAACCTACAAACATATCAGTAATCACTAGTACAAAACCTCACATTAGAGCCGGTTCCCATACACGGTCATGAGCCGGTTCTACCCTAGTAGAAAAAAGGGGCTCTCGTCCTGGGCTTTAGTCCCCGTTACATATTGGACTAGGACTAGAGGGGCGGCGGCAACCGTTCCCTCTCCTCGAACCTCTTTAGTCTTGGGTCGTAATACGGGCCGGGACTAAAAGTGTGTTGGCAACCATTCGCCTGGCCCAAGACCTTTAGTCCCGGGTCATAATACAGCCCGGGACTCACTAGTGGAAACAACCCCTCTCGTCCAGGGGGCCGGGGGACAGCTGTCCCGGTTGCAACCAAATCCGGGACCAATGCAGGGCATATCGGTCCCGGCTCGTGCCACGGACCGGGACCAATGCCTAGCCACAGGCCACGTGGCACGCGCATGACCTGTTGTCCCGGTTCAGTCCACGAACCGGGACCAATGCCCCCTTCACCTATATATACTGCCCCAGCCCCCCCTCCTTCCATCTTTTTTTTTTGCTTGGAGGTGTGAGAGAGTGCGGTGTTGCTGTTTTTTTTTTACTATGCACACGAGGTGTTCGACGAAATTCCCGAGACGCACACAAGCTCACTGAAAATGGTTTCTTCGACCGAGGTTAACAAATTATCTTTTTCATCTGTAACTGATACATAAAAAAGTATTATTTGTCGATGTACTGTGGTTATCTCTGTATTAATATGTATTTTGATAAACTTAATTATATGATGCAGATGGATGCACGGCAGCGATGGATGTACGGTGACCGACGCACCTCCGAGTATATGGCAGGCCTGAATGCATTTCTTGCTGTAGCTCAGGCGAACAAAGATAATGGCTTCATGTGTTGCCCATGTGTTGATTGTCGGAACGTCAGAGAACATTCTTCTGAAATAATCCTTCACGGCCATCTACTTCGGAGAGGTTTCATGCCCAGCTATAATTGCTGGACCAAGCATGGAGAAAGAGGGGTTGTGATGGAAGACGATGAAGAAGAAGAAGAAGATCCTTTGTTCCCTGAATACGACGATACTGCAATGGAAGAGAATGCAGAAGAAGGAGGTGATCAAGAACAGGCATCAGAAGAGCCCGATGATGATCTTGGCCGAGTTATTGCTGATGCAAGGGAAGACTGTGAAAATAGATTGGAGAGGTTGAAACTGGACAACATGTTACAGGATCACAAAAAATTGTTATACCCAAATTGCGAAGATGGTAGCACAAAGCTCGGTACCACACTGGAGTTGCTGAAATGGAAGGCACAAAACGGTGTGACTGACAAGGCATTTGAGACTTTACTTCAACTAATGAAGCCAAAACTTCCAAAGGATAACGAATTGCCTGAGAGTACGTACGAAGCAAAGAAAGCTCTCTGCCCTCTAGGATTAGATGTGCAGAAGATACATGCATGCATTAATGACTGCATTCTCTTCCGCGGTGAGAAGTACGAGAATTTGGATGAATGTCCGATATGCACTGCACTGCGGTATAAGATCAGAGCAGATGATCCTGGTGATGTTGACGGCGAGCCCCCCCGTAAGAGGGTTCCTGCTAAGGTGATGTGGTATGCTCCTATAATACCACGGCTGAAACGTCTGTTTAGAAACAAAGAGCATGCTAGGTTGTTGCGATGGCACAAAGAAGACCGTAAGAAAGATGGAAAGTTGAGGCACCCCGCCGATGGATCGCAGTGGAGAAAGATCGAGAGAGAGACTTTCCAGACTTTGCAGGAGAGGCGAGAAACTTATGGTTTGGTCTAAGTACAGATGGCTTTAATCCTTTTGGGGAGCAGAGCTCCAGTCATAGCACTTGGCCTGTAACTCTATGTATGTACAACCTTCCTCCTTGGTTGTGCATGAAGCGCAAGTTCATTATGATGCCAGTTCTCATCCAAGGCCCGAGGCAACCTGGCAACGACATTGATGTGTATCTAAGGCCATTAGTGGAAGAACTCTTAGAACTGTGGGGCAAACCAGGTGTACGTGTGTGGGATGAGAACGAACAAAAGCCATTTGACCTACGGGCGTTGCTTTTCGTGACCATCAATGATTGGCCAGCTCTTAGTAACATTTCCGGTCATACAAACAAGGGATACAATGCATGCACACACTGTTTAGATAAGACTGACAGTGTTTTTTTGGATAAATGTAAAAAGGTTGTATACCTGGGGCATCGTAGATTTCTTCCGATCAAGCATCCCTTAAGGAAAAAAGGAGGGAAGCATTTCAGAGGTGAGGCAGATAACCGAAAGAAGCCTGAGCTCCGTAGTGGTAATGATATATTCGATATGGTCAAGGACCTAGAAGTAATCTTTGGTAAGGCTGCTGGCAGCCAACCAGTTCCGTACGGCCCTGATAAGCGGGCACCCATGTGGAAGAAGAAATCTATATTTTGGGAGCTACCCTATTGGAAAGTTTTAGATGTCCGGTCTTCGATCGACGTGATGCACGTGACAAAGAATCTATGTGTCAATCTGCTATGCTTCCTGGGCGTGTATGGGAAGTCAAAAGATACGCCTGAAGCACGGGAGGACCAGCAACGTATGAAAGACCCAAGCAACAAGCACACAGATACAGGGCGCCATTCCTTAAGCAGCTACGCTCTTACTAAAGCAGAGAAGGAAATATTCTTTGAAGTCCTTTACAGTATCAAGGTTCCGTCTGGCTTCTCGTCGAATATAAAGGGGATAATAAACATGGCAGAGAAAAAATTCCAAAACCTGAAGTCTCATGACTGCCACGTGATTATGACGCAATTGCTTCCGATTGCATTGAGGGGGCTTCTACCGGAAAATGTTCGAGTACCCATTATGAAGCTATGTGCATTCATGAACGCAATATCTCAGAAGGTAATCGATCCAGAAATTCTGACAAGATTACAGAGGGATGTGGTCCAGTGTCTTGTTAGTTTTGAGTTGGTGTTCCCACCATCCTTCTTCAACATTATGACTCATCTCCTTGTTCACCTATGTGAAGAGATTCATATTCTCGGTCCGGTCTTTCTACACAATATGTTCCCCTTTGAGAGGTTCATGGGAGTCTTGAAGAAATATGTTCATAACCGTGCTAGGCCAGAAGGAAGCATCTCGAAGGGCTATGGAACAGAGGAGGTCATTGGGTTCTGTGTTGACTTTATTCCTGACCTTAAGACAATTGGTGTTCCTGAATCGCGGCATGAGGGGAGACTGAGGGGAAAAGGAACGCTGGGAAAGAAAACAATGATACCTAGGGACGGGCATTCTTTGACCAAAGCACACTACACAGTTCTACAAAATTCTTTGTTCATGGCTACGTATGTCAAGGAACACAAGAATATTGTACGGTCTGCAAACCCGGGGAAGGATGACTCATGGATTAAACGCGAACACATGGAGACTTTCGGAAGTTGGTTGCAAACACGTCTTATAAATGACACCACTGTTGAAGATCAGCTATACATGTTGGCAGGGTCACCATCTTCGACTATTGGGAGTTTTCAAGGGTACGAGATAAATGGAAATACATTTTACACGAGCTCCCAAGATAAGAAGAGCACCAACCAAAACAGTGGTGTCCGCTTTGATACAACAAACGAGAATGGAAAAACTGACACATACTATGGTTACATAGAGGAGATATGGGAACTTGACTATGGACCTTCTTTTAAGGTCCCTTTGTTCAAGTGCAAATGGGTCAACCTGAATGGAGAAGGGGTAAAGGTAGACCCGCTTTATGGAATGACAACAGTGGATCTCAACTGTATTGGTTACAATGACGAACCATTCGTTCTAGCCAATGATGTGGCTCAGGTCTTCTATGTGAAGGACATGTCTTCCAGACCGAAGAAAAGAAAAAATAAGGGAACAATTTCATCATACGATGAGCCGAAGCGTCACATAGTTCTCTCAGGGAAAAGAAACATCGTGGGAATCGAGGACACGACAGACATGTCAGAAGATTATAATAAGTTTGTTGAAATTCCACCCTTCACAGTGAAATCTGACCCCACCATCCCGTTAAATAATGAAGATGCTCCATGGTTACGGCCGAAGCGATCATAAGCAAGGGACACGAAGAAAAGCTGGCAAGCATTATTGTTCCACCATCCCACTTTTCTGTTTCTCTCTCCTCCGTATGTTGGTGATGTGTAATAATAAGCGTGGAATACATGATCATATAGTTCTGTTTGATTAGTATTTTGTATTGACCGGTAAATAGCTGACAACTATGACCCATGTCCGAATACATTTCGAAGTGATAGTACGGATAACATCCTGACAGATATTGCAGGATTATAACTACTTTTAAGATGTAGGATCTGTTGACACACGGTATAGAACAAGCGATATATTCCGCGCACATATTGCAGGCACACCATATTAATTTGAGGCATTGGAGGAGGAGAGATAGCTTTGCACAGGCTTGGCATCCACATGAAGACAGTGATTTCAGTTGAGATAGGTGAAGTTAATAGGAGGATTCTGAGGGGTTGGTGGGATCAGACACAAACTGGCACTTTAATTGAGATTGCCGACGTGAAGTCTCTCACTAATGATAGAATTGCATAATCTTGAAAAAACCTTTGCCTTGATCGTCCAAGATGTCCCAGTAGTGGTGCTCAGCGCCTTGTCTGCATGTTTCGCAGGACATGCCCATTTTACAGTGTAGAAACATCTACAGAAAAGAGCAAACATCTGTAAACTAGGCAGAGGAGAAGTAGAATCAGGTAGAGAAACATTAGAGCCGATGAGAAGTACAAATAGCATATGGAGAGAAACAAGGTTTAAAAGATATTGCTAGGTGCTTCCGGCCAAAAGATTATCAAATCAAAGTTTTGAAATTCTCAAATCAAACCATAAGTTCACAAAGCATACGCAAACATGGACCGTTACCAACCTGAGCCGCAAGGAGCAGTAGAGCAGAGCAGAGCAGACTCTAGAGGATGGACAAGCAGCCAGGAATGACATCGACTCTAGAGGATGAACAAGCCACCCTACTTCTACTATGAAAATGAGGCCCTAGCTCCAAAAAGTGTATGGGTGGAAATTTCCAGAAATTTGTATGACACAGAGCCGGAGTTTGTGGATTCTAAGCACTTCTGTGCAGCTGCTCAAGAAAGAGGCTACATCCATAACTTCCATAATTTATATTCAAATTATATACAAATGAAAAAATAATTAATAGTTTCAATAGTTAGAATAATTATTTAGTTAAACGAAAAATGGATTTAAATTAGTTTTGCAAATTCTAGCATTTTTCATGTTGGAATTTTTGTCAAATTTGGAAGTATATAAAAGTTGTTAATGTGCAAACTTAACACTTTTCAAATTTTGGCGCTAAAAAATTTTGGGCGCGCAGGGGTGCCACCGAAATTCGAAATTTGTTTTTGGTCCCGGGCCGTGGTACCAACCGGGACCAAAGGGGCTCTAGTCCCGGTTGGTGGCACGGGCCGGGACTAAAGGCCCAAGTGTATAAAAAGCGCGGCCCTCTCTCCAGGCCGAGCGGACACCCCAGGGGCGGGTACGAGTGGATATGGCTGGGCGAAGCCCTGCCGGCGGCGGGAACGAGTGGACAGATCCGCCGGCGTTCCGCCGCGCGGGGATGGACTAGGGACACAGTAGATTAGGGGAACACAACTTATATTAAAATAAGGCCAGGGGCCTTGCTTACATAGGGGCGGCGCGGCCACAGGCGGCCGGCCGTACTTGCATAAGGGGCGGCGGCGCGGCCACAGGCGGCCGGCCGTTTCTTGGAGGGGTAGCTAGGGGCGTTGTCTATATAGAATAGGGGGGGCGGCGGCGCGGCCACAGGCGGCCGGCGCCGATCTAGTCGTCCTCGTCGTCGGAGAGGCTTACATAGGCGGGTGGCTGCCACAGGTGGGCAGGCGGCTGGGCCGGGCTCGCCGGGGCTGGAGACATCGGGGGCATCGGGGGCGCGTACGGCGGCGGCGGGGGCAGCACCTCCTGCGGCAGCGGCGGCGGCGGGGGCAGCTCCTCCTCCTGCTCCGGCGACCCCGGCGCCCAAACGCCGCCGGTCCAGGCCCAGGTCATGCCATACTCCAGGCCTGGTGGGAGCGGCTGCGGCTCCGGCATGTCCTCGGACGCCTCCAGCTCGGCGTTCATCGCCTGCCACCAGGGGATGGCAGGCTCGTTAGGGGGTGGCGGCGGCGGCGGCATGGCGGCGGCGTCGGCGGCGGCGGCGGCCACGACACGCTCCCACCTCTTGATCTCGTCGTCGATGAGGGAGCGGCGGGAGGCCTCGCAGGCCTTCTCCATGGCGGCCCGGAGCTCGGGGTCCTCCTCCCCGGAGAAGTCCTCCGGCTCGTCCACGAGGAGCCATAGCTCCCTCTCCCGGCCGGGCGCTGGCGGGGGGTAGTCGTCCACGTTGGCCTCGAGGGGGGCGGGGATGAAGGAGCGGCGGCGCTGCTCGTGCTCCTGCTCGAGCCAGGCGGCCCAGTAGGGGGAGCCGCGCGCGTGCATCCGCTCCCTGCGGACGGGGGCCGGCAAGAGCTCGCGCCGGCGGTCGATCTCCTCGAGCAGCGCCGCGCCGGTCGGGGCCGGCGGCACTGGGATCCGCTGGGGGTTCAGGTGCCAGCCGTCCGGGAGGTGCACGTCGTTGTAGAACACCGGAGTGGCATTGTTCCAGTGCCACTCCGCCTCGTCCACCCGGACGTACCGGCGGAACCGCTTGCCCGGGGGCGCGGCGCGGGGCGGCGGGCGGGCCGCCGGAGGTGGCGCGGGGACGCGCGGCGCCCCGCCGAGGCGGACACCTCCAGGGCCGTAGCCGAAGGCCTCCGCCGGCGGGGGTGGGATGCGGCCGGCGCCGCTCGACGAGCCTCCGTCGTCGTTCCTTGGGCGCTTGCCGGAGTTCGAGAACCAGCGGGACATGGTGGCGGCTAGGGTTGCTTTGCCAGGGACGCGTCCGGGGTGGGTGGGTTGTACGGGCGGCGGGGGGCCTTTAAAAAGGACCCGGGGTGGGCTGGCATGCCAACCGGCGGCCTGAACGTGGCGGCGGTTGCAGGCGGCCATGAATGCGGGGAGCCGAGGCGTGGCGCGTGGGGAGTGGGGCGCGGGAAGCCGAGGCGGGGCGGGAAGACGAGGCGGACAGCGGCCCTTTGACCGTCCTTCGGTCTTAGTTTAAGGGACCAGGCGAACCAGCCACCAGGCCGCTGGCCAGTGGCCCCTGTTGACTGGCCATAATAACAGACGCGGGCCAGTGGGCCCTTCGAACCGTTGACTGTCCATAATAAAAGACGCGGGCCAGTGGGCCTTTTTGACTAAAAAATGTGTCAGTGGGCTTAATTAAAGACGTGGGCCTGGAGCGGTTGGGGAAGGGGAGGCCGGTTGGCGATTGCGAGGCAGGAGAAAAAAAAACGAACAAAAAAAACCTGCCGCGGCAGGGAAAATGGGCGGACTTTATTCTTTTTTTAAGAAGGCATCCATCCCGGTCCCTAAAACGAACCGGGACGAACTCCCTCGCGGTCCCTGGCCCAGAGTCGCCACGTGGGCTAGCCTTACCATCTCGGGTCCTGGCACAACCAGGACCAATGGGGAGGGCCATTTGTCCCGGCTAGCCCATCCCGGTTGCGCAACCGGGACAAATGGCCCTTACGACCCGGGACAAAAGGCCCTATTTCCACTAGTGACTAAAGGCCTAAACCGTTTGTCTCCCGCGCGATTTGGAAGTTGTTCCATCGGGAACGGGATAAAAACAGAGACGATCACCCTAATTGCTACACTAACAGCGTGGCCTCTATTCTTCTTCTTCCTCTTGCTCTCCTCTCTTCTTCTCCATTCTCCACCATGGCTTCATATGGTATTCGGTTTTTGGAAGTGCCCGCACATGGCAAGACTCTCGATGTCGCCTACACAAACGAGAGCGGGTGAGTACCGGGTCTTCTTGCCGATTTGAAGCGATGGCTTCGCAAGGATGGCCAGAAATTTCTTGGCCTTGACCTTGAGTACACGGCCGATCAACGAGATGTTGCCGTCATCCAACTTGCTCACGAGAAGCATGTCATCGTCTTCCAATGGGAAAGGTAAAACAAACTTCTTCCTCTTGCTCTCCTCTCTTCTTTCCCATTATCCTCTCTTCTTTTGATTCATATAGGATAGGAAAATTGCATAGGATATCAACATATGTGGCCATATGAATCCTATCGGAAAGAGACCTTAATTGCATAGGATAGCAACATGTGGCCATTTGAATCCTATTGGAAAGAGAGAGCTTCTTTTGATTCATATAGCAATATGTGTCCATTTTAATCTTATATGGGAAAGAGTTTCGTTTGATTCATATATATGGGTAGAGCAATTCCTCGTCTTTGATTCATAGGAGAGATCCATTTTTGTGTAGGTTAGAAATTCTATTTGTTATTGCATTGAAAGAATAAACTTGTTGCGGCGGTGTTCAAAATTTGTTCTATTTGTTGTTGCATTGAAATAATATACTTGTTGCACCAATATTTAACATTTGTTCCATTTTTTTGTTGCAGTAGTGACAAAAATTGTTCAGAACTCCTAGATTTCCTTATCAACAGCGGCATATATTTTTCTAGCATTGATACAACGAATGAAAAGTTGAACCGGGACTAGAGGGGCGGCGGCAACCGTTCGCCTCGTCTCGAACCCCTTTAGTCTCGGGTCGTAATACGGACCGGGACTAAAAGTGTTGTGGCAACCATTCGCCTGGCCCAAGACTTTGATCGTCTATGTTTTTTATCCCACTCCGTATTACGACCCGAGACTAAATGACTAATAGGCATTTCTGTACTAGTGTGTTAGTCTCGTAGTCAATATAAATCAAAGCCATTGGTTACGTTGTATTCAGATATTCAACATAAGCTTCTTTTGTAACAAATCTTCCTCACATCGCTGGCCTCGGTGAATCGCGTAGTGGTCAGATGAGAGGCGGCATGCAAGGGAGGAACTTTAAGGCTTGTAGCAACCACTTAAAGGCATCCCCAATTCCCCCCTAGCAAAATCACTGACATTGTGCTATATAAATCACTTAAAGGCATTCCCAAGCTTCCTCACATAGACCGAGGCTACGCCGACGGCAGCCGTCGGTGTATAGATAGGCCGAATTTATTTCTATGTTTTTTCGGAAAAAAAATTAATTTTTTTCTATATTTGTTATGTGAATTGTTTAACCACTAAATGGCACTATAGACATATTTATAATTTTCTCTAATTATTTTTAATTCTAATTTAAATCGCTCGCTTCTACTAAGATTTCCCTATGGGTCACCCATTCTCAGACAACTCCCGTCCCAGCACCAGCACGGTTAACTTCTTAGTTCCTTCCTTATGAGTTGCCTAAAAACAATGGATGTTTTGCGGACAATAGTAACCAATCAATCATGTTAATCCTTGGACCATCATGTCACACTCCTTTATTTTCTGAATCCAAATAGTTATTTAATTAGAAAATAATAACTAATAATAATCTTGAATTCAAATAATAATTAACATTTTTGCATAATATTGAAAAAATCATATCTACAAATCCGTAAATCAAAATTTGACAATTAATATGTCTAAATCGATTAGAAAAATGAGAGAAATTCAAATATGTCATATGTATAATATTTTCCATCATGTATAGTATTTTACTAAGTGGGGTGTTTACTGTGCGGTATATGGCCACCCAATCAAATTAGGCGTTGAAACTAATGTTTATGGAGAAAACAGGCTAAACTTGGGCACCAAATGATCAAACCATGTTGGAATGGACTAAGATATGGCAAAGTGGAACAAAATCATATTGCAAACAAACATAGACTTAGATTTGTGGAGTTGGGTGTGTAGTATAGTGCCAAATGAAGGCTATGTCGAAAAAAGTGTTCATAGATATGAGCTATCTTCTACGTAGATACTTTGTTTTCGTGCCAAATGACGGGTGTTATGGACACATCCATGGTATAATTTGTTAAAATATGTCCATATTGTACACAAAAATGCATCTTAAAAACATGGACACTCTTGACGAAGAAATTTTTTCTTTTCATTGCAAAACAAAAGATTTTTTCCATTTTCCGAGTGTGAAAAATGGGTTTTTTGTGAAGCGCCAACCTCAAATATATTGCAAAACTTGAGAACAATTTTTTTTAAAAATACTAGACCATGTTATATGCACAAATAACCAAATTATTGCGTCTTAAAAGGTTTCCATCTACATTTTTTTAAACCCAATTTTCTGCCGATTCAGTTGGAAACGGTTCAAATTTGAACTGCAGTTGTTTCCTAGTTTGCTCATGATTTTTGGCAAACACCATTTTTAAATACACAACTACATATTTCATCAGAGATACAGCAAGGGTTTCTTAATTTTCAACCCTTAGCTACGAACAGTCATGTTCGTTGTTTTGACTCTTTTTTTAATCGACATAGAAAATTCAAACAAATTTAAAACTTGGGTGGCTAATATTGACGTCACCGCCTTCTCCTTGGAGCACATCATCCAGTACATCAACCTATCAGAGCTAATGCAAGGGATCATTCTGCTGGAAGGGGTTGAAGACTCCATCAGCTGGAAGATGACTACAAGCAGCAAATAATCGGCTGGCTCTGCATACAAGGCTCAATTCCTGGGATCTTTGTTGTTTCCTTTGGGAACATTGTTTGGAAGGCTTGGGCGCCACAAAAGTGCAGGTTTTTTGCCTGGTTAGTGGTGCAGAACCGTATTTGGACCTCGGACTGGCTGGCTATTCGTGTATGGCCCCACTCCCAATGCAACCTTTGCATGTGTCAGCCGGAGATGACACGTCATATTCTCTTCGAGTGCAGGTATGCCAAGCGCATATGGCAGGAGGCGGCTTCTTAGCTATTTTGCCCGGCTCTCCTGCAAAGTCTTGGCTCGGGTAGGCCAACTGTGCTGCAATATTGGCGTGCGTTGGCTTTGGCGCTGTCGGTCCAGCCGTAGAGCTTGTGGACTGTCATCATGCTGATCACTTGGGAGTTATGGAAGGAGAAGAACGCAAGGATTTTTTGCAACAAGTTATGCGCTCCGCCGGTACTGTTTCAGAATATTAAGGAGGAGAGCAGAAGCTGGATCCTAGCAGGAGCTAAGCATTTGGGAAAGATAGTTGTCTAATAATGTTGTTTTTCTGGCTGGTTTATGACCTGTTTTTTTTTTGGCTTAGGCCGTCGCTTGTTTGTTCCTACTATATCAATATAAAAGGCAAAGCTTTTACCCTTTGTTCAATTTTTTTTATTAATCAATAAATATAAAAATTATTGGTCCGGAAACTTTTATGATTCCAATTTTTTTATTAGATTAAAACAAACTCAAACCAAGGTTAATGGAATTTCTTTGAGAGAATTATAGAACTTATCTATATTGGAACAATTCGGTAATTGACGGTATTTTCCTATTTCCATAATACCTTGATTGTAATGTAATGGCGTAGACAATGTGTGAAGTGGGCATAACCGCTGTGACGCCCCGAGATCGGGCACTATGCAGATTTCAGCATTCCCGCCAAATCCGCATAATAACCGATTCCAGGTGGCCACTTGTGATAACATTACAACAGTTCACGAATATTCCGCAACAACAACAGAAAAGATATATACAAGATGACTCAAACGAGTCAGGGATACAACTGATACAATACAAAGATCCAAATAACAGCGGAAGAAACAACATAGCGTCCGGCTACGGACAAGATACAAATTGGATTAAGAGTCCTGAAGATAACCGAGAGAGTCCAATCCCTGCCCAGGCCAAGCCGGAGGGATTCCCAAGCTAACGTCGTCAGACCTCAAACCTGTTGACTGCAATGTTGAATATGCAGCCACGAAAAAGAATTCGTGGGTCAGTACGGTTAAGTACTGGCAAGTGGATAAACCCATACTCAGAAGATACCGGCGTAGCCAGTCATCACAAGATACAAATACTTTGGGTACAACGGAAAGGAAGGGGTTGTTGCAAATAAGCGGCAGCGGGCTGCACTAACCAACTACAGAAACTCACTACAACATCCGGCTAAAAGAGGGGGATAAGATAGCGTATCGTAACCAACTACAACTACTCACCAAACAATACCCATCCAATGTTACCCCCTACTAAGGATGCAACCCAAGGATAACTCACACTGTTGGATTAATTATGTTCAACTTATTGTGTCAATAAGGCTATTACTAGTCAAGTTATCATTAGTTAGGTGTAAGTGTTCTGAGTAGTTGTTAGCCAGTACTTTCACCAAGTCGTCACATAACCGCGGACAACACGGCTTCTCGAGAAGATTTATCCCTGCAGGGTGTGCTCCAGTACCCGTACACACTCAAGCCACCAACTAAAACTCAGGTTGGCTCGACACGACCCAAACCGTCTCTACAACCCATCCTAGGATCCACGGAGCTATAAGGTCCCAGCCACGCAGCCGAATACTCAGCGCAGGTGTGCAAAACTCCCGCAGGACGCAACACCCCGGCACTACAGGCCTCACCCTATATGCATCATCATCATCATCATCATCGGTAACCAAGGGGGGCCAACCCATTATGCAAGGAGAAAATGGAACACCCGAACTAAGTGTGGCTCTTCGGACAAGCTGCAAATCAGGTCTAAGTCGAGGGGGGTTCCATACCACCACCCGGATGCGGTGAGCACGCTCATCATGGATCAGTAGACAAGACCCTTTTCCTAATTAGGGTCGACACTAGCAGGCTTCAAAACCCTAACCCGGGCCTCCTGCCGGTGCCTTATCATCAAATTATTATTACCCAAAACATTAACAGGTTGTTGATTGAATTGAAACCCAGCTATCAACTAAACAGGTGCTAAGACGGACAACAAGACTTGAGCGCAAACAACACTAAGCATGCAACTACGATACGGGGCCAACAAGGTAAACAAGCATCAGTTAATAGGAAGTGGAAGGAAAGGCTATATCATGGCTGCAAGGTAAACATATAATAGGATCGAGACACAAGCATCGAATCAAAGGCTAGAATAAGAACAACGGAAAGAATCGGTAACAAGTGATGAAAGGCAGCCATTTGGCAGCAAGTGAGTATACTTGCCTGGAATCCAGCAAGTAGAGGTACATCCGAAGAACTTGTCGTTGCTCACATCATCTCAACGTCCTATCCGCGAAGAAGCAACAAACCTCGAACAAACACCGGATGCAACAATTACTACTACGGCAAAAGATCCAGCATGAACAAGATATGGATGCATGACAAGTTTAAAGATGCATCAACGATAAACTAGTTGACATAAGGAATCAATTTAAATGAACCCATATGCATTTGAGATGCATATGGCAAAGTCCATGAATTAAGGTTGAAATAATTGTTTTACAACTAACCAACAGGTGAAGGTGGATTAGCATGATGCATGGATGAGGAAAACAAAAAGAAAACAACAATAGCTTCAATTTGAAATGAAGTTTACCAAGTTTGGAATTTTTCTTATTAAGTTATGAAATTTGGCTTCTTAAGTGAGTTACACAAACATTTGTTGTTTTCACCCATTTTAATTGTTCAAAACAGATAACCAAATTCATATTTGGAAATAACACAAAATTTTAGATGGAAAACATATTTCATTTGTTGAATTTGGATTTAAAATGAGCAAGTTATTAATTTGGCAATTTTAATTGCATTAAATAAGAAACAGTTGTTTTCAGCAATTTAAATTATTCAGAACAGATAACAAAGTTCATATTTGCAAAGTTCATGAAAAATGGGATGGAAAACATATTTTACATGTTGGAATTGGATTTGAATTGCCCAAGTTATGAATTTTGCAATTTAAAAGGTTTAATCAAAGCATTGGATTATTGCACCACTTTTAATTAGGGAAAACAATAAACAAATTGCATTGAAAAGGTTGAAAACATGTAGCAAATGTTTCATTGAACATTTAGAGCTATCAAACATAATTTTTGGGTTATTATTGAATTTATTATGCAATTCTCCATAATCATTCTTATTCTGCCATTTTTAGTAAACAGAGGGAAACATGTTCAAAATTAATTCAATTGTGACCAAATAAAATACCAATGTGTAGAGTTTGTTAAGACAAATTTTTAGAGCCCAAGTTTGCTTAAATTGGATGAGCACAACTCAAGTTATGAAATTCCAAAGTTTCCACTTTTTATTGCATCTTCAGTAATTATTTATTTAGTGCAAAAATTAGTACAGAAACATGTTGCAAACTTGACATTAATAGAAAGAGCACAAAATTTTGAATCCACAGGAATTTGAATCATTCCAATTGGATCAATATTCAATTTTATATTGATTTTAGAATTAATGCCTCAGATCTGAGTTTTCTGAAATTCGGGCAGAAAAAGAAAAAACAGAAATAAAAGGGTGTGGCTTGGGGGGATCGAACCCAGGACCTGGGGCTTGCGCGCAAGGGTGTGGTACCAGTGGGCTGCTGTCACGTTTGTGATGGATACAGGGGCGAGTTTGTTTTGAGGTAACTTAAGGCCTGACGAAACTGTAACCAAGATTCAGTTACTGTCTCACGATCGGAAGACGACGGCGATCAGCGAGCCGCGGCCAGCGGCGATGGGGTGCGGCCGCAGGGCAAAGGGGAGAGAGGGGGGATAGGGGGAGAGAGAGAGAGGAGAGGGAGAGAGGGGAGAGACGCTCACCTCGGGCTCGAAGGAGGCGCAGCGGCAGAGGGGCGGACGCCACAGCAGGGAGGCGGCCGGCGACTTCCCGGCGACGGCGCGGCCTCCCCGGTGGCTCCCAGCGCCCGGCGAGGAGACGAGGAGGACGAGGATGCAGCGGCGGTTCCATTCCCACCATCATCGGCCCGAGGCAGCTGCTCAACCCCCGGCGCCGTGCTCCTCCTTCTCCGGCCATGGAAGGGGTTCAGAAAGTTCAGAAATTGGCAGCGAGAGGGAAGAGGAGGTGGAGCGAGGGGAAGTGGGTGGCGGCGATGGGAGAATGAGGAGGGGAGAAGGGGGCGGCCTAGGGTTAGGGAAGGAACCCTAGGGGCTAGATAAGGAGGGGCAGGTGGGAGGGTGCTGTGGTCTTTCCGCCATGGCTGTCGTCAGCCATCGTCCGTAGGTGGGGGATGAGGTGGAGTGGGCTGGATGGTGGGGAGATGGTGGGCTGGTTGGGCCTGCCTCCCCCTAGCTCCCTTTTCTTTTTATTTTTTTCTTCCTCTGTTTTTTTTTGTAAGGGATGAAGGAGAGAGAGAGATAAAAAGAAAGGTTTTGATTATTTATTTTATGCATAACTTTTCTAATGAAACAACTAACAGCAAGATTAGAGTTATGTTAATATTATTTCCAAAAATTTGAATTGGCCAAGATTTAAAATGGCTATTTGGATTTTAAATAGGATTCATAATGATTTGATTTCTTAAGCAATTTTATTCCATAAGCTCAAACAATTATGAAAACATTATTGACTTTAATTATTTGCAAGGATTTAATTTTTAAACCCACATTTGAAACATGCCAAACATGGATGGATTTGATTTGAATTTGTTATTTGAATTTACCATTAGGGTTTTAACAAAAGGGAAATTTTCCTATTAGTAAGCAATTTGAATAGATCAACTTCAAACTATTTGAAAACAAGTTGACGGGTTTAGGTTGCAACTTTTAATTGGAAATTTCAGACATGTTTTGAAAGTTTAAATTGGTTTGAAATTTCTAGTTGTTTTGAAAACAGAATGCAATGCATAGGATGCATGTGATGCAAAGCAGAAAGAAACAAACAACTTCCTACTTAGGGTAACACCCCAGGTGTTACAACCGCTAACGACATCAGTGTGATTTGTAGTCTGGACTATATCTTATAGATTTGATTTGCCGAGACATCGTTCTGCCACACCTTGCAAATTATTTCTCTCTCTCAGCAATAATGTTAAAAGTACCTAAAGCCCAGCGAAGAAAGGCTAGGTAGTTTTTTTTCTAGCAAATACTCTAACGAAAGTGGCGGCAGGTTTGCTTGCTTAATATAGTGATGTTTATTTGAAAAAAAAGTGGGGGGCGGTTAATAAAAAAACTCAGAATACTCCAATATTTTTAGAGCATAAAGTGTTATTGCAAAGCGAGCGAATTATTCGACACCGCGAGTTTAGTTTGGCCCGTAAATATACATTCAAGGCCCGGAAGTAAATGACTTTGCACTTTGAAGCATTTGTTTGTACGCCATCTTGGATGGCCTGTGATCGACTACAAGCCGAGAGATCCCTCTTTCTACAGTGTTTTGCTGCGGATAAGGAGGCGACTAGGGGGAGCTCGTGCTCGGGCCTGGCCCGATTCCGGACCTCCGCCGCCGGTGTTGCCGGAGGGGGATGGGATGGAGGAGGTGTGCGGTGCTCCGATGTGTACAGTAGGTTTAGGTTCCAGTTTAGTTTTGAGCTGTGTGCTTGGTTTCTGGTTTGGCGAGATGCCGAGGAGGATGTGCTCGCCGGCGCTCTCGAGCGGCGTTGGCTGGCTGGTGGTGGAGCTTGCGCTGGCCGTGGCGCTCCGGAGGTCGGAGCCGGAGGCGGTAGGCGGGATCTTCTCTCCTCCACCTTTGAATAAGCTCGGTTCGGGGGATTGGATGGATCCCGTGGTTGGTCCCTTCGCTTTGGCAGCGGATGCCTTCCTCTGCTTCTGCCTTCGTCATCGTGGTGTTGGTGCGGGGAGAGACAGGAGGCTTCGTTTTGTTCTTGAGGTGAGGGTCTTGGATGTGATCTGTGGGCGAGTGGAGCGGATGGGGTCGACGATGCTGCGTACGGCGATGGAGCGGCCGTGCTCGTTGCGGTTCCGAATCCAGGGTTGGAGTCTTTGGCTGCAAGGTCTGGAGGAGGTCGTCCAGAGCGATCGATGGTTCGGTTCTCTTCATCTCAGCTCGTCTTGGAATTTATGGAATCCCAATGGAAGCAATGATTCATCTCTTGTGGGTATGAAGGCGGATGTTTTGCATATGGAGATGTCTAATACAGGGGTCTGTGCGCTGATTGATTCTAGCCTGTTGGAGGGGAAGACTTTCTCTTCACAAGGTAACATTGCAAGCACAAAGAGCATCTCTGTTGTTTTTTGTTGGATGCAAGTTCTTCATCAAAATCTCTGTGGTGAGCATCCAAAATCATCCTGTCAGTCGCAATGGCGTAAGCATACATCCTTTATTTTGTCTACTATGGAGCATGTCAATTATGCATCTTTGCCGTTCGGGACATGCCGGAGAGGGGTGAGATCCTCTCTGTTGCGGTTTCTCAGATTCAATGGCAAAGATCCACCTCAACTGGGCTCGGTGATGCACCCTCAAGATCTACAGCTCAGTTTTCTACCTCGTTATTCCCTGCCAATGCGATTGCTGGTTGAGCCGCTAGCTCTACGGTTGGACAGGGTCTCTGAGGCCCTCGAAGAGTACAATCGCATGTTTTGTGTGTCTGATTTCTCGACGGACCCCCTGATAGGCTCCGTCTGTACTCTTCGTCATAGTTGTTGCACTGCTTGCATAGTTGATCTCCGATGTATTTTCTTTCAGGATGTCTTCTGTAATCACTATGCTGTAATAGGTCTAGATCAATGGAAGTGATTGCAGCCCCTTTGGGGCACCTTTGTTCAAAAAAAAAAAAGATGGCCTGTGATCCAAAAACTTAACAGGAAAAACGATACCACCAAAAGGCACAACCCTAATCAACCGTGCGCAGCCCCAGCAGACGTTTGCACCTCAGGTTACGATGTTGCGATCATTCTTCGCTCTTCCTCGCCCTCTCCTCTCCCATCTCCGTCGGCACGATCGCAGTTTCGTGGCTCAGCTCGGCCTCAGCGCGGATGTGATCCAGTCGTGCGGCTACTCGTACACGTCGTCGGAAGACGTCGATCGCCTGGAGACGAGAGCCAGGGACAGGCGGAAGCATCTGTATGTGGTCTTGGATGACTGGAACATGGGCTTTAGCATCCATAAACTAAACATGGACGACGTCTCGGACGGCGTCGACTTGACCTAGCGGCCTCCGGTCCACCGCCAGGCCACGGGGGATCGCTTCTGGAACTTCAGGGCGGTGGGCAACAAGATCATCGCTGCCGGTAGGGTAAATTCCAAGGAGCATGACTACGCCACCCTCGTCTACGACACAGAGACGGCGGGGCTGTCCATTGTCCCTCATCTTCCATCACCGCTGCATCATGGTTGGGCTGTCGCCACGGCTGCCGGAAACGGGCTGTACACGTTTGACAACAACTCGAAGGTGAACGGGGTGTACAATGGAGCTATGCATCTTTTGGAAGATACACCAACACCTGCAGATGACAACTGGGGAACCTTAGAACGCTGGTCCTGGAGCAGCATCCCGACAGCGCTCCCTTTCAACGTCCGCACCGTGGAGTCAATCGTCGTGCACCCAGATGGAGCCTTGTTCGTTTCTCTAGGCAAGTGGGATAGCGTCGTTGACATAGATGGCCACATGACGATCGTAGGAGACGACGACTGGAACCCCCTGGTCAGTCGGGAGATCAATGAGGACGGCTTGATGCGCACTTGTCAGACCTTCTCGTACGACACCTGGACCGGGGAGTGGAGGCGCCACGGCGAGTGGGACTTACCCTTCTATGGCCAAACCCACTACGATGTCGAGCTCGAAGCGTGGGTCGGTCTTCGGAAGATTTATGAGCCAGACCACCTCTGGACGGATGGCTACCTCTGCACGTCCGACGTCGGGAGTTCCGTGGTGCAGCCTGCCTGCAAACTCTCCACGGAGGGGCTGTTCGGCCATTCCAAGTACCGCACCGATGCAAGCCTCGTGTATATGGGTGGTAGCAGCAACTATTGCCTTGTCGAAGTCTCAGCGTGCGAGAGGTTCAGGTGTAAACGCCGCGAGGATGTCGGCCTCAAGTGTGTCATCCGAGTGACCATGTTCCGCCTCAAGTACGGCAAGAAAGGCGAGCTCATAGTTACGGCGCGTCGACCCACCCGCTCCTACTGTCAAAGATTAGACGTGGGTTCTACTCGATGCAATACCGAGCCCCATCGTGGTATATTTATAGGGAATGCCTATGTCTCAGTCGACTGATTTTTTCTTAAGTCTCAATCAATTCAGAAAAGTGCAACTGTAGTTCAAAGAAAAGTGCAATTGCACTTTTCTGAGCAGAAAGTGCAACTGAACCGGTTGCACTTTTAGGTCCAGAAAAGTGCAATTGCACTTTTTTTTGAATTATGGTTACACTTTTCTAAAAAGTGACTGAGACTTAAGAAAATCTCAGTCGACTGAGATTTAGCAAAACCGATATTTATACATGGCACGTTGTGGTGCTAGACGTGTACAGGGAGGAGTCAGACTCAAGTCCGTTACACATAGGTGCAAGGCACCGATATTAATTCTAACTCAAAGGAACCGATACTAATTCTAACACCCTCCCTTAATCACAACTTACATAAGTTGAGATTATGTTTAAACTCTTCAAACTTGCTAGTTGGAAGTGGTTTTGTAAAACCATCAGCAACTTGGTCCTTTGAAGGAATAAGGCGAATCTCCAGCTGCTTGTTTAACACTCGCTCTCTCACAAAATGAAAATCTATCTCAATGTGTTTAGCTCTTGCATGAAAAACGGGATTGGCTGATAAGTATGTCGCTCCCAAATTATCACACTATAAACAAGGTGTCTGACTCGATTTAACTCCAAGCTCCTCAAGCAATGATTGCACCCAAATTATTTCAGCCGTGGCATTTGCTACAGACTTATACTCTGCCTCAGTGCTGGACCTTGAGACTGTAGCTTGCTTCTTAGCACTCCAAGAAATCAAATTTGGTCCAAAAAACACAGCAAATCCTCCGGTTGATCGACGATCATCTATACAGCCAGCCCAATCCGCATCTGAAAAGGCACTAACTAGTGTAGAGCTGGATCTCATAAATGTCAGTCCAATACCAGCTGACTATTTAACATACCGTAGGATGCGTTTAGCTGCAGTCCAATGTACCGTGGTGGGAGCATGTAAATACTGACATACTTTATTAACTGCATAGGAGATATCAGGACGTGTAAGGGTCAAATACTGCAATGCACCTACCATGCTTCTGTATTTGGTACTATCCTCGGGACCCAACGCATCTCCCTGTCTTGCAGTAAGCTTCTCTGATGATGACAATGGCGTTGGCACTCCTGAACAATGTGTCATCCCAACTCGTGCAAGAATATCTTGCGCATATTTGGTTTGATTGAGCTGGAGACCATCATTGACTCTCTTTACTTCAATTCCCAAAAAATAATGAAGATCGCCAAGGTCCTTTAATGCAAAATCCTTGCTTAAATCTTTCAGAAGAGCATCAGTTGCAGCTTGAGATGAACTAACAACGATAATGTCATCCACATATATGAGCATATATATACTAATGCCTGACTTATGGTAGATAAATAAGGAAGTGTCGGATTTTGAAGCAACGAAACCGAAATCAATGAGTTTGGAACTCAATCGAGAATACCATGCTCGAGGTGCTTGTTTCAATCCATAAAGAGCTCTATCAAGCTTGCAAATATAATTTGGTTTTCCCTTGTCTTCATAACCCGGTGGCTGTCTCATATAGACCTCCTCTTCCAGAACACCATCAAGAAACGCATTCTTGACGTCTAGCTGTCGTAGACTCCATCCCCTAGAAATAGAGATTGCCAAGACAAGACGAATAGTTGCAATTTTGACAACTGAACTGAAGGTATCCTCGTAATCAATACCATATCCTTGCTTGAAGCCTTTGGCTACCAGACGAGCCTTATATATGTCAATAGAGCCATCCGACTTACGCTTAGCCTTATATATCCATCGACAATCAATTATATTTTTACCTTGTCGTTGTGGAACCAACCTCCACGTTTTGTTTTACATGAGGGCATCATATTCCTCATCCATGGCCTTTCTCCAAATAGAATCTATCAAAGCATCTTGCAGATTTGCCGGTTCATCAGATGTACTGCTTAAGCACCATCTAATTGTGCCATCGGTTTTTTTCAATGGTTTGTACACACCCTTAGAAGCACGTGTAGCATGAGGTACAGGAGGCTGTGGAGCAGAAGATCCGGAAGCTACGGGGGACCGGTCCGGCGCAAGGGATCCTGTGTCCTCCTGTGTGGTTGAAGGAGAGGCAGTCGGGGTCACTTCAGGGTTATTCGCCGCAGAGGATCCGGGCAAGGGCCCATGCTGCACATGCAGGCTGTGAGAGCCTCGCTCGCGGGACGAGGATTGGTTGAAGTATGGCTCGCGTGACGAGGATTGGTTTGAGGATTGGTTTGAGCAATAAAACTTCTTCCCGAAGAAGAGCACCCGCATTTGGGCGGAGTTTTTGGAAGGGAAAAACAGCCTCATCGAAGACAACATCTCGAGAAATATAGACACGACCCGTAGCAACATCGAGACACTTGACTCCCTTGTCGCGTGGGCTATATCCTAAGAAGACACATTGCTTGGAACGGAAAGCAAGTTTACGGGTATTATATGGACGGAGGTTAGGCCAACATGCACAGCCAAACACGCGAAGGGAGGAATAATTAGGCCGAGTCCCTAAAAGACGATGAACATGTGTATCATTATTGATGACTTTGCTTGGAAGCATGTTAATAAGGTATGTGGCGGTTAGAAAAGCTTCATCTCAGAATTTGAGAGGCATGTGAGCATGAGCAAGAAGAGCTAGTTCTACTTCAACAATATGGCGGTGTTTTCTTTCGGCGGCGCCATTTTGTTGGTGAGCGTGAGGACATGACACATGATGGGAGATTCCCTGTGATTAAAAGAAGGTATTTGACTTAACATACTCGCCTCCCCGGTCAAATTGAACAGTAAGAATTTTCTTGTCAAGTTTTCGCTCAACAAGTTTCTGAAAGTTCACAAAGGCTGAAAAGACATCGGATCTTTTCTTAAGCAAATATATCCAAGTAAACTTGCTATAGTCATCAATAAAGCTAACATAATAGTCATGACAACCAACAGAAGTAGGCGCAGGACCCCATACATCAGTGAATATCAACTGCAAAGGAGCTTTAGATACACTAATGGATATGGGATAGGGAAGTTGGTGACTCTTAGCTTGTTGACAGGAATCACAAATTGACTCTAAACTGGAATATCTAACATAACGAAGTTTATTCTTGCTAATTATTTGCCTAACAATAGCTAATGAAGGGTGACCAAGACGACTATGCCACTGTGCCTGAGAAGGTTTGGTGACAGAAAAAGGATGCTTCGTGGATTGTGGGGAAGACACCGATGATGAAATAAGGGGATAAAGCCCGCCAACACAACGTCCTCTATAAATTGTTCTCCGTGTGACATGATCCTTGATCAAAAAGAAGAAGGGATGAAACTCTATAAAGACCCCATTATCATATGTGAAACGATGAACAGAGAGCAAATTTTTGGACGTAGTTGGAACATGCAAAATATTCCGAAGATGAAAATTTTGAACAGGGTGATGAACAATGGAATGACCAACATGGCCGTTGGCAGTGTTGACCTTGTCAAAACCCTTGTACATGTCACGAACCATCAAATTGTTGAGGTCGCTGGTAATGTGATGTGTCGCACCGGTGTCGGGGTACCAATCCGTGTCTAGACCATACGAGGCGACTTGGGCCTCCTTGTCAGCATCATCATCATCTTGGTAATGGTCCCTGCAGTCCTTGGCGGCATGGCCTTCTTTGTTGCAGATTTGGCAGGTCACGTCGACCCAGGGTGAGGTACGGCGACGACGGCCACGTCCTCGGCCACTTGTCGTGGTGGTGTCACGGCAGATGCCATAGGATGGCTAAAGATGTGGGGACGAAGGACGCTGGAGGCGCTCGGGGAGGGATCACGCGACGAGTAGACGCGTGAAGGATCAAACAAGCACTACAAACAACACGATCTACCCAGGTTCAGGGCCCTCGTGAGGAGGTAAAACCCCTACTCCTGCCTTTCTTTCTGTATTTGGATGTCTCACCGAGTAGCCACAGTACAATGGTTCTTGCTACCGAGTAGCCACTCTTCTCTCTACGGGAAGAACTAGGTCAAGAATCTCTACGTAGTGATCGCTCTAGGTCAGCATCCGCATCGTCCCTCGCGCAGGAGGCGGCGGAGCACCTTATATACTCGGTGCCCAGCCGGATACATCCAAATATAAACAAGTGTCGACATTGTGTGCACACCGTCCTTCTTCCGAGTTCCCGCTGACAGCTTTGGCTTCTAGATTTGTCCCGGTGCGGAAAGTCGTTGGGCAAAACCAAGTGTTCAGTCTGTTATCACTGTGGCGAACACAGAGTAGGTCCCCCTATCCTGCGACGCCCTGCTGACACACTGTCGCTGTCAGGCACGCCGTCCCCAGATGAACAGTGCTGTGAACAGTGCCAAGTACGGACCCGGGATACGCGGGATTCGGTGTTAGAACGGCTCCTTTGACTTCTGGCCCGAGTAGCTTCCCGCCATTTCTACTCGGACCAGCTCTTCTATTCATAGGAGCATAACTCTCTTGATTCATTCTTCTGGCTGTCTAGGTGTGAGACCGGGTAGCAGTCGACCGGGTAGCGAGTACCAGGTAGCCGGCTACTCGGCCAAACACCCCTTCTGATCTTGCCTTTAGCACTTGCCTTTACCCTACTCGGGGGTAACCCCCGACACCAGTCCCCGAAGCTGGTAGAGCCCTGCGAATTCATTCACTGGGCCCTGCCAGCTTAAAAACCAACCTTGACAGTCTTGCCCTTGAACTTTGAGATACCGAGTGAAAGCCTCCGAGTAGCCCTTGGTATTGTTTCCTCTCTTCCGAGTAGAGCCACTTCCCTTCTCTGTGCCGAGTAAAATGACTTGGTGAAATCTCGAAACAGAATCTCTGCGGGACAGAGCACAATCCGGCTTTCCGCACTGCAACTGGGCACGTGTCGTGCGGACACGATTTCGACGCCTCGGTGCCCTGTAACTGACAGGCCACGCGCCCAGTTTTCACGGGGTGGGCCCACCAGCTCGTAACGTCCCATCACGCGCAGTAATCGCCCACGATCTCGTCGTGGGATCTAATGCGGCCGTTACGCGCGCGTTCTGCGCTGTGTGCGTTTCTAACCGGCCCACAGACCCCACGCCACACGATTACTGCCACGATCGATCCCACTTCCTCAACTCGTAACGGTAACTCGAGGAGCGGTATAAATACCCCCTCGGTAACTCCTTCTTCTTCCGCTCGCAATTCCCCTCTGCCTTCTCGTTTCTCCGCCGCCGCAGATCTCCTCGCCGCCGCGCACTTCACTGCGCCGCCGCGAGTTCATTCACTCCACCAAATCCTTCAATTCTTTCCCAATCTCCTCCTTGCTGCCATGGCTCGCGACGATAATGCTCGCGCCGGCTGGGCCGGCTCCGAGGTCACCGCCGAAGACTGCCAGTGGCTCGTGAACACCCGGAGAGTTCCTCCCGGTGTTCGCTGCCGGCAGCCTGACGGCGAGCTCGTTCCGGCTCCGGAAGAGGGAGAGCACGTCGTGTTCCTCGCGCACTTCGCGCGAGGATTCGGGCTTCCAGCGTCGAACTTCCTCCGCTCGTTCCTCGACCACTACGGCCTCCAGATGCACCACCTTCCTCCCAACGTTGTCGTCTTCCTCTCCTACCACGCTGTGGTGTGCGAAGCCTTCCTCGGCGTTCGCCCCACGACGGAGACGTGGTCCAGGTACTTCTTCTTTCGCCAACAGAGCAAGGGCAAGAAGGACGGCGCGGACACCAGCAGCCGGATAACGGAGACCGGCAGCGCCATGATGGTGCAACGCCCTGGAACCAACCATCCGCGCATCAAGAGATTGGACTCCGTCCGTAAGTGGTAGAGGACGTTCCTATAGGTGAAGAACATGCCCGCCAAGAAAGGAGCCAAGGTGGAGGACAGAATCAATCTGCCCCGTTGGAGCAGCCGAGCTCCTACCGGGCAGAACTAGAAGACCAAGCCGTCCATCGACAGGAACCTGACGCAGATGGAGGAGCGCCTTGCCCATCTGATCGGAGAGGGGCTCAAGAGCGACGATTCAGTTGCCTGCTGGATCTCTAAGCGGGTGCTGCCGCTCCAGCAACGCGCCCACCCCATGTGCTACATGGGCGGCCCCCGCGATTGTACTCGGACAACCACGTTCGAGCTTAGCAACGCGGACGTCGCCGCTCATGCGCGGTCCATCCTGACCACCGGCCTTAGAGACAATTGGCAGTATGGCTTCATCCCATACAGCCGTACGAAGCCGATTGAACGGGTATGTACTTCTTACTCTGCTTTTTGCATACGCAATCCGAGTAGATAGCCTTCTCTCCTTGCTGCGACTAGCATTTGCACTCTGCGCCGAATAGGGCGCTTAACGGAACTGCTCAGGCTTAGTGTGCTTGGTGTTTGCACGCCTTGTCGGGTAGCACACTTAGGAGAATTTCTTAGGCTTAATGTGCTTGGTGTTTGCACGCCTTGCCGAGTAGGACACTTAGCAAGTTTCCCTAGGCTTAGTGTGCTTTGTGTTTGCACGCCTATTCGGGTAGGGTGCCTTTATGCTACTCGACTAACTTGTGATGTCTCTCTATTCTTCAGGTCCTTGATCGCCAGCTCGCTGAGAGCATGGAGCGCTTCGAGGACAACTGGTCGGAGGACCGTGAGGAGGACGACGAGGTCTCCTTCGAGACCGCGGACAGGCTCAACCTCCCCCATGCCGCTCAGACGGAGAAGCATCACGTAGATGCGTCCGTCCGTGATTGGTCCGAGGACAAAGACGAAGGTAATTGAGCTCATCTTGTCTGGTCGCAAGCCGCGCTACCCAATTTCCTCTTGCTTCTGAGCCGTTTTTCTTCTTCCGAACTTCACAGGAGGCGCTGATGCTGAAGAGGAGGACGAGGAGGAAAACGACGAAGCCCTTGTCGTCAAGCCGCTCTCGATCGCTGCTCCTCTTACCCGCAAACGGGCGGGTAGCGGTGCTCAGGAACCCCCCGCCAAGAAGAAGAAGACGGCCGGGAAGACGACCAAGAAGACCGTGACAAGAGGAGGACGGACAATCCCTACCCGTAAAGGGTAAGCACTTTCTCCTTAGTTATGCGTCTCTGCTGCCGCGAATTCCCAATTCTCTTACTTCGTTGCTTCTTCTCGATTTCCTCTGTCCTTCTCTTTTTTCTGAACATATTTCTTTCTTCAGAGCCCCCTTGAACGCTGACGCCGCTCTCGCGCTCACCAAGACTAAGAAGAAATCCGCCATTGACGTCGATAATCTCATCAACCTCGACGACGAGACTGAAGCCGCAGTGCAGGCCGGAGCGCGTGCGTCCTCTCCCGTGAAAGGGGACGACTCCGACGACGCTCGATACATGGATAGCGACGCCCACGACGCCGAGCAGGAGCAGCAGGCCCGCGCAGATCAAGAAGCGCGGGACGCTGATCGCGACGCAAGGCCACCTTCTCCTCCGGCCGCCATGGCCGAGGAGAACCTAGATCAAGACCCCGAGAAGCATGATGACGATGCCGCCCTTGAGCGGCGAGAAGAGGACCAAGAGCAGCCAGCGACAAGGGCTGCTGAGCAAGACGACCCCGCGGCCCAGCCGCGGGTAGAAGGACAAGACGCCACACAGCAAGACCCCGCTGCCGGGCAGCGGGTTGAGACAATTGATGAGACGGAGCAATATCCTCTGAGCGACGCGCAACCAGACGCCGCGCCGGGTAGCGCTCAGCCGGATGCTGCGCCGGATAGCGCGCCCTTGGTGCCGCCTACCCAGCAGGGCACTTCCTCCACTGCGCCAAGCTCTCCATCAACGAAGAAGACCAAGACAACATCCAGCCCTCCGGCCAAGCAGCTTATCAAGAAGATCAAACAGGAAGCCGTTGACAAGAATGCCGCCGAGAAGAAGGCTGCCGAGAAGCAGACCTCTGGGACCCAGGCCGCCGAGAAGCCAGCTGGCCAGTCAGAGGGGACTGTTCACAGGAATCCCTCGCGTAGCGGTACGCGTGGTGCCGCCACAATGCCGCCGCCAAGACCAACTGCCAAGCCCAGCCAGCTCACCATCCGTGAACCTGAAGCGGCTGCTGATACCGCCGCAGGATCCAGCTTCCCGGATCCACCCACCTTCCCACCTTATATGGTGAAGGTGAGCCAGCAGCACAGCATCCCGTTGACCCCAGTCGAGAAGAAGCTCGCTATCAGGAGGGGCAAACAGGCTACGCCGGTGGACTCCAAGCCTCCAGCCAGGAACAAGGACCGATCCGTCTCGATCCACTCGCGCGAGGTTGCGGAAACCGAGGTAACATCCACGGGCCTCGAGCAGATATTCGACCGGGTTGGATTTATCGATGCTGAATGGGACAGCGACGTCCTCGGCAACACGAACTGGCACGGCACATCTTTGGGCGATCTGGACCATATGCGCGTCGACTGGAACAAGGCAGACATGGGTTATAAACCCATGACTATTGCGTCCAACACCAGCACACTCGCCGCCAAGCTCTTCGTCCATCGCAAGGCCGCGGAGGATATTGAACAGACTTACGCGGTAAGCTTTGCTCATCCGTTCCGAGTTGCATTTTCCTTCTCTTCTATTCTACTGCTTCTTCTTATCCATCCCCCAGTCCCCGAGATTCTGGCCGAGTAGACGGGTACTCAACCGAGTTGCCGCCTTCTCGGGTTGAATCTTCACGACTTTTTCTGATTCTTTTTCTTTCTTCTTCTCAGAACTGCCTTCTGAAGAGAACCAACCTGTACCGGCGACTGCTATGGAACCACAGCATTGCTAGGAGGCGCCTCGAGGCCCTGGAAAAGGAGCTCAAGTCCGCTGAGGCATCGGATAAGGAGGTCATGGACAGCGCCCTCAAGCTTTTCGGGATCGAGAGTGAGCTTTTAGCTACGCGGTTCCCGCGTTTTATGTTTACGCCCGCTGTTGCTTTCTGCTCTGACCAACTCCTTTCTGCAGGCAACTTTAAGACCCTGGCCGAGGAGCACTCCAACTGCCGCGCCTTCGTCGAGAGCGGCCAAACCACAATCAAGAGGCTGGAAGGTGAGTTGGTGTTCTTCTCGGCTTGACTCCTTGCTTTCATCTTTGCTACTCTGCTGACCGTGCTTTGCTTTTCACGGAAGATCATAAGAAGTTTGTCGAAGAGCATCTCGACTGTCTCAAGCCTGCTGAGGTGCAGGCGCAGATTGCAAGCCTTGAGGCGGAATTCAAGAAAAGGCACCTCGACGAGTTGAAACCACTGCATGCCCAGGTGCGAACTGCTCTCCAGAAAGCCACTGATCTAGCTATCGAGAGAGACAACGCGGTGGCCGAGAAGAAAAAAGCCGAAACAGCAGCCACAGCCAAGCAAAAGGCTCTCGAGCTGGAATGCAAGACGCTGAAGGAGAGCAACGCGGATCTTATGCTCCAGCTGGCGCAGTTCCGGAAGGTAGAAGAGAAGCATGTTGCTGACGAGGAGTCTTGGAAGAAAAAGCTGCAGGCGCTACTCTTCGACATGAACAGTAAGTGCTTGCTTCTCCGCCCTTCTCTTGTTTCTTGCGCTTCTCCGCTGCTCGGTTTATTTTTCTACTCGGCTTCTGTTTCTGATCTTCTCAATAGCTTTTTCAGAAATCTTCCCCGACCTCGAGTCATCTTGTAAGCCTGCCTTGGTGAAGGCCCGAGCAGCTCGCATTGAGAAGGGCGAACCCATGGACACCAAGGCAGAGATCGAAGATAGCATCACGGTCATCCAGGGGCAGCTTCAGCGCTTAAGTGGTGTGGGCACCGATCTGGTGCGCACCGCCTTCAAGCTCCATGAGGTGTTCTGGCCTAAAGACTCCGCGCCAAAAACTATCCGCGGACTTGCCGTGAAGCTTAATGGCGTGAAGGCCGAGCTGAAGAAATGGAGGGCGTCCGGAGCTCGGGCAGGCGCTGATATGATGCTGCTCTTCATCACTAGCTGGTATGAGAACCTCAACTTGCAAGTTGTCCGCGAGATGCGTGAGGACTCCAAGTGGGAGACGGATTCCGATTGCGTGGCTCTCCGCCAGGCCGTCGCGTACGAGGTCGCCCAGTACGCAAGCACCGCGCGCTTCATCGACGGTCTCAACGAGCCTGACACCGAGGTGGACGAAGGCGACGATGATGAAGACGAGGACTCCACCGAGTCTGACCTGGACAGCTTCGAGAGTGATCGCTACAAGGCCGGGAAGGGGAAGGCCGCGGACAGCGAGGAGGAGGCCGAGAGCGTGGATATGGTGATCGACACCGCGGCCCTCGAGTTCGGCACCTCCTCAGGTGCGGCTCTCGACGACACGGCGCGACTTCTCGCTCAGACTGCGGCCTCCACCTCGGTGGCCACTGCCACTTCCGAGCAGGCTGCTACTGAGCCGGATGCTGATGCCGCGAAGACTGACGCCGCCAGCTCGGAGGCTGATGCTGCTAAGACCAGCGCTGAAGCTGAAGCCGCCAAGGCCAGCGCTGACGCTGAGGCCACCAAGACCAGCGCCGAGAACACTGCTGCTTCCAGTTGATTACTTCCTGCAACTTATTCTCTAAACTTTTATCAGATCCCCGGGATGCCGGGTGTAGATGTATCGAAACAATTATCCTTGTCGTTTGCTACTCAGTTTTATGCACATTTGATATTTTAACTTAGTCGATTTGAGCAACTTTGGCTCGAATGCCGGGTTGCGTTATCATGCGAGTCTCCGAGTCGCATTTCTTATTCGCTCTTCCTTTTTATCTCAGCTCTTACCCGCAACTTGTTGCTTTTTTGGTATTCGAGTCACAAGAATTCAAAGTTGGAGTTGCAAATACTTAGCCACTTAGAAATACTCATAGTAACGCAACCCACCACTTAGCCGAGAAGGAGTTAACAAGAAACAACAGTAAAAGACATCCTACTCGGTTCCTGCACTTTTTCTTTCCTTAGTAATTTTTCTTGTGCTCATTGACCTTTTGCTTGTTCTCTTGCTTGCCATGAAGCCGGGTTTCGGACAGCAGCAGAGTCGAAGAGTTGGCATGTAGGTTTAAACACAATACTAGATGTACTCGTGAAATTTTAAGCAGAGCAATCGAGTGGACAAAAGTAAAGCCGGGTAAAAACACACAGAGCAAGTTTTAGGCGAGGGCAGTCCCCGAGTTCAATTTCAGATTGCAGAGTAGAATTTCAACTCGGATAAGAGGGTACATACACATCTTTGCTCACGAATGAAAGCGACGAAGTAGGGCTACATTCCAAGGGCGCTTGGATTCCTCTCCAGCTTTATCTGCCCTGTTCTCCTGTGATGGACGCATGTCCACGAGATAATAGGCATCATTGTGCAGCGCTTTGCTCACAATGAAGGGCCCTTCCCATGGAGGAGACAATTTGTGCATCCCGGCTGTGTGTTGCACGAGCCTGAGGACCATGTCTCCTTCTCGGAAAACCCTTGGGTTCACCTTTCGGCTATGATAACGTCGCAGGTTTTGCTGGTAGATAGCCGAACGTGACAGAGTGAGCTCTCTTGCTTCTTCGAGCAGGTCAACGTCGTCTTCTCGAGCTTCTCTCGCCTCTACCTCAGTGTAGAGGGTTACTCGAGGGGAGTCATGCTCTAAGTCTATTGGCAACACGGCCTCAGCCCCGTATACCAAGAAGAATGGCGTGTAGCCGGTTGACCGGTTAGGGGTAGTCCTTAGACTCCACAACACCGCTGGCAACTCGTCTAGCCAACACCCAGGTGTTTTCAGCAGCGGCTCAATCAGCCTTGGCTTTATGCCTGCCAGCACCATGCCGTTTGCTCTTTCCACTTGCCCATTGGAGGCGGGATGCGCAACAGATGCAACATCTAGTCGGATGTGCTTATCTCTGCAGAACCGCACCATTGCCCCCTCTGCGAAATTTGTGCCGTTGTCGGTGATGATGCTGTGCGGGTAGCCGTATCTTAGGATCACATCCTTTAAGAATCTTACGGCTGTAGCTCCATCGCACTTCCGAATAGGCTTCACTTCAATCCACTTGGTGAACTTGTCCACCATGACCAAGATGTGTGTCATGTTGCCTTTAGCCGGCTTGAAGGGGCCAACCATATCCAGGCACCATACGGCAAATGGCCATGTGATAGGAATTGTTTTCAACTCGGAAGCAGGCATGTGAATCTTACTTGCGAACATCTGGCAGCCATTGCACTTCCTCACGATGTCTTCAGCTTGCTGCAGAGCTGTGAGCCAGTAGAAACCATGCCGAAAAGCTTTCTTGACCAATGCCCGAGAAGAGGCGTGGTGCCCGCATTCTCCTTGGTGTATTTCTAACAGAATTTCTCCTCCTTCTTCTGGGTCCACACAACGTTGCAGCACGCCGGTGGCACTTCTTTTGTGCAGCACATCTCTGAATATAGTGTAGCCCTTGGATCTTCTCTGAATCTGCCTTGCGACCACCTCATCTTCTGGCAGAGTGCCGTCCCTTAGAAAGGATAATATGGGCATGGCCCAACTCGGTGTCTCCCGTGTGGGAAACACTGGTTCGTCCACTTCCATCGGGACAGGCATCTCTGGCTGCTCTTTAGGGTTGGGAGCACTTCTCTGGAGCCCTGAACGATTGGTAAGGACTTCCTCAATGAATGCGACAGTCCCCGGGTTAAGGACAGCAGTCCCCGAGTATGGAGTGGCAGTCCCCGAGTAGGGAACGGCCGTCCTCGAGTAGGGAAAGGCAGTCCCCGAGTAGGGAGCGGCAGTCCCCGGGTTCTCTGTTGCATTCTCCCAGTCAATCTCCATTGGAACGGATTCTTCACTTGGCAGAGAAGGAACAAATATGGATTCCGAGTTGGGAGATGGCTTGATGGATGGCTTCCTCAAGTGCTCTAAGGCAACCCCCGCCGGGATGGATTGCCGAGAAGATCCCAACTTGGACAGCTCGTCTGCCGCTTCGTTCTCTGCTCGGTGAATGTGCTGTAACTCGCAGCCTTCGAAGAATCCAGTCATAGACTGTACCAGGAAGTGATATGATGCCATGTTGGCATCTAGAGAATCCCAAGTGCCAGAGACTTGCTGCACCACCAGATCTGAATCGCCATAGCATATAATGCGTTGCACGCCAACCTCCTTGGCTACTCGCAAACCGTGCACCACTGCCTCGTACTCTGCTACGTTGTTGGACGCCTTGAAATGAATCTGCAGCACGTACTTGAGTTGATCTCGCTTGGGTGACGTAAGCACTACGCTAGCACCAAGGCCTTCCTTCACCTTCGAGCCATCAAAGTGCATCTTCCAGTAATTGGAAACTGGAGCAGGAGGTTCGTACTGCACCTCAGCCCAATCCACCAGAAACTCCGCCAGAATCTGAGACTTGATGGCTTCTCTTCTTGCGTACGCGGGGGCATATGCGGCCAGCTCGATTGCCCACTTGGCTACTGGACCACTCGCCTCCTTGTTGACCATGATATCCGAGATAGGAGCAGAGCTCACAACCGTGATAGGATGCTCTTGGAAGTAATGCTTTAGCTTCTTGGCGCCCAGGTACACGCCATAGGTCATCTTCTGGTAATGCGGGTAGTTCTGCTTGGAGCTGGATAGCACTTCGCTGAGATAGTATACTGGGCGCTGCACACTCTTGCCTTCTTCTTCTCGCTCCACCACAATCACCACACTGACTACTCGGTTAGTGGCAGCAATGTATAGCAGCATTGGCTCCTTGGGTAGCGGACTAGCCAAGATGGGAGCGCTAGCCAGCATTGCCTTCAGCTCGTTGAAAGCCATGTCCGCTTGCGGAGTCCAGACAAACTTGTCACTTTTCTTCATCAGCTGGTACAGAGGCAGGGCCTTCTCGCCCATTCGGCCCAGGAAACGGCTCAGAGATGCCAAGCAACCAGTGAATTTTTGCACATCCTTCAGGGATCTCGGCAAAGACATGCTCTCAATAGCTTTTATCTTTGAAGGATTGGCTTCAATGCCCCGACTAGATACCAGGAAGCCGAGTAGCTTGCCAGCCGGGACACCAAAAGTGCATTTACTCGGGTTCATCTTCATTTTGTACTTGCGCAAGTTGGCAAAGGTTTCCTCCAGGTCGGCAAGATGAGTATGTGTTTTATTCGTTTTGATGACAATGTCATCTACGTACACCTGCACATTCTTGCCGAGCTGATCGTGCAAGCATTTCTGCATGCACCGCTGATAAGTGGCACCCGCATTTCGCAACCCGAAACACATGACACGATAGCAATAAGCCCCGTACGGGGTAATGAAAGCAGTCTTTATTTGATCAGCAGGATTGAGAGCTATCTGGTGGAAACCAGAGTAGGCATCTATGAAAGACAGCAGTTCACAACCGGCAGTGGAATCGTTCACCTGATCGATGCGAGGTAGCGGGAAGGGATCCTTGGGGCACGCTTTGTTCAAGTCGATGTAGTCGACACACATGCGCCATGCAGTAGCAGCCTTGGGATCCTCCTTCTTCTTCTCGACCATGACCGGGTTGGCTAGCCAATCCGGATGCAGCACCTCCATGATGAAATTTCTTATCAGCAACTTGGTGATCCGGTCACCAATGGCCTTCCTTCTCTCATCTCCGAAGCGGCGCATAGCCTGCTTCACTGTCTTGGCGTCAGGACGCACATGTAACGAGTGCTCAACCAACTCCCTCGGGACTCCTGGTAAATCTTCATTGGACCAGGCGAACACGTCCCGATTCTCACGGAGGAAGTGGATGAGCTCGCTTTCCTATTTCTCCGCCAACCCGGAGCCAATAATGGCTACGCGGTCGGGGAACTCGGGGTCGACCTGGACCTTCTTTGTCTCTTGAGACGCTTGGAACGCGGTCCCGTGCTGGGTACTCGGCACGCCCTGCACACCAGCCTGCGCGGATTGCGCCATAGCCACCACCTCGTACATCTTCTTCTTCTCGGCAGCAATCACCATAGACTCCGCCAACTGTGAACCAGCAGAGGCACACTCCATGGACTTCTTGTAATCACCAGAGATAGTAATCACGCCATTGGGGCCAGGGATCTTCATCTTCAGATATGCCGTGTGGGTAGAGGCCATGAACTTGCTCAGAGCAGGCCTGCTGAGTAGAGCGTGATAGGGGCTCTGATGATCAACCACCTCGAACTGCAGGCGCTCTGTGCGGCAGTTCTCCCTTGTGCCGAATAGAACATCTATCCACACTCGACCAATCGGGTTGCACGAGACTCCCGGCACAATGCCATGGAAAGTGGTCTTGCTGGGTAGCAGCATGTTCTCGGCCAGCCCAAGCTTCTCGAGTGTGTCTTTGTACACAATGTTGATGTTGCTGCCGTTGTCGATCAGCACCTTGCTGAACCTCACATTCTTCTCGGGACCCAAGAAGGTAGGATCCACCACCAAAGCGTAGCTACCCGGGTTGGGCATCACCTTGGGATGATCTACTCGGGACCACTTGATCTCTTGGTTGCACCAATGCATATAGTGAGGAACTGCAGGGATCACGGCATTGACCTCCATGGCACGCCTGTGCTGTGACTGCTTGTCGACGGGCTCAGAAGTGAAGATCATGTAGCTCTCATGGTGCTCTTGGTACTGGTTGCGGCTTCCACCATCATTGTTGCCCTGGTAGCCGTTGTTGCCTCTGTTGTTGTTGCGGTTGTAATTGTTGTTGTTGTTGCGGTAGCCCTCATTGTTGAAGTGACGATTGGCTCCTAAAGCCACTTGATTCACGTTTTCTCTTCTCGGAAACACTGGCGGCCGAGCTGCGGGTGCGCGAGCAGGTTGCACGTTGGCATTTGCAGCTGGCAGAGAAGGAGGAGGAGGCAAGCCTTCATTCCGGATCAGATCCCACCACTCGCACTGTCGGGTAGTGTGGTTAGCAGGCCTTGAGGGGTGCTGAGTGTGGAAACTGCATGGGCCATCCTTCATGTCGTCAAAGACGAACTTCCTCGTCTGCTCCGAGTTGCCGCTACCCGACTGACGAGCACGGAATGGTTTCTCATTGCCTTGGCCCTGGTTCTGGTTCTGCCCGTAGGCTCCAGCAGGTTTCTGCCTTTGGCTACCCCCAGCTCCCACAGCCACTGCGTTCACCTCCTCGGGGTCATACCGAACATCTATTCGGTCACCCCTGCGCTTGTTGCGGAACTCGTTGCGCTTGTTGCTGTTGAAGTTTCTTCTCGGCTCGATGGAATCTATCAGAGGCTGAGTAGGATCACCGAGTGCATACTGATCTGCAATCTTGATGGTCTCCGCCAGAGTGTTTGGCATCTCCCTCTGCAACCTTTGCCACAACATACTGCCGTGTCTGCAACCCTGCGCAAACCAAGTGATGGCTTGTGCCTCGTTCACACCTTCACAGGTCTTCCGCAGCGTGCTCCACCGAGTAAGATACTAGCGGTCCGTCTCGTCTTCTCGCTGCCTGCAAGCGGACAGCTGATGTGGCCTATTCGGCCTCTTGTAGGTGCTGGTGAAGTTGCTGACGAAGGCGTCCGAGAAGTCCAGCCAGCAATTTATGTTGTGCTTGGGCAAGTTGTTGAGCCAAGTGCGAGCTGGACCCTCTAGCATCTGCGGGACATACCGCACTGCCCATCTCATGTTGCCGCCCGCGATGTGGACTGCGGTGACATAGTCGTTGAGCCAATCTTCCGGCTTGGTGCTGCCGTTGTAGCTCTTGGTGCCCCTTGCGAGCTGGAAGTTCTTCACGGACGGCTCGTTCATGATGCGCGGGCCAAAGCACTCGGGGCCAGGAGGACCCGTGTTCTCCAGCCGCGCCGACAAGCTGATCCGGTCCAGCTGGTGCCTTGCATCTCCAGGCGCCAACACGCGCTCGCCAACGCGATCCAGAATGTCATAGCCAGCCATCTCCATGGCCGAGTAGCCGTCATCATATCTGTCCACCTGCAGAGCTGCAGGCTGCTCCACCGGGTTGACGACTGGCGCCACTGCACGCGGCTGCTGCCTCTGCCGAGTAGGCTGAGCGACGGGATGCTGAGAAGGACCTGGGCGCTCTCCAGCTCGGGCCTGGCTTTGAGCTTTATGGGCTTGAAAGCCTGCTCCTGCAGCGTTGTGTTTCTGACCGGACTGTCGCGGCACAGCGAGCTGTTTCGCGGCGACAGCCGGGTCGTACACCTGCATTTGCCTATCCTTGCCGGAATGCCCACTCCGGCTTTTCTCACGGCTAGGATGCGGAGATGAAGCCTGATCGTTAGATCTGGCCACATGCGAGTGCACCACTTGAGAGGCTCCAGCACCCGGGTTGGCTTTCCGGAACTCCTCGTTCTGCCTAGCCACCTCTAGCACCAACTCGTTCAACCTTTCCTGCTGCCTAACACGCGCGTCGCCAACTAAGTGCGGCAACTCGGCAGCTACAGCCTCAGCAGCTCTAAGTGTCTTGGCGGGTGTGCTGTATCTGGGTCTAGTGGAGGTGTTTGCGGTGGCGGACTGACTGGGAGCCTCTACAACCGTCGCCATCTCGGCACCTAGGTTGCGACGCGTAGCACCTACTTTGCTAGCTCTCCTAACAACTGGTGTGAACCCATGAGCCTTGTTGTACTCAAGCTGATCTAAACTAAGCTCTAGCCTGATCTTATCGAACTCCGCCTGCTCAGCGAGCAGCTCCTGGCGCTGCCGGTCGAGCTGCGCCTTCATGGTCAGGAGCTCGAGGTCGGTGGGAGGGGGCATGCCCGTCCGCGCAGCAGACGCAGGGATTGTCGGAGTAGTGGAGAGCGGAACGTTGCACTCCTTCTCGTAAGGCTTGTGCGTCTTCCCGCCAGCACTAGAGCCAGCGAGATCCTCTATGACGACCGCAGCGGTAGCAGCCGCGCCCTTCCCGGCGTCAGCAGCAGGGCCCGTCATCATCACCTCCGCGACGCTTGCAGAGTGGCTCGACGGCCTCCCGCGTGCGGCGATGACGGTGGGTGGATCCTCCGCGTCGTGCACCAGCTCGGAGTACTCGCGGTCGACGATGGTGGCGACGTAGACGAGGTGCGCGCCGAAAGAAAGCACCGTGCCGCCCTCCGGCATGGCCCTGCCGCCGAAATCGCCGGCGTTGTCGGTGACGAAGTCGAAGGAGCCGAATCTGTGGACAAGGCCACAGACCACGCGCTCTCCGGTAGCAGAAATCGATCCCGTCCGAACGGAAACTCCAGCCAGCGCCGCTGGTTGCCCCACGGTGGGCGCCAACTGTCGTGGTGGTGTCACGGCAGATGCCATAGGATGGCTAAAGATGTGGGGACGAAGGACGCTGGAGGCGCTCGGGGAGGGATCACGCGACGAGTAGACGCGTGAAGGATCAAACAAGCACTGCAAACAACACGATCTACCCAGGTTCAGGGCCCTCGTGAGGAGGTAAAACCCCTACTCCTGCCTTTCTTTCTGTATTTGGATGTCTCACCGAGTAGCCACAGTACAATGGTTCTTGCTACCGAGTAGCCACTCTTCTCTCTACGGGAAGAACTAGGTCAAGAATCTCTACGTAGTGATCGCTCTAGGTCAGCATCCGCATCGTCCCTCGCGCAGGAGGCGGCGGGGCACCTTATATACTCGGTGCCCAGCCGGATACAGCCAAATATAAACAAGTGTCGACATTGTGTGCACACCGTCCTTCTTCCGAGTTCCCGCTGACAGCTTTGGCTTCTAGATTTGTCCCGGTGCGGAAAGTCGTTGGGCAAAATCAAGTGTTCAGTCTGTTATCACTGTGGCGAACACAGAGTAGGTCCCCCCTATCCTGCGACGCCCTGCTGACACACTGTCGCTGTCAGGCACGCCGTCCCCAGATGAACAGTGCTGTGAACAGTGCCAAGTACGGACCCGGGATACGCGGGATTCGGTGTCAGAACGGCTCCTTTAACTTCTGGCCCGAGTAGCTTCCCGCCATTTTTACTCGGACCAGCTCTTCTATTCAGAGGAGCATAACTCTCTTGATTCATTCTTCTGGCTGTCTAGGTGTGAGACCGGGTAGCAGTCGACCGGGTAGCGAGTACCATGTAGCCGGCTACTCGGCCAAACACCCCTTCTGATCTTGCCTTTAGCACTTGCCTTTACCCTACTCGGGGGTAACCCCCCGACACCACTGCCTGAAGGCGTACGGCCACCACCTCGACCTTGGCGCGGGGGGCGCTCATCACGGCGGTTGTCCCGCCAATCATCCCGACGTCCATCACGGCGGTCGCCGCGATTACCCCGGTCACCACGCGAGTAGTTGTTATTGTAGCTTGGACCACGTCCTCGGGTGGCAGCATTGGCCGAGGTCTCAAACTCGGTATTTGCGACACCGTGTAGCATCTCTTTTCGTTGGTCGAAGGCCTGAAGTTGTGCATACAGATATGCGAGAGAGACCGGAGTGGTCACCACCCCAAGTGCAGCGACGAGGGCATCATATCCGCCCCCGAGTCCAGCGAGGATGAACGAAACGTGTTCCCCGTCTCTAATTGGACACCCGACAGCAGGAAGTTCATCAACAATCCCTTGCATCTTGGTGAGGTACGCCGGTGTAGAAAGCTGCAATTTCTTCGTGTTTGCGAGCGCAATGCGTAGGTTCGTGACCTTGGCTTGACTCTGGGACGCAAACATCTCCTCGATGGCCCGCCAGACTCCGACGGTGTGCTCAATCCGGTGAACATGAGGAAGGACCTCAGGGGAGAGTGATTGGAGGAGGTAGCCGAGCACGATCTGGTCCCTGGATATCCACGCATCGTACGCGGGATTTGGCACCGTTTTTGGCGTCTTATCGGTCTCCTTTTCCGTTGCTTCGACGGTCAGCGTCTCCGGCGGTGCGGCATCGGTTCCATTGAGGAGACCAACGAGACGAGCACCACTGATGGGAGGCAGGACCTGCGCGCGCCATAGGGAGTAGTTGGCGCGGGTAAGCTTGTCCGTCGGCGGATTCCCTAGGTTGATCGCTGGACTTGTCGATGAAGACGTCATGGCGGCAGCGGACGATGGGGACGGAGGGTAGGTTTTTTTTTCTTTGTCGCTACGATCAGGTAGACGAGGCGGAAGAGCCTGCTCTCGATACCATGTCAAAGATTAGACGTGGGTTCTACTCGATGTAATACCGAGCCCCATCGTGGTATATTTATACATGGCATGTTGTGGTGCTAGACGTGTACACGGAGGAGTCGGACTCAAGTCCGTTACACATATTCGTCTTGTCTTGGCAATCTCTATTTCTAGGGGATGGCGTCTACGACACCTAGACGTCAAGAATGCGTTTCTAACACCGATATTTAATTCTAACTCAAAGGAACCGATACTAATTCTAACTTTTATGAAATTTCTACATGTTCAACTTCTAAGGTGCATGCATTCTGGATGTGATTGATCGATTGCGTCACACAAATAATGAAGTGTAACACGGAGGTTGCAAACTGATGCAATGTCGTTACTCCATTTCTAGACGTGTTTTCGTTGGGGGGGAAAAAGCTTGTTCCTAGCTCACTTCTGATTGTTTTCCAGTTTATTACAAACTTTTCGGCCGGTAGGCTGCTTAATTTCTGTGATCATTTTTTCTACCCTAAGATAGTTTCACCTATAATAGGGACCATGTTTGTGCTAAAAGTAGAACGAACGGAAAATTATCTAGTGTTGAGTGTATTCCTCTTTTCCAAGGACATATGACCATTATTAACAGGAATCGATGTATTTATATGAACTTTTTTTCATAGGAGTATAATCAGTGTGAATCTTGATTCCTTGTTTTTACTGATTCAACATATCAAGGCCTTAATTTGCCATTTTTGTGGTATTACAGACCCTTGTATGTGTTGATTTGTTGGGAGGATGCAAGCATCCAACATCAATCAAGAAAATGGTATTGTAAGACGAATGTGGAGTTTGTTCCATTGCTAATGAATATAAGTAAATTGCTTAATTAGGTTAAAAAAAGTAAATTGCTTAATGAAAGTTTTCACTTTCACTAATTTCGTACATTCTATATTCAAAATGGAAAACACTAAGGATCAACCGGGGGATCGCACGCTCGCATCCCCCGGTTCGTTCCGTCGCGTACACGGCTAGGCCCACCTGCTCCTTATCTCTTTAGATTCATTCTTCTCCACTCGTTCGCCCACCTTTCCAGCAACTGGCAGGCCCCGACTTTCTCCAATCCCCTGCTGCGATCGAAACTCCCTCCGCCCATTGAGGGAAGTAAGGGAACGGAGGAGTAGATGTCTCACCTTGTCGTGTCCCGACAACGGAGGGGGCGGAGACGGACGAGCGAAGGAGGGGGCGGAGGCGGACGAGCGACGAAGGGGGCGGAGGCAGACGAGCGCCGCCAAGCGAGCGAGGAAGGAGCCAGTGAGCGAGCTGTTGGGACGCGTAGAGATAAACAAAACTTTTTCCTACGCGGTACTTCCAAGATCTAGCCAAGGTAGAAGGCCACGATGATTACCACTAGACGCGCGGTTACAGATTATCGATGAAGCCTGTCGGGGCACTGCAGTCCCGCGATCCGATCCCACGAACGTCGAAGTGCTGAACGTACAGCACCTCTGCCGGTATCCACACGTACGAGGAGGAGCTCCGACGGCGGACTGCTAGGTCCGGTGCGACGGCTGGACTGAGTGGGTCTAGGGTTCCCAACGCATAGGAGTGGACTAACGTGCCCGATGGGCAACCTGCGCCCCTCTTTATATAGCGAATGGTAGTGGGCTTCACAACACTTGTGGCCCATTCCCTCTGTGAGTCCGACTCACAAATCAGTCCATTTCCGGTTCGGGTCCAACCCGACCAATACAATTGCTCCCGCTCTTAAGTGCGCGACCCTGCAGGCTCATGGCGACTTGGACAAGATTAGAGTCCGACTCTCAATCGATCAATCGGTAGAGGCTCCTAGCAGAACGTGCCGACTCCCAAGTCCCATTGAGTCATGACGACATACCTTCCAATGTGATTTACATCTTAGTCCCTTTTGCCTCACGACATACCTTGTCGAACTATAGGCGATTTATCGTCATCCCTTAAATAGCTCGACTCTCTTCTCGATCTGTGATATGTGATTTATCTGACTAACTCTTAGTCAACAGACACAGTTAACACTTAACTGAGTCACGCATGGCCATGCTTCCTGAATCATATCACTCGAGAGGGCCCAGAGAATATCTCTCCATTTGGAGGGGCAAAATCCCATCTTGATTATCCACATCACGCAGCTTGCTTCTCATTCGACCCGAACTCTGTCTTTATAGCTGCCTTGTCACAAAGCAGCGTTTAACAGAACCTAAGTCGGTGATCCACAACTCGGATTGTGCGACAACATCAGGTCTAAGGATTACATTGATTGAGACATGCAAATGAAGACTTGCTCGTTGCATCTCAATGTGGGTCAGTCCGACTTGCTAAACTCTTTAGCCAAGTCCGTGATTGTTGGAATGGCATCACCATGCCCATGACAAGTGGAACCATGTCATCAGCCAACACTCACATTAGTTTAGGGTGTGTGTCCAGCACAACCTTAATGACCAAGGACAATTAGTATGAACAACATGAATACATAGTTCCACAATCGAATCACATATTCAATGACATATATCAGATGTTCAAACCAAAGGACAACTTAATAACTTTATGAATACATTGGGAATTACATCATCCATGATTGCCTCTAGGGCATATTCCCAACAGAAGGGCCACGGAAAGGCCGCGGAAGGGCCGAATATCCCTGGCCTCATGGAGTGCCAAATGGGCCGCTGACTCTCCCCGGGCGAGATTCGACCCGGGGGGTTTCGCCCGAGGAAAAGGCCGCAGGCACTATAGGTCGCCTGTGGCGAGTCGGCCCACGTGCATTTTGCAGATAGACCGGACCATTAAATCAAATTCGGGCTATAAAACAATAGCGAAAAAAGTAGCAGGGAAGGGTGAGAACGGGGACTCGATCCTGCAAGGACGCCATCGGGTGGGACAGGCCGCAACCACTGGGATAGGACAGGGCTCATGTATACCATCGCTTTTTTCAGCTTTTTATAGACTCGGTTTTTCCATTTTCTTTTCCCATTCCTGTTTTTTTATTTCTGATTTATTTCTTTCTTTTCTGTTTTCTTTTCCTTTTATTCAAAAATATTCGTTTGAAATCTGTTCGAATAAAAAATGTTTAAATTCAAAATTTGTTCGGATAAGAAATTCAAGTTTTTAATTTTTTCAAATTAAAAAAGTTCAGTTTTGAAATTTGTCCATTTAAAAAACTATATTAGTAAATTTTTCAGATTTGAAAATCGTTCATATTTGAAAATTGTTCATTTCAATTTTTTTTTATTTTTAAAAATTGTTCAGATTTGAAAATTGTTCATTTTAAAAATCTGTTCAGATTTGAAAATAGCTCATATTTGAAAATTGTTCATTTAAAAAATCTGTTCAGATTCGAAAATCGTTCAGATCTCAAAATCGTTCATATTTTCCGTATTTTCAAATAAAATCACTATCAAAAAAATATTCATGTAAATATCAAAAGGAAAACAGAACATACCTGTATTGGGCCGGCCCAGTAGCACACATCGGTACGACGTGCGGGCGAGTCCTTGTAGGACTCGCTATAAGCGTCCTATAGGAGGTCCCGAAAAGGCCGTGATCCCGGGGTTTTCCCCTGCTACCAAATGAGCCATTATGGGCCATGTATTGCGTGGTGCAAGTTTACCAGTAATGACTTCGTTTGTTGGTTGTCTCATTTTTTTACTTCACGGACCTCTGAATCCTGATGGATATAAAACCAAGGGGTGATCCAACAGAAGTTACATTCGAACCATTGGTTAACCGATAACGGGGTGGTCCAATTTGTCTCTCACATGCCTGTTTTGGCTGTCAAGCCGACTTTGAAATGGAAACTTGGAAGTTGGAAGGTGCTCAAGATAGGCTTCCGATGCTGATGAAACATCTTGAGAAGGAGAAAAACAGAATACAGCGCGTGCCACCAATAACGTATGGGGCCAGAACTAATTAAATACGAACTGAGAGACAAATATATCCGCTCACCAAGCACAAGACACACAAACGGGCATAGAAACTACTCCCTCCATCTCAAAATAGGTTTTTTTCTTAGAAAAGAGGCAATAATGCCCGACTTTGAATTAACAAAGCCCATAGAGACCAACGTCGCATACAACATGCTGATACACAGCTTACAAGCTTCAGGCACCAAAAGCAAACATAAGATGAACAAAAAAAAGAACAGCTTGAGGTGCCTAAGCTAAAATTCAACCTAGCTAGCAAGAACACAAAGGTAACCGAGGCCAAGGGAAGCAGCACACGCGCAAGCTGCCATCTTCGTCGCCAGAACACACTGTACCCAAAGATCGTCGTCCTCGCCTCCGAAAAAGGACCCCGTGTCCCTCGCCTAGGATCGAAGGCGCTCCGTACCGTCAGGAGGCGAGGGGAGTTCACCCGAGAACACCGACGAAAGGGGAGGAGAGGGTGGACGCCACGGAAGAGAGCAGGGGCGCAGCGGGAGATCCGCCGAGCGACCACCACCAAGGTCTTGACAACAACATTGAACCCAAGCTGCCAGACAGAGACGCCACGAAGGAAGAATGGCGAAAGATAGCGCCCGTAGCAGCGCGGCTGAGCAGGACCAACGGAGCGCGCTTGCTCACCAGCCAAATGTGCCGCTGATGCCGTAGAGGGTAACCCATTCCCCTCTCGCCCAGACTCGAGGGCGTCGACCCATCGGCGAACAGGAGCAACATTTATGGGAGTATCACCACACCGGCACCGCCAATCAACACGATGAACTGCCGACGTAGAGCAGGACCAGCCGCCACAGCACCCACCATCTACGCCTTGCTCGACCACCGCCCTGCAATTTCCCAGACGAAGCCTCGAGGAAGGGGAGCAACGTCGCCATCGTCCTAAGGGGAACGCGACTTTCGCCCAAAGAGGGGGTGGGTTGGGAGGGGCATATACCTCAACAGACGCCTTTGAGAAGGAGCACGGCGCCCGGGGACGTCGTCGTCGTCTTGGCCCACACCGCGGCCAAGGGTCTCCCCGGTATCCAGACCCCCACCCCAATCACTTTGCGCAGCCACCAAATCCGGCGAGACCAGGCTTCAGGACTGGCAGGGCGTCGAGCAACGCGAGCACGGAGGGTCGTCTTCCTCAGATCCACGGCCGGCGGAGCGACCCCGCACCGCGCCCTCCGACTGCCACGCCCCGCCACCCACGCAGCCAGAGGAGAGGACATCACTCACTAGACGCCACCAGCTGAAGGGTCGACGCTGGCCCACCCGCCCGGGGCCGCCGCCCTGGCGATCCAGAGCTCTCGACACGAGGACGAGCAGCGAGAACCTCGCCGCCGCCTTGGCGGCCGAGCGGGTTGGCCCGGCGTCCACCTCGGACGGCGGCGAGGGAGAGGAGGGGAGGAGAGGGTGGCGGCGCGGCGGAAACCCTAGTCGCCCCCGAGTCGCCCTCGGGAGGACGACGCGAGGGCCGAACCGTTCTATCCTCTCAAAATAGGTTGCGTATAGTTTTTAGGAAAAGTCAAAGTTCATAATGTTTGACCAAATAAATAGAAGAATAAATCAGTATTTACCATACCAAATATATAGAATATAAAAATATAGGTCACAGTGATTCTATCAACGTTTATTTGATATCTTAGATGTTGATACATTTTTATGCATAGTAGTTCCAACTTTGTGGAGTTTGAGTTTGACCAAAAGAAATACACATCCTATTTTAAGATAGAGGGGAGTATGTTTTTGCATGACTTTTGTGCAAAGAAAAAGTCCAGGTGCTCTTCATATTTGCTAGGTCATTCTGTGTTCGACTAAGCTGCAACACAACAATTTTTTTGTTAAGTTCATAAGTCTGACTTAAGGCATGTATGTTCTTCTAAAACCTTAGTCAAGTTTTCTTAGCAATTAGATTGCAAACTAAAAATGTGACATAATAATGCTTCTCGTAAAATTACACATTCTACAATGACACTAGTGGAAACAACCCCTTTCGTCCAGGGGGCACATGTCCCGGTTGCAACAAAATCCGGGACAAATGCTATGCATTGGTCCCGGTTTGTGCGCCCGGGGCAACATAAATCGTCTGGGGGCATTGGTCCCGGTTCGTGGGGAGACATTGGTCCCAGTTTGTGGCATGAACCAGGACCAATGCCTAACCACAGGCCACGTGGCACGCGCATGGGCATTGGTCCCGGTTCATTCCACAAACCGGGACCAATATCCCCCTTCCCCTATATATACTGCCCTAGCCCCCCTTCCATATTTTTTATGCTTGGAGGTGTGAGAGAGGTGGGTGTTAGTGTGTTTTATTTTACTATGCACACGAGGTGTTCGACGAAATTCCCGAGCCACACATAACCTCACTGAAAATGGTATCTTCGACCGAGGTTAACAAACTTATATTTTTCATCTGTAACTGGTACATACAAAAGTAATATTTGTCGATGTATTGTGGTCATTTCTCTATTGATATGTTATTGTAATGTATTTTGATAAACTTAATTATATGATGCAGATGGATGCACAGCAGCGATGGATGTGCGGTGACCGACGCACTTCCGAATATATGGCAGACCTGAATGCATTTCTTGTTGTAGCTCAGGCGAACAAAGATAATGGCTTTATGTGTTGCCCATGTGTTGATTGTCGGAACGTCAGAGAGCACTCTTCCGAAAGAATCCTTCACGGCCACCTACTTCGGAGAGGTTTCATGCCCAGCTATAATAGCTGGACCAAGCATGGAGAAAGAGGGGTTGTGATGGAAGACGATGAAGAAGAAGAAGAAGAAGTAGTTCCTTTGTTCCCTGAATACGGTGATACTGCAATGGAAGACAATAAAGAAGAAGAAGGTGATCAAGAACAGGCATCAGAAGAGCCCGATGATGATCTTGGCCGAGTTATTGTTGATGCAAGGAAGACTGTGAAAGTAAATTGGAGAGGTTGAAGCTGGACAACATGTTACAGGATCACAAAAAGTTGTTGTACCCAAATTGCGAAGATGGTAGCACAAAGCTCGGTACCACACTGGAGTTGCTGAAATAGAAGGCACAGAACGGTGTGACTGACAAGGCATTTGAGAGTTTACTTCAACTAATGAAGCCAAATCTTCCAAAGGACAACGAATTGCCTGAGAGTACGTATGAAGCATAGAAAGCTCTCTGCCCTCTAGGATTAGATGTGCAGAAGATACATGCATGCATTAATGACTGCATCCTCTACCGCGGTGAGAAGTACGAGAATTTGGATGAATGTCCGGTATGCACTGCACTGCGGTATAAGATCAGAGCAGATGACCATGGTGATGTTGACGGCGAGCCCCCCGTAAGAGGGTTCCTGCTAAGGTGATGTGGTATGCTCCTATAATACCACGGTTGAAACGTCTGTTTAGAAACAAAGAGCATGCTAGGTTGTTGCGATGGCACAAAGAAGACCGTAAGAAAAACGGAAAGTTGAGACACCCCGCCGACTTTACAGGAGAGGCGAGAAACTTATGGTTTGGTCTAAAGTACAGATGACTTTAATCCTTTTGGGGAGCAGAGCTCCAGTCATAGCACCTGGCCCGTAACTCTATGTATGTACAACATTCCTCCTTGGTTGTGCATGAAGCGCAAGTTCATTATGATGTCAGTTCTCATCCAAGGCCCGAGGCAACCTGGCAACGACATTGATGTATATCTAAGGCCATTAGTGGAAGAACTCTTACAATTGTGGGGCAAACCAGGTGTACGTGCGTGGGATGAGAACGAACAAAAGCCATTTGACCTACGGGCGTTACTTTTCGTAACCATCAATGATTGGTCTGCTCTTAGTAACATTTCCGGACATACAAACAAGGGATACAATGCATGCACACACTGTTTAGATAAGACTGACAGTGTTTATTTGGATAAATGTAAAAATATTGTATACCTGGGGCATCGTAGATTTCTTCCGATCAAGCATACCGTAAGAAAGAAAGGAGGGAAGCATTTCAGAGGTGAGGCAGATAACCGGAAGAAGCCTGAGCTCCGTAGTGGTAATGATTTATTCGATATGGTCAAAGACCTAAAAGTAATCTTTGGTAAGGGTGATGACAGCCAACCAGTCCGAACGGCCCAGATAAGCGCGCACATTTAAACAATTTTCAAATTTTGGCGCTAAAACATTTGGTCGCGCAGGGTGGCACCAAATTTCGAAATACGTTTGGTCCCGGCCCGTGCCACCAACCGGGACAAAAGGGGTACCTCTACTCCCGGTTGGTTGCACGGGCCGGGACTAGAGGCCCATTTGTATAAATATCCAGGCCCTCTCTCCAGACCGAGCAACCACCCGGGACCGACCGGACTAGCCTAGGCGAAACCCTGCCGGCGGCGGGGATGGATACGAAGATCCCGCCGGCGGGGATGAATTAGGCCGTAGATTGGCCGGGGGGGCAAGTTTGGGACGGGAATGCATTCATATATTAAAAAGGTCCAAAGATCGGTGCTTACATCGGGGGGGGGGGGGGGGGGGGGGGAGGGGGACGGCGCGGCCACAGACGGACAGCCGTTTCTTGACGACGGCCCTATTGTCCGTCCTTACATGCATGGGGCGGCGGCGCGGCCACAGGCGGCCGACCGTTTCTTGGGGGGGGGGTAGCAAACCTAGGTACTAGTTGGCCGGGGGCGCGCCGGCGCTGGCCTAGTCCTCCTCGTCGGAGGAGATGCAGTGGTAGGGAGACTGGACCCACAGGTGGGCAGGAAGCTGGGGAGCGCCCGCCGGTGGCGGCTGCGGAGGCATCAGGGGCGCGCCCTCCGGTGGCGGCGGCAGCTCCTCCGGCGACCATTCGCCGCCGGTCCAGGCCTAGGTCATGCCGTACTCGAGGCCAGGGGAAGCGGCTGTGGAGGGGGCTGGTCCTACGACGCCTCCATCTGGGCGTTCATCGCTTGCCACCACAGCGCCGGCAGTGGAGGGGGCGGCATCGCGGCCGCGTAGGCGATGACCTGCTCCCAGCGCTTAATCTCATCCTCAACGAGGGAGCGGCGGGAGGCCTCGTAGGCGGCCCCCATAGAGGCCTGCAGCTCGGGGTCCTCCTCGTCGTCGAGGATGACCTCCTCGAACCACAGCTCCGGCCCGCTGCCGGGCGGCGGCGCTGGGTACGTCTCGACGCTGGGCTCCTCCGGGGGCGTAGGGAAGTAGGAGCGGCGGCGCTGGTTGTGCTCCTGTTGGACCCACACGTTCCAGTTCGGGGAGTTCCGCGCGTAGGCGGGGTCCCTGAGGAGGTGGGCCGGCAGGAGCGCGCGCCGGCGAGCTATTTCCTCGCGAGCGCCTTCGTTGGTCGGAAGACTGGCGTGGCGTGCTCCCAGTGCCACGTCGCCTCCTCCTTCCGGCCAGAAGACCGGCGTGGCGTGCTCCCAGTGCCACGTCGCCTCCTCCTTCCGCACGTACCGGCGGAACCTCTTGCCTGGCGCGGCGCGAGGCGGCGGGTTGCGCGCTGCCGGAGGTGGTGCGGGGAGGCGCGGGCCGCCCCCGATCCGGATGCCGCCCGGACCGAAGCCAAACGCCTCCCGCGGTGGGGGGGAACACCGCCGCCTCTCTGTCCGGCGCCACTGGAGGACCCGGCCTCGTGCTCGTTCTTGGCGCGCTTGAACCAGCGGCGGGGCGACATGGCTAGGATTAGGGTTCGTGCTGGGAGCGGGGTGTGCCGGTGTACGGGGCGGCGGGGCCCTTTAAAAAGGACCCGGGCGGGGATGGCATGCTAACTGGCGGCGAGAACGTGGCGGCGGTTGCAGGTTGGCCATGAATGTGCGGGGAAGTCGAGGCAGGGGCGTGTGGCCACTGGGTCGCTGGCCGGTGGGCCCTTTTTTGACCGTTCGTGGCCACGGGTTGGGAAGTGGGGGGCGCAGGGAAGCCGAGGCGGCCACTGGGTCGCTGGCCAGTGGGCCCTTTGACCGCGCGCGCTGCGGTTATGGGTCTTAATTAAAGACGTGGGGACGTGGGAGCATGCGAGGCCGCGGTTGGGGAAGGCGAGGCGGCCACTGGGCCGCTGGCCAATGGGCCCTTTGACCGAACGTGGCCAGTGGGCTTAATTAAAGACGTGGGAAAGGCTGCGTCCCTGGCCAGTGGACACGGTTGGGGAAGGGGAGGCCGGTTGGGTATTACGAGGCAGGCATCCGCTGTGTCGCTGCCTGTCCCTGTCCCTTTTTCGACTATTTCTTTAAACAAAATTGGTCATTTTTTTGTGCTTCTATTATATGAGCTGGCCATATTTTTACATATTTTTTGTGCTTCTAAATTGGACCCCTCTTATGTTTTGTTCACTCTCCACCAATGGCTACAGGAATGGCGCTGGAACAAACACAACAACTGGAACAAAGACACGAACAAACATCTCCGTCTAATATATTCGTCTGCGAGTTCATTCGTCAGAGGGAACCACCTTAATGTACGTCAGTCGTCAATTTTTCTTATTAGCATCTATTTCAGTAATATATATTAATCACTCTTCTTTATATTAGATCGAACGGCTCTGGGACGGTCTTCTACCAAGGGAGCGCATACGAGCAATTCAGGAGGAAATTACGGGCTAAATTTTATTTTGTAATTCCATCGGTCATGTAATATGCTCCATATACTTAGCTTATGTAATATAATTGTTCCTTATTTTTCTATATATACGTATTACTTATTCACGGAGGTCCGGTGAGGGGCCATCGAGGCTCCTCTCTTGTCGTGGGATCCGGAGGTCCGGGGAAGGGCCTCCGGGCTCCTCTCTTCTCTTGGGATCTGGGAGGTCCGGGGAGGGGCCAACAAGGCTCCTTATCAGTGTATTGTGCCAGGGTGTATCGTAAAATGGAATTGGTTGAAAAAAAGGAAAAAATAAAGCGAAAAAAAAATCTGCCGCGGCAAAGAAAATGGCAAAACTGCTGCCGCGGCAGAGGAGGCATTCATCCGGTTCGTGTTAAGAACCGGGACTAAATCCCCTGGCCAGGTTCGCCACGTGGACAGCCCCATTTGTCCCGGGTCCTGGCACAACCGGGACAAATGGGGGAGTGACATTTGTCCCGGCTGACCCATCCCGGTTGCACAACCGGGACAAATGGGCCTTACCAACCGGGACTAGTAGCCGTGTTTCCACTAGTGTGAACCAACGACCCTACAAATATTGTTTTACTTCATCAATTTGCAAGGATGTTTGACTTCATTTCCACCATGCCTTGATTACATCCAGAATGCTGGCACCTTAAGATGTTGGTGAAACCTAGAGAAGAGGTAGGAGCGCTCAGGCCGGCGGTCGGTAACTAGGAGCTCGCCTTTCTTGCCGTACTTGAGGCGGAACCTGGCCACACGAATCACACACTTGTCATAAACATTGCCGCAATGCCACTCACGCGGGATGATCTCCACGAGGCAATAGTTGCTATCACCCATGTACACAAGGCTGGCAACGGGGAATGATGTGTGACGGTTCAGCAGCCCCTCCGCGGAGAGTTTCCACGCAGGCTGCACGGGGCTCCCGTCCCGAGACGCGACGTCGCACGAGCAGATGTAGCCATCCGTGGTAGGGTGAAAGTATTGCCCATCTATCTTATGAAGCCCGACCCACGCATCGAGCTCGGCATCGTAATGTACTTGGCCAAAGAAAGGTAGGACCCAGTCACCATGGCGCCTCCACTCCTCAGTCCTGGTGTGGTAGGAGAATGTACCGGATGTGCCCATGGAGGTGTCGGTTTTCCTCACTTGTTTGACACGGGGGTCCAGGTTGTCTTCTATATTGTGCTTCTCTATGTTGCTCCGATCGCGCACAGACACGAACAAGTTGCGCCCTTCTCTCTCTGGGTGCACGGCGATTGACAACCCGCATCGATGTCGAAAGGGAGCCGTGCCGGGATGCTGCTCCAGGACAAGTGGTCTTTGTTTCCCCACCACAAGGCCTTTTGGCTGTTATCTGCAGGTGGTGGCTCATCTTCCAAGATATGCATACCACTATCACACCCGCCGCGGATTCTCAGAGTGCCCCTATCGAACGTGTACAGACGGCAGTCGCGGCAAGAACCCAACCACGATGCAGGTCCGCTGGGAGACGAGGGAGAATGGGCAGCCCCGCCGGCTCGGTATCGTAGACGAGTGTGACATAGTCATCATCATCCTCTTTGGATTTAATCCTCCCGGCAGCCACGATCTTGTTGCCCACGGCCCCGAAATTCCAGCCATGATCCCCGGTCGCTTGGCGGTGAACCGGAGCCCGCAGGGTCAAGTCGTTGCTGTCGTAACCATCTTCCAGGTCCAGCTTGTGGATGTTGAAGCCCTTCCGCCAGTCATCGAGCACCACGTACAGATTCTTGCGCTTGTCCTTGGCCTCCGGGCGATTGGTGTAGCTCCGGCAGATGATCTGATCTGCGCGGTGGCCCAGCTGACGAGGCACGGTACGGCAGTTGTGGCGACAAAGATGGGAGAGTAGAAGGCAAGGACGGGCGAGCAACATCGTCGCAGGCGCCGCCCGTGACAGATCACGACGGTACGAATGCTGCAATGCTCCGTTATTTCTGGGCCCTGGACGTGTATTATGGGCCGAACTGACCTAACGGCGTGGAGCGTAAAATGACTCATTTGTATCAATATAACTAAGTTCTAAAAAAAATATCAATAACACTCTGACATGTTCTTGTATCTAAATGCACGGTTCTCGAGACAAAAAATCAATGTAGCTATTAAGCTATACTAGCAAACTGCCCGTGCTTTGCAACGGCTCGTCCAAACTTGAAAAATAATATCATATAATTTTTACACTCAACATCTTAAGTTTAATTTGATTTTTGTAAACCATTAGAAATTGTCCTGTTTCACTTTAGACTTTTCTATAGAGGAAAATACGACAACTCCGTTTCCATTTTTTATACTCCTTCTATTTTTGTATACAAGCCCACAAACTTATATTACAGGTACCAAGGTAAACAAATCAAATAATTAATACATCTCAAAGCTAACTTATTTAGCCTCGTTTATCGGGTTAATAAATGACTGCTTGCAATTCCTCTCTCCATTGGCTCTCTTGGGAGCACAACCACATCACGCAGCCCCATGTATGCATGCATGCTTGGTTATTGGGTTGAGTAATTAATATCGTGGGTTGCATGAGAAAAACACATTAATTAATTTGCCTCGTTTACTTTTTATGGCCTTATAAAGAAGCAAAATTATATATTTGGTATTGAATTTGTATACAAAGATGTAGGAAGTATCATTTTACCAATATGTCCATGGGTTGCTATGGGCTGGTTTTTATTAAAAAAAAGTTACCTCATAAGGAATTTCAATATTGATTGTTTTACGGGGAAGCAGATACCGTCAAGAACTTTGTTTGCTTTATTATCAGGTCATCCTACGGCTAAGAAAATTTCTCGAGACTTTTTTTTGTCTCTTTTGCACATGCCAAAAAGTAAGTGATATTTTCCGTAAAATTTTCGGCCTGCAGTGGACATATAGTTTGTCACGGGAGAGTTCCAGGTCTAAAAATCATCAAAAAAAATAAATTTCTTATAGATTTAGGGAGAGTTTAAGGTCTACTTTTTAATCAAATTTTGAAAAATGAATTTCGAAATCGTATGCAAAAGTAGGTGAAAAATAGGTAAAATGGGCATAACTTTTGAACGATGTCGGAATTTAAAGTTTAATATAGAAAAAAAATAGAGAAAAAAAAGGAACTCAACCTCACTCGCCTACGGCCTGTGATTTTTTTTATATATTCTCCAAATTCCAAAAAAAACAGTTATTTCACACAGAAGATATTTTCCTACAAAATCAAAAAAATTGGAAAAGAAAATTCTTTGGCGCACGAGTGGTGGGTGCGCCACAGAATTGTTGGGCGGGATTTGAAATTTACATCCCGCCCAACATCCCTTCTCTTCTTCCTCTTCTTTCTCCTTCTCTCCTTTCTCTAATTTCACTTCTCCACTTCCTTCTCATCCACTTCTCCTCTCCCCTTCTCTCCTCTACCTCTACTTCAACTCTACTCCGACGATCTCCTCCTCCTCCACCATCTCCGCGCGACCTTCTCCTCCAACTTCTCCACCACCTCCGGCGAGCTCCTCCTCCACCATCACCACCTCCGGCGAGTTTCTCCTCCTCCACCAGCTCCGGCGACCTCCTCCACCACCACCTCCGGCGAGCTCCTCCCACTCCACCAACTTCGGTGACCTCCTCCAGCACCGCCTCCGGCGGCCTTCTCCTCCTCCTCCTCCACCACCTCTGCTGACCCCCATCCTCCACCCACTACCAACGAGGCCACCTAAGGCCATGGCAACGGGCATCACGGCATCCGACGAGCTCCGGCCAAATTCCAGCAGAAATTTCGACGGCCATATCCCCTTTCTTTTAAATTCAAAAGAAAATTTTGTGGCGAATGGTGGTGGGTGCGTCACAGAAATATCTTCACAAGAATTTTTGTGGCGCACGGAAGGGGTACGCCACAGAATTATATTTTAGTGGCGGAGATTCTGTGGCGCACCTACCAAAATTAGGGGTGTGCCACAGAATTGTTTTTTCGTGCGCCACTAATGGGCATTTCTGTACTAGTGTGTTAGTCTCATAGTAAATATAAATCAAAGCCATTGGTTACGTTGTATTCAGATATTCAACATAAGCTTATTTTGTAACAAAGCTTCCTCACATCGCTGGCCTCGGTGAATCGCGTAGTGGTCAGATGAGAGGCGGGATGCAAGGGAGGAACTTTAAGGCTTGTAGCAACCACTTAAAGGCATCCCCAATTTCCGCCTAGCAAAATCACTGACATTGTGCTATATAAATCACTTAAAGGCATTCCCAAGCTTCCTCACATAGACCGAGGCTACGCCGACGGCAGCCGTCGGCGTATAGATAGGCCGAATTTATTTCTATGTTTTTTCTACATTTGTTATGTGAATTGTTTAACCACTAAATGGCACTATAGACATATTTATAATTTTCTCTAATTATTTTTAATTCTAATTTAAATCGCTCGCTTCTACTAAGATTTCCCTATGGGTCACCCATTCTCAGACAACTCCCGTCCCAGCACGGTTAACTTATTAGTTCCTTCCGTATGAGTTGCCTAAAAACAATGGATGTTTTACCGACAATAGTAACCAATCAATCATGTTAACCCTTGGACCATCACGTCACACTCCTTTATTTTCTGAATCCAAATAGTTATTTAATTATAAAATAATAACTAATAATAATCTTGAATTCAAATAATAATTAACATTTTTGCATAATATTGAAAAAAAATCATATCTACAAATCCGTAAATCAAAATTTGACAATTAGTATGTCTAAATCGATTAGAAAAATGAGAGAAATTCAAATATGTCATATGTATAATATTTTCCATCATGTATAGGATTTTACTAAGTGGGGTGTTTACTGTGCGGTATATGGCCACCCAATCAAATTGGGCGTTGAAACTAATGTTTATGGAGAAAATAGGCTAAACTTGGGCACCAAATGACCAAACCATGTTGGAATGGGCTAAGATATGGCAAAGTGGAACAAAATCGTATTGCAAACAAACATAGACTTAGATTTGTGGAGTTGGGTGTGTAGTATAGTGCCAAATGAAGGCTATGTCGAAAAAAGTGTTCATAGATATGAGCTATCTTCTACGTAGATACTTTGTTTTCGTGCCAAATGACGGGTGTTATGGACACATCCATGGTATAATTTGTTAAAATATGTCCATATTGTACACAAACATGCATCTTAAAAACATGGACACTCTTGACGAAGAAATTTTTCTTTTAATTGCAAAACAAAAGATTTTTCCATTTTCCGAGTGTGAAAAATGGGTTTTTTGTGAAGAGCCAACCACAAATATGTTGCAAAACTTGAGAACAATTTTTTAAAAAAAAATACTAGACCATGTTATATGCACAAATAACCCAATTGTTGCCTCTTAAAAGGTTTCCATCTACATTTTTTTAAACCCAATTTTCTGCCGATTCAGTTGGAAACGGTTCAAATTTGAACTGCAGTTGTTTCCTAGTTTGCTCATGATTTTTGGCAAACACCATTTTTAAATACACAACTACATATTTCATCAGAGATACAACAAGGGTTTCTTAATTTTCAACCCTTAGCTACGAACAGTCATGTTCGTTGTCTTGACTCTTTTTTTTAATCGACATAGAAAATTCAAACAAATTTAAAACTTGGGTGGCTAATATTGATGTCACCGCCTTCTCCTTGGAGCACATCATCCAGTACATCAACCTATGAGAGCTACTGCAAGGGATCATTCTGCTGGAAGGGGTTGAAGACTCCATCAGCTGGAAGATGACTACAAGCAGGAAATAATCGGCTGGCTCTGCATACAAGGCTCAATTCCTGGGATTTGTTGTTGTTTCCTTTGGGAACATTGTTTGGAAGGCTTGGGCGCCACAAAAGTGCAGGTTTTTTGCCTGGTTAGTGGTGCAGAACCGTATTTGGACCTCGGACTGGCTGGCTATTCGTGTATAGCCCCACTCCCAATGCAACCTTTGCATGTGTCAGCCGGAGACGACCCGTCATATTCTCTTCGAGTGCAGGTATGCCAAGCGCATATGGCAGGAGGCGGCTTCTTAGCTATTTTGCCCGGCTCTCCTGCAATGTCTTGGCTCGGGTAGGCCAACTGTGTTGCAATATTGGCGTGCGTTGGCTTTGGCGCTGTCGGCCCAGCCGTAGAGCTTGTGGACTGTCATCATGCTGATCACTTGGGAGTTATGGAAGGAGAGGAATGTAAGGATTTTTTGAAACAAGTTATGCGCTCCGCCGGTACTGTTTCAGAATATTAAGGAGGAGAGCAGAAGCTGGATCCTAGCAGTAGCTAAGCATTTGGGAAAGATAGTTGTCTAATAATGTTGTTTTTCTGGCTGGTTTACGACCTGTTTTTTTTTGGCTTAGGCCATCGCTTGTTTGTTCCTACTGTATCAATATAAAAGGCAAAGATTTTACCCTTTGTTCAATTTTTTTGATTAATCAATAAATATAAAAATTATTGGTCTGGAAACTTTTATGATTCCAATTTTTTATTAGATTAAAACAAACTCAAACCAAGGTTAATGGAATTTCTTCGAGAGAATTATAGAACTTATCTATATTGGAACAATTCGGTAATTGACGGTATTTCCCTATTTCCATAATACCTTGATTGTAATGTAATGGCGTAGACAATGTGTGAAGTGGGCATACACTGGTAGAAAAAAGGCCTTCCATACGCCCTTTAGTCCCCAAAATGTCCGAACCGTGACTAAAGGGGTATTTAGTCGCAGTTCGGGAGGCGACCCGCGACTGAAGGTCTTGAGTGGCGGTTGGGGTAGCGCGCGGAGGGATTTAGTCCTGGTTGGCCTGGCCACCCGCGACTAAAGGTCGAAACTTCTCGCCTCCTTGTCTTTAGTCCCGGTTGGCCTGGCCACCCGCGACTAAACTTCCAAACTGCTCGCCTCCCGCGCGGTTCTAATTCGCGAGCGAGAGGTAGAAGGCCTCATTGCTACAGTGCGCGGCTCTCTTCTCTTCTTCCTCTCTTCTTCTTCCTCCACCCATGAATTCTCCCGTTTTCAAGGTTCTCCATGTGGCCACACCATGCGGCAAGAATCTCCACGTGGCCTATACCAACAGATGTGAGAGGCTCCCCGAAGCTCTTGACCGTTTGAGCAATCTCTATGAAGCCGATGAACACCACAAGTTATTCGGGCTTGATCTCGAGTACACGGCCAATCAAAAGGATGTGGCCGTCATCCAGATTGCTTACAAGGAAACCGTTTTGGTCTTCCAATGGGCAAGGTACGCACACGATCTCTCTTGTAGGATAGTTGTTGCATTTTCGATTTGTTGTTGCATTGGAAGAATACACGTGTTGCAACAATATCTAACATGTGTTCCATTTTTGTTGTTGTAGTAGTTCAAAGCAATGTCCAGAACTTGTGGATTTTCTTGTCAACAAAGGTTTCGACTTTTGTAGCGTCGACATCACAAATGACCGGCAAAAGATGATGCGCACCTTGGGTATTGAGATACCTGAAGACCACTACATTGATCTTCAGGACTTGATCCATTTTGATGAGCTGTACGGGCACAAGGCCGGGATGGCTCATATGGCAACTTCCTTCATCCACCACGACACTACAGAACCATGAAGACTTGTTTCCCCTCGAGGAATCACAAGTATTGGGGGAAGAACCCACTTGACCGGATCAATCTCGAGTATGCAACAATAGATGCATATGTTGCGTTCGAGTTGTTCCGCATCTACTCTTCGGAGCTCGAGTAGATGATGTTTTTGTACCGCATCTATGTATCGCTATGTTGCGTTCGATATATGTAATGGATATAATTATGTAATGGTTATATTATGTAATGGATGTTATTTCTATTAATTCCTATATTATTTATATACTATTTCTATATGGAAAACAGAAGGTTACTTAAATGTCTCAAAACCTTGTGAGAGAAGAAGACTAATGAAATGGCTCAAATAAAATCACGGGTTAAAAAGGACATGATGCATTCATGAGGCTGGAAAATAGAAGAGATTTAGGAAAGATGCATTCATAAGGACCAGAAAACAGTGAGATAGTTTTATTTTTCTGAATTTTTTGATATATTATTTGTATTTTTAAGATGGTAAAATAAATTAGTTTTATTTTTCTGAATTTTTTGATATATTATTTGTATTTTTAAGATGGTAAAATGAATTAGTTTTATTTTTCTGAACGTTTTGATATATTATTTGTATTTTTAAGATTTTAAAATGAATTAGTTTTATTTTTCTGAATATTTTGATATATTATTTGTATTTTTAAGATTTTAAAATGAATTAGTTCTCTTTTTCTGAATATTTTGATATATTATTTGTATTTTTAAGATTTTAAAATGAATTAGTTTTATTTTTTAAAATATTTTGATATATTATTTGTATTTTTAAGATTTTAAAATGAATTATTTTTATTTTTCTGAATATTTTGATATATTGTTTGTATTTTTATGATTTTAAAATGAATTAGTTTTATTTTTCTGAATATTTTTTAGAAATAATACAAATTTAAAAGTTAATATTTATTTATTTTTTCAAAATTATTAATTACATCATTACTTTTGTTTATTAAAAGATTTATTTAAAATTCAAACAATAAAGAAATGTGGTATCGACCAACATATTAATATGATTGATATGATACTAGTATCACATACATGCGTGCGAAACACTTGGATGCGGGACGGGATTGAACTCGAAAGTTAAGCGTGATAGTGCTAGAGTAGTGGAAGGATGGGTGACCGAGCGGGAAGTTTGACCACGAGTAAGTAATTTGACTAGAGATAATTGTAGTTATACACTAAGCAAATAATAAAAATTCTGAAAAAAAAGGGAATGAAAAAAATGGAGTGAAAAATTAGAGCGAAAAATAATTAGAAACTCAAATGAATTAAAGAAATAACGAAATAGTCTGTAGTCCCGGTTCGTGTCACAAACCGGGACTAACGGTCCTCCCGCCTCCGGCGCACGCCAGCTGCCCATGTGACGGGCATTTAGTTGCGGTTCGTAAGAGGCGCGACTAAAGAGGGGGCCTTTAGTCGCGCATATTTAGTCCAGGTTGCACGGCCGGGATTAATGGACTTTGCGAACCGGGACTAAAGGCCTCTTTTCTACCAGTGGTAACCGCTAACGACATCAGTGTGATTTGTAGTCTGGACTATATCTTATAGATTTGATTTGTCGAGACATCGTTCTGCCACACCTTGCAAATTATTTCTCTCTCTCTCTCAGCAATAATGTTAAAAGTACCTAAAGCCCAGCCAAGAAAGGCTAGATAGTTTTTTTCTAGCAAATACTCCAAACAAAGTACCTAGATAGGTTTTTCCTAGCAAATACTCTAAACAAAGTGGCGGCAGGTTTGCTTGCTTAATATAGTGATGTTTATTTGAAAAAAAAAGTGGGGGCAGGTTAATCAAAAAAAAAAACTCAGAATACTCCAATATTTTTAGAGCATACAGTGTTATTCAAAACGAGCCAATTATTCGACACTGCGAGTTTAGTTCGGCCCGTAAATGTACATTCAAGGCCCGGAAGTAAATGACTTTGCACTTTGAAGCATTTGTTCGTACGCCATCTTGGATGGCCTGTGATCCAAATACAGGAAAAACGATACCACCAAAAGGCACAACCCTAATCAACCGTGCGCAGCCACAGCAGACGTTTGCACTTCAGGTCACGATCGATGTTGCGATCATTCTTCGCTCTTCCTCGCCCTCTCCTCTCCCATCTCCGTCGGCACGATCGCCGTTTCCTTGCTCAGCTCGGCCGCAGCGCGGATGGGATCCAGTCGTGCGGCTACTCGTACACGTCGTCAGAGGACGTCGATCGCCCGGAGACGAGAGCCAGGGACAGGCGGAAGCATCTGTACGTGGTCTTGGATGACTGGAACAAGGGCTTTAGCATCCATAAACTAAACATGGACGACGACTCGGACGGCGTCGACTTGACCCAGCGACCTCCGGTCCACCGCCAGGCCACAGGGGATCGCTTCTGGAACTTCAGGGCGGTGGGCAACAAGATCATCGCTGCCGGTAGGGTAAATTCCAAGGAGCATGACTACGTCACGCTCGTCTACGACACGGAGACGGCGGGGCTGTCCATTGTCCCTCATCTGCCATCACCGCTGCGTCATGGTTGGGCTGTCGCCACGGCTGCCGGAAACGGGATGTACTCCCTCCGTCTCAAATTAAATGTCGTAAAGTTTGACAAAAGTGGATGTATCTCACACTAAATTATGTCTAGATACATCCACTTTTGTCAAACTTTGTGACACTTAATTTGAGACGGAGGGAGTACACGTTTGACAACAACTCGAAGGTGAACGGGGTGTACAATGGAGCTATGCATCTTTTGGAATAGACAAATGACAAGTGGGGAACCTCAGACCACTGGTCCTGGAGCAGCATCCCGACACCGCTCCCTTTCAACGTCCGCACCGTGGAGTCAATCGCCGTGCACCCAGATGGCGCCTTGTTCGTTTCTGTAGGCAAGTGGGATAGCGTCGTTGACATAGATGGCAACATGACGATCATAGGAGACGACGACTGGAACCCCCTGGTCTGTCGGGAGATCAACGACGACGGCTTGATGCGCACTTGTCAGACCTTCTCGTACGACACCAGGACCGGGGAGTGGAGGCGCCACGGCGAGTGGGACTTACCCTTCTATGGCCAAACCCACTACGATGTCGAGCTCGAAGCGTGGGTCGGTCTCCGGAAGATTTATGAGCCAGACCTTCTCTGGACGGATGGCTACCTCTGCACGTCCGACGTTGGGAGTTCCGTGGTGCAGCCTGCCTGCAAACTCTCCACGGAGGGGCTGTTCGGCCATTCCAAGTACCGCACCGATGCAAGCCTCATGTATATGGGTGGTAGCAGCAACTATTGCCTTGTCGAAGTCTCCGCGTGCGAGAGGTTCAGGTGTAAACGCCGCGAGGATGTCGGCCTCAAGTGTGTCATCCGAGTGACCATGTTCCGCCTCAAGTACGGCAAGAAAGGCGAGCTCATAGTTACGGCGCGTCGACCCACCCGCTCCTACCACTTCTCTAACTTTTATGAAATTTCTACATGTTCAACTTCTAAGGTGCATGCATTCTGGATGTGATTGATCGATTGCGTCACATAAATAATGAAGTGTAGCACGGAGGTTGCAAACTGATGCAATGTCGTTACTCCATTTCTAGACATGTTTTCGTTGGGGGGAAAAAGCTTGTTCCTCACTTCTGATTGTTTTCCAGTTTATTACAATTTTCGGCCGGTAGGCTGCTTAATTTCTGTGATCATTTGTTTCTATCCTAAGATAGTTTCACCTATAATAGGGACCATGTTTGTGCTAAAAGTGGAACGAACGGAAAATTATCAGTGTTGAGTGTATTCCTCTTTTCCAAGGACATATGACCATTATTAACAGGAATCGATGTGAATCTTGATTCCTTATTTTTACTGATTCAACATATCAAAGGCCTTAATTTTCCATTTTTGTGGTATTACAGACCCTCGTATGTGTTGATTTGTTGGGAGGATGCAAGCATCCAACATCAATCAAGAAAATGGTATTGTAAGACGAATGTGGAGTTTGTTCCATCGCTAATGAATATAAGTAAATTGCTTAATTAGGTTAAAAAAAGGTAAATTGCTTAATGAAAGTTTTCACTTTCACTAATTTCGTACATTCTATATTCAAAATAGACGGGTGGAGCAAGGCACATCATCATGATCTAGTAACGAATGAAAACATTGAGTACCTTCAGCTAATTCACGGCCTAGTTATCTTCCATTTTATATTGCAAACATCATGAAACATCCCATAGAGCTAAAATATATTCAGTCTTTGGGTACAAAGGCATGGCCATGCATACAACAAGGAAGCACCGAACTGGGTTCTCGATCGTATACGTACATACAGTTCGACTTAAAGCAAGTTGTCTGTATGTGATTCTTGATTTCTTCTATAAAATTATGAAACTCAATCTCTCTTGGTGGAAGAACATTCTATGAAAATATTTCAAAAAATTTGTAGTAGCAGTTCGCCCCTGGTTCCACCAATCCATGGCATACGCCTCCATTACATCCAGAACGCATGCACCTCTACACGCTCAGCAGTAGAATCAAATCGCAAGAATTGGTAGGAGAGTTCGGACCTGGGAGCGGTGACTGTAAGCTCGCCATTCTTGCCGGCGAAACGTTGAGAGACGGAGTGTGCACTTGTGCCCGAAATAACGGTCGCCATAGCAGATTTTCTGCCTCGCGACGACCTCGACGAGGCAGTAACTCATGCCACCCGTGTACACGAGAGTAGCGCCGAGGTGCTGCTCTGGCGCTGCGTCAGGGTCGAACAGCCTCTCCGTAGAGAGCTTCCGGTACCACTGCATGGGGTCAACGACGAAGATCCGCAGCCTCAACACCGCCTCCTACACAAACCAGGGCCACCCGTGCCCCGCTACGGCTGTCCAACCAACTCAGGCTGACAGCCTCGTAGCCGTCACGGCACGAGCGGCCCGGATCGAGCACATGACTCCTCCACCGTCGCCGACGGAAGGCCGCCATCGCCCTCCCACAACTTGGAGAGAGCCGGCAGCAGCTCGCCAGGACCCTCCTGGTCGCTCCAACGCGCCGCAATCTTCCAAAAAAATGGACTCGCGCCGCCGCCTCCAACTTCGACGCCGGCAGGAAGCCACCGTATTGAACCCCTCCTGCCCGAATCAAACCAACTAGCCCCGCTGCGGCTGTCGAGCCCTCTAACTGACAGCCCAACAGCAAACGGCCCGATTGGCCCAGCTCGGGCCCTGAGGAGCCTAGATCGGGCCCGAACCCTCTCCTCAACGAGCACCACCGGCCTCGTCGAATGTCGCCGCCGCGCGCCCTCGCCGTGGAAGGAGACGGCAGCAGCACACCAGGTCGTCCTGGCCACTCCCGCGCCGCCGCCACCAAAACCGCGCCGGTGCGCCACGTCCTCCCCGTGCACCGGCTCTCCTGACTGCCGCCTGTCGGAGGCCTCCGCCGCCGCGCCCACGCCGTGGAAGGAGCACCAGGTCGTCCTGGCACCTCCGGCGCCGCCGCACTCCTCCAGGGACGAATATTGTTTTAGTTCATCAATTTGCAAGGATGTTTGACTTCATTTCCACCATGCCTCGATTACATCCAGAATGCTGGCACCTTAAGATGTTGGTGAAACCTAGAGAAGAGGTAGGAGCGCTCAGGCCGGCGGTCGGTAACTAGGAGCTCGCCTTTCTTGCCGTACTTGAGGCGGAACCTGGCCAGACGAATCACACACTTGTCATAAACAATGCCGCAATCCCACTCACGCGGGATGATCTCCACGAGGCAATAGTTGCTATCACCCATGTACACAAGGCTGGCAATGGGGAATGATGTGTGACAACTCAGCAGCCCCTCCGCGGAGAGTTTCCACGCAGGCTGCACGGGGCTCCCGTCCGGAGACGCGACGTCACACGAGCAGATGTAGCCATCCGTGGTAGGGTGAAAGTATTGCCCATCTATCTTATGAAGCCCGAACCACGCATCGAGCTCGGCATCGTAATGTACTTGGCCAAAGAAAGGTAGGACCCAGTCACCATGGCGCCTCCACTCCTCAGTCCTGGTGTGGTAGGAGAATGTACCGGATGTGCCCATGGAGGTGTCGCTTGTCCTTGCTTGTTTGACACGGGGTCCAGGTTGTCTTCTATATTGTCCTTCTCTATGTTGCTCCGATCGCGCACAGACACGAACAAGTTGCGCCCTTCGCTCTCTGGTTGCACGGCGATTGACTCCACGGCATCGATGTCGAAAGGGAGCCGTGCCGGGATGCTGCTCCAGGACAAGTGGTCTTTGTTTCCCCACCACAAGGCCTTCTGGCTGTTATGTGCAGGTGGCGGCTCATCTTCCAAGATATGCATACCACTATCGCACCCACCGCAGATTCTCATAGTGCTCCTATCGAACATGTACAGCCGGCTACCGGCAGCCGCGGCAAGAACCCAACCACGATGCAGGTCCGTGTTGGGAATATGCCCTAGAGGCAATCATGTATGATGTAATTCCCACTGTATTCATAAAGTTATTAAGGTGTCCTTGTTTTGAACATCTGATATATGTCATTGAATATGTGATTCGATTGTGGAACTATACATTCATGTTGTTCATACTAGATTGTCCTTGGTCATTTAGGTTGTGCTGGACACACACCCTAGACTAATGTGAGTGTTGGCTGATGACATGGTTCCACTTGTCATGGGCATGGTGATGCCATTCCAACGTTCACGGACTTGGCTAAAGAGTTTAGCAAAGTCAGACCGACCCACATTGAGATGCAACGAGTAAGTCGTCATTTGCATGTCTCAATCAATGTAATCCTTAGACCTGAGGTTGTCGCACTATACGAGTTGTGGATCACCGACTTAGGTTCTGTCAAACGTTGTTCTGTGACAAGGAAACTATAAAGGCAGAGTTCGGGTCGAATGAGAAGCAAGCTGCGTGATGTGGATAATCAAGATGGGATTTTGCCCCTCCGAATGGAGAGATATTCTCTGGGCCCTCTCGAGTGATATGATTCAGGAAGCATGGCCATGTGCGACTCAGTTAAGTGTTAACTGTGTCTATTGACTAAGAGTTAGTCAGACGAATCACATATCACGGATCGAGAAGAGAGTTGAACTATTTAAGGGATGACGATAAATCGCCTATAGTTCGACAAGGTATATCGTGAAGCAAAAGGGACTAAGATGAATATCACATTGAAAGGTATGTCGTCATGACTCAATGGGACTTGGGAGTCGGCACGTTCTGCTAGGAGCCGCTACCGATTGATCGATTGGGAGTCGGACTCCAATCGTGTCCAAGTCGCCATGAGCCTGCAGGGTCACACACTTAAGAGCGGGAGCAAGTATTGGTCGGGTTGGACCCGAACCGGAAATGGACTGGTTTTGTGAGTCGGACTCACAGAGAGAATGGGCCACAAGTGTTGTGAAGCCCATTACCATGCGCTACATAAAGAGTGGCGCAGGTTGCCCAGCGGGCACGTTAGTCCACTCTCCCATGCGTTGGGAACCCTAGCCCCACTCAGTCCAGCCGCCGCACCGGACCTAGCAGTCCGCCGTCGGAGCTCCTCCTCGTACGTGTGGATACCGACAGAGTTGTTGTACGTTCAGCACTTCGACGTCCAAGGGATTGGATCGGCCGGACCGGATCGTGGGACTGCACTGCCCCGACGCGTTGCATCGATAATCCGCACCTGCGCGTCTAGTGGTAATACTCGTGGCCTTCTACCTCGGCTAGATCTTGGAAGCATCGCGTAGGAAAAGTTTCTGTTTATCTCTACGTGTTCCAACAGTGGTATCAGAGCGGTAGCTTCTGGTATTAGGCCCGAGATCCGTACATATGTGATATGTAGTTAGCATTAGATTGGATCTAAGTGTTGTTTTGGTGGTCGTTCTATGAGATAGATCGGTTTTGTACAAGGTTGATTGGATCAATTGTACTCGGGGTTAATGGATGATCAGGTTTCCGTGATCATACTGCTAAGGTCGTGGAACAACTTACCCCTACCGGTCGGTTTCCTCCATCGGGGTATACCGTGACACATAAATCCAGTTGCGGTGATCGAAGATCAAAGAGTTTGGTCGAATCGGAATACAGATCAGATTCGGGTAAAATCGTTTTATCCGATGAAGAAATCCACGATCGGAATGCAGATGAGATCTGCGTTTTCGCCCTGTCGTAGCGCCTTAGATGTCGCTACGAGTTTCACAACGCCGGTAGATATCGTGTCTATGCATAACTTGTTTTTGCAGGAATTTGTGAATGGTATGGCTTATGTGCATGTGATGTGTGTAATCCATACATGATCTGCGTATCATGTTTTTGTCAGCCGGCTGGAGCCTAGGTGCTGTCATTTTATTGTATACCGGCCTGCGTGTCGGATTCTCTATGTAAATTTTCATTTACTAGCTAGTGTAGCTTGTTGGAGAACCCGGAAGGCATGCAAGTCGATGTACAAGTCGGCTACATGGAGTAAGATGGCACGTGACAAGAGTTGGCACGAGTCGACTTACAAACTTTGTGGAGATGTAGATCGCCATGAAGAGAGCCATACCATTTCACATTATAATTGCTTTATTTGTGTTATTGTTATGTCTCTATTTACCTCTATGTAGATAGTTGGTAGATTCTTTAATCCATCAAAGAAGGTCTAGTCGGTCGCCCCGCCAGTGCTGCACCATCACAAGTCGGACATTCTTGGTAGTGGGCTCATAAAATTGAGGTGCTACCAATTCTTTCCGGTTAGGTGGGTTTGAGTCGGACTCTTACAAGCAGAAGCACTTGGTAATCTAGACGAGTCCATCACAACGGTTGTAGGGCTCGGGGCGAGGTAGGTTGGGAGCCGGGGCATGTGATGTCACCCAACTAACAGGAGTCGTATTGGATACGATTGGCAAGGTGTTGCCTACCTAGATCACTTGACGGCTAGCAGTGATGCTAAAGCTCACTAGTCGGCTTGCTTATTTAGAGTCTTGAATCACTTAGCAACCATCGGAGGGATGTTGGTTCTAGTGGGAGCATAAGGATTAAAGCGTTTAATATGCCTGCTCTTTTATGAATACATGTCTTAAGTGTTTTTGCGTATTTTCTGTTGTAGATCAATGGCACCTAGCAACCTTCCTCAGTTGTCCGCGTGCATTGAGGTCAATCCTAGAGAAAGATAAGCTTAATGAAACTAATTTCACCAACTGGTATCGTAATCTGAGGATAGTCCTCAAACATGACAAGAAAAAACATGTTCTAGAAACTCCACTTCCAGAAGAGCCAGACGACGATACGACTGTCGCAGTCACGAATGCCTACCGTAAGACTAGAGATGAGTCTACGGAAATTAGCTGTCTTATGCTTGCACACATGGAACCGGACTTGCAGCAGCAGTTCGAAAACGTTGAGGCCTACGATATGATCGAAAGCCTCAAAAGTATGTTCCAGGCTCAGGCAAAGACCGAGAGGTATCAAGTCTCTCAAGCTTTGCTGGGCTGTAAGCTGAAAGACGGCGATCCACTGAGTCCGCATGTAATCAAGATGGTTGGTTACATACAGTTTCTGGATCGGCTGGGCTTCCCCATTAACGAAGAGTTCGCTACTGATATAATTCTGAACTCTCTTCCTAGTGCGTATGGTCCGTTCATCTCGAACTATCACATGCATGGTATGGATAAGAAGATCACTGAATTACATGGGATGCTCAAAACGGCAGATGCTGATCTCAAGAAAGGCGCCAGTCAAGTGTTGATTGTGCAGAAAAAGGCTAAGTTCAAGAAGAGTTCTTGGACTAAGAAAAAGGATAAGTCAGGAAGTAGTGCCCATGGCCCTGTCCAGAGTGCTCCCTCAAAGACTAAGCCTTCTCCTACAGCCGGAGCCAATTGCTTCTATTGCAAGAAGGATGGCCACTGGAAGAGGAACTGCACCAAGTATTTGGCTGACAGAGCCAAGAGTGGAGGTGTGACTTCCAACTCAGGTACGCTTATGTGCAATGTTATAGACATTTATCTTGCTGATGCGCCTAATAGTTCTTGGGTATATGATTCCGGATCAGTTATTCACATATGCAACTCGTTGCAGGGACTGGTAAGAACTAGGTGTGTGGCAAGAGGAGAGTTTGATATTCGGGTCGGCAACAAGGCGAGAGTCGATGCGTTGGAAGTCGGCACGATGCAACTTCATTTACCTTCAGGATTTATTTTGGAACTAAATAATTGTTATTATGTTCTAGCGCTTAGTCGAAACATTATTTTCGCCTCATGTTTGATGAGACAAGATTATGAGTCGAATATTAAGAATAATGGTTGTTCTTTATATTTGAAAGATATGTTTCATGGCTTTGCACCCGTTCAGAACGGGTTATTTATTTTAAATCTTGATAGTGAATCGGTCTATAACATAAATGTTAAAAGGTTGAAACCAAATGATCTGAATATGACTTACTTTTGGCACTGTCGGCTTGGTCATATAAGTTGGAAGCGCATGAAGAAGCTCCATGATGATGGACTTCTAACTTCGTTTGACTTAGAGTCATTCGAGACATGCGAATCATGCCTTCTAGGCAAGATGACCAAGACACCTTTTGCAAGGAGTTGTGAAAGGGCGTCCGACTTGTTGGAACTAATACATAGTGATGTATGTGGACCAATGAGCACGACAGCTAGAGGTGGTTATGAGTACTTCATTACCTTCACTGATGATTTAAGTAGGTATTTATATATCTATTTAATGAAACACAAGTCGGAAGCCTTTGAAAAGTTCAAGGAATTCCAGAGTGAGGTACAAAATCAACTCGGTAAGAAAATAAAGTTTCTACGGTCGGACCGTGGAGGCGAGTACATGAGCCATGAGTTTGATGACCATCTAAAGAGTTGTGGAATAGTTCCTCAACTCACTCCGCCAGGTACACCGCAGAGAAACGGTGTATCGGAACGGAGAAATCGGACTTTGTTGTACATGGTACGATCAATGATGAGTCGGACAGATCTACATTTATCATTTTGGGGTTATTGTCTAGAAACTGCAGCGTTCACACTAAGCAGAGTACCATCAAAGTCAGTAGAGAAGACACCACATGAGATGTGGACTGGTAAAAAGCCAAGTTTGTCTTTTCTTAAGATTTGGGGTTGTTATGCATTTGTCAAGCGACTTCAGTCGGACAAGCTCACGCCCAAGTCGGATAAGTGTATTTTCGTGGGGTATCCGAGGGAAATCTTGGGGTACTACTTCTACAACCGGGAAGAGGGCAAAGTGTTTGTCGCTCGCAATGGCGTCTTCCTTGAGAAAGAGTTTCTCGGCCGGTCGTGGTACCTACACCGGTAACAGCACCTGAACCACGGAGATCTGCTAGATTACAGAGTGCTCGAGATGTTTTACTATTAGACAGTAATGAGCCGGCAACTTATTCGGAAGTGATGGCGGGATCTGATTCCGAGTCATGGCTTGGAGCCATGAGATCCGAGTTAAAGTCCATGGATGAAAACCAAGTTTGGAATTTGGTTGATCTGCCTGACGGTGCAAGACCCGTCGAGTGCAAATGGGTCTTTAAGAAGAAAAATTGATATGGATGGAAATATTTCCGTCTATAAAACACGACTTGTCGCGAAGGGGTTCCGGCAGGTTCAAGGAGTTGACTACGACGAGACATTCTCGCATGTAGCGATCCTTAAATCAATTCAGATCATGTTAGTCATAGCAGCCTATTTCGACTATGAGATATGGCAGATGGATGTCAAGACGGCTTTCCTTAATGGAAATTTAACTGAGGACGTGTATATGATACAACCCGAAGGTTTTGTCGACCGGCTAATGCTGACAAGGTATGCAAACTTCAGAAATCCATTTATGGGTTGAAGCAAGCATCTCGGAGTTGGAACATTCGCTTTGATGAGGTAGTCAAATCGTTTGGCTTCATCAAGAGCTATCATGATTCTTGTTTATACAAGAAGTTTAGTGGGAGCAAAGTAAATTTTCTAATCTTATATGTGGATGACATATTGCTGATTGCAAATGATGTCATGATGTTGCAAGAAACCAAAGAGTCATTGGAAAGGAGTTTCTCAATGAAGGATTTGGGTGAGGCGACTTACATATTAGGAATCAGGATCTATAGAGATAGATCCAGGCGGCTCATTGGATTGAGTCAGAGTACATATCTGGACAAGGTTTTGAAGAAATTCAAAATGGAAGAGTCCAAGAAGGGATTCTTACCGATGTCCCATGGCATAAAACTTAGCAAGACTCAGTGTCCTTCGACGACTGATGAGCGAAGTCGGATGAGTGTGATCCCGTATGCTTCGGCAATCGAATCCATCATGTATGCCATGATTTGTACTAGGCCAGATGTTTCCTATGCTCTAAGTGTTACGAGCAGATACCAGGCTGACCCTGGCGAAGCCCACTGGACAGCGGTTAAAAACATCCTTAAGTACTTGAGAAATACTAAGGAAATGTTCCTAGTTTATGGAGGTGGTGAGGAATTCAGTGTAAAGGGTTACACGGATGCAAATTATCTCACTGACTCAGATGATTCTCGTTCCCAATCTGGATACGTGTTCGTAATGAACGGAGGAGCTGTGAGCTGGAAGAGTTCCAAGCAAGATACGGTGTCTGCATCTACAACAGAGGCTGAGTATATTGCTGCCTCAGAGGCGGCAAAGGAAGTTGTTTGGATCAGGAACCTCCTGATAGATCTTGGTGTGGTTCAGGGCGCGTCCAATCCTTTGGACGTATATTGTGACAACAATGGTGCTATCGCACAAGCCAAGGAACCTAGACAACACCAGAAGAACAAACATATACTCATGCGGTACCACCTCATTCGCCAGTTTGTCGAACAAGGTGATATCAAGTTATGCAAAGTACACACAGATGCAAACATTGCAGATCCGTTGACAAAGGCGCTACCACAGCCTAAGCATGAGTCGCACACGAGAGGTATGGGCATTAGATGCCTAGGCATATGATGCCACGATGATTGACTCTAGTGCAAGTGGGAGACTGTTAGGAATATGCCCTAGAGGCAATCATGTATGATGTAATTCCCACTGTATTCATAAAGTTATTAAGTTGTCCTTGTTTTGAACATCTGATATATGTCATTGAATATGTGATTCGATTGTGGAACTATATATTCATGTTGTTCATAATAGATTGTCCTTGGTCATTTAGGTTGTGCTGGACACACACCCTAGACTAATGTGAGTGTTGGCTGATGACATGGTTCCACTTGTCATGGGCATGGTGACGCCATTCCAACGTTCACGGACTTGGCTAAAGAGTTTAGCAAAGTCGGACTGACCCACATTGAAATGCAACGAGTAAGTCGTCATTTGCATGTCTCAATCAATGTAATCCTTAGACCTGAGGTTGTCGCACTATCCGAGTTGTGGATCACCGACTTAGGTTCTGTCAAACGTTGTTCTGTGACAAGGCAACTATAAAGGCAGAGTTCGGGTCGAATGAGAAGCAAGCTGCGTTATATGGATAATCAAGATGGGATTTTGCCACTCCGAATGGAGAGATATTCTCTGGGTCCTCTCGAGTGATATGATTCAGGAAGCATGGCCATGTGCGACTCAGTTAAGTGTTAACTGTGTCTATTGACTAAGAGTTAGTCAGATGAATCACATATCACGGATCGAGAAGAGAGTTGAACTATTTAAGGGATGACGATAAATCGTCTATAGTTCGACAAGGTATATCGTGAGGAAAAAGGGACTAAGATGAATATCACATTGAAAGGTATGTCGTCATGACTCAATGGGACCTGGGAGTCGGCACGTTCTGCTAGGAGCCGCTACCGATTGATCGATTGGGAGTCGGACTCCAATCGTGTCCAAGTCGCCATGAGACTGCAGGGTCACACACTTAAGAGCGGGAGCAAGTATTGGTCGGGTTGGACCCGAACTGAAAATGGACTGGTTTTGTGAGTCGGACTCACAGAGGGAATGGGCCACAAGTGTTGTGAAGCCCATTACTATACGCTATATAAAGAGGGCTCAGGTTTCCCAGCGGGCACGTTAGTCCACTCTCCCATGCGTTGGAAACCCTAGCCCCACTCAGTCCAGCCGCCGCACCGGACCTAGCAGTCCGCCGTCGGAGCTCCTCCTCGTACGTGTGGATTCCGGCAGAGGTGTTGTACGTTCAGCACTTCGACGTCCGAGGGATTGGATCGGCCGGACCGGATCGTGGGACTGCACTGCCCCGACGCGCTGCATCGATAATCCGCACCTGCGCGTCTAGTGGTAATACTCGTGGCCTTTTACCTCGGCTAGATCTTGGAAGCATCGCGTAGGAAAAGTTTCTGTTTATCTCTACGCGTTCCAACAGTCCGCTGGGAGACGAGGGAGAATGGACAGCCCCGCCGCCTCGGTGTCGTAGACGAGTGTGACATAGTCATCATCATCCTCTTTGGATTTAATCCTCCCGGCAGCCACGATCTTGTTGCCCACGGCCCTGAAATTCCAGCCATGATCCCCGGTCGCTTGGCGGTGAACCGGAGCCCCCCAGGGTCAAGTCGTTGTCGTCGGAACCATCTTCCAGGTCCAGCTTGTGGATGCTGAAGCCCTTCCGCCAGTCATCGAGCACCACGTACAGATGCTTGCGCTTGTCCTTGGCCTCCGGGCGATTGGTGTAGCTCCGGCAGATGATCTGATCTGTGCGGTGGCCCAGCTGACGAGGCACGGTACGGTAGTTGTGGCGACGAAGATGGGAGAGTAGAAGGCGAGGACGGGCGAGCAACATCGTCGCAGGCGCCGCCCGTGACAGATCAGGGTATAGGATCCTTAGCCGTCGACCACAGCAAACCCTCGGCCACGACGGTACGAATGCTGCAATGCTCCGTTACTTCTGGGCCCTGGACGTGTATTATGGGCCGAACTAACCTAACTACGTGGAGCGTAAAATGACTCATTTGTATCAATATAACTAAGTTCTCAAAAAAAAAATCAATAACACTCTGACATGTTCTTGTATCTAAACGCACGGTTCTCGAGACAAAAAATCAATGTATCTATTAAGCTATACTAGCAAACTGCCCGTGCTTTGCAACGGCTCATCCAAACATGGAAAATAATATTATATAATTTTTACAATCAACATCTTAAGTTCAAGGTATTATTTAGCAGATACCTATCGGATAATTACCGGATATTAACCGTGAAATATGGTATATCCTCGGATATGGACGAATATTAGTAAAATCACATCATTTTCCGTATCTGTGGCCATATCCGTCAACTATCCAACCGTATTCGTATTTTTCTTCCGTGAGCCTCCAGTCGGTCGGAAATAATCCGTACTGTTTTCACCCCTAGTGGTGTGCGGCTCGGGGAGGTGTGGATCGGAGAGGAGAGAAGTGGCGGGGAATAGCCCGCGGCGAGAGAAGCAAGAACGCTGACATCACGTCCCCAAAATACTTCAAAGCATCAAAGAAGAAAAATATCGCTGCCATGTTAATCGATGCCAACAAAACTGCAATTAATTGGTGTGATTGAGATGAATCAGTTTTACTTCTAGCTATTTTTTTTATGAAAGTAGTACAAAGGTAATGCTCTGGAAAAAGAAAATATTTGGACGTGTACTAGCAAGATATCAGGTAACTTGTTTAGCGCAATATTCTCGGTTACTATGGCTGGCCACAATGGGAGTAACTAAGGTAGTAACATCACATATTTCAATGCAATTTTGCTTATGTGGCACATATTTAATGAAGAGAGGAGTATGTTAGGGCATCTCCAACAATGTACATGTCATCATAAGATAGCATGCCAACTCAGCTAAAATCCTACATGGCATAGTAATAATGAGGTGAGAGAATATAGGTTGTATGATATGCAACCAACAAGGTAGCACGTATGCCAAGATACTTTTTTCTTTGGTCCCACTAAATGGACTATATGATTGGATAGATTGTACTACTTTACCAACAACTCTACCAACAACCATTGAAATAGTTGTATGATAACTTGTTGGTTGATGAGTTGGACAACTATAAAACGGTCTTATCTTACAACCCATTAAAGATGCCCTTACTAGTAACATCACACATACCAAGGAAAATTGTGTCTATAGCCCTAATAAATGAAGTCATGCATGACACCACAAATATGTTACTACCCACTGTGGAGGTAGTAACTTAGACTAGTAACATCATCATGTTACCACTCTTAGTTAATCCCCATTGTTACCAGTGATGGGGGGATAGTAACCCGGTAGGCTCACTTCAAGATATAACCCGGCCCGGGGTGTGCTAAGCGCTATCCGGCTGGGGGTAAAGAGATTGCCGGAAGGCCCAAAGGCTTGTGAGATTCGTAACCCGGATTGTGGGCTGCGATAAGGAGAATTAGGGTTTTGTATGTGGAGTTCGAATAGGACTCGAGGTGTGCCTTGGAGGGCAAGTTAGGGGTGTACGGGTGCTTTATAAACCGGCCCCTAGGTTTAGTTTGCCAGAGATTCAAGTCATAGTTGTAACACCCGTTATCGAGTATCCAGCATAATTCATATTGAGATCCGGCGAGTTGTTTTCCGGTTCTTAGATTGCTTTCCGCCATGTCTTCTTTCGAGCTAAACCCTCTCCCGAATACCTGTGTCGACTTGCCCCAAGATCAGTTACCCCCGGTAACATCTGCCGTGATTATCCCACGACAGTTGGCGCCCACCGTGGGGCCTGCGTCCAAAGGTGTTTACATCACGGGAGAAGCTCGGAAGGGCATGAAGAACCTCATCGTCGGAGAAATCTACGTCAACAGCAAAGGAGAGAAGATGGTAGACGATTCTGGCTGGGGGCCAGAGTCGGAGCACCTCGAATCCGGATCCGCGGTGTCAATTGGCCAAATCAGTATCTTCATCGGTATGGTACGTACGCTCAATTTAAAAGGACAATATCATGTGCATGTTACAGGGACTTCCAACAGGGACAAAAAGGTGTTAAAACAGACAGAGAATCCAGCTTCCTCGGCCACTCCGGGGTACTTGAGATGGGCAGAGCAAGAGGTAACATGGAGCAGAAGGGATCACCCGGACAGAGTTGACCACCCGGGAGTCTTAGCTTTGGTAGTGGCACCACAGGTCAACGGCTACGAACTGAAAAAAGTCTTGATGGATGGAGGAAGCAGTATCAATATCCTGTACTGGGAAACTTTTCTGCGTATGGGCTTAAAGGAATCGCAGCTGCAAAAGAGTACAACAGTTTTTCACGGGATAGTGCCGGGTCACTCGGCATGCCCTGAAGGAAAGGTGGCACTGGAAGTAGCTTTTGGAGAGTCAAAGGACAACTACCGAGTCGAGTGGCTTACCTTCGAGGTAGTAAAGTTGCGCAGCCCTTATCATGCATTGTTTGGAAGGCCGGCTTATGCCAAGTTCATGGCGAGACCGTGTTATGTGTACCTACAGCTGAAAATCCCGGGTCCCAAGAAGACCATTACAATACACGGAAATCGAGATATAGCAGCTGAATGTGATGAGGGAGACGCGGCAATGGCCGAGCAAGCCTGCAGGAAGGAAGAGCTCAAACATTACCGTTCTCAGGTAGACCTAGAAGAGAGGACAACGTCAAAAAAGCCAACTCCTGAGGGGGACAAAGCAAAAGTTAGGGCAGAACAAAACCCTAAGATGGTAGGCTTCATCAGGAGCGATACTTTCAAAACTCCTAGCAGGGAAGAAGAAGACGTACCGCCATCCGCAGCTGATCACGCTTCAAGGGCGGTATACCCGGATTGGCTAGCAAATCCGGTACTCATTATGAAAGGGCATAGCAAGTGGAGAATGTGCATTGGCCGTACCAACGCGAGGCCGACTCTCGAGAATAACTAAAGCAGTGTAACGGGCGGCAGGTTTCATACGCACTCTTTTCCTATCCAGGGTACCTAAGGGGACTGGAAGGTTTTTAATGAGGCGGCCTGCTGATTCAAAAAAGAAATTTTTATCAATAAAAGAAGATGGTCTCGAGTCTTATCATGGTCTTTTCTTCAGTTACAAGTAAGTAATGCTTGTTATTATCAATACGTCAATATCATCAAGATACGTCACGTGCATATAGGTCTTCGGGAAATTGGTGTGCTTAAATAAGTAATCACAAACCCGGAGACCCGGCCTCGATGCCTATGAGTTATGAGGGCTGATTACTCGAAAAAACGGGTACGGCTGCAATCTTATAACCGGACAAAGGAGCCAAATTTCTTGATTATTCTTACTTAAGCTCGATGTGACTCGCGCTAAAGTGGCATGATCTGTTCACTTACGATTACAATCAAACTATGCAGCCCAATGGGACTTGCTTGACCCTGTTTTTCGTATAGATGTAACAGCATGGTATCCACGCGAAAGCCGGCTTACAGTACAAGATAATCAAAAGGGTCATCAAAACCACAAGTCCATGCAGAGTATAAGGCTCAAATAGCCGGAAACTCAACAAGTATTAAGCATGACTTCAGTATTTATGTGAACAGCTATTGGTTTTCAGCTTGGTAAGGAGCAGTTTGTCATCTGAGAAAGGCCACGTCCCCTTAGCTCGCACTTTGGGTCATGGGGACTGGGGACTTCGAGACAGAAACAAACTACTCAACTACTAAAGCTCATAAACCTTAGTCTCCGAGTCTTGGGGACTTAAAGAAAAGTCCGTCTATCAAAACCTATGATACTCGGTTAGCCGAGTCTCAAAAGGGAATCAAAAGCAAGAGTTCAAAGTATCGAGAATAAGCATATATTCAACACAAGGATCGAGATTATCAAAAGCCGGGAGAGGCAAAGAGTTATCACAAGTTAACAAGCGCAAAGTCATAACATCAGTATCAAAGTTGCACAGGCGCATTGCTAAACATCATATCAGTCTCGAGAAACGCAAAACACTAGGTATCATCCTACTCGGCATCCCGGGAGTGGTTCTCCGAGTCTTCGTCTTGAACTTGCTCCTTGGCTTTGCCAGCAGTTTTACTTGGACTCTTCACGTCAGGACGGACAGGTGGAGGAACGGCTGGGGTTGAGGTAGACGGCTTTACGCCTAGTTCGGTCTCTCTCTTCGCAGCCTCTTCTTTCCGCCTGGCTAGGTCAGTCGACCACTTTTCCAGCATATCAAAAGGAGGGGGTGCCTCCACCAGAATAACCTTGCCCTCAGAATCATATGAGCTCATAATTGTGTTTAGATCCATTTTATCCGCCAAAGTTGTGGCCGAGTGACGTACCGAAGATTGTATAGCTTTGAAGTCCTGAGGTTTAAACTTAGACCCGTCAGCCTTGAATTCCGGGAACCCGGATACTACCTTGGCCGGGTCAAGCTTAGGAAAATAAGCCTTCGCCAGCGTCAAAGCCCGGGTCATCCCGATCCGGCAAGACGAACGCTTCAGTATTTCAATCCATCCAGGCACTGTGGACAAGGCCTGCATGAGATTTTCTTCGCCCGGGTATACCTCCGAAGGCCACTTTATAGCATCCAGCAAAAGTTTCGTGCCGGCAAAAAATGTCCGGAGCACAGTCTTCAGAGTTTTAGCCTGAGTAACGGTGTTCTCCTCCGGAGCAGCAAGGTTAGCACCTGCAATCGAAACACATAAAAGCGTATCAATGATATTGGTTATTACAGCGGCAAGATAGAAATACGCAAGTTATTCGCAAACAGCAAACTTACTTAGCAAGATACGGTAAGTGTCCGTAATTTGAGTTGACAGGGTATTCAGCGAGGATTGGGCAGCATTGTATTTGTTCTTGTATTTGGAGACATCTTTTTTCAAAGTCTTTATCTCCGCTTCAAGGGTTTCCCTGCGCTTTGTTTCCGCAAGCAGGAGCTGCTCAGTTTTAAGTAATGTTTCATCCGACTGAGTTATCTCCGCCTGCAAAGAATGAGTGCAACGGTAAGCCGGACATCGCGAGAATATTGCCTTTTGAGAAAATAGTTATAGAAGGTTATTATGCGAAGTACCGAGAATAATTACAGAAAATTATGCTCGGAACTTGGGGACTGGATGTATAGTAAGAAGTATCAAGTAAGATTACCTGATGTGCTGCAGCCATACGCTCTAGGATATTTCCTTCCGAAGCTTTCATGGCGAGAAGAGCGCTCATCAGCTGGTTAAAATCAGCGTTATCCGAGTTAGATGACTCGGGTACCTGGAAAGTGGGAAAAGGAGCTTTTCTTGTAACAGGAGGTGGCACCCGGGTCATCCGAATGTCGGAGTCTGGTCCCCCTCCCGCGCTCGAAGCTGCTCCCTTCTCCTTCTCGCTTGCGTGCGAAGCAATTGGATACCCGGTATCATGCCTAGCTGGCTCCGGTGGCGACGCTTGCTCGTCGCCAGTTGTGGTGAAGGCATCATCAGCCGGCTCGTTCTCGACCCGGACCTTAGCCTCAGTGTCCTCCTGGTCGCTAGTAACAACCGTGGCTCTGAAGAAGGTGCGAAGGCACAATTAGTCTTTGGTTATGAAAGAGGTGGTAAAAGCTCGGTATAATGTCAGGAGAAGGCATTTACCCGGTGTTCACCGGGAAGTCCGAAGGAAAGCCGCTGCTAGACCCGGAAGATACTGAAAAATGCCAAGCAAGGTTTGAGATCATGTTGCAAAGGAATGTCCGGAAAGAGTTTCTATTTACGATATAAATACCAGAGTGTCGAGCCGGGGGCGATGAAGTGCCCGGGTTAAGGGCCTCGTTGCCTGGATGGTTCCGGGTTACTCGGCGCCTAGTCGCGGGTGGCTCCTTCATTTATGATCAAAAAGGGTGAAGGTGGGGTTAGCCCCGAAATGACGTTATGAGAACAAAAATTAAAGTGCAAGGGAGCGGAATAAAAACCTGGAGGGCGATTCTCTGGGATTTCCTTTTGGATCCGGCTTTGGTGGCCGGCTCCGGCTCGTCCTCCTCGCTGGCGGACTCTTCCCAGCCATCTGATTCTTCTTCCTCGTCCTGGTCCTCTCGTTCTGAAAGGTATTGAAGATATAGCATAAGGAAAAAGAGGAGACAGGATATAATGTACGCAAGGGGGTTAAATACGCACCTTCATCCGAATTAACGGCGTCATCTTCCTCCTCCGCGTCTCCAGAATTGGGAGGAGTGTCGATTGTCCAAAAGCCATTATCAGCCTGAGGTGAAAATGCCAGGGTAATGGTTAATATCGAGTCATGAAAAGCGGATAAAGATAAGCTTGTTAAAATCCAAAATCAAGAGGCAGAAAGCTTACAGCGGGGGCGGGGTTCTCGAGTGTAAAAGGTTCTAACCCGGCTATGCTCCGGATTACCTCGAGCTTCTCCGTTAAAAAACCCTTGATCGTTTTGTTCATGTCATTAGGGGCAAGGGTGCTGGCAGAGTATCGGATCGGGTCCGTGGTTTGACCCGAATATTCACACATCAGCTTCTCACGAATGGAGTTTGGCTGGATGCGGAAGTTAACCCAGGTCTTCACCAAGTTTAGCCCGATGAGGCCTCGGGCTGATAAGATGGGGATCTTAGCCAACGAAGGCAAGATCGCCTCCCTGTCCGAGTCAGAGGCGAAGGCATTGAAAGATTCGGAAATGTCAAGCTGACCCTCCGAGTAACCCGGCAGCTTCTTCTCACCGGGTGGGGAGGTGTCCTGGCAGTAGAAGTATGAGAGCTGCCAGTGCTTTACATGAGAATTGAGAGTGAGGGGAGGCATCAAGGAATTCTTGCGGCGCTGGATAGAAACCCCGCCGCAGGTAAGAAGTGCGCCGTCACCGCTTTCGCGGCACGGCTTGCACTGAAAGAGTTCAACAAAGAGAGCCAGACTTGGCGGAGTGCACAAGTAAGACTCGGAAAGAACGATAAAGTGGGTGATGTTCAGAACGGAGTTTGGGCCTATATCGAAAATACGGAGATTGTAGTGATCTAGGACGTCACGAAAGAAAGGGTGACCCGGGGGCCTGAAGCCTCGGGTCACGTGTTCGACAAAACATATTACCTCATCCGTTGCTGGAGAGGGCCGGGTTTCGTTGCCGGGTACTCTCCAGTGGATAGATTCCTGGGGAGGAAGGATTCCAAGCTCCACTAACTCCTCCAGTTTGGCCTTGGTGACGGAGGATCTCCCCCAATTGGCTGAAATGGAGTTAGTGGGCTTAGTTTTAGCCGGCTGTTTCCCCTGCCTCTTGGGTGCCATGGGGTTGACCTGTTAAAACGTCAAAGGAAAGAAAGTGAGAAGCGAAAGCTCGAAAATTAATGAATAGTCAATTACCGGTAACCTAAAAATAATCCGGGTACTGCCTTGCCGGATCAAGTGCGATCTGTCCGGGTATTGCGTATCGTTACGGAAGCTGTGAAGTTTTTCCGTAAAGTAAGTGTCTGGGGAAGGTAGAAGGGTACCCTTATGTCTACTATCAGCAAGTGAGCCGGAGAAGTGAGATTTTCTGGATGGTAAGAACAGGGGCGGAAATTTTTGATGGCCCGAGCCCAGATGGGAGATCCAATTTCTGTATTTAAGGCCAGTCTAATGATACTTAGTGGTAGGGGAGTAAGATAAGCTGCGCATCCTATCTATGGGAGCGGCTATGGTAAAAACTAGCAAGTCAATTCGGCAGGGCCCGAGAAACTGCAGGCGACTCGATTCAGATCTGATCTAAGGAAAAGCTAAGAGATTGCAAGGTTGGGCTGGAGGATATCAAGAACTTACCGGAGGAGGTTGAAGTAGGGATTTGCGGAGGCAGATGGCGCAAGATTGATGCCCTTTCGCGATTTCCGGCCGGTGAATCGGGGGCTTGATGGTGGATTTGGGAGCTGGAGTGGGCTGCACGGTGGCGGAGCGCAAGCGACGGCGGATGGGCTCCGGCGATGTGCGTATGGCTTCCGTGGTGGCACTCCGTGAACTCGAGCTTGAGGAGAAGAGGAGTGGGGGAAATGAGCCGTTAGGGTTGAGTTTGCTCCTTGGGGGCCTATTTATAATAGCCCGGGTGGAAAAGCTTAACCTAACGGGCGGAACCCGGGAGGTGCGGAGTGATATGTGGCTATTTTGAAATTTGAAAGACGCGCCTTATGCATCGATCGATATAATCCCGAGAAAAAGGGAAGTGAAATCTCTTTCTTGGTGTCAGCAATAGTTGTCGAGGAAAATGTGAAATCATTGAGTTCCTTATTGAGACTCAAGTTTGGAAGGTTGAAGGAGAGCCTTTGAGAGAGAGCCGGGTTGTAACCTGACTCCCTTGGTGTTAATCCCAGCCATTCGTCAACATCTTGTATCTTGATCTTCATGTGTTTTTGTATCCAATGTTTCTGCAGGGAATAGCCAGCACTTCGAAGAGTAACTCTTGGAAGCCCAGGCTATTCTGGGGACTACTGATGGGGGGATAGTAACCCGGTAGGCTCACTTCAAGATATAACCCGGCCCGGGGTGTGCTAAGCGCTATCCGGCTGGGGGTAAAGAGATTGCCGGAAGGCCCAAAGGCTTGTGAGATTCGTAACCCGGATTGTGGGCTGCGATAAGGAGAATTAGGGTTTTGTATGTGGAGTTCGAATAGGACTCGAGGTGTGCCTTGGAGGGCAAGTTAGGGGTGTACGGGTGCTTTATAAACCGGCCCCTAGGTTTAGTTTGCCAGAGATTCAAGTCATAGTTGTAACACCCGTTATCGAGTATCCAGCATAATTCATATTGAGATCCGGCGAGTTGTTTTCCGGTTCTTAGATTGCTTTCCGCCATGTCTTCTTTCGAGCTAAACCCTCTCCCGAATACCTGTGTCGACTTGCCCCAAGATCAGTTACCCCCGGTAACATCTGCCGTGATTATCCCACGACAACCAGCCTACGGGCACAATTCGCAAAGGATTCTACTTTCAACCAGGAGGAGCCATATGCTTGGATCACATCCAGAATGCCCTCACCTTGTGATTGTCATCAAATCTAGAAAAGAGGTAGGAGCGACGGGGTCGGCTTGTAGTGATTCTGAGCTCGCCGCTCTTGTCATATCTGAGACGGAAAATGTCCAAATTGATCGCAGACTTGTTACCGAGGCGCCTCTTCTTGAAGCTCTCGATTGCCTCGATCTCCACAAGGCAGTAGGTGTTATCACCCATGTACACAAGACAAGCACCGACATGCGAAGGATTGCCAGGATCGAACAGTCTTTCCGCACATAGCTTCCAGTCCGGCTGCTGCGCTGTAATCCCATCCAGAGACGTGATGTCGCAAGAACACACGTAGCCATTCATCCGGTGGGTCATGTCGGCGTTCCTAGCGGGACGATGTGTTTTGTGCAGCCCGACCCAGGCATCAAGCTCACCGTCATAGTGGCCCTCGTCCATAAAAGGCAGGTCCAACTCGCCGTGGCGCCGCCACTCACCGCTCCCCGCATAGGAGAAGATCTCGGAGGTGCGTGTGAAGCCCTCTTCGCTCGGTTGACCCCACATCGTGTGGACCGAGCCGCCGTCCTCATCCATTTTACGGACCCACCTGCCCACTGGAGACGATCGAACAGGGTGCCCCGGCCTTCTCCCGCCTCCGGGTGCACCACGCTGGACTCGATGTTGCCGACACTGAAGGGGAGCATTGCCGGGATTGTGCCCCAAGTCCACTTCTCTCTGTATCGAGATTTGCGAGTGAGGGTTTTGGTGTATGGAGAGATCAATTTGTAGACCGATATGCGTCTTGTTTTTGCTGCGTTCTGGTACTCTGTTCTTTTGGGCCTCACGGAAGCCGCTGAGCATGGAACATGGGCCGAAAACTTACCTAGTAACCGGGCCGATAGATACAAAGTTTAATCTAAAGAGAAAAGAGACAGTGACACTGTCACATTGAGCAGTGATCAACCTCACCACCTTGTACTCCCTAATCTGGGCGTCAAATCCCAATCCAGCAGTGGAAACATGTCCTAGATCACGGCAATGTGGCAAACATGTAATTGCCCGTGTAGCTGCATTGCGAACATAGTAAGCTGGCGCGGCAACATCATACAGAAGGGTAAGTGTACACTCCACAACATGGGGAGGGGGTCACTAGTTCCATAGAGTTGAGACAGGCACGGTCAAAGGTGAAGAGTAAATCAGCTCTGGAGCCTGACGGCGGGCATGAGTACATTCCGGTGGAGTCCATTCTTGCCATGGGTGAGACCACCAATAGCTTTGGTGGTGGCGGCACCACCATAGAGCGCGCCATGTGGAGGCTGCAGAAATCCTTGAGCGTAGCCCAGGGGTGGCAGACAGCCCGGAAGCGGCAGATGGATTTGATAGGGAGCTGAAGTAGCACCTCCAATATCATGTCGACAGGTAGCAATGGCGTGCAAATAGATGCAATGGTCGCCTTATTCCTCTTGTTGCTTAGGAACATCTCTACTGTCATCTTTGCAACCTCGCATGCCTTCTACCTCTTGCTGCTACCCATCATGGCAACCCAATGCATGTTCTTCTCCGCGGTGTTAAGTCATGTCTGTTGTTGTTGATAGAAGGTGGTGTGACAACGGCTAGAGGCGGGGCGGTATGGGACGTCATCGGCCTCCATTTTCTCCTCCAGTGGTATCTGGCTATTCGTTGGCCGGAGAGGTGGTGATGGTAGAAGATTTGGTGTCGAGTATACACACTTCGGTGGAAACATCTCGGGCGAAATTGACACGCGCTTGCGTCGTTACCTTGCTGAAGGTGATGGTTCGAAGCTTGACTTTGGGGATGAAAATCCCGAGCTCGGTCTTGGATCGGACTCGTCATCATCGGCGCACGTGTGGTTTTTCCTTCTTGAAAGCTTCGTCTAGAAGTTGTGTATGTATTTTCCCTCGACGTGTGGGATCCCCGTGCCCCCCATCCCCTCCACCGACGCGGAGTTCATGCAAGCCATCGACGAGGTTCGTCGAGGGCTGACGCCGGACGAGGCCACGCAGCTGCGCTGGAGGGCGCACGGCAACGACGCCTTCTGGTGGCAGCACCTCCAACGCCGCCACGACGAGGACGTCGCCGACGAGGGCAACAACGGCCCTATCGAGGGCCGCGCCAACGGCATCAGCCGCAAGCGGCGGTGGAGAGGCCAGCACCGCACGCTCGAGTGGGTGCTCGACTACATCGACGCCGGCAACGAGCCCCGGTTGCAGATGCCGCCCAGCCCGCACCCCTCGTGGGCACCGCGGCGGATGGGCTGGTCCTCGTCGGCCACCTCCTCTTCCTCCGGCGCGGCCTCTCTTTTCCTCACCCCTCCCCTCCTCAACTTCGGGTGCCCAGCCCCCAGGCGCAGCAGCGGCGTCCCGCGCCAGCGGACCCGCCACAGATTTCGAGCGCGTCGTGCGCCCGAAGACAGAGGCGGCGGAGGGCGACGAGGACGAGTGGCCTGACATGAAGGCCGCCGAGGAGCTCTCGCTAAACACCCTCCAGCCGGTCCCCGATGACGTCGCCGCCGACTGGAGCCTGCGCGACAGCACCCAGGAGAAGCTGGAGCTCCACCGCCGGCTCCTCGCCGAGGCGGAGCAGTTGAAGGCGCAGCGCGAGCAGGAAGCCGCTGCCAATGCGGCCCGCCGCCGCGTCCCTCCCCCTCCGCAGCCGAAGGAGGTCCCCTACGTCGTCCTCGACCCCGACAACGAGGACGAAGCGGAGTTCCCGCGCGCCCTGGCGGTGAGCAGGTGGGGTAACGCAGGCGCAGACCCGAGCAACCCGCATTGCGGCGACCCCGGCGCAGGCACGAGCAGGTGGGACGCCGACGGCTCGGACGACGATGACGACGGCGGCGACGACTACGACTGCAGCAAGGCGACCGCGGTGAGTCTTGGCCTACAGTAGAGTAGCTTTCGGGATTTTATGTTTTTAGTTAAATTTCTGTCAAAATGTCGTCGAATCTATAAATTTATATCGAATCTATGAATTTGAATTAATTTGGGCCGAGCCTCAGGCTAGGCGACTGGGAACTGTGCCCTCCAGATTTCTGATTAACGCCGTTTGGCCCTAGGGGCGACACGGAGGGCCAAACACGGCTGGAGTGACTTCTTTCTCCAATATCGGAGAGTATTGGAATTGTGAAACCTTTTCGGGTAGGTGGACTTCTTTAATAATCTATAATAATCCCCGTCTCGTTCGTCCATATAAAGAGGCGGCGTCCCTCCGGCGGCGAGAAAAATTGAGTCGTTCCGTCGCCGAGCCGCCATAATCCCAGCTTCGCCAATCCTCCAAGTTTAGGAACTGTTGATCGTAGGAATCCTCCTCCTTCCCCTCCAGCGGATTCCCCATCTGGTTCATATAAGGAGGCGGCTCCCTCCGGCGAACAAAAAACCGAGTCTTTCCGTGGCCGAGCCACCGTAAGCCCAGCTTCCCCAATAAGCGTCCTCCTTCTTCCCCTCCAGCGGACTCGCTTGGTAAGAAAGCCGTACCTTGCTCCGATCTGCTCATTTTTGCTGCGTCAGACAGATGTGGTTTTGCGGTCGTCGTTTTAATCAGCCAGATTTGTCTTGGTCTTGCTCGTCGATCTGCCCCCTCCAGTCCTCCTATTTATACATGGCTTGCGGGGGCATTTTCAAATTTATTTTGATGTATATCACTCTGAATTTTTTTGCTCATTACAAATTTGAGATAGTAGTATCACAAGCAGTCAAGGGCAGTCATTTTATTATTTCAATGCAAGAAAAAATCATATTTGATCTTGCCTCTTACAGTAGTTTCAAAACAATACAACTATAACATTGAGAATAATACAATTATATACTGTCCAAGATGCGGCCGAATCCTGCACTGTGTTTTGGTGCACATTGCCCACAGCTCATAGTACTGATAGCAGCCAGTAAGTTCATCATTTGAAAAGAATAATTGGGGTTAAGTCCAGCCTAAAGCTTCCATTCCAAACTATACAAATATCTGAAGGTTCACTGTACTAACACAAAAATTACTTTCGTAGGTTGATTTCACCTCAGACCATCTTGCAGTATCATCGATGGATGCAGCGGGCGTTGGGGGTGGGATGATGGGTAGCAGCAAGAGGAAGAGTGTCATGCCACCCTGTGGCGAAGCTGTGAAGATGACGGCGGAGTTGTTCCCAAACAACAAGAGGAAGAGACTCATTGTATCTGTTTGCACAGTGTTGCTTCCCCACGACATGATGTTGGAGGTTCTACTCAGGCTCCCTGTCAAATCCATTCTCCGTTTCAGGGCCGTTTGCCGCTCTTGGGCTGCACTCTTCTCCTCCAAGGATTTCCGCAGCCTCCACATGGCGATATCTAAGATGCTGCCGCCAGCACCAAAGCTACTGGTTCTATCGCCCACATCAAGTTTGGACTCCAGTGCAGTGTACTCATACTCGCCGTCAGCCCATCGAGATGATTTGCTCTTCATCTTTGACTCTGCCCGCCACACCTCCGTCGAAGTGGTGACGCCCTCATCATGTTGTGGACTCACCCTTCTGTTTGATGCTGCTGCGCCAGCGTACTTTGTTTGTAATGCCGCCACACGGGCAATTACACGTCTGCCAGATCTCCGTGATCCTGGCCATGATTACACTGCTGGACTGGGATTTGATGACCAGACAAGGGAGTACAAGGTGGTGAGGTTGATCAATACGTTTAACCATGAAAAGGGGGTGATGATGTGTGATGTGTACACACCGGGAGCTGATTGCTGGAGGCCAGCGGCTAGAGAACTACCCTTCGGGTTGTTCCAGCTTGCAATTTCTGCAGTTGAGCATGCATTGCTGAACAAAATACCACCTGTGTTTGCCAATGGATTCCTGCACTGGCTCGTCCTTCCTTTTTTTATCGTCAAAAGGCCAAGAGCTGCTATCATATTGTTTTCTGTAGCAGATGAGACCTTCGGATCCGTCCGGCCACCGCCATTCTGGGGGCCAACAGTAAATAATCGCCCATGGTCCCAGTCACAAGGGGAGCACCTGGTTGTAATGAATGAACAGTTGTGTATTGTCCGGAACCTTCGCAACGGAACTCCTCAAGGAAGTGCCCTGGAGATTTGGGGACTGCTGGATTATGGCTCTGGTAATTGGTCGCTGAATCATCGAATCGATTTGTTTGGGCACATCCGAAGGGAATTAAGTGACCCACAGGTTGTGAGGGTTATTGGTTCGATTGGAAATTGCACGTCCCGGAAGAAGATTTTGATAGTTACTAGCAAGCACTGGATTCATACAAAGTTTGAGAAAAAGATTTACACCTATGACCCTACGCGTCAAGTTCTAAAGCGCATTCGTTCGGTCACCGAGACAAACATTCCTGCTCCACACTTCATCCCTGGTTCAAGATTCAGCTTATTCGAGGAGAGCCTTACTCCAGTGCATAAAACCGATGAAGACCTTGCTCTGCCATCTACCCTGGCAAAGGCAACACTATAAGGAAGCTACTACGCCAAACTTAAATCAGCCATACTGCCACTTTTTCAGTGTAATTGAGAAACCTGAGCATACATAAAAGTATTTTTCGACTTTGAGTTCTAAAGGAAAAATTGGTAAAAGTAAAGATATGTCTTTCGCAGGTGATGGGCGGGAACTTGCTAGCAGTGGCGAAGGGAAAGGTGTGGTGGCTGACGAATCTTCCTCGATGATGCTGTCACGAGGGCTGCACTAAAACACTATGGTTGTGATACATTTACGGTAATATACCTCAACTTCTAGTTTTGTTTAAGATAACGATGGGATGACATCAGCAACAGCGGCCGTGGAACTGACATTTTACGCAGGCTGGTATCGTTGGTGGCGACAATTAGATTTAGCGTTATAGTAGAAATTTTATTCAAATTATTTGTGCAATACAAAGATATTTGAATGAAATTATTGGGGGCGGGCCCAGACAAGTGTGAGCCACCCCAAAATAGGCTCTGTTTGATGTGTGCTGGATACTTTTCCAGGACGCCGATTGACGAAGATATGGATTCTGGATCCTGCGGATAAGGACACCCCCTTTCAGGCCCAAGGTGAAGGCCCAAGAAGAGGAGCCCTTGGAGTACTCCAGAAGGCCCACGCGAAGCCCATCCGCATTAAACTTGCGGGTTAAGTTAGAAAACATGTAACCGACCTAGCTAGGGTTGGAGTCCTCTCCGGGTAGAACTCGAGACCTGGCCGCCTATATAAAGCCAGGAGAGCCCCCGAGAGAGGACCAAGCAATACCGCACGACCAAAAGACTTGATCTCGAGACCTACTCTCGATTCGAGCACAACCTTTGTAACCGATCTAATCTTCAATACAGATCGACAAGAGGCAGGATTAAGGGTTTTACCTCTACGAGGGCCCCGAACCTGGGAAAATCTCGCCCCCTGTCTAGCCGACGATTCCACCAGCGCTCATGGGTTCTCCTAATCGAAACCCGATAGGTTCATCGAAGGGATTTGTTGAGTCAGGGATTCGATAATTGGCGCCGTCTGTGGGAACGGCGGGCGCTGGATCACCGGCATCCTCGGCTTCATCGACATCAAACTCTCGTTGGAATCCAATGACTACAGCTCCGAACAATCCTTTACGGATCGGATCTGTCGTGGTCACGCCGCACTCGCCGGAATCGCGCCCGGTATTCGAAGATCTGGAGGAGAGCGTCACCCTGACGTTCGGGAGCCTCAAATTCGTGACGAACAAGGACGGGATACTCCACTTCTCGGATGAATCGGAGACTGAATCTGGAGCTGTCGACTCGCGCTGTCACCTGGAGAAAAGTGGCGAGTCGATCCGCTTCAACACCAACGACTATCACACCCTCTCGACGTAGGAACCATCAAGAATCCAAGGAAACCTTCGACCTACGCCTAGGACGCACGAGTTTCGACTAGCTCAGGTCTGCATGGCAGGATCGGAACAAGGCTCGGAAACAGAACACAGCGCGACTGAGCGCAACATAATCGGCGTTTCGCGGGAATCTTGGAAACGAGCGAAGGAAGCCATGCGAACAAGCAAGCCACCCGCAGCCGGATCCTCCCATGAAGACATGGTGGCCTACCACTATCACCTGGTGAGAGCAGCCACGATTATCAAAGATGCTCGGGTAGATCTGGCCCGCCGAAGAAGAGCGGCGGACGAGTCAAGCCAGAGACGAGCTGGGCTATCCATAACACCCTCGGTCAGAACCCGACCCGCGAGGAAAGGACATGCATCCACGTCTAGGAACGATGAATCCATACCCGAAACGAACAGATCAACCACTCCTTCTCTCATGCGAGTCGACGACGACGGCAACGTGTACCCGCAAACTCCCGCCGCTGCGGTTCTAGCCGCGGCAACCTACATGCAGATGAACCAACCGACGGAAAGCGACCCCCGGGCAGAGCAATACAAGCAAATACGAAAATGACTCGGATTGGCGGCCGCAAGGCTCGCCTCTCACGATCGCAAGAAGGCCGAAGAGCAGCAGGAGAAGGAGCGAAGGGAGAAAGAGAAAGATAAAGAAACGCCCCGCAGGCACAGAAGCTCGTCACCAAGGAGAGATAAATCACCACGCCGCGGTCGAGGAAAATAAGCTAGACGCCGCGGCGACAGTCGAAGCAGCAGTGAAGAAAGCCCGAGAGACAGAAACTCGCGGCACCATAGCGGCCGCTCGAGAAAACGAAGCAAGGAACCGAGGAAGGATGACGACCGCGACCGGCCAGAATACGACGCGCGATCAGATATCGCTCAAAAAAGGGTGGATAAGGCAAGGGCTTCGCGATATCGCGAGCGCTCTTCATCTGGCTCCTCGGACGACGAGACCTGTGGAGCACTCTGTTTCGCTCGCAGCATCCGCGAAGCACCTCTACCCAAAAGGTTCAAGCTCAGCACGGAGGTGACGAAGTACGACGGCTCACTCGAGCCCTCTCAATGGCTAAGCGATTACCTCACGGCAGTAAAATGCCAACGTGGGAACAAGAACACGGCTATGCAATACCTCAATTTGCATCTTACTGGCGCGGCCCGCAGTTGGCTGGAAAGAAGACCAAAATCTTGCTACGCATCGTGGGATGATTTGCACCGCGACTTCTGCAAAAATTTCCAGTCGACTTACAAGAGGCCAGCTACAATCGAAGAACTACGAGCCTGCAAGCAGAAGAGCGGCGAGTCCACACGCGAATACATCCAGCGGTGGACAACGCTCAGGAATACCGCGGGAACCATCTCAGAAGAAGTAGCGATCGAAGCCTTCGCAAAGGGCGCCAGAAGAACTGCCTTTCGAGAGGAGCTAGGCAGAGCTGCACCCAAGACTATCGGGGAGCTGATGATCATAGCCGAAAAGTGGGCTAACGGGGAAGATGCGGTACGCAACGAAAGAACATCGTCACCCGCACACGATGACGATCGCCACGGTCGAAGGAAAAGAAGAAAATATTACGATCATGAGGACAGAGAGGAATTGGTTGCCGCAGAATTCACCCGAAACCGCGATTCCGGTCGTCGTGGAAATCGCGAGTGGAGACCAAAGGCCGAAGAAAAATCCCCCGAGGAAGACCTAGATGCATACTGCTCGCTACATCTATTCACAGATAAGCGCACGGGCAAAACCAAGGCAACACACTTGCTTAAGGATTGCCGAAAGTTCCATGACATCTCGGACGCACTCGCGAGGAAAAGATCCGCCTCCACTCAAAATTACCCGCCGCTTCCAGGAGGAGGACACCAAGGATTCCAGCCGCCACCACCACCACCTCCACCCGCAAACTCAAACATGGCGCTAGCTGCAGTACCCGCACCACCGAACGCCGGAGCAAACGCGTATCCAAACCCGGCAGGACAACTCGCGATGATCCAGAAGGTATGCCCCTCTCGCAGAGCTCAAAAGACTAAGACAAGGCAATTATGCATGGCAGTGCAGACACCGCCAACGAAGACAGAGTACCTGAAATGGCGGACCAGCCGATCACGTTCTCGATGAAAGATCACCCACCACGAGTCTATCGACCAGGACACGCCGCCCTGGTCATCCAGGCGCAAATTGGCAACTACGATTTAGCCCGCGTATTCATGGATGGGGGCAGCGGCCTCAACATTATCTACGCGGATACACTCCGTCGGATGAACAAGAATTTGGACGGCCTCCCGGAATCAGAAACATCCTTCCACGGGATAGTTCCAGGCAAAGCTGTCCGTCCGCTCGGAACAATCAACCTAGAAGTTGTGCTAGGCACGCAGAGCAACTACAGGAGAGAGTTCCTCGACTTCGAAGTTGTCGATTGGCCGTCACAATACCACGCCATCTTAGGCCGAACGGCGTTCGCCAGATTCATGGCAGTACCTCACTACGCCTACCTGAAGCTCAAATTGCCCGGCGAACATGGCGTAATCACCATTGACGGGGAATTTCAGAAATCCAACAAATGCGACATTGAGTTCAACGAGATCGCAAAATCTTTCGGGATGCACGAAGAACTCCAAGAGCTGGCAAAAACCACGGATCACTCCGTGATGCCCCTCACGAAGAAAAATGCGCCTGAGCTAGAATTTAGCGCCAACAGCGACACCCGAAAGCATCAAGTGCACCCGACAGACTCTGCGAAGACATCGATGGTTTCAACAACCCTCTCGCAAGCATAGGAAAGCGCGCTCGTCAAACTCCTCCGTGAGTACTGGGAAATTTTCGCCTGGCAGCCCTCAGACATGCCAGGAATACCCAGGGAGTTTGCCGAGCACTCACTCGAAGTCTTTCCAGACGCTAAACCCATCAAACAGACCACACGAAAATTTTCAGAACCCAAGCAAAAGGCGCTTGGAGAAGAAGTAAACAGATTGCTAGCTGCGAAATTCATCAGGGAGATCAAGATATCCACTTGGTTAGCAAACCCGGTGTTGGTCCCCAAAAAGAACACGGATATCCTTCGGGTGTGCATCGACTACACGTCGTTAAATAAGCATTGCCCCAAGGATAATTTTCCCCTCCCGCGAATCGACCAGATCGTGGATTCTACAGCAGGCTGCCAACGCCTCTCCTTCTTGGACGCCTATTCGGGATACAATCAGATCCGAATGAAAAAGGAGGATGAAGAAAAGACAGCATTCATCACACCTCACGGTGTCTACTGCTACACAACAATGCCCTTCGGGCTGAAGAACGCAGGCGCAACATATCAGCGCTGCATGCAAAAATGCCTCGCCAAGCTCATCGGCAAGAACGTGCAAGTGTACGTTGACGATATTGTCATCAAGACTCGAGTTGAGGACACACTCCTTGAAGATATTAGAGAAACATTCGACGCTCTCAACGCGTACAGGATCAAGCTCAATCCGACCAAATGTGTCTTTGGCGTTCCGGCAGGAAAACTTCTCGGGTACCTGGTATCCGCCAGAGGCATTGAAGCCAACCCGGAGAAAATACAACCTATCTTAACCATGAAGGAGCCAACCAACCTGCGCGGACTACAATAGCTCGCAGGGCGATTAGCCGCCCTAAGCAGATTCATCGCACGATTGGGGGAGCAAGCATTACCCTTCTACAAGTTGTTGAAGAAGACAGACAAATTCGAGTGGACACCCGAAGCTAAGCAAGCATTCGCAGATTTGAAGCGGTCATTGCAAAGTAGGCGCATCCTCGCAACACCGCGAGAAGGGGAGCCACTTTTCTTGTACCTAGCCGCCACAAACTAGGTCATCAGCACAGCAATCGTGGTCGAACGACCTGAGGAAGGCAAAGCGTACGGAGTTCAACGTCCAATATATTACATCAGCGAAGTTCTCTCACCGAGCAGCGCTACCCTCACTACCAGAAGCTCGCGTACGGAGTTGTTCTTACCGCCCGCAAGCTCAAACATTATTTCCAGGAACACGCCATTACAGTGGTTAATGATGGGTCACTCGGGACGATCATGAACAACCCTATGGCATCCGGAAGAATAGCAAAATGGAACATCGAGTTGGGCGCTTGGGACATCACTTACGCAGGACGAAGCGCAATCAAATCCCAGGTGCTTGTTGAATTCCTAAGCGAATGGACAGAATTGCAAACGCCAGGACCACCCGAGTACACGAGCAATTGGATAATGTATTTTGACGGGTCCAAGAGAAACGAAGGAGCAGGAGCTGGAATAGTTCTTATATCCCCTCAGGGAGACAAGCTACAATACGTCCTACGATTGGATTTTCCACCAGATGATCCGGCATCAAACAATGACGCAGAATACGAAGCCTTGTTGCACGGGATGAAGATGGCAATCGCCTGTGGAGCTACTCGCCTAATGATCTACGGCGACTCCAATCTCATCGTGCAACAAACAATGAAAGAGTGTGACGCAATCGCCGAAAACATGATCGCGTATCGCGACATGTACAATCTACTCGAAGGAAGTTTTAAAGGATGCGAGCTAAAGCACATTGCAAGATCCAGCAACGAAGAAGCAGATCGATTGTGTCGTGGGATAATCACGGCAGATGTTACCTGGGGTAACTGATCTTGGGGCAAGTCGACACAGGTATTCGGGAGAGGGTTTAGCCCAAAGGAAGACATGGCGAAAGCGATCTAAGAACCGGAGAATAACTCGCCGGATCTCGATATCAATAATGCTGGATACTCGATAACAGGTGTTACAACTATGACTTGAATCTCCCTGAGGCTAAGCCTAGGGGTTGGTTTATATAGCACTCATACCCCCCTTGGCTTGCCTTTACAAAGCGCTTCCTGAGTCCTACTCGAACTCTATACACAAACCCTAACTTTCCTTACCGCAACCCACAATCCGGGTCACGAACGTTACATGCCCTGGGCCTTCCAGAAGTTTCTTTGTCTTTAGCCGGATTCGGTCCAGCCGCCGTTTGGGCCGGATCACACCCGGGAGTTAGTCTACCGGGTTACTATCCCCTCATCAGTAGTCCCCAGGATAGCGCGGGCTTCACGGATTCATCCTCGGAGCGCTCGCTATTCCCTGAAAAAGATGTGAAATGCCCAAGCCTATGGGAACCGGGTTAAGTTGCTTTAACAGATGACCAGGCACAGCTCCATGTCTGTCATGTGATAGCTCGATCCTTCCTTGAATGCTTAGCTGGCCTTTCCAATTTTAAACCCTAAAATGTCAGGGCCCTACTCGATAAAGATCCCTGATATCTCGGGGCAAGCTGCACTTCCCCCATCAACGGGATATTTTGCCTAATTCCGAATGCATATGCCGCCAGATCCGCACGGATAATTACTGTTCCGTAATTTCCGGCTTTCGGGCCGTAGGTGAGCTCACCACCTCCCTTATAAATATCAACCGATGGTAACCCTAAGCCATTCATCTCGTTTCATCATCCCTTTCCTCCACGCTCCCTCGCAATTTCTGCCACCGGGCTCGCACGCCCCAAGAAAGATAAGGCCACCACCGGCCGCACTCATCCTCGAGCTATCCAGCACCGCCATTAAGCATCGATGTCACACCCGCGCTCCCTCATCGAGGGCCGTGACGTGACACTCAAGCCGCGCCACGCACCACCCTCACTTCGGACCTCAACTCCTTTGGTAAGCCTTTCTCAACCATTCAATCGAAACTCACAACCTTTTCAATCTGACCAAGATTGGATCTGGGTCAACCCGTAAGCTAATTTTCTGATATCATCAAATTGAACCGCTTCGATAGACCTTAGTTCCTTTAATCACCTGATGCGTAGTCGCAGCTCATCCCCGCGCCTTTATTGGCCATCCAACTTTGCATAAGATCGCTTGCAAGCTTTTCGATCTAGATCCATTCCACCTTGTTCTTTCCGCCTGTCGCATTAACACCCGGAAAATCCTCTTTTTCCAGCTAATCCCTCCACAATAAAGGTATGGGCAACCATCCATGTTCACCCAATTCACCTCAACGCGTAAGTAATTAACAATTTACTCAACCTCATCTGACACCCGGAAAATCTTCCGCATTTAACATCGTAGTGCATTATCCGGGTCTCATTTTAGCCTTCAACGTCTTGACGTCTCCGGACTCGAATGATTTGATGTTCCGAATCTTACTCCATACATTTCCTGTCCCTTGCAGGTCAACTCCATGGCTCCTAAAAGACAAGGAAAACACCCGGCTTCTGCAAAGGCCTCTCAAACCACTTCTGCCAACTGGGGTCGGTCTTCAACGACAAAGGCCAAGCTAGATGGGATGGCCGAGTTAGGAATCCTTCCTTCTCAAAAGGAAATACACTGGAGGGCTCCTGGCGATGAGACCCGTCCCACTCCCATCGAGAACGAGGTAATTTGTTTTACCGAGCATGTGACCCGGGGATTCCGTCCTCCGGGTCACCCTTTTTTCCGGGAAGTCTTGAGCCACTACGGCCTCCGGGTGTTCGACATAGGGCCTAACTCTATGCTGAACATCACCCACTTCATAGTTTTGTCCGAGTCATACTTATGCACTCCACCAAACCTTGCTCTTTTTACCGAATTATTCCAATGCGAACCATGTTATGAGAGCGGTGACGGAACGCTTCTTACCTGCGGCGGGGTATCCATCCAGCGCCGCAAACACTCATTGATGCCACCTCTTAACCTGAACTCCAACGCCAAAAACTGGCAATTATCCTTCTTTTATTGCCACGACACTTCTCCGGGTGGTGAGAGGAAACTACCGGGTTATTCGGAGAGCCTTCTCGAGCCCTCCGAGTCTTTCAGTGCTTTTGCATCTGACCTTGATAGGGAAGCGATTCAGCCCCTTCTGGCCAAACTAGCAGCTCTCTCAGCCCACGGCCTTCTTGGGCTCAATCTAATAAAGACTTGGGTAGACTTCCGGGTTCAGCCCAACTCGATTCGCCCGAAGCTGTTACACGAATATTCGGGTCACGTCACAGATTCCCTCCGCTACTCCACCAAGAACTTCCCTGCCGGTAACACCAACAAGACCATCAAGGGCTTCCTGATGGAGAGACTAGATGTTATAAAGAACACTGCCGGGTTACCCCCGTTTACTCGGGAAAATCCCGCCCCAGCGGTAAGACCTGACTCCTTTTTCTTATTTCAGTACTTTCGTCCGTTATAGTCTCTAACCACCACTTGTGTTTATTTGTTCACAGGCTGACGATCCCTTCTGGAAAGTCGAAAACCCTCCTCCTTCTCAAGACCCCGAAGAGGAAACCGAATCTGTTGATGATGATGAGGGTACTCTCCCATACCCTTTACACCTGCCCTTCATCTGTGTTATTTCTCTTATCTGATACTTACTCGGCTTTCAGGGTCGGGAGATGAAGAGGAGGAAGAAGAAAATGACCCGGAAGCCACCGAGTCTGACCAGGAGCCCCCAGTTGGAAACAAAAGGAAGGCTAGAGGGGTAGTTGAAAAGGTTCCCTTCTCTTCTATGTCTCGTGCGCCTTACTCCTTTGCTGCTATGCATGAACTTAACGAGCGATTATCACATTCACCCTTCTTGAAGGACCCTCTCCCGACTAAACGTAGGGTGACCCGGAATTCTCCGGGGGATGATCCCCTTAACCCGGGTATCTCCACTTCACCCACTCATCGAGCCAGTACCCCTCCAGCTCAACCTTCCCAATCTCCTCAACGTCATCCGTCTCCTAATCATCCACTTGCCGGGCAATTTCGCGTACCGCAGCCAGTGCTCTTACCAACGTCATCCGCCTCCAGCGGCGAGCTTCCCCCGGATTATGCCGTGAACACCGGGTAAACTACCTTTACTTGCATTTTCTCGTACCGGTTACCTTTCTTTTTTCCGTATATTCCATTGATCAATGTCTCCCTTCTTTTCTTCAGCGCCACAGTTACGCTGAGCGACCCGGATATCCCTGAATCAGAAGAGCAGGGAGAAGAAAAGCCGAGTGATGACATGGACGTTGAGGTTGAGGACGAGGCCGAGGACGGAAATGGAGAAGATCCTTTTAAGGACCCAATTCCACCAAAGACTGCATCACCCCAGCCCTCTGAAGAAGTGGACGAAGACATCATTGTGGAGACCAAGTCGGGCTCTCCTATCCCGGACGTTCAAACAATCCGGGTTTCGACCCCCAAACCCGGAACAACTCCTCCACAAGAGGGCCAATCCTCCGGCCCTTCTCAACTTCGCCCTGAAGACATGACCTTTGCTCAAATGCTAGATGCCCTCCATACCTTGAAGGGCGACGAAGAAAACATACTAGATGCCTTAATAACCAAGCACGAGGTAATCCCGACTAATCATCAATTGTTTCCATACATAGTCCCCAAGTTCCGAGTAAATTACTAGGTAACTTGCTTGGAACTTTGTATAATGTTTCTGGCTGATCATTCTTCATGCTTCTTTACAGGACTATGTTTCACAGTTGGAGAAGAAGCTGGCCAAGTCCACCAAGCGTATTGAAAAAGAAACGGCCCTTCGTGAAGCTGCTGAGACTGAGGCTCGCAGGTGCCAAAAGATGACGAAAAAGTACAGGAAGAGAGCTCACAGGGCTAAGGACAAACTTACAACTCTTTCTGCTCAAATTGCTGATGTTCACCGTACTGCGACTGGTAAGATTTTTAAATTTCACCTTTTTATGACTCGGATTGAACAACTGCACTTGCTTGCCTACTATCTTTGCTCCTTTTGCCTTTTTTAGCAGGCCCACGTGATGCTGCCCCCGAAGAAGATGATGCTGCCAAGCTTAAAACCATCAAGAATACTCTTCGCCAACTTTGCGGCGGAGTTAGCTGGATACTTGATGAGTTGCGACTGCCGGATGTCAAGCCAGATAATATGAAGAGATTACTGGAATTCTGCTCCACGATCCCCGAGTGGATTTGGCACTGGAAACGGTCCTCCTGCCGATTTGGGGTAACCCGGGGGCTCGCATTGGCTAAAGCCTACGCCCCCAAGCTACAACTTGCCAAACTTATGAGTGGATTTCCGGAGTTCAACTTGGATGGGTCCAAGTTTTTGCCAAAGGACTTCAAGGCTATTCAGAAAGAAGTCCGCCATCCGGCTAGCGTTATTGCTGACAGCTTAGAGATTGATGAGATTCTCCCTGCTTATGATGCTAATGACAAGGTTGTCAAGGCGAACCGCCCCCAGCCGTTCGATATGCTTGCCCGTTGGAGGGAGGAGGCGCTCAAGATAAGGGACGAAGCTGCCAAGAAGGCCGCTGCCGACTCTGCTCCTGCAGCTTCGCAACCCGGAACTGCTACTAATCCGGGTGGCGCCGCCACCACCAGCGGCAACAAGGGCAAGGCCAAGATGGATCCTGCAGCTTGAAGTAATGAATGTCTCCTGTCATTCCATATGCATTAGTCGGCAAAGCGTCGTCAAAACAGCTTTATTAGTTGTTTTAAGCGGAGCGCCTGTGCTCTTTTGACACTTTAAGGTTTTTGTAACACTTTTGCTTATACTCCCGATGCATTTGCGCCCCTTTGGGCTTTTGATGAATGTGTCTTTGCATTTGCTTGTTCTTGATATCCACTTGCTTTATTCTCGATACCTTATACTTTTTTTTATACTTTCCTTAGCAAGACCCGTCCACCGGGTGTCGTTGGCGTCTAGGGAACGGTTTTACACCTGAATCCCTAAGCTCCTGAGACCCGGATGCGTGGCTCGTTGTAATTTTATCGGATGGATGATGCTGTTTCTTCCTTAGAGCTCATAAGCCCCCAGTCCGGGTTTCCGCGTCTAGGACACATGATTGTTTTCTTTCAAGGAAACGAATCGCCTGTCGCTGAATGCCCAAGACTTCAGGACAGCTTTTTATGAGGTTTGAAGTTATGCTTGATAATCGTTGAGTTTCCGGCTGTCGGCCTTATACTCTGCATAACTTGTGGTTTAGATGACCCTTTCGACTATCTTGTACTATAAGCCGGCTTTCGCGTGGATACCATGTTGTTACATCAATACGAAAACGGGGTCAAGCAAGTCCCGTTTGGGTCTCATGACTGACGGTAATCGTAGGCGAACAAGTCATGCCACTTTGTTGCGAGTCACATCGAGCTTAAGTAAGAATAGCCGAGAAATTTGGACTTCTTTGTCCGGTTATAAGATTGTAGCCGCACTCGTTTTTTCGAGTAGCCGACCCCTATAACTCATTGGCATCAAGGCCGGGTCTCTTTTGAGTTTGCAGCTGTGCTTGTAGGAGCAACCAGCCCTCAAGACCTGAATATGCACACCGTATAAATAACAATTGCCTCTTTTCTTGATAATCCCCTTTTTATTTGATATGAGAAAATTAGGCCAGCAAGCCGCCTCATTAAAAACCCATCCAGTCCCCAAGGGTGCCCCGGATAGGAAAAGAGTGCGTCTGAAACCTGCTGCCTGTTACATCGTTTTCTGCTAAGTATAGTACGGACGTAGCTGAGCCACGTTCCATGGTCTATCTCTTTCTTGCATAGGTGCAGTAGTGTGGGCAGTATCGTTGACTGTAGCCGATTCTTCTCTTGCATCTATCAAGTAATATGACCCATTATGTAGACTCCGACTTACGATGAAAGGTCCTTCCCACGGTGGCGATAGTTTGTGCTTTCCATCGTTTGTCTGAACCAAGCGCAGGACCAAGTCTCCCTCCTGGAAGACCCGGCTTTTCACCCGCCGACTATGATATCTTCGCAAGTCCTGCTGATATATGGCTGATCTTTCCAAGGCTTGCTCCCTTTGTTCTTCTAACATATCCACGGCGTCTTGCCGGGTTTTCTCGTTCTCTACTTCCACATAAGCTGTCACTCTTGGTGAATCATGAATGATGTCGCTTGGTAATACCGCTTCTGCGCCGTAGACCATGAAGAAAGGTGTCATCTGGGTGGATCGGTTGGGTGTAGTGTTAATACCCCAGACCACGGAAGGAAGTTCTTCAACCCATGCCCCAGCGGCCCTGATACAGGGAACCCTCAGTCTTGGCTTCAATCCACGAAGTAGTTCTTGGTTCGCCCTCTCCACTTGCCCGTTGGCTTGCGGATGTGCTACTGATGCTACATCAAGCCTGATTCCATTGCTGCCACAAAATTTTTCCATCTCTCCAAGGGACATGTTGGTTCCATTGTCGGTAATTATGCTGTGGGGGTACCCGAACCGGTATATAATTCTTTTCAGGAATTTGACTGCTGTGGCCGCTTCGCAATTGGTGACCGGCATAACCTCCACCCATTTGGTAAACTTATCAACAGCAACTAAAAGGTGCGTCTTCTTGCAAGGTGACATATGGAAGGGGCCAACCATGTCCATACCCCAAACAGCGAATGGCCAAGTTAATGGAATGGTCCGTAACTCCATAGCCGGCACATGAGTTTGACGAGCGTACCTTTGACATCCGTCGCACCTTGCCACTATCCGTTCCGCGTCTGCTAGAGCTGTGAGCCAGAAGAACCCATGTCGATAGGCCTTGGCCACAAGAGACCTTGTGGACGCATGATGCCCGCAATCACCTTCATGGATCTCCTTAAGAATCTGTCGGCCTTCTTCTGGTGTCACACAGCGCAAAAAGACTCCTGCCGCACTTCTCTTGTACAACTCTCCATTGATAATAGCGTATCCTTTTGCCCGCCTCATGATTTGTCTTGCTAGTACCTCCTGTTCTGGTAGTTCGCCCCGTGATAAGTATGCCAGATATGGCTCCGTCCATTCGGGGACGCCGCGTATCGTAGCCACGAGCTCCACGTCCGGGTCTCGATTTGCTAATTCTTCTTCAGACTCGGATTTAACTGACGGCCGCCATAGCTCGTCCACGAAAACATTAGGTGGAACCGGCTCCCTGCGCGAGCCGAGTCTGGCGAGTGCGTCCGCCGCCTCGTTCTTTCTTCTGTCTATGTGCTCCACTTCATACCCGGAGAAACACCCGGCAACCCTATCAACCTCCCTGCGATACGCTGCCATAGTGGCGTCCTTCCTGTCCCAGGTTCCTGACACCTGCTGCACCACGAGATCCGAGTCTCCAAAGCATCGTATCCTTCTAATGTTCATCTCCTTGGCTACCTTCAAGCCATGCAACAGAGCCTCATACTCGGCCACGTTGTTTGAGCAATCGAAATGAATCTGTAGCACGTAACTTAGTTTATCCCCCTTTGGCGATGTCAGCACCACTCCGGCTCCTGACCCCTCGTACTGCTTTGATCCATCGAAGTGCATGGTCCATGACTCGGAACTTGGAACGGCGGTAACCATTCCAGTGTGCGTCCAGTCGTTAACGAAATCAACCAAGGCCTGGGACTTGATTGCCGATCTGGGCTCGTAACTGATATGATAATCTCCCATCTCTATTGCCCATTTGGCTATTCTGCCCGTTGCATCCGAGTTTCTGATGATATCCGACATTGGTATTGAACTAACCACTGTTATGGGATGTTCTTGGAAATATGGCTTCAACTTCCGGCTGGCCATAAAGACCCCAAACACCAATTTTTGCCAATGCGGGTAACGCTGCTTCGCTTCCGATAACACTTCACTGACATAGTAAACCGGCCTCTGGACCGGGTAACCTTTCCCATCTTCTTTGCGTTCCACGACAACCACTGCGCTGACGGCTCGGGGACCGGCTGCCACGTATAATAACATAGGCTCTTTGGGACCCGGCGCCGCTAGTACTGGCGCTTCAGATAACTGCTTCTTTAGTGCTTCAAACGCCTCATCTGCCTCCTGATCCCATACGAACTTATCTGATTTCCGCAAAAGCCGGTACAAGGGTATTGCCTTTTCTCCAAGCCTGGATATGAACCGGCTCAGGGCTGCCACGCAGCCCGTGAGTTTTTGAACGTGCTTCAAATTTTCCGGTTTCTTCAAATTCTGTATGGCCTTGATTTTATCCGGGTTTGCCTCAATTCCTCTCTCGGAGACTATAAAGCCAAGTAACTTCCCGGCCGGGACTCCGAATACACACTTCGTTGGGTTAAGCTTCATCTGATACCTCCTCAAGTTTTTAAACGTTTCTTTTAAATCATCAATAAATGTTTCTGCCTTCCGGGTCTTAATAACCACATCATCCACATATGCGTGCACGTTACGCCCAATTTGATCCTCGAAGCACTTCTGAATACACCGCTGATAAGTTGCGCCCGCATTTTTCAATCCAAACGTCATGGTTTTGTAGCAGAAGGCCCCAAAAGGGGTTATAAATGAGGTTTTTTCCCAATCCTCCCTTTTGAGTTTAATCTGGTGGTATCCCGAATATGCGTCCAAGAAACATAGCAAGTCGCTTCCGGCTACCGCGTCTATGATTTGGTCTATCCTTGGCAGCGCGAACGGATCCTTTGGGCAATGCTTGTTGAGGCTCGTGAAATCGATGCACATCCTCCATTCATTTGTCTTTTTCATCACTAGAACCGGATTCGCTAACCAGTCCGGGTGAAATACTTCCATGATAAAGCCTGCGGTTAATAGTCGTGCGATTTCCTCACCTATAGCTCTTCTCCTTTCCTCATTCATTTTTCTCATACCTTGCTTCACAGGCCTGGCCTTGGGATCCACATGCAAACTGTGCTCTGCCAACTCGGTGGGGATACCCGGCATGTCGCTGGGTGTCCAGGCGAACACATCCGCATTTGAGCGTATAAATTCCACTAGGGCCTTTTCTTGCGCGTCTTCCAAATTGGACCCTATAGTGAACTGCTTGGTGGGGTCTCCTTCCACAAAATTTACTTTCTTGGTATCTTGAGCCGCCTTAAACTTTACTCTTTCGTCTTCAGCGTCTGGTCTTCTCAATGCTGTTCCATCATCCGGATCCACCTGAGACCGGTAATACTGAAGTTCTTCCTTCCTGCAGGCTTGTTCAGCCATTACTGAATCTCCCTCATCGCATTCGGCTGCTATGTCCCGGTTTCCATGGATAGTGATGGTCTGCTTAGGGCCTGGAATCTTTAGCTGCAGATATACATAGCACGGCCTAGCCATGAATTTAGCGTAAGCCGGCCTTCCGAACAACGCGTGGTAGGGGCTATGCAACTTGACTACTTCAAACGTGAGCCACTCCACCCGATAGTTATCTACCGATTCTCCAAAGGCTACTTCCAATGCGATTTTTCCTTCGGGGCGTGCTGAATGACCCGGTACGATCCCATGGAACACCGTCGAACTTTTTTTGTAGCTGGGACTCCTTGAGGTTCATGCGCAAGAAGGTTTCCCAATATAAGATGTTGATGCTGCTCCCTCCGTCCATCAATACCTTTCTCAATTCATAACCATTGACCTGTGGCGAAACCACTAACGCCAAAGTTCCGGGGTGCTCTACTCCTTCTGGATGATCTCTCCTGCTCCACGTTACCTCTTGCTCTGCCCATCTCAAGTATCCCGGAGGGCTCGAGAAGGCTGGATTCGCTGTTTGTTTCAACGCCCTTTTGTCCCTGCTGGAAATCCCTGTAACATGCACATGATATTGTCCTTTCAAATTGAGCGTACGTACCATGCCGATGAAGATACTGATTTGGCCGATTGACACTATGGATCCGGATTCGAAGTGATCCGGCTCCAACTCCCATCCGGAATTGTCCACTATCTTTTCTCCTTCGTCATTGGAGTAGATCTCGCCGATGACAAAGTTCTTCATGTTCTTCCGAGCTTCTCCCGTGATGTAAACACCTTTGGACGCAGGCCCCACGGTGGGCGCCAACTGTCGTGGGATAATCACGGCAGATGTTACCTGGGGTAACTGATCTTGGGGCAAGTCGACACAGGTATTCGGGAGAGGGTTTAGCCCAAAGGAAGACATGGCGAAAGCGATCTAAGAACCGGAGAATAACTCGCCGGATCTCGATATCAATAATGCTGGATACTCGATAACAGGTGTTACAACTATGACTTGAATCTCCCTGAGGCTAAGCCTAGGGGTTGGTTTATATAGCACTCATACCCCCCTTGGCTTGCCTTTACAAAGCGCTTCCTGAGTCCTACTCGAACTCTATACACAAACCCTAACTTTCCTTACCGCAACCCACAATCCGGGTCACGAACGTTACATGCCCTGGGCCTTCCAGAAGTTTCTTTGTCTTTAGCCGGATTCGGTCCAGCCGCCGTTTGGGCCGGATCACACCCGGGAGTTAGTCTACCGGGTTACTATCCCCTCATCAGATTGGCAAACATGGGTTCCACGAATACACCCATACCACCAGGAATATATTTCGAACGGATGATCAAGCGATCGGTAAAAATTAAGAAAACTGCAGAAGCAATAGCAGTGCCAGAAACAGAGGTCAGCCCGCAAGTCGCCCTTATCGAGCTCGTTCATAACATATCACGACAGGTTTTTCTGGTCGAGCCAGTTTGGACGCAGAAATATCTCGACTACCTGACCAACGGACAGCTCCCGGTTGACCCACGCGAGGCTCGACAAATAATCAGGCGCAGCAAATCCTTTCGGGTAGTCAATGGGGAATTATACAATCAGAGCATCTCGGGAATACTTCAGCGCTGCATTGCACCCGAAGATGGCAAAGAATTGCTCCGTGACATCCACCAAGGAGACTGCGGACATCATGCTAGCTGGAAAACAATAATGGGGAAGGCCTTCCGAGCAGGATTCTACTGGCTGACAGCAGCTACTGACGCAAGGAACCTGGTCGAACGATGCGATGCCTGTCAGCGATTCGCACTAAGACCACATGCACCTGCGACGGAATTGCACATGATACCCATTGCCTGGCCCTTCGCACAATGGGGGCTAGACATGGTCGGACCACTACGCAAGTCCACCCCTGGAGGATATACACACTTGCTGGTCGCAGTCGACAAATTCACCAAATGGATTGAGGCCACGCCAGTAACTTCGGCTAGCGCCCAATGCGCCGTCAAGTTCCTCGACTCCATCGTATGCAGATTTGGTGTGCCACACGACATCATTACAGACAATGGTACAAATTTCACAGCAAAGGAAACGCAACAGTTCTGCGAGGAAAAGGGTATCAACTTCAAGTTTGCTTCCGTTGCCCACACGCAAACCAACGGACAAGTCGAGAGATCCAACGGCTTAGTTTCGGCTGGCATCAAGAAACGCCTACTCGATCGTCTACACCCCGCCGCAGGACATTGGGCGGACGAATTACCCTCCGTCCTATGGAGCCTCCGCACAACTCCCAACCGATCTACAAAATACACGCCATTTTTCATGGTATACGGGGCAGAAGCAGTCCTCCCCGAGGACGTTCGATTCAGCGCCCCACGAGTTGTGGCCTACAGCGAAGAAACCTCTAACAGGGCACTCGCGGAAGATATGGATGCACTCGACGAAATGCGGGACATCGCACTCGCCAGATCCGCAGTATATCAACAATCTCTGCGAAACTATCATAATCGCCGCATACGCCACAGAGCATTCGCGGTTGGAGACCTAGTACTGCGACTCAAGCAGAAGGAAGGACATAAGCTCGAACCACCCTGGGAAGGACCCTTCATCATACACGAAGTAATCCCAGGCGGGGCCTACAGATTGAAGAATCCATCGACTAGAGGAATCTATTCCAATCCTTGGAATATTGCGCACTTCCGCAAATTCTATCCCTAGGTTTACTTGTTCTCACAACAAATAAGGCTATGATAGCCACTCTTGTAGCTCGAATACATGGCTTCTCAGTCATCGCAATAAAAACATGGTTTCTCCATCATATTCATTCGCAACATCCTATTTTTACGCGCTCAAAAGTTACAGGAACACACCCCATAAACACACGGGGCTAAGCCTACGACTAAGCATTACAGGAAAAAAGCATACAAACAAGGTTATACACCTTACAACAGTTTTACAAACTATACAAGGATACAGGATATGCGCATCCGACAATCAATCAAAGCGCTGAGCATTTTCAGTCGCCAAAACTCTATCTACCTCCTCAGAGGACAATCGGATGATTTTCTCCGCTGCAGGGCGAACAACATCATAGAAATGGGAAATATCATCGATTGGATCATCTGGGAGCCTAGCTACGGAGTTAAAATCTACTTCTGGATACCATATTCGGACAAAGGACAGAGCTACAACCGCGCCGCATGTCATGTGATTGCGCACACACGCGCGAACCTCTCCTTCACGTCCATACAATCTGAGAAGATAGCTCCAGTCTTCAGGACCCCTTTCGAGTGGGTAGAAAGCAGCATTCATCGCAATCAGGACCTCGTGAAAAGAACTCACGAGAATTCTCGCTTGCAGAACACGGAACTTCAAGGTGGCCATCACAAATCCTCGACTGCGATCAGACCAGAAGTTACTCGCATGAGGATTTGAGCTACCAGCCCCCTGAACTATATGGTTTTCAACCCACTGCTTTTCTTCCCTGTCATCGGGTCTGACAACTGAAGAGCAAGCATGCTTAATCAGCTAAGGAAACAAAGCAAAAAGAAGACACGGGGGCTGTATTTCTTACACAGCAAATCCCTCGCAACCAGCGATAATTCATCCATCAGGAATTGCTCACGTTCAGCCGCCAGTTTTTGCTTGGACTTCGCCACATCGGCTATACCTCGCAAAGCTTTAAGCTGACGCTCACCCTCCCGAACCTTATCACGAAGACCAGCGTACGTGCCAACCGCGGCAACAAGGGGATTTACTGGAGTAGCATGTCCACTCGAAGATTCTGCAACTACCCCGGTAGCCTGGAAGAATACAAGGAAAGAAGTAAGAAGCCCTATTCGAAATATTTCTAATCGGACATCTGACAAAAGTGCTCAGACAGCTACAGTGGTGCTCCCACTAGTGGCAGTCGCCCCTCCTTTCAGTCGAGCAAATAGCTCAGACAGCTTCCGAGCAAGAATGGTGGCCTGCTCGCTAAAACGAGAGAGCCGTACCTTTTTGCCCGTCGAGGGGTCGACTGGAAGAGCTGAGTAGGCATCCTCCAAGCCATTGACTCCGTGCGCCAGCGCGAACTGAATCGCAGTCTTCGCACCAGATTCCGACTGGGCGACTGCGTAAGCATCCAGGAGATTGCCCTCCGAGAAGATCTTTAGCAGGCCGTCTAGTGCGGATGGAGGAGAAGCATTGGCGAGGAAGCGACTGTGCAATTGCGACAACACTTGGGTGGCATCACAAATCAAGGAGCACACTCCTTCGGCGTGCCTCTTGAGTTGAGCAAGCGTGTCGGTTAACACATCTACTCGCTGGATCCCAGGGATCTCCAAAGGAACATCCAGAAGACCTGCAAAGAAAAAGAATGTCAAATTTTCGCAAGATCACCAAGACAAAAGATACAATTTCGAGAGGCTAAGCCACTTACCCGCGAAACGCTCAGCGAGGGGACGGAGGAATGTGACAAGGTCAGAATCGGCCTTATTGCCAGCTTTCTGTTGATCCTTCAAAGCTTTTCTCGCATCCGCGAGTTGCCTGTCAAGATCCTCTGACAGCATGCGGGAGGCCTCCAGCTCTTATCGAACAGCTGCCAAATTAGCTTCCTGAGTGGTTGCCCGCTCAGAAAGCTTGACTCTCTCGGACTCCGAATGTTCGAGTTGAGCTGCGCAATGAACATTTGTTAGACATCAAGAATGGAGATGACAACAGAAACAAAAGAAGACAATAAGATTTACTCTTAAGGAGCTCGTTCTCGGTGTGGAATCGACTACAGTGTGACTGAAGCCTTTCGCACTCCGATTCGGCAAGAACAACGCGGCGACCGATCGCCGCAAGCGAGTCGACAAGCGACTGCAAAAGTACAGAAATAGAAGAATTAGAAGATATAAATTAGAGCCTGTACCCGATTGAATTCAATCGACTACAGCCTCGGGGGCTACTCCCATCGGGAGCACTGTCATGCACCCGATAGAAATCAAGACGAAGAAAATAGAGCAAGATTTTGAGCCTGTAGCCGATCGCAACCGATCGACTACAGCCTCGGGGGCTACTCCCATCGGGAGCACCCGATACAAATTCGAAGACAAAACTACAAAGCTTACCTGGCCCGTGGCGCGGGAGAGAGGATCTGCGGAGCTGTCCGTCGCTTCTTTCGAAGCTGAAGTCCTGGCGGAAAAGCTAGGAGCTTCACGTTCCGCAGTCGCCGCATTGGGGGCTGCGCTGGGAGAATTCTGGACGGTACCGGCATTGGGAGCTCCACCCGCAGTTCCTGTTTTGTTCCTCTTTTCGGGAGGAACACAAGAAAGCGTACCTGCGAGGGCTGATGGCCTGCACACTGCGGCAAAAAAGAACAAGGAATCAAACATCAAGCGCGAAGAAAGAACGTTCGACTAAGAACGAGGAAAATAACTTACTCGTCATCTTCATCTTCATCCAGCAAATCCGCGTTCCAGGCGGTTGCGATTACTGGGAATGAAGGCGAAGGGGCGAGGGAGCGAAGTGGAGTCGCGGAGATAGGGGCCTTCCCGGGCGATTCCTCCAAGGAATTATCCTTGGAGGTAGCCTCGTTATCATCCTCTACCCGACGACGCTTGCAACGACGTAGGCCGCCATTCGAGCCCTCCGCGTCATCCGAAGAATCGTCCTCGGAGCTCGAGGAAGCATCGGCTACACTGGTATCGGCTAAGCCGTCCAGGTGACTCGCCAATAACTTCGAGGCGTCTTCTCCCACAACTGGCGGGTAGCAGTTCGCCACCGCTAAGCTCTACAAAGACGGAAGAGGGAGGCAAGAAAACATTCAGTCGACCAAAGACTCAAAGCAAAGAAGAAAATAATGACGAGTGGAAAGGATAAAGCTAACCTCGGCTGGTGGGGGTTTCGAAGCGTCGAAGGCTTCGACTGAGCAGTCGGGGAACTTCTCCCAAACCTTCAAGCTGGTGACAGCCGCGATTTTCTTCTCGAACTCAGCGTTCGAAAGTTCCTCGCGGCTCACTCGGCTAGGATCTTCAGCGCCTTGGTATTCCCACATAGTGGAAGGCCTTTGCTGCAGCGGCTGGATCCCGCGCTTCAGAAAAATACTCGCCAGGTGCAGCCCGTTGAGTACCACTCCGGCGGTTTGATCCCGGAGAGCGGACACTCTTGCGAGTAGGGGCGTGACGACCTGGGTTTCTTCGGCTGACAGCTTGTGCGCCCAGGACTTCCGCCTCTTCAAAACAGCGAACGGGTGGAACTCCACGAGCCCACCCGAGCTGTTGTCGATGACGTAGAACCACTTCTTCCGCCAGCCTTGGGCGGAGTCGACGAAGTGCATGTTGAAGTAGCTGCTCTCCAGTCGCGCCTGGATCCCGAAGCCGCCTGTGCGCAGCGGCTCGCCAGGCTCGGAGTCCACCCGCGATTTCTCGCGGAAGATGCGAACTTTGAAGAGGGCCTTCCACAGCGCCCAATGAGGGCGAATGCCAAGAAAGTATTCGCAGAACACGATGAAGCACGAAATGTGCTGCACCGCATTCGGAGGAAGATCGTGAAGCTGTATGCCATAGACATACAGCAACCCGAGGAGAAAAGCATGGAGAGGGAAAGAAAGACCCCGAGACACATGGTCCGCAAAGACCACGCGCTCGTTCGATTGCGGGTTGGGTACCTCTTCTTTCTTCCCGAGGCGCACCCGCTTCTCAGATTCAGCCGGCAGCAGCCCCTCCCGCTGCATCTCCTTGATGCTTTTCGCGGTGGTGTTGGGGGAGCGCCAGTCGCCAGCCCGAGGTGCCGGTTGCGCGGAAACGTCTCCGGATGCGGAAGCGGCAGCACCACGTCTTTTGCCTCCGGCCATGGCTAGCAGTGTGAGCTCGAGCGCAGGGAAGAAGATGATTGAAGGCAAAGGCTGGGAAAATCTTACCGCAGCGCTAAGTCCCGTATTTATACACGAAGAGGGTCAATCTCAGCCACTCGATGTGCTACGTGGCACGTATCACAGCCACCACACGTGAAGATGAAACGAAGGAGCGGTGAACGCTGTTCCGTGCCACGATCTTAACAGAAGATCGTGCGCATTTACTACGCAGTTCGCGTAAAAAACGGAGGCGGCGTCTCGTTTCCCGGTCAAAAAGCTGACTAGGTGGGCCAGCCCATCTGTTACCACTCCGTCACGTCCCATCGGGAGGAGAAGAATGCGCCATGACGTCATGGCACGCATCATCAAATTCAAGAACCTTCGAATGGAAAATTCAAACACGAAAATAGCTTCGTATGAAATTCCTTCGACTAAAGGCAATTCCTTTACGAATAAGTCATGAAGCAGGACCACTTTTAAACAAGAGAATCAACCTATACACGAAAATTCTTTCGTATAGGCGCAACAGTCCAAACATGAAAACTCTTTCATATGGGCACGACTATCTACAGTACGAAAACTCTTTCGACTGACTCTTAAACAATCATTCAGGTAGAAAGAACCTACCTCCATTCACGCATGATATTTCTACATCATAAAAACCTGGATCGTTTAGCCGACTAGGCACATCCGGATGCCATATTCTTCGAATATGAAGATAAGACCCAAAAAGATCTTTCTTAAGGGCCTGGAATCGCACTCGAAAGCTGCGTCCTCCGGTACAGTTCCGTGTCAACAACACGAAGAAAAATCCTAACGGACGCGCCGGGTACCCTCATAGGTTAAGTTCGACTCGATAAGTCCACAACGGCCCAGTCGCAACAATCACCTTATCGGGTTCGAGTCGGAGGTCTCGAATCCGTGTAGGCCAGGAATGTTTTTGCCCTAGTCGCAATTAATTGGCCCTGATCTCTCGGGAGAGCCAAGCTACTGTGCCGCATCCTTCTGCAAATAAAGCCGCAATAACAGGCACTTAAGTCGCTCGACACTCGAGCATAAGGACTCATTGCACATGGAACACACCCTTCAAAACAGTAGGCAGCCAAGCTGTTTATTCAAGAAGAAAAGCCAGGCCAAAAAGGTTTGACCGTTTACTCTATTGGAAAAATTCCCACTCAAGCAAACGCTCGGGGGCTACTGACGAAGATATGGATTCTGGATCCTGCGGATAAGGACACCCCCTTTCAGGCCCAAGGTGAAGGCCCAAGAAGAGGAGCCCTTGGAGTACTCCAGAAGGCCCACGCGAAGCCCATCCGCATTAAACTTGCGGGTTAAGTTAGAAAACATGTAACCGACCTAGCTAGGGTTGGAGTCCTCTCCGGGTAGAACTCGAGACCTAGCCGCCTATATAAAGCCAGGAGAGCCCCCGAGAGAGGACCAAGCAATACCGCACGACCAAAAGCCTTGATCTCGAGACCTACTCTCGATTCGAGCACAACCTTTGTAACCGATCTAATCTTCAATACAGATCGACAAGAGGCACGAGTAAGTGTTTTACCTCTACGAGGGCCCCGAACCTGGGAAAATCTCGCCCCCTGTCTAGCCGACGATTCCACCAGCGCTCATGGGTTCTCCTAATCGAAACCCGATAGGTTCATCGAAGGGATTTGTTGAGTCAGGGATTCGACACCGATGCTGATGCTTTGAGTCTGAAACATGAAACTAGAGTCATGTTGCTTCTCCTAATCCTAGAGAAGGGTCCAAGGAAGCGAGCAGGAAATGCAGAATGCCGACTGAGGCGCGGGGCCAATGTCCTGCTGCAGCAAGAGGGCGCCATGTAGATGATGACGTGGTTAGTGTCAATACAACGGGTACAGAGTTGCCTTCTTCCGGTTCCAGTGCCGTTGCCCATTGTTTTGGGGAGGCAGCGCAGGGACGATGGCGACAAACTTTCTTGGTTGCTTGTCCAGTTGTGATATTGTCCAATCCAACAAAACCCGAACACTCTGTTGAGACTGCCAAATCAACAGAGCGAGCCTCTGCATTGGAGGTTGATGGTAGAACCACCAGGGTTTGGACCCCGTCTCCTGATATAAAGGAGTCACCCTCGGCCCTCCCGCTAGAAAAATCTCCAATCTAATACCCGGTCTGTGGACCTTCGGCAATCTTCCAAGCTAAGGAACTGCTGCTCATAGGCGTCCTCCTGCTCTCCCCTCCAGCGGATTCGGTGGGTAAGGAAACCCTAACTTACCTTGCTCCGATCTGTTGTTCAACTTACTGCGTGAGACAGGTCTCATTTTGCTCCAGTCTTTACACCTAGGGTCATAGGTGTGAAGCTTCTTCTCAAACTGGTTGTGAACCTTGTGTTTGCTAGAAAAAATGAGTATATGCTTCCCTGACCTACAACTGCCAATGGGTCCAATAACCTGCGGATCATATGGATCACGTAAATATCTTCCCACATGCCAGAACAAATCAATTCTCTGATTAAGTGACCACTCACCAGGGATGTAATCCAGCAGTTTTCAAATCTCCAAAGTTCTAGCATGTTGGATTCTATTGCGGAAGGTCCCGGACCATACACAGTTGGTTATCCATCTCCGCGAGGTTCTCTCCTTCTGACTTGTAGTCGGGGTGCAGGTGCACTTTTGATGTCCAGAAGGGTGGTGATCGGACACATCCGAAGGTCTCGTCGGCGACAGAAAAGGATATGATAGCAGCACTTGGCCTTCTTGTCATAAGAGAAGGATTGATCACCCAGTGCAGCCATCCATTGGCGAAAACAGGTGGTACTTTTTCCATCTGTGCATTTATAACTGCAGAGCTTGCAAGATGGACCAAGCTGGAAGGTACTCCTCCAGCCACCGGTCTCCAGCGACCAGCCCCAGGTGTGTACACGTCACACCTACTGAATTCCGACTCGAAGTTAGACCCAGTGATCACCCTCATCACCTTGTACTCCCTAGTCTGGGCGTCAAATCCCAGTCCAGCAGTGAAACATGTTCTGGATCACGGTAATGTGGCAGACGTGTGATTGCCCGTATAGCTGCATTGCGAACATAGTAAGCTGGCGCGGCAACATCATACAGAAGAGTAAATGCACACTCCACAGCATGGGGAGGGGGTCACTACTTCCATAGAGTTGAGACAGGCACGGTCAAAGGTGAAGAGTAAATCAGCTCTGTAGCCTGACGGCGAGCACGAGTACATCCCGTGGAGTCCCGTCTTGTCGTGGGTGAGACCACCAATAGCTTTGGTGGTGGCGGCACCACCTTAGAGCGCGCCATGTGGAGGCTGCAGAAATCCTTGGAGAAGAGTGTAGCCCAGGGGTGGCAGGCGACCTGGAAGCGACAGATGCATTTGATAGGGAGCCGAAGTGGCACCTCCAATATCAATATCATGTCGACGGGTAACAACGGCGTGCAAACAGATGCAATGGTCGCCTTATTCCTCTTGTTGCTTAGGAACATCTCTGCTGTCATCTTTGCAGCCTTGCCTGCCTTCTTCCTCTTGCTGCTACCCATCATGGCAACCCAATGTATGTTGTACCGAGTCGTCGAGTTGATAGTAGTAATAATTCAGCAAAGATGGTCTGCGGTGAAATAAGCATCAATGGAAAAGCTTGAGTGTTAGTATAGTTAAAGCATCTATTTTTATTACTACTTTAGAAAGATTCAGGTCGGAGTAGCCCCAGTTTGTGTAGGAATAATAAACTGAGTGTAGTATTAATTAGCCCATCACAAATAGCTTTTCACTAGGAGACCTCTAAACCTGGACGGAGGGAGTACTTTAGAAAGATTCAGGTCGGAGTAGCCCCAGTTTGTGTAGGAATAATAAACTGAGTGTAGTATTAATTAGCCCATCATGGCGATAGACACCTAAACAAGGATTTTGCTTTGCTGAAACATAGCACAATCCGCGCACCTTGGACAGCACATATAGTTACTGCTTTGAGATCAACAGGCAAAATCAACAAGATGTTCATTTTTACACTGAAATGATAAAATGACTGCCCTCGGTAATATTATATCAACAAAAAAGTTATGGTCATAGACATCAGACAACAATTGAAGATGCCACCCGGCACCATGTGCAATGCAATGACTCGGAACGAGATTGACAGGACAAAGGAAATAAACGATTCCATCCGCTGGTGTGGAGGAAGAGGACTCCCGCGGTGAAAGATTGGATGACCGGCGAAGGTGGGTTAAGGCGGCTCAGCCAAACTGGAGATGTGAATTGCAAATTGGAGTACCTTTTTCTCCTTTATTTTTTTTTTAAATGAAATGGAAGGACCATTACACAGGGTGCACAGCAGCTTCGCTAGCGAGTAGCAACGAAAAGAGGAGCAACATCGTCCCAGCCCACACACGCCGTATCAGTACGCATGCCATGTTGGACTAGTGGATGTGCTACAGCATTACAGGATCTTGGCACAAACTGGAACGAGTAGGATCCGAAAGCTCCTATGCAAATGCTTCGGGCTTCTTTCAGAAGAACGGCAATAGGAGCAAGATCATGGCTTCGAGACTGAAGAGTATGGACGAGAGTCACGCAGTATGATTCAAAAATCACTCGATTTAAACCCATCGTTGCTGCTCCGTCTACGGCTGCCACGCATGCCTTAGTCTCCGGAGCGAGCGCATTGCTGACATTGCAAAGTTTCCCTACAGCTGCCGCCACAAACTGGCCATTGTTAGCACGAGCCACGAAACCCCAGGCACCCTCCCTAGTGCTCTCGAGGAAGGCGGCATCGAAGTTGATCTTCACTCTGTCATTGGTGGTCTCTCCCACCTGCCAGCAAACCCTGTCCCTGCTCTAACAGAAGAATCAGTAGCACTAGGACCTTTGTGTTCCTCGTTGGTGAAGTCCAGGACATGGCATACAGCTCGGGCAGAAACAGTCTTCTCCTCTGCGTTTTTCTTATTGCGGTGGGGCGAGAATTAGCTCAAGAACAGCCATCGCATTAGGGGCCTCCAGAAGTGACACACGGATGTCCTCGACTAGCAGGTCGCGCCACACAGATTTCACTAGTTTGCATTCTAGAAACAAGTGGCCGCCATCTTCGTCAGTCCGATTACACATCGGACATAAGGTATCCAACTCAATGCACTTCCTCTTGATATTCATACGTGCCGGTAGGCTGTTGTGACCGAGACGCCAACTAAATACTTTTACCTTGCCTGGGGCTTTCAGACTCCAAATCCTTTTCCATATCGGATTAATGCTACTCGGTGACGCTGAACTGCTTGTAACCCGTCCTGCAGCTCCATCCTTCAAACTGACACCCACTCGGTAAGCACATTTTACAGAGAAGAGGCCTTTAGGATCAAAATGATAGGCAATCCAGTTTTCCATGTCCTGTCGAAGGGGAATGGCGAGTATGTCCTTACGTCATCTGGGTGAAAAATCTCCTTGACCAGATCGATATTCCACATATTTCAGGTTCAATCAGATCTGCCACCTTTAGCGTGATCTCACCACCATCAGAGTCTCGGGGAGATGCCGTACACAGCCGGCGAGTGGTGCCCTGTGGGATCGACGGGTCCTTTTTTTTAGATAAACAATGTATATTGATATCGAGAAAATACAAATTACACCTAGTCTCTGTGACAACGCAATAGTCTGAGCCATTACGGATGCATACAGCCGAAAGACAATAAGAAGAAGAAATAAAAATTAAAAGTCACGCTACAGAGTTACAGTCCTTACAGCAGCCGTACAACCACCGCCATAACAACACCTGATGTCCAATTATTCAAAAGCAACGTCTTCAAGAAAAACATTGCGACACAACCAATTAAGGCCGCCTCCCCTCAGGCGGCTCCAGGGGCGAACTTTACCTAGCGAGTCAGCCCCCCCCCCCCCCCCGCCCATCGATCCCAAGGCCACTGTCGGCGCCGGCCGGCGGCGGTGGCGGCACCCCGCCTGCTTGATGTTGGTGGGGATGGCGGGTGCTCTGGTCGCGGCGCTTGGAGCGGGGCGGCGGAACGGAGGCGCAAGGCAGATGCGTTTGGCGGTGGTAGGCGCCGTCTGCTTGGCCCCCCAGGCGGCGCGGCCTACTCTCTGTCTACGACGGCGGTGGCGGTGGCGCTTGGGGCCGGCGGCGACAGAGCTTCCGGTGGCGGCGGGGTTGCAGGAGGTGGATCCGAACCAGCTAGATCTGGGTGCACTGGTCTCGCCTCTTCGATTTTCGTTGCTGCTGGGAGTTGCTTCGCATCGTCGGGGCTGTGAGGCACCAGAATAATGGTGGTTGTCCTAGGGTTTCCCATCGCGCGAAGACGAAGATTTGCCTGATGTAGGTCCTCTTTGATCAAGCCGGGGTGTCGACCCGGAAGCCTCCGCCGGCGAACTCCCATGGGCGATGCCTAGAGATTGCTGGATCGGTGGAATTCGGTCGCAATGCACGGTCATCGAAGGTGAGATTGGAGGAATAGCAATGGTGTTCGGATTCTTTGCATTGATGAGGAACTGGCTTGGAGTTACAAGATTCGTGGCAGCTGTATGTAAGAAAGGACGACAACATCCAAAGTCCTACCTTTCAGGGTGAAAACCCAAGGTCTGGCCTTAATTGGTTGTGTCTGGCACTGGTCTTGTTGGAGACATTGTTTTGAGAGCGAGGATTATCTTCAGGGTGAAACCCCAAGGTCTGGCCTTAATTGGTTGTGCATGGCACTGCTTTTCTTGAAGACGTTGTTTTCGAAGAGCTGGACATCACGCGTTGTTTAGGTGGTGGTTGTGCGGCTGCTACAATAACTATAACTCTGTAGCGGGACTTTTCTTTTTAGTTCCTCTTTTTATTGTCTTTCGGCTGTGTGCATCCGTAATGGCTATGGCTATTGCGTTGTTGCAGAGGCTGGGTGTAATTTGTATCTCCACGATATTAATATACATTTCCCTTTTTTAAAAACAACCAATTAAGGCCACACCTTGGGTTTTCACCCTGGAGATAATCCTCGCTCTCAAAACAATGACTCCAACAAGATCACTGTCAGGAACAACCAATTAAGGTCAGACCTTGGATTTTCACCCTGAAATGTAGGACTTTGAACTTCACATGTGTTATCGCCCCCGCTTACTTACTGCTTCCACGATTCCTGGAACTCCAAGCCAATTCCTCATCGAAGGAAAGGCTCCAATCACCCTTGCTAGTCCTCCAATCTCAGCTTCTATGTCATTCTCCGCCTCTGACTTCACCATGGATTTTCCCATGATGGCAACAGAAGCAGAGCTTCGCGCCGCTCCTTGCATTGCGACCGGATCCCACTCGATCCAGCAATCTCCAGGCATTAGCGCCCATGGGAGATCGCCGAGAGAGCCTTCCGGAACCCAACACTTTGGCCAGATCAAAGAGGACAAGCGTGAGGTAGTTCTTCGTCTTGGCGCCGGAAGAATCCTAGGACCACCGCCATTATTTTACCACCTCGCAGGCCCCGACGCCGCGAGGCCACTCCCAGCAGTACCGACAATGGGAGGAGGGGGTAATCCATCTCAGCACCTGGTCGACGCCGGCATGGCAAGGCCACAACCAACCATCAGTAGCACCATGGCCGGACCCCATCGCCCAAATCGGAGACCAAAGGACTAGATCGGGGACCGAGGGTCCGGAACGCCGTGCGTTTTCACTCAAGGAAGCAAAGATCCAGAGATGCGGAGTACGGCCGGCACCCCACCCGCTCCTTCACGCCGCACCGCCGGGAGGCCCTCCTCAGCCAATCCTCATCACCGCCGCAACTGGCCAGAGGCCGCGAGCCGCTCTAGAGGTCAGCACCGCCGCCACCCCGCATCCAAGGCCGCCGCACCCCGATCCAGGTCCTCTTCCCCGCTCGCAGAAGATATGGCCAAAGTGTCGACCATCCCTCCGTCGATCGAAGGGCGCCGGCGCTGGCGACGGCAGCGGCCAGAGGGGAGCCGCCAGAGAGCTGGTTTTTCTAGGGTTTGGGGGAGATCTCTGGAGCCGCCCGAGGGGAGCGGCCCGAGAGGTTTGGACGTACCTTGAAAGCATCTATATCCGCACCTGATCCAACCCGCCAAATCACCCAGTCCTTTAGCAGCTCAACTACCATCAAGATGCTCCTCCGGGAGTACGAGATACCTTCCTTTGGTGCAGCTTCGAGGATCGAGCAATCGGGATAGTATAACGCCTTAAGTACCGTACATCAGAGGGAGTCAAGGTTTTGGAGTAGCCGCCAGCCTTGTCTTGCGAGCATGGCCATATTGAACAACGTGCATGCCCCTAAACCCCATACCCCGTCTTCTTTTGATCTTGAAACCTGCTCCTAGCTAACCCAATGATACTTATTATATTCCTCCTGATTGTTCCACCAAAACCGACAGATCATTCTGCTAATCTCATCACACAAAGCCTTTGTAAGATCGAAACAAGACATCCCATAGGCGGGGATTGCTTGGGCTATAGCTTTAATCAAAATCTCTTTTCCTGCCTTCAACAAAAACCTCTCTTTCCAACCTTGGATCCTTTTCCAAATCTTTTCTTTTAAATTCTCAAACTCTTTTTGCTTGGACGCACCCAGGTGGAAGAGGAGCCCGAGGTACCGTTCGTTCCGGGATTCCCTTGGGGTGCCTAGCACATTCAAGGCCGCTTGTTTGGGGCCATCTTTTGTTCCTTGCTAAACATAGCTGTTGATTTATCCTTATTGATTATCCCCGGATTGGGCCTCGTACAAGGCAAGGATCTCATTTAACTTCCTCGCATTTTCTGTGTGGGCTTTCATAACAATCAGGGAGTCATTTGCAAAGAAGAGATGGTTGATGCTCGGGGCTCCCTGACAAAGCTTAATGCCCTCAATACTGCCTTTTAATCCATTAGGAGAGGAAACCAACAGTTTGTTTTTTTCGACCACAAACTTTGAACAATTTGCTCCACACCTTCTTTTTTCGACCCGCTATGTCAACGATGAACAAGCAATGGGCACCGGAGCAAGGCTAACCGAATATTAAAATAGGGGGCACCTTCAAAAGATGTGTCGCATTGATAGAGCAGATTTTTGGGACATAGGTGCAACATATCCCAATTTCTGTGACTTGGCAAAAAATATTTTTTAAATTTTGGAGAAAACAAATACAAAAAGAAATCACACACATAGGTATTGGGGAGAATTTGGCATGTAAATTTCCGTATACTATTATGCGTCTTTTACAAATGGGTGAGATAAGAAATAAGAGTGCTATATATAGTTTACGTCAAACATTAGTTATGGACTTTCATTTACATGAAACCTTTCTTTACTATCATTTTCATGAAACTTGGTAAATTATCATACTATATGAAGAAAATTTAGGTGGACAAGTTCCAACTCAATTTACATGTGTTGATTTGTTTTTCTTTTAACTTACATATTTTTTGTTTTACTAAATTTAGAAAGTGGCAACACCCAAAGAAGGATTCATCCTATTGTTTCCCATCCAAGGGATTATATAATTGCTTTCAGATCTCCAAAACTAGGGTCATATGGGTAAATCTTTTTCTGAAACTTGTGATAGATGTGTGTGCAAAAAAACGATGATGTTGATGTTTTTCCACGACCTGCAATTGCCATGCTAGTATGTGTGCAGACTTTCGGCTGATAATCGTATCGTATGTTTTAGTTCATCGGCGCATACCTATGGATCACGTTTGCTAATCTTCTGAAAAAAGTAACGGTGACCTCCACCCAAAGAACATTCGCCAACAAATGGCTTAAAATGACATTGGTAGAGAGGAGGTCAGCCGTAGGAAAATCTATGAAGAGAGAGAAAATCGCCCAAAAACTTGTCCACAAACGAAGTTGCCTCTCACTCCCACGTCAATCCAACTATGTAAGAAATTTCTGGACCAAACCGCAAATAAAAATTATATGTATCAAAGGTATGACTTTGCAAATAGAAGGTTATTGCATAGATCTTAATGAGTTGGATTGATTTTGAGCGAGTTTGGATGACAGGTGAAAGCTGTTGTCATTTTTCGGGTTCATTGCACATTCTTACACAGACCATAGATCAAACCAAGAAAAATACATGATGCACAAATTTTCCTAGATATCTCTTTGTAGTTTATTCTATTTTTCCTACTACATCGCAAGCACTTTAATACATGATGACATCAACCCAATAAAAAATTAGAGACATTATATGCAAAATAAGTTTGATTATTCTATTTGAAGACAAATTGTATGTGCAATGCCAGGTGATTGTTGAACCCTATGTCATGGAATATATACTTTAGCCAAGAGAGAATCACTAAGCGATTAACACATAACTTCATGGAGAAACCCTTCATAGATATTTTGTATATTCTAGAATAACGTCAATTCATTAATTAGTATCCTTTATATTTGCTTAGACATGAAATGGACAAGCATACATTATAGAAACATTCGTCATCTTTCGAGCTCTCTTCAGTGATATGTAGGGAAACAAAAATAGACATGAGCGTATTTGAACTAGAAGAACCATGTTTAACTAAAGATAGTTTTGATTCTTCAAAAGAAAACAACTAACGCAAATTTTATTGAAATGTATGATTTGAATTTAGGGCAACTGTATTTTCCATGATATAAATTGAAACTATAAAATAAAAATTGGATCTTAATATTTAGTTGCATGATAGTGATAAATTTTATGTATAATAGAAACTGTAGCAGCAAAGATCATATACCAAGAGAATAAGTAATAATAAAAATAAAAATGTTTAGTATAAAAATGTCTAGTACTTTACTTGGCACCAAACATTTCAGTCTTAATAGTTTCCAGCTCTGAACGTATCAGAAGGATACCTTCAATTGAACCACCCTTTCACTTATGCAAATCAGAGAACGCAAATCTTGCACCAGAGGTTTTCATAGGAGAAAACATCTATGGTAACACCATCAGCCACTCATTCGCACGGCCTCCGGTGATTTTCAGCCAGGGGTGTTGAGGTGAATGTACAGGTATATACATTTGAGTTGCATGGGTTGTGTGTAAGTCAGATTACACACCAGTAACACGTTCTTGTTACCCTGAAATCTTTCTTACCGCATACTCAGTTCTTGGCTATGGACCTGATTGTGTAAACAGTAGCGCAAAAAGGTTCTCGTTCTTCAGGGACGGAACCAGGAAAATGACATTAAGTAGGCCAACTGACTATAAATTAACTATGATGGGGCATACTGCTAATTTTAGGTAAATTTAAGGGTGATATCCACATATTAATAGGGGGATTTCACACAAAAAATCCAGCTTGGGGGCCATGGCCCCGGCCCGCACCCCTGGTTCCGTCCCTGCCTTTCTTCCCGCATCCTCGGTTCTTGGCTTGGCCTAGTATTTTCCGATCTAGTCATCCATAATCTTTACTATTAAATGGGAGTTCAATATATGTTGCTGCCATGGTCTTCCTCTACCCCGACCTAGTTATAGATAAGGCATGCTACACAATCAAAAATCTTCCACAACCGATCCTATGCGTGGACATGGGGGCTTGCGAAACGCATGGATTTTTCCGTCCATCCCAAACTCGCTCGTGCAAGTGACGAGGGTTTCGTCCTAGGCCACGGCCGCTGCCTGGAGGTCCGCTCCCTCAGCCCATGCACCCACCACCTCCAACGAGATCCCATCTTAGGCACTAGTGGAAAATGGGGCTTCTGTCCCGGTTGGTAAGGGCCTCACCGGGACACCAATCGGCACTAAAGCCCTCCTCCCCCCTGGTTAGTCCCGACCGGACACGAACCGGGGCTAAAAGCTCTCCACATGGCCGCGACGGAGAGCTCGGGCCGCAGGACCATTAGTCCCGGTTTGTAACACAAACCGGGACAAAGAAGGACTCCACGTGGCAGCGCCATAGCGCGTGACTGGAGGACCCTTTTGTCCCGGTTTATGTTACAAACAGGGACTAAATATAATGTGGGGTTTAAGGTTTAAAGTTTTTCATTTCTATTTTTCCATTTAATTCTCGCTCATTGAAAACAAATTCCACGGTAGTACATACAAAGTGTACATGTGGATGCATACATATAATATGAAATCTCCTACAAGCATGCATATATGTACAAAATTTGTATTACATTGCACCTTTTCAACAATCAGCAAGCGGTCTACATCTCTCACCGTTCTTTCTATCGGCGCGGGTATTACTAAGCATCTCCGGTACGTTGGAGCTAGACCTAATTTCCGGTGTAGTTAAACTCTCCGCATAGAGGTATGACATGCTGAAATAAAAATATCGCCAACTCCTTTTGAATTCCGCGTATGCGGTTCTGTTGTAGGAGCTTCTCCCGCATGGTTTCCATATTTAAAGAAGGAGAACAGTATGAATATTTGAGTGGTGTGTGTATATATGAATGAAACTCAACACAATTGTTGGTAATAGAATAAAACTGTGAATACTGTATACGTACATCAAATTGTCTTACATCCCTGCGCCGCTCACTGGTCGTCATGCGAATATACTCGCAAATATAGTATCCACATAAGTTATTCCCTTGTTCCTGTCTCAACCACTTTACGAGAATATAATTCAATCAAATAATAATCAAGTGTGGTAATGGTATTGAAAATATAATTAAAGAGATGGCCGGACATAGCTAGTATATATACTACTTATCTTGCCAGGTCTAAAAGTCAGTTTCGGTTTCCATTCACCGGTAATCTCCCTGATGAACTGTTCCCAACAACTGCGCCGCAAAGAAAATGAATAAAGGAGTTATATATTAATTACTTGATATCAGCAAATGAACGAAAGAGACCGATATAGTGCGATAATGATTGTACTTACCTCTGGAGCATCGTAAGCATGTTCTCGTATATGCTTCTTTCTTTACCTAATGTGTCAATGATTTCAACTACTCCATCGTCAACTCTAATGATTAGCATAATCCGGTAAAATCTACGCACATTTATATAACCAGGCATGCATATAACTCATCAATTACACTTGACATCTAGTAAGCAAAATAGAATGTGTACAAGACGGTAAAACTCACCCGAAATTGTAAGGGAATAGTATTTTTGTTTTGGTATTTTGTTTCGTAGAAACTTTAACAAGTTATCCTTTGTATCCATGGGATGATGGAGTACCGTATACTCATTGATGGAGTCTGGGTCAATGAACCCAACGTCATAGATTATATCTCGTTTGCATTCGCGAATCTTCATTCTGCGTAATAGCGTACAAAAGAATATAGTGAGAATATACATGCAATGAACGAGCAGATCTAGAGACTTAACTTACAGATGGAAAACACTTATAGAAAATAGCATCTGGCGAGACTTTTGTCGAGGGCGTCTTGATTGAATAGCTGAAAGAATTCTCTAAGCTCAATAGATATCCTGTGGTGGCTAGTGAAGTAATACTCTGGAGGAACTTTAAGCATGAGGTACTGTCGATTATTCTTTGTCACTTCCATGTACCGTGCATGCAATCTTCGCATCTGTGTTGGCAGATTCTGCATCTCCTCAGGTCCGACCAGAGTATTCCCTTTTTCATAAGTCCATGCTAGATCAGTTGTGGGGATATTGATATTTCCGCTGGCTAGGAGTTTAGAAGCAGACATACCAAGGCCGCTAGCAACTTCTTTGCATGTTTCAATATCCAGCTGCATGGACAAGACCAATTGTACTTCCTGGGTTCGCGACGGAGGCAAGACCTTGAGCTGGGGGAAGGCGATTGTTATTTATGTGTTCCTAGCTGGGGAACTGCTCTCCCCACCTTGAGCGGGGGCACGGGTTGTCCTTTTTATGTTCCCAGTTGGGGAACTGTTTTCCCATGTTGAGCTGTCGGGTTGATTGTGCTTCATGTGTTCCCAACCGGGAACTATTTTCCCACTTGTACTACTGTTTCTCGACTGTTGCACTTGTACTTTATATGCTTTCGCAATACAACGGTCATAGTTTGATGGCTACATGTGCCGATGTTCGCTCAAGCAACTCCACAAGTGTTCAACATTTTCTGAGGTATTTACACCTTTGGCATTTGACGTTGATACGTCATAAACGTATCTATAATCTCTGATGTTCCATGTTGTTTTCATTCCATATGCTACATGTTTTCCTTACACTTTATGTCATTTTTATCGATTTCCCGGACTAACATATTGACAAGATGTTCACTGTTTTATGGTGTTTTTAGTTTCATAAAATCTGTTCTGGAAATATTCACGGATTTGGAAAATTCGAAACCCGGAAGTCTTAGAAATCCCGAAGGTTCCATTGAGTCCTGAATAGACCCGGAGAGGGGCTACAGGGGGCCACACCATAGGGCGGCGCCTCCCCTGGCCGCGCCTGCGGATGGTGTGGGTCCCCCAGGCGCTCTCTGCCATCGCTTGTTCTCCTATATAATCACCCCGACATATCAACCCTAGAAATATACCACTTTTCCCCGAGAAACATCCGAGGCCACCGTCATCGTCATCCCGAGATCGGGAGGATTCTGGAGCTCTCCTCGACACCCTGCGGGAGGGAAATTCATCACCTGAGGGGTCTACATCACCATGCCCTCCTCCGAAGTGATGTGTGAGTTGTCCATCCCTGGACTACGGGTCCATAGCAGTAGCTAGATGGTTGTCTCCTTTACTTTATGCCTCATGTTTAGATCTCGTGAGCTGCCTCACATGATCGAGATCATCTTTATGTAATGCAACATGTTGTGTTTGCTGGGATCTGATGAATGTTGAATGCTATGTCTTCTGATTATCAATCTATCATGTTATCTTAATGCATATGTTATTTATGATCTTGCATGCTCTCCGTTATTAGTACATTCTCTGGCCAAGTAGATGCTAGTAACTCCAAGAGGGAGTATTTATGCTCGGTAGTGGGTTCATGCCTCCTTTGCATCTGTGCTCGAGTGACAGAAACATGAAGGATGGAGGATGTGTTGTTGCCATTAGGGACAAAACAACGGTGTTTACTTTGTTTACACTTTTTACATTACACACTTTTCTTACTGCGATTATATGTTGCTTGCAACTTAATACCCATCGTTTGTTCGAATGATATTCGGAGGGTGGATTATTAGTCATAGATGTAGTTGGATGACGGTCTATGTATCTTATTGTAATACGTGCATTAATCACATAGTAATATTTATGTCTTGCATATGCACTACGGTGCAGCCTTCATTCATGTCAAGTGTCCTGCTGTAATTTGTTCACCAGACATGTTATTTATCTTTCACGGAGAGACACCACTAGTGAACTGTGGACCCCTATCCATTTTCTCATACTGATAATACACACACTGCTTCCACTGTTTTCACACAGCTGCTACTGTTCTCATACTATTTTCCACACCATATGTTTAACCTCTTTGTTTTCAACAAAATCGGTGATATTGACAACCTCACTGCTTCGTTGCGGCAAAGTTATTTGATTTTGTTGTGTAGGTTCCACGTTGCTGCTAAACCGGTAGTGCGCCCTGCCATCTCAACTGCATCAACCTTCTGAAGTTACTCCTTCCTTCTACTGGTCGATTCAACCTTGGTTTCTTTCTGAGCGAAACTTTCTACTATGCTCTTCATACCTTCCTCTTGGGGTCTCCCAACTAACGTGTGTTCACACGCATCGGAAGGGTGCATTCGAAATTTCTTATTTGCTTCAAAATATTGATGATGCACCTTATAAATATGAGATTTATGATATACTTGAATAATTCTCTCATAATTACAAGGATTGTAATTACTACATAATTCAATATCTTAAAAGATGCTCTCCACCAAAGGAAGTAATTGATTCCTTGCAGAAGCCTAAGGAAGAAGAAATTGCTGGATCTGGAAGCTCATTGCATGAAAAAGAGGAGGAGAGTGATAATCAATAGGAGGAAGAATGGAGTATCTACCCATGTCTACCTCCAAATGAGAGTAACTCTTTAACTCATAATTGTGATGATCCTATTGATTCTTGTGAAATATCCCTTTTTTATGAAGTTGATACTTGCTATACTTGTGACTTTGATACTATTATGAATGAAACTTGTGTGAACGATATTGCTACCGTTATTCATGATAATCCATGCTACTTTGAAAAATCCTATGATAATCCTATATTTATGCTGACTATTGATATGCATGATAATGAGGAAGTTTGCTTAGAAAACTTATATGATAATGCTCTAGATGATGGTCCTATGTTACTTGATGTTATAAGTTATAATGATACTGAAAATAGGATTGCTATAATGTGTCCTATACCTTTTAAGAGCGACAAATCATCGTTTTTTGCTATTATTAAAAGTGGGAAAAAAGAGGAGCCGATTTTAAATTTTGATCCCATTGGTTTTGAGCTTGATATGAATTGTGTGCTTTTAGACCATGAAAAACATGTTTTATGGGATAATTATGTTGTTGAGTTTGTTCATGATGCTACAGGAAATTATTATGAGAGAGGAAAATATGGTAACATAGGAATTTTCATGTTACTAAAACACCTTTCTTTTTGTTGAAAGTCTTGAAGTTGCTCTTGTTCTACCTTCCCATGAATTCTATTTTGAGCTTCTTTAATTTATTTATTTACAAGATTCCTATGCATAAGAACTGGGTTAGACTTAAAAAATGTATACTTGCTTCTTGATGCTCTCTTTTTCTTAATGCATATTTCTCATGCCAGCATCTTCTTCACTTGAAAACACGTGAATCCACTTTTCTGGGCCTAGCTAAAAGGCGTTAAAGAAAAGCACTTCTTGGGAGATAACCCATGGTTTTATTTTTGCTTTCTTTTTATCTGTTTTCTTTGAGTCAAAGGGTTGTATACTTCTGTAGCAACTCCTTTTTATCTTTATTTTCATGTTTTAGTTGTGCCAAGTAAATTTTCTGGCAAGAATAAGAGTTGGTTTTGGATTTATGCGCAGGAAACAGATTTCTGATGTCCACTGTAAAAAATTGTGAAAAATCCAGGAAGATCATAATGATCTAAAATTATTTGTGCTTATTCCTCAATTAATTCTGAAACTTTTTCGTTCTTTAAGTTTTTTGATTTGAGGAACGTAAGTGCCCCCAAAAAATCGTCTTTGCAGAATGTTCTGCTTTTGATAGATTCTGCCATTTTTCTTGCATTTGTTCTTTTATGATCTCAAGTGGATTATTTGCTCACGAAACATCAGTGGTTGTAGCTAATGTTTAAAAGTATCAATAGCAATTGTGACCATACAGAACCCATGGATTTTTTATTGTTGCACTAACCCTCTAATGCGAATTACTCTTTGGGTGTGGTGTGAAGAAGTTTTCAAGGGTCAAGAGAAGAGAGTGATATATGTGATCAACAAGAGTTCAAGGTAAAATCTTGGGGATGCCCCCGTGGTTCATCCCAGCAAATTTTAAGAAGACTCAAGTATCTAATCTTGGGGATGCCCAAGTCATCCCTTCTTCATCAACAATTTATCAGGTCACTTCTAGTGAAACTATATTTTTATTCGGTCACATCATATGAAGTTTACTTGGAGCGTCTGTTTGTTTTTATTTTGTTTTCTTTTGTTTTCCTTTCTGCAGTAATATAGTTGGACCCTAGCATTCTTTGTGTGGGAGAGAGACACGCTCCGCTTTTTCGCTTGAATACTCGTTAAGCTCGTATTCTTAGTTTTTCTTCTAGCTGCTGCAAAATTCTTATTTAGCTCATGTTTTTCATACATCTCTTATTCAGAGCTGGTAGTTTAAGTAGAGTTGTGTTAGTACTCTCTTGTTTCATTGTTGTATCTCTTGGAGAGTTTTCTTTATTATGAAATGATTGGTGTTGGAAAGCAGTAGTACAGTTTTCGTGCTTATAACGGTGCAAATAGAAGCTTGTATAGACTGTGGTTTAACTTTTTCATGTCATGCTAGATGTTATTTTAATTCTAAAGCCTAGTGGTTATTTTTGTAGCATGATTTGTCTAAAATAGTTGAGAGTGTTTAATGTGCCTTAGAAAGAATCATGAGTTGTTCTTGTCATTTTGAAGCATAAATTTGTGGTGTTCTCCTTTGAATGTATTATTTGGTTGACTTGGCGCATGCTCACACCATGTTTATGACTACAAACCAGTCACTTATAGCCTCTATGAACATTTAGTCTTTGAACTTGTAGTACCACTTATGCTTTGATTAATGATGTTTTTGTCTATAACTACGCGTTCGGTTAATATGGTTAATTCGGTTCGGTTAATATGGTTAATTCGCTTCGGTTTATAGGGTTTTTAAATAAATACGGTTTTTATACTTCGGTAAATACGGTTTTATACGAAGATACGGTTCGGTTTCGGTAATAACCATATAATTTCGGTTTGGTTTCGGTAATAACTAAACTAACCACAGTTGGCGCGAATTTGGGAATAACGATTTACTTTAATGGACATATATTTCACATATGTATTGTATGACAGACTAGAAGTGTTTCATCATGTTAAAAAAAGTAAAAAAAAATATCAGAGTTTTATATATTATATGACATGCTGCAAGTGTGTCTAGACTGAGAAAAAGAAAAAAAACAATACAAATAGAAATAAGGACACCAACAGGATTTGAACTCACGACCTCCTGATACAGAATAAACAGCTACACTCTCAAACCACTAGGACACTTCCCGAATTGTGTAACTAGTACATGACATACGCTATATAATAGATATATCGAAGTTGGACTTGGCCTCAAACACCATATTCTGTACACGTCTCGGCTATTCGGTTTCTTTCGATTAAAACCGAATTAACCGAGGTCCTTTCAGTTTTGTATTTTGCTAACCGTAACCTAACCACTAACCATAAAAATCGGCTATTTTGTTGCGGTTAGGTTCTTCGGTTCGGTTCAGTTATGTGCAGTTATATTTTTGTCGCTATGCATGATTATGGTCATTATTGCTCTCTTGATTTGTCGCTCCCAGTCTTTTGCTAGCCTCCACATATACTGAGTATGAGCTCTACTCGTGCATCCAACTCTCAGAAACCAAAGTATTCCGAATGTGTCCACCATGCCTAGCTACATGTGGTATTTAACTGCCACTCCAAAGTAAATTTCTCATGTGTTACCTTTAAAACTTTCAAAATTACTCATGTTTTGTGTTCCTGTTTTAGCTCATGTGGACATAAATAGAGAATCTTTATCTCACTTGTTGATTGGACTTTCACACCCTGTACTAGTGGCTTCATCCGATTATCCAATTGATAGAAGAGCTGATAGCGGGGTGTCCAACCCCAAATTAATAAAATAAAATTATCTTCACTATTTTTGCCTCTGATTTATCAGTAAAAGCATATATGTGTAAACAAAAGAGAAAGAGGGATGACCTGCTACCCAGTTGCGTCCTTCTATGGGAGCTGCTCTTGTGAAGTCTAGTTGGCTTGTGATCTACTATATTTTCTGTTTACCATTCGTTGACATAAGCATACACATCTCTTAAAAACATTTTTATACCTCTATTTCATAAAATAAGCAGCTCTATTACATGAGTGATCCCTGCTTCTCTTTGCGAAGGTCCTTTCTTTTACTTTTATGTTGAGTCTCCATCTTCTAACTTTATGCACAGCTGAGAGAGCATAGTTGACATTCTGAGTTTAATGTGCATTTGTTCGAGAAACATTATTAATTGATTCATGATGTGTTATTGTTTATTCTAATTTTGTTTGCTCTAGTCTTTCTCATAAACTTTGAAGGTGTCCTGGCATTTATGTTTTGACCCACTCTTAAGTACAAGCGAAATATCACTTTCCCATGTTATCTCTATGCTTGAAACAAATGTATATCTTTCGAGTGCATTATTATTCATGATCTTTTATTTGTGTTACTACTCATGAGTCAAGGTGATTGCTGTACTTTATTGTTAGAATTGTATTTATCATGCTTGTGTTTAAGTTCTATGATCTCAGCTATGCTTATGCTTTTACAATTTAGATGATCAAGTTCATGTTGGTAACATGTCACCTCAGAAATTATGTGTTTTTAGCGTTTAGCTACTCGAGGACGAGTAGGAACTGAACTAAGCTTGGGGATGTTGATACGTCATAAACGTATTTATAATCTATGATGTTCCATGTTGTTTTCAGGCCATATGCTACATGTTTTCCTTACACTTTATGTCATTTTTATCGATTTTCTGGACTAACCTATTGACAAGATGCCACAGAGCCAGTTCCCTGTTTTCTATTGTTTTTAGTTTCAGAAAAGTTGTTCTGGATATATTCGCGGAATTGGAAATTTCGAAGCCCGGAAGTCTTAGAAATCCCGAAGGGGCCACAGGGGGGTCACACCATAGGGTGGCGCCCCCTGGCCGTGCTTGAGGGTGGTGTGGCCCCCTCGGGCATCCACCGCCATCGCCCTTTCGCTTATTTATTCTCCCCGATACATCAACCCTAAGGATATACCACTTTTTCCTGACAAAAACCAGAGGCCGCCGTCATCGTCATCCCAAGATCGTGAGGGTTCTAGAGCTCTCCCCGGCACCCTGCCGGGATGGAAATTCATCACAGGAGTGGTCTACACCACCATGCCCGCCTCCGGAGTGATGTTTGAGTAGTTCATCCTTGGACTACGGGTCCATAGAAGTAGCTAGATGGTTGTACTGTCCACCTTATTCCTCATGTTTAGATATCGTGAGCTGCCTCACATGATCGAGATCATCTTTATGTAATGCTACATGTTGTGTTTGTTGGGATCCGATGATTATTGAATGTTATTGATGCATGTAAAATGCATACATGAACTTTGCATGTTATTACTTGTTTTTCCTACATATTAGCAACTTATATTCATGTTTTATAATGATTTGGGGATTTTCTGAACAATCCCCATTCTTTTGGTTCTAACCCTATTTTTCCAGAAAACGTACTTTTTAGTGTTTCAGACTTTCCGGGAGCTTCGGGACTCCAAAAAGGGCAAGGCCAAAGTGCACGGTTCAGAATTTTCGGACGAAGACCATGGGCCAAAGTAGAGAGCCAAAAGGCCAACCAGGTGGAAAAGAGGACCCTCCACGCGGCCAGATTCCTTGGCCGCGTGTGGGGCCCCCTTTTTGCCCCCGTGGCTCCGATGTCGTCGATCTTTCTTCTCCCGAGTGTCTCGTGACCAAAAAACGACTATATAAAGGGTTCCCTGGCCTTTTCAAGAAGGAAGCAGCGCCGAGAGACGAAACCACGAAACAGAGAGACAGAAGGCTGCCGTCGGAGAAGATCGGAGGGGGGAAACACCGACGGGATCACCCCCGGAGGGCTCCACCCCCCTCCGACGTGTTCATCATCAACATCTACAGCAAGATCAGCTCCATCTCTCCACTGTAATCTCTTGGCAAACACGATGTATGATGCAATACAATATTCCCTTGATGTATTGTGTCTTCCCGTCTATGTTTGAGTAGTGAATTGTTCATGGCAATGGTGAAATAGTTCGTTGATTGGTTGCATACAAGTTTGTTATCTTCTATGATTGTCTTTATGTACAATATATGAGTGCACGCATATGTTGGGGAATGCATGTAAGGTGATCACCGGTAGCATAATGGAGTGGTGGTGACTTGGGAGTGACAGTAACCTAAGACCGAGCCACAAAGTTAAGTTATTGGGGGATATATAAGGGACCTTAGAACGTAAGGCTATGGTGGGACTTTATGTCTTAATCAATCTTGTGCAGTCATTTACTTGGCCACATGATCCATCATAAGGGGTTGTAGATCATTTACTTGACTATACCTATTCATGGCTCCTTCCTAGAAGAAACAACTAAGACTAAAACATGTGCTTCACTAATTGTGACAACAACATAAACGAAACACCTATTGCCAGAACACTTGCTCCCTTGAGATATTTGCTGCTTGCTACTTGTGAAACTTGCTTAGAAACTTGCTTTAGAAACTTGCTTTAGGATTACTTGCATTTTAAACTTGCTTCACTAGTTACTAGACAAACCACACTCCACGTCACTTGCTTTTAATTAGTTAGTTCCTTTTAGTCAAACTTATTGCTTTGCATAAACAACCATATAAGAGGGTTATAGGGCTTTAGAGAATAGAAAGCTTACCTTCAGCTCCTCGTAGGTTCGACACTCAAATACTTATCGAAAGGTACTACAATTGATCTCCTGCACTTGGGAGTCATCAAGCACTTTTCTGGCGCCGTTGCCGGGGAGCGTTGTGCTAAGCTTTTATTCTTGTTTGCATTGCATACTAACATATAAACCTAAAACACAAAAAAACAATTTATAAAATGGAAAACAACCAAACAATTTTAGAACTGTATAATATCTACCTTGAATTAGGACATGATGTGTTTGAGGAGAAATTGAAAAATTATTTGCACAACAGTCATATTTGTGGTAGTACTAATTCTTTGAACACCTTTATTGCTAAGGAAAACCTTGAGCTTGGGGAAGTTTGTCTTGATGAATATGATATTTTTAGTCCCCCCACTATTGAGGATAAAAATGATATACTTGTTGATTCTATGGAAAGTTTTAAGCTTGGGGAAGTTGGTTTTGATGAGCATGATATTTCTAGTTCCCCAAGCTTGGAGGAGAAAATTCACTTTGATGATACTATGCCTCCTATATATGATGATTGCAATGAAAATTATGAATGTTTAACTCCACTATCACTAATGAGGATTTTACTTATGTGGAGAGTAGTGATTCTTTTATGCATGTGGCTCATGATAAGAATGTTTTATGTGATATTCATATTGTTGAATCTATTCATGATGCTACTGAAAATTATTATGAGAGAGGGAAACATGGTTACACATATTTCAACAATATTAAGTTTCCCCTCTTTATTCTGAAAGTATTGAGTTGCACTTGATCTACCTTTCTATGCTTGCTATTATGTGCTTCTTTTATTTGTTTCATTACAAAATGCCAATGCATAGGAAATGGGTTAGACTTAAAAATAAATTGTTTAATATTTTTTGGTGTGTTCCTTATGCTTTAATTTCCTATTCGGTTTGAGCACACATTTATGTCTTTACAACATGTAAAATGCCTTTACCTACTGTTATGTATCATTTAGTTTAAGATTTTTATTTTATAAAAAAATTTGGGAAAGTAAATGAGAAGGATGAGTAATGGAGAAGTTGGGGTTGACCTTGAACATGTGTTGTTCATGCCAATGAAACCATTGCAAAGTCTCTATCATTAAAACTTTTTCCAAATCTAAAAACAATAAAAAATATTAGTTCACTACTGTAACATCATATTTCTGTCTTATTTCTCATCTTAAATGGCAAGAATAATCTTATATGAGAGATAGGATTAAACAATAGTAATTAGCTGTCAAGAAAACAGATTCCTGAACTTCACTGCGAAAAATGTTTAAAATCACAGAAGTGGAATTTGACCTGGTAATTTACGACAGAAATATTTAGTTATCACTACATATTTCATTAGTTTTAAGTTTTCTGATTTGAGCAACTTAAGTGCCTCTAAAAATTCACTATTTACGGGTTGTTCAGTTTTTGGCAGATTATGTCTTTATTTTGCATTGCTCTCATTACTTGTGTTTTGTGTGGTTCTTTTGATCAAGGAGCAATGCACAACTGTAGTAACAGTAGTTAATATTTAGAATCAACTCATGATGTGTCTTTGCTGTACCTATGTGGATTTTATTTATGGAGGCACTAACCCCTCTAATCAAGTTTTATGTTGAGATTTGTGTAAGAAGAGTTTTTCAGGAGGAAGAGTTGAGTGAGATGAACAAAGATCAAGAGGGACAACCAATCAAGCTTGGGGATGTACCCCTGGGCTCACCCTACATGTATCAAATAAGTACAAGAATCCAAGCTTGGGGATGCCGAGCCACCTCACTCCAACCATCATGATGTTAAGTAAGTAAAGCCTAGCTATATGTCTATAAAGAAAGCGCTTTACGGGAGGCAACCCGGTTGTTTTTGTTTGGATTTTCCTAGTGTCCTCTTGCTGTATCAAGAGATTATTTTTTGTTGTTTTAATTCTGGAGTTTTCAATAAAGAGTCAAGTCAAACCCATTTGGACTTATAAGTTGCTATCCTAGTGCATGAAATTTCTGTTTCAGCACGAGTCTGCTCACCGTATGATTTTACGTTTTTTATTGGTATGTCGGATTGACCTAATTTTTTTAGTACATTCTGAAACTTTTCGTCCTCTGTAAGCACAAAAATTGTCTTAATTTTTTGACGAGTCTATCTTAGGGAAAAACGTTCGTTTTGCTGTTGTTGCTTTTCTGGACAGATTCTGCCTTCTTTTGTTTTATGCACTCTTTGGGCTTGGGAATCGAATTTCCATGATTATTTCAAGCAAGAGAGTGAACATAAAACATAATGAACCTTATTGTCTATCTACTGGAGCATTTATATGGAATTTTTCACAGCAAGCATGTGATTTGTTTGTCCTTGCTAATCTCACCCCACAGAAAAAGAATGGGAGAAACATGTTTTGTGAAGTTTTTTCACAGGGAATAGAGGAGCTGCGCCTCAAGAAATCCAAGAATGGTGAAATCCATAAGCTTGGGGATGTGATGAACACCCCACTGTAGCTACACTCTTTTGGTTAGCACACGTCTACTTTCTGTTTTTCTAAGCAAAGCATTTATCGTAGAGACTTGAAGTGTCTAGTTTTTGTTTTTATTTTTGTTTTGATAAGACCACACCCATCATTTTATATGAGATTGAGCTACTGGAGTTTGTGTTTCGAATGTATTGGATGCTAGTATTATGACTTGGAATAGGGATGCCATGGTTGATTTGAAGAGCTACATATGTTTGCATGATTTATAGGCTTTTTATGTGTAGAAATTTGCAATAATGTTGTCTTGAGCTATCTCTTATTCATGTCCTTGATGTTAATTGCTGGTTTATTTAGTTTGTCATGAAATGAGTAGTTCTATGGACATATGCATGCATAGTAGCTGGTCAACTATCTCCCTCTTGCTAGCCAAAAAAGTAAAAATTCCAACAAGTATAAACTTGTTTCCAACACCCTTTAGCCAAGTATTTCCAGTGAGTCCACCATATCTACCTATTAGCTTCAGAGCTATTCCGAGTATGTTCACCATGTTATAGTGTTATTTATGTTCTAAATTAAGATATTCACTTTATTAATTGTCATGAGCTGAATTTGGGATAGGACTCTCACGAACTTTTGAATGCACACCTTTACTTTTCATTGCACTTAATAAACATGACCCAATAACGGGAGCTAAAAGTTTTGCGTTTGACAAGTGTTTGGTTGGGAGCTAGCTATAAATGTGTATCACTGGAAAGCTTTCAACATTGCACAAAAATTTACATTTGGTTGATATCATGTACTTTTGTTTTTGGACTCCTGCCATGCCGAAATGAAATAGAGGAATAGTAAGCTTTGATGAGTAAGTATATTTATGACTAGAGAAACGCATTGGGCTGCTAACCCAAGCCATGCTTGATCATGGTGGAAATTTACTTACAGCTAGAGTGGACTCTACAAACACATCCTACAATAAAATAAGAAGCTATGCATATAGTGAATGAAATAAAAAAGGATGATGAGTCTACTCCGTTTGTTCATCTTGTCATTGTGACATGGGCTGGTTTCCATGTCATGGGGCAAGAGGTACCTCTTTGCGGTTCTATATGATGTCATTAATACTTATTATGATTGTACAAAGCTTATTAGGAATCTTAAGTTGAGTAATCATGGAGTAGGTTTTCACACTCACGGGGCATGAGGCATTCAACCAACACCTTGTCAATCACATTACTTCAACATTCACAATTTAAGATGCTAGTGATAAAGGGGCAATGAGAGTCTTAGACCAATGGATGCCACATTTCAATTAGTAATTTTAGTTGAATAATTTAGAGGCTAAATAAGACTTGATCATGTTTTACCTCTACTCAATTTTCTCCAAAGTGTCCACCATATTTTATATTTTCCATTATGCTATTCTTTGACCAATATAGGATTTTATTTTTCATTTTGTGTATGCATTTGGTCCATAGTGCTTTTATTTCATTATACACTTTGTGAACTTTCATGAAGCATCTTTGCTTGCATATTTGATATTTCTTATAACATGAATTGTATGTTGCTACTCATCTACATTATGAATCATCTGATTATATGTAGCATGAATAATCTTCTTTGATATTCCATGATTGTTTTAAAATGCAAAGTCCATGTTAGTTTTATCACCTTCATACTCGAGGACGAGTATGGGTTAACCTTGGGGATGTTGATGCATGTAAAATGCATACATGAACTTTGCATGTTATTACTTGTTTTTCCTACATATTAGCAACTTATATTCATGTTTTATAATGATTTGGGGGATTTTCTGAACAATCCCCCTTCTTTTGGTTCTAACCCTGTTTTTCCAGAAAACGTACTTTTTAGTGTTTCAGACTTTCCGGGAGCTTCGGGACTCCAAAAAGGGCAAGGCCAAAGAGCACGGTTCATAATTTTCGAGACGAAGACCATGGGCCAAAGTAGAGGGCCAAAAGGCCAACCAGGTGGAAAAGAGGACCCTCCACGCGGCCAGATTCCTTGGCCGCGTGTGGGGCCCCCTTTTTGCCCCCGTGGCTCCGATGCCGTCGATCTTTCTTCTCCCGAGTGTCTCATGACCTAAAAAATGACTATATAAAGGGTCCCCTGGCCTTTTCGAGAAGGAGGCGGCGCCGAGAGACGAAACCACGAAACATAGAGACAGAAGGCTGCCGCCGGAGAAGATCGGAGGGGGGAAACGCCGCCGGGATCACCCCCGGAGGGCTCCACCCCCCTCCGGCGTGTTCATCATCAACATCTACAGCAAGATCAACTCCATCTCTCCACTGTAATCTCTTGGCAAACATGATGTATGATGCAATACTATATTCCCTTGATGTATTGTGTCTCCCCGTCTATGTTTGAGTAGTGAATTGTTCTTGGCAATGGTGAAATAATTCGTTGATTGGTTGCATACAAGTTTGTTATCTTCTATGATTGTCTTTATGTACAATATATGAGTGCACGCATATGTTGGGGAATGCTTGTAAGGTGATCACCGGCAGCATAATGGAGTGGTGGTGACTTGGGAGTGACAGTAACCTGAGACCGAGCCACAAAGTTAAGTTATTGGGGATATATATAGGGGACCTTAGAACGTAAGGTTATGGTGGGACTTTATGTCTTAATCAATCTGTTGCAGTCATTTACTTGGCCACATGATCCATCATAAGGGGTTGTAGATCATTTACTTGACTATACCTATTCATGGCTCCTTCCTAGAAGAAACAACTAAGACTAAAACATGTGCTTCACTAATTGTGACAACCACACGAACGAAACACCTATTGCTAGAACACTTGCTCCCTTGAGATGCTTGAGATATTTGCTGCTTGCTACTTGTGAAACTTGCTTAGAAACTTGCTTTAGAAACTTGCTTTAGGATTACTTGCATTTTAAACTTGCTTCACTAGTTACTAGACAAACCACACTCCACGTCACTTGCTTTTAATTAGTTAGTTCCTTTTAGTCAAACTTATTGCTTTGCATAAACAGCCATATAAGAGGGTTATAGGGATTTAGAGAATAGATAGCTTACCTTCAGCTCCTCGTGGGTTCAACACTCAAATACTTATCGAAAGGTACTACAATTGATCTCCAGCACTTGGGAGTCATCAGTTATGTATGTTGATTATCAATCTATGTTTATGTTATTTATGATCTTGCATGCTCTCCGTTGTTAGTAGATGCTCTGGCCAAGTAGCTGCTAATAACTCCAAGAGGGAGTATTTATGCTCGATGGTAGGTTCATGCCTGCTTTCCATTTGTGCTCGAGTGATAGAAACGTGACAGATGGAGGATGTGTTGTTGCCATTAAGGAGAAAACAACGATGTTTACACTCTTTACGTTACACACTTTGCTTACTGTGATTATCCGTTGCTTGCAACTTAATACCCAACGTTTGTTCGGATGATATTCGAAGGGTGTATTATTAGTCATAGGTGCAGTTGGATGACAATCTAGGTATTTTGTTGTGATGCCCGCATGAATCTCGTAGTAATCTTTATGTCATGCATGTTCTTTATCTATCAATTTCCCAGCTGCAGTTGGTTCACCATGCATGTTAGCTATCTTTTATGGAGAGACACCTCTAGTGAAATGTGGACATCGGTCCATTTTCTCATACTTATAATACACACACTGTTTTCACTGCTTTCATACTGCTTCCTCTGTGTTCACACAGCTGCTACCGTTTTCATACTGTTCTCATATTGTTTTCCACACCATACATTTAACCTCTTTGTGTTCAGCAAAACCGATGAGATTGATAACTTCACTGCTTCGTTGGGGCAAAGTGATTTGATTATGTTGTGTAGGTTCCACTTTGCCGCTGAACCAGTAGTGCGCCATACCATCTCAACTGCATCAACCTTATAAAGTTATTCCTTCCTCCTCCTGGTCGATTAAACCTTGGTTTCTTTCTGAGGGAAAACTGTTGTTGTGCGTATCATACCTTCCTCTTTTGGTTTCCCAACGAGTGCAAGACCTGCACCATCACACGTCAGCATCCACGAACGCTATGGTTTCCTCATCATCCATACGATAAGCTAACTTGGCAGCATGCACCTTCTCTTTCTCCTTTGTAACTTTCTTCCGACCAGCAGCCGGCAGATCGGTGTTCTTCCTCTCTAGCATCTGCCATGGGATTGCTTAGTGGGCGTAGTCGGCTCACGCGGCGGAGATCGATGTGGACTTGCGCCCCTCGGAGGACTAAGAGATAGAGATGGAGGAGTCGGCTGACGTGGCGGATATCGAGATGGAGGAGTCGGCTGACGTGGCGGAGATCGAGATGGAGGAGTCGGTGGCCTTGGAGCCGAATCTGGAAGCACGATGTTTTTCTTATCTCATACAATGAAAACACTCGTGACTTCTCCAAGTGGCGTCTCCCCTTCACCTGGAGGGTAGTCAAGCTCCAGCGAGTCATATCCTGGCATAACTTCATCCACACCGACACGAGCATAGCCAGCTGGAATCGGGTGGCCGTAGATGCATGCTCCAAGTTCAGAGCGTATAGCAAAGCCGACAGCCTCCTTCAAGGATATGTTCTTCGTTGACACGTGTAGCTGACAATTTTTCCTCTCCTGGATATCATCCACGTGGTAACGATCCATCGGTGCATCATGCAACAGTGCATCTTCATCAGTCGGGGCGGTCGTGGAAGCCACGCTGCTTTTCCGCTGATATAGGACGGTACTATCGAATGGAGGAGATTGCTCACATGCCCTTTGCTGGTTAATTGCGTCCAGTTGCTCCTGTAATATGTGTTATGTATTCTGAATCCAGTCTGCCACCTGCTTATTTTTTCTCAAGCGGCTTCTATAACCTTCTTCCCACTCAATAAAACCCAATTTCCACGGAACAACGTCTTTGCCTCGTCTTCCCACTCGTCATTCTCTCTATCGGGTATGAATTACCCTGTTTAACATCCTTTATTGCATCAACAAAATTGGAGGCGACTGTTGTAATTACTTCTGAGTACACAATATCCCCTGTTTCCGAGTGCAAAGATCCACCATGCCGTAAAACCAATTCGTCGACATCTCGTGCCAGGCTGCTGTAGGTGGACTGATCTCTTTTTCAAGCAGGGCAGATTCGATTTTCCCACTTAGGAATGGCGCCCGTAGCCATATGTCCCAAGTTTATGGTGATATTTATTTTTCACGGCATTTAACTTACTTTTGTGGACCTTTCCTCAAATTCAGCTGATGTCCTCTGCTTCACAAATGCCTTCTAGTGACTTCTTATTTTGTTTAGTGCTCTAGTGAATGTCAGAGTTTTTTCCTTCTCGATATAATCCATGGTTAATCTTTTCTTGAAGGTCTAGAATTGTTGGGCCATCTTCTTAAGAGCCCACCCCTTAAATTTCGGCTCGGACCCTTTCATTAGGGTGAAATGAGACAAGAGCGTAGTCTATAGCAAGTATTTGGATCTGTCTTCGACATAACTAACTCCAAGAACTTTCTTTGGCTTATTCCATTTTCGAATAGTGGTCGGGATGGTGTCCCGAACAATAGCACTGCATTGATTTACAAAGACTTGTACGTTCTATGTGGGAGCCATCGTTCTGCCACATTTATCGACTTCGTCGATCGTGAGCTTAGAATGATTAGGGCCCAACTTCTGGTCGCGCCTCGTTTCTTTGTAGAAGATTGGCTCGACGACACCCTGGGTGCAGAAAATTTATTTTGCACCCAAAATTTTATTTTATGTTGCTAAGTCAAGTATTATATTATATTTGTAAATATTTACGTTTAAGTTCATCCATAATAGAAAAGTCGGCGTAAAAAATAAAAAAATATGGTTCATAACGACATAAAAGTCATAGAAATAGCATAAATATGTCTATTTTTGTTATAATTTTGTAGCATCACGTAAATAAATTTTTTACGACATGGATATATTTTATTACGTTCTGCTCGACATAATGAGTACGAAAAAATTGACGTGACGTAAAAATCATGTACGGTGGAGGAGATAGAGGGTGGGTGCATAATAGTTATTCTACACCCACCCTGTATCTTTTGAATCGTACATGATTTTTGCGTCACATAAATTTTGTCGTGTTCCTTATATCGAGTAGAACGTAAGAAAATACATACATGACGTAAACCTTTTACGTACGTGACTCTACAAAAAAAATAAAAAAGACCACATTATTACGTTGTTTTTATGACTTTTATGATGCTATGGCTCATATTTTTTTTTGTTTTTATGCCGAGTATTCCCTTATGTATCAAACATGAACATAAATAATTACATACCTAACATAAATTTTTTACTTCACAACATAAAAAAAATTGTGGATGCAAAATAAGTTTTCTGCACCCAGGGTGCCAAATAGGGTGTATATATATATATATATATATATATCAATTTATGCATCTAGTGATTACCATCGAATTAATTAATTAATATACCTCGCCGGACTTTTTTAATGATCCAATATTTTTGGTTTCATCACCACCGGTGTGCCCTTCGTCTCGGAGTTCGGGCTCTAGTCCATCACCATCGGTGTGCCCTTCGTCTCAGAGTTTGAGTTCAAGTCCATCACCATCGGTGTGCCCTTTGTCTCGAAGTTCAGGCTCTAGTCCATCGCCGGTCAAGTTTAAATATTGTGAACTCCTCTTTGATTATTTTCAGTGACCATGTCGAACAACTCCTCTTCGTATACTCTGCTTTCGTTGACGTCCATAACTGCAACAAGATAACACATGTAAGCACAGATGTATGACAACAAAAATATTCATTAAATGCTTAAAACTTGACATGAATATAACAATTAATTGAGCTACATTGGCGGGAGACGGTGGAGCTGGTCGAGGCCGATGGAGGGTATTCTTTTCCGTCGGCATCGCCGGGAAAAACGAATTATTCTATCCGGAACTCCATTGCGGAACAATTTTGAAGAGCTTCACAACACATTGTGCATGTTACGAGCTAGTGCACCTTATGGTGATCAGAGCAAGCATCAAGACATGGGTTTTTGGAACTATTTTAAACTAAAGGCCTTCACATATATGTCACGTTATTTAGTTACAAAGAAGTCCAGAAAACCCCTGTTTTCATCCTTCCCGGAATCACCATCACATGTAGTAACAAGTAAGTTCACAAAATGTTGTGAAGCCCTTCCAAATTGTTCTCCAATGGAGTACCGGATAAATAATTCCTTTTTCCGGGCGATGCCGACGGAGGTCGAGAAAACGAACCATTATATTCGGGACTTGATTTCAAAACAATTTTCAAGAGCTTCACAACGCACTGTGCCTGTTACGAGGTAGTAGACCTCATGGTGATCAGAGCAAGCATGGTGACAAGGGTTTCTGGACTTCGTTGAAACTAAAGAACGTCACATATATGCCATGTTCTTTAGTTACAAAGAAGTCCGGAAAACCCATTTTCTCATCCTTCCAGGGATCACCATCACGTGTAGTAACACGTAACTTCATTGGACATTGTGAATCTCTTCCAAAATGTTTTGGACTGGAGTACCAGATAGAATCATTATTTTTCTTGGCCGATGCTGACGGAGGTGGGAAAAGCGAACCATTCTATCTGGGACTCCATTTCAAAATAAATTTGAAGAGAATCACAACACCCTATGCCTGTTATGAGCTAGTACACCTCATAGTGATCAGAGCAAGCATGAATACAAGGGTTTCTAGACTTCGTTGAAACTAAAGACCGTCACATATATGTCACATTCTTTAGATACAAAGAAATCCGGAAAATCCCCTATTTTCATCCTTCCCAGGATCACCATCACATGTAGTACCTTTTAACTTCACATGATGTTGCAAAGAGCTTCCAAATGATTTTTAAACGGAGTACCAGATATAATTGTTCTTTTTTCCCGGGCGATGTTGATGATGGAGAAGCCGGTCGAATGTCAACGACGGCATCACCACCGGCATGGCCACAAATATGTCCACCAGCTCACCATCCATACCTCAACATGTGTCCTCGCCACCGCCGTGCTCTCTCTACCGTTGTGCGGCGTAGCGCCCACCGCCCCTACATCACCGGCATGCCCTCTCCAGCAACGTCGCCACCGGCTCGCCGTAGAGGGCCATCACCACCAAAATCGATCGTCATCGGTAGCCCATGTTAGGGGTACGACGCGCGGTGTAGTCATTTTTTTCCGGTGTGGTAACGTGCAATGCCCTCGTGTTTTTTTAACGACAGGGTAGCGACGTGTGGTGCCCAATTGCATATATTCCATCAATTCGCAACAACTGCATAAAATTTAATCAAATTCTATCTAATAGCATCCATTTCATAAAAATTTAAAAAATTGCATCAATTTCATCATATTTTACAAATTACATCAAATACATGCAATTTTATAAAAATGGCATAAATTACATCAAATTTTATAGAATTGCATCTAAATCTTAAACCTACCTAATTTTTTTCTCTAAGTCCAAAACCTTTTTTTTCTATAAGTCCAATACCTAAATTTTCCTCTTAATCCCAAACCTAGCTAATTTGTTCTCTAAGTCCAGAACCTAAATTTTTTCTCTAAGTCCAAAACCAAATTTTTTTTCTCTAGTTTTGTCCTAAACCTAGCTAGCTAATTTTCTACTAAACCTATAGCTGATTATTTTTCCTAAATAGATCTAAATATCTAAGTATGTATAGCTAGCTACCTCTCGGGTAGAATAAAAAATGCTACCTCTCGGGTAGTTGTTGCCGACGGCGCCGGAGTCGGTGAAGGAGCCCCGGTCGTGGAAGGAGTTGGCCAGTGTGGTGCGGCGCCGAAATCGCGCTAGGGTGGAGGAGCGGCAGCCGTGGAAGGAAGAGCACCAGTCATGGAAGGAGGGGCGCCGGTTGTGGTTGTGCGTCAGTGGATCCGCTGCTGGTGGTGCGAGCGCCGTGTGGAGGGAGGACGCCGGCTGTGGAGGATGGCGGCAGCGTCTGCACGCGGAGGAGGGCGCCCGAGGACGTCGGATGTTCGAATGGATCGCCGCCACGCGCTTCATCTTGAGTTGGAAAGAAAATGAAAAAGGGGCTTGTGTCGCGAGCGGTTACACGCCGGTATATATACCCCCACCCTATAGTCTAGGTTTCATCCAGGAACCGGCACTAAAGGTTGCGTTTTGTCCAGGTTGTACTTACCAGCCAGTACTAAAGATCTACCTTTAGTACCAGTTGGTAACCACAACTGGGACAAAAAGGTTTATTTCGACCGCCAAAATTCCACGCGCGAGCATAGACCTTTAGTCCCGGTTGGTTATTGCAACCGGAACTAAACTTGTCTTTGAATTTTGGCAGTAATTGTTTGATAGATTTAGTTTTACAGATTTAAATAAATTATTGTGAAATAAATAACATTTTTGAAAACTAAACCAAATGAGTTGATTTGAATTTCTGTGGATTTATCTTGAAGATTTATATTACCTAGTATAACTTATACAACAAGTTGCATAACAAATTTTGCAATTATTAATTAAATCCAGCAATTGCAAAAACAATTATAAAATAAAAATTCATATCTTGAATTCTCTTAAGACAAATGGAGAAAATATGATGTCAAATTGTTTGTCTTAACATAACCTACACAATAATATTTTATTTGGACATAATGGCATTGATTAACTCATATGTATAATTAAAATACTAAAAGGATGGAGTTGATCGGAGCCCGGAGGGGGTATTAATGTGGAACTAATTGATGTGCTAGGGTGGACCCTACGAAGCCCCGAAACAATGGTAGGGCCCACCTCTTCAGAAGATTCCCCAAATATTCCGTTTCCGGGTGGTATATATGGACACATACATGGAATATTTTGTTAAAATATTCCCATATTCTACAAAAACATACATCATGGAAGCACGGACAATGTTGACGAACAAAGTTTTTCTTTTCATTGCACAAAAAACTATTTTGCATTTTCCGAGTGTGAAAAATGGTTTTTTTTTAAGTACCAACCACAAATATGTTGCAAGACTTGAGAACTACATTTTTTAAATACTAGGCCATTTATATGCAGAAATAACCATTTTGTTGCCTCTAAAAAGGTTTCCATCCACCTTTTTTTGAAAAACACAAGCTTCAGTCGATTTAGTTGAAAACAGGTCAAATTTGAACTACATGTGCCTCGTAGTTTGCTCATGATTTTTTTGCAAAAATCATTTTTAGGTACACAACTACCTATTTCATCACAGATATACTAAGAGTTTCTCAATATGCAACCCCTAGCTACGAAGATATGTGCCCGCCGTCTGCTTCTTTTTTAAACCAAGAAAGAAAATTCAAACAAATTCAAAAAAATCAAAATGATGTAACACCTTTGTGTGGTGTCATTATATATGTCTTAGTATCCACTAAAAATAATAAACTTGGAATACAACAGTTATATTGAAAAGGTGTTCATAGAAATGAGCTATTGTCTATGAAGATTCTTGGCTTTCAGCCAAATGACGGGTGTTATGGCCACATCCATGACATAGTTTGTTAACATATTCTACATAAACATGCATCTTGGAAGCACGGACAATGTTGACGAACAAAGTTTTCCTTTTCATTGAACAAAAAATCATTTTCCATTTTGCGAGTGTGAAAAATGGGTTTTTTTGTGAAGGACCAACCACAAATATGTTGCAAAACTTGAGAACTGCATTTTTTTGAAAACACTAGACCATGTTGTATGCACAAAAAACCAATTTGTTGCCTCTGAAAACGTTTCCATCCACCTCTTTAAAAAACACAATATTTTGTCGATTCAGTTGGAAACGGTTCAAATTTGAACTACAGGTGTCTCATAGTTTGCTCATAATTTTTTGCAAAAATAATTTTTAGGTACACAACTAAATATTTCATCATAGATACACCAAGAGTTTCTCAATATGCAACCCCTAGCTACAAAGATTTGGGCCCTCCGTCTTGGCTTATTTTTTGAACCAGCAAGGAAAATTCAAACAAATTAAAAAAATCAAAATGATGTAAGAGATTCGCGTGGTGTCATTATATATGTCCTAGTATCCACCAAAAATAAGAAACTTGGAATCAAACAGTAATATTGAAAATGTGTTCACTGAAATGAGCTATCCTCTATGAAGATTCTTGGCTTTCGGGCCACATGACGGGTGTTATGGCCACATACATGGCATAGTTTGTTAAAATGTGTCCATATTCTACACAAACATGCATATTTGAAGTACGGACAATGTTGACGAACAAAGTTTTCCTTTTCATTGCACAAAAAAACATTTTCCATTTTCTAAGTATGGAAAATGGTTTTTTGTGAAGAACCAACCACAAATATGTTGCAAAACTTGTGAACTACATTTTTGAAAATACTAGACCATTTTATATGCACAAATAACCAATTTGTTGCCTCTGAAAATTTGTCCATCCACCACTTTTGAAAAACACAAGTTTCTGTCGATTCGGTTGGAAACGGGTCAAATATGAACTACATGTGCCTCGTGGTTTGCTCATGATTTTTTGCAAAAATTATTTTTAGGTACAAAACTACCTATTTTATCATAGATGCACAAAAATTCTTAAAATCTTATATAAGTAAGGGTAACCCCCTACGAACACCCAAAACACATATAATACACTTGGTTGCAACATCACCACATCCCCGTCTAGTGGAAGTTTTTCTTCGTGTGTGTCTCTTGCTTACGTATCCATGGAGCATGTTCGTTATTTAACATGATGTTTGGGTCAGTGTTCACTTTGAAAGGAGGAATTTCATCAAACTTATTATAACTTTCTGGCATGTCTATCTTGTCCTCCACTCCCACTATGTTTCTTTTCCCTAAAATAACTATGTAGCATTTTGGCTCATCGTATGATGTATTCGTTTTCTTACCTTATCTTATCTTTTCTTTTCTTAGATTTGGTAGACATGTCCTTCACATAGAAAATCTGAGCCACATCATTGGCTAGGACGAAAGGTCTGTCTATATACCCAAGATTGTTGAGATCCATTGTTGTCATTTCGTACTGCTGGTCTACCGTTACCCCCCCTCCTGTCAGCTTAACCCACTTGCACTAAAACAAAGGGACCTTAAAAGTAGGTCCATAATCAAGTTCCCATATCTCCTCCATGTAACCATAATGTGTGTCCTTTTTCCCATTGTTGTTTGTTGCATCAAAGCGAACACCACTGTTTTTGGTCGTGCTCTTCTTATCTTGGGCATTCGTGTAAAATGTATTCCCCTTTATTATGTACCCTTGGAAAGTCAATATAGTCGAAAATGGTGACTTGGACGAAAAGTATAGCTGGTCTTCAACAGTGGTGCTATTCCTGAGATGTGTTTGCAACCAACCACCAATAGTCACCATGTGTTCATATTTAATCCAGGAGTCAGACTGCGCATGATTTTTGGAGCGTACAATTTCCTTGTGTTCCTCGATATACGCCACCAAGTGAAAGAATGTATGTCCAAATTTATTGATGCTTTCCTTCCTAGCGTTCCTTTTCCATGTAGTCTCCCCTCATACCGCGATTCAGGAACACCAATCGACATAATTTCAGTAATAAAGTCAACACAAAACTCAATGACCTCCTCTGCTCCATAGCCCTTAGAGATGCATCCTTCTGGCCTAGAACGGTTATGAACATATGTCTTCAAGACTCGCATGAACCTCTCAAAGGGGAACATATTGTGTAGAAATACAGGACCGAGAATGGAAACTCTTCTACTAGGTTAACTAGGAGGTGTGTCATAATTGAAGAAGGATGGTGGGAACACCAACTTGAAACTGACAAGACGTTGTACCACATCATTCTGTAAACTGTTTAGACTTTCTGGATCGATTACCTTATGAGAAATTGAATCGACGAATGCACATAGCTTCACAATGGGTACTCGAACAATTTCCAGGAGAAGCTCCAGCTATGCAACCGTAAGCAATTTCTTCATGAGCACGTGGCAGTCATGAGACATTAGGTTTTGGAATTTTTTCCTGCCATATTTATTATTGCCTTTATATTTGACGAGAAACCACACAGGACCTTGATACTGCTCAGGCATTCAAAAAACATTTCCTTCTCTTCTTTCGTAAGAACATATCTGGCAGGACATTGAAAATGCTCTGGATGTAGGCCGTCTTGTTCTTTCATACGTTGCTGGTCCTCTCGTGCTTCTGTTGTATCTTTTGTCTTTCCAAACACTCCCAATAAGATAAGCAGGTTGACGCCAAGATTCTTCATCATATGCATCACATTGATTGCAGAGCGGACCTCTAAGACTTTCCAATGGGTAGAACCCAAAATATAGATTTCTTCTTCCATATGGGTGCGTGTCCGTCAGCGTCATTCGAAACAGTGTGTCTGTCAGGACCCTTTCCAAAGATTACATATAAATCCTTGACCATACCATATATATCATCACCGGTACGGTGTCTAGGCTTCTTCCGGTGATCTGCATCACCTTTGAAATGCTTGCCTTTCCTTCTTAAGAGATGATTGACCGGAAGAAATCGACGATGCCCTAGGTACACATTCATCTTATATTTATCCAAAAATATACTTTTAGTCCATCAAAACAGTGTGTGCATGCATTGTATCCCGTGTTTGTCTGTCCTGAAAGGTTAACAAGAGCATGCCAATCATTGATGGTTACGAACAAAATTGCTCGTAGGTCAAACTCCTCTTGGTTGTGCTCATCCCTCACACGTACACCTTTTTCAACCCACAGTTGTAAAAGTTCTTCAACTAATGGCCTTAAGTACACATCAATGTCTTTACCGGGTTGCTTCGGGCCGTGGAGGAGCACTGGCATCATATTGAACTTCCGCTTCATCCACAACCAAGGAGGAAGGTTATAGATACATAGAGTCACAGGCCAAGTGCTATGGCTGCAGCCCTGCTCACCAAATGGATCCATGCCATCTGTAATTAGACCAAAACTTAAGTTCCTTTATTCAGTTGTAAACGTTGGGAACTCTCTCTCGGTTTTTCTCCAGTGCGACCCATCAGAAGGGTGTCTCAACATCGCCTCGCTCTTACGGTCTTCTTTCTGCCATCGCAACAGCTTGGCATACACTTTGTTTCTGAACAAATGTTTCAACCGTGGTATTATAGGAGCATACCACATCACCTTGGCAGGAATCCTCTTTCTTGGGCTCTTGCCCTCAACATTACCAGGCTCATATCATCTGATCTTATAACGCGGTGCACCACATACCGGGCAGGCATTCAAATTCTCGTACTTCTCACCGCGGTAGAGGATGCAATCATTAATGTATGCATGTATCTTCTGCGCATCCAATCCTAAAAGGCAGAGAATCTTCTTTGCTTCGTAAGTGTGACGCCCCGGGATCGGGCACTATGCAGATTTCAGCATTTCCGCCAAAATCCACATAATAACCGATTCCAGGTTGCCACTTGTGATCACATTACAATAGTTCACGAATAATCCACAACAACAACAGAGGAGGTATATACAAGACGACTCAAACGAGTCGAGGATACAACTGATACAATACAAAGATCCAAATGACAGCGGAAGAAACAACATAGTGTCCGACTACGGACAAGATACAAAATGGACTAAGAATCCTGAAGATAACCGATGGCGTCCAATCCCTGCCCAGGCCAAGCCGGAGGGATTCCCAAGCTAACGTCGTCAGACTTGAAACCTGTTGACTGCAATGTGGAATATGCAGCCACGAAATGGATTCGTGGGTCAGTACTATTAAGTACTGGCAAGTGGATAAACCATACTCACAAGATACCAGCGTAACCAATCATCACAAGATACAAATACTTTGGGTACAACGGAAAGAAAGGGGGGTAGTGCAAAGAAGCGGCAGCGGGCAGCACCAACAACTAGAGAGACACGCTACAACTTCCGGCTATTAGAGAGGGATAAGAGAGCGTATCAGAACCAACTATAACTACTCACCAAACAATACCCATCCAGTGTTACCCCCTACTAAGGAAGCAACCCAAGGAAACTCACACTGTTGATTAAGGTGACATTCATTTTTATGGTGAAGGTAATACTATATTACTAGTCAAGTTATTATCATTAGGTGTAAGTTGTCTGAGTACTTGTTAGCCAGCACTTTCACCAAGTCGTCACATAACCGCGGACAACACGGCTTCTCGAGAAGATTCATCCATGCAGGGTGCGCTACAGTACCCGTACACACTCAAGCCACCAACTAAAACTCAGGTTGGCTCGACACGACCCAAACCGTCTCTACAACCTGTCCTAGGAGCCACAGAGCTATAAGGTCCCAGCCACGCAGCCGAATACTCAGCGCAAGTGTGCAAAACTTCCGCAGGACGCAACAACCCGGCAATACAGGCCTCGCCCTATATGCATCATCATCATCATCACCATTAACCATGGGGGCGCCTCCCATTATGCAAATGAGCAAATGGAACACCCGAACTAAGTATGGCTCTTCGGACAAGCTGCAAATCAGGTCTAAGTCGAGGGGGGTCCCATACTACCTCCCGGATGCGGTTAGCGCGCTCATCATGGATCAATAAACAAGACCCTTTTCCTAGTTTCGACACTAGCAGGCTCCAAAACCACGCCGGGCCTCCTGCCGGTGCCTTATCATCAAATTATTATTACCCCAGACATTAACATGTTGTTGATTAAATCGAAACCCAACTATCAACTAAACAGGTGATATGAAAAAGGACAACAAGACTTGAGCGCAAACAACACTAAGCATGCAACTACGACACGAGGGCCGACAAGGTAAACAAACAAAAGTTAATAGGAAGTGGAAGGAAGGCTATATCATGGCTGCAAGGTAAACATATGATAGGATCGAGACTCAAGCATCGAAAATACTAGGCTAGCATAAAGACAACGGAAAGAATCGGTAACAAGTGATGAAAGGCAGCCATAGGTAGCAAGTGAGTATACTTGCCTGGAATCCAGCAAGTAGAGGTACATCCGCAGAACTTCTCGTTGCTCACATCATCTCAACTTCCTATCCGCGAAGAAGCAACGAACTAGAACAAACACCGGATGCAACAATTACTTCTACGGCAAAAGATCCAGCATGGTCAAGATATGGATGCATGACATGCGGGGATGCAACTTAACCAATTTAAGTTGAGACAAAAGCCCAACATTTAATTAGGAAGGTTTAACTTATTTATCTAACCATCAATTTAAATGTTGATTAGCATGGAAAACAGTTCATAGGTGAGTGACACAAAATTAAATGGAATAGGGCACCAATTTAATTAAATGCCCAGCACATTCCATGTTTATTATTTAGGTGGACAAATTGTATTGAAAAGGTTGAAAACATGTATAAAATGTTTCACTGAACATTTTGAGCTATTAAACATAATTTTTGGATCATTATTGAATTTATTATGCATTTTCCATAAGCATTTTTATTCTGCCCCTTTTACTAAAAAGAAGGAAACATGTTCAAATTTAATTCAATTGTGACCAAATAAAATACCACTGTGTAGAGTTTGTTAAGACAAAATTTTAGAGCCCAAGTTTGCTCAATTTGGGTGAACAGAACTCAAGTTATGAATTTCTAAAGTTTCAAATTTTAATATCCATTTCTGTATTTAATTATTTAGTGCAACATTTATTACAGAAACATGTTGCAACTTTGTTACTAACAGAAAGAGCATAAGATTCTGAATCCACAGAAATTTGAATCATTGAAATTGGAGCATTTTTCAATTTGTTATTGATTTTACAAATAAAGATTTAGTTCTGTTTTTCTGGAGTTCGAGAAATAAAAGAAAATGGAGAAAAAAAAGGGTGGCTTTGCCACGGGTGGGATTCGAACTCGGGGCTGCGGGGAAGCAGTGCGGGGCGCTAGCCACTGGGATGGTGCTCGGGTTGTGATAGGATACAGCCCTCACTGAATATGAGGTGGTAGTCGCGGTTTAACTGAATTTCCAGAACGGAAACACGTACAGATGCAGACTTCAGGGACACGGATGAGCTCGTCCATGGCGGACAGCGAACCTAGCGGATGACAGCGACCACATCGGCAAGCGAAACAGCGGGGAAATGGCGGGAATCGGATCGAATGCTCACCAGGAGGAACTCGGAGTAGCCGATTGTGCTCGGGGAAGCCTGTCCGTGCCGAAATTCGCCGGGGAAGTAGCTCATCCGCGGAGGAAGAAGCGGACGCCACCGGCGACGTGTGCACTCCGGGCATGATTCCTTCACAGGGGACAAAGAGGACAGCGAGGCGCATCTTATGGGCTAGTCACCTAGCCTTCTGGTGGTCTCCATCGGCGTGGCGACGTGATGAACTGACGGTGGCGTTTATGGTTTGTGTGCAGAGGAGACAGAGAGAGGGAAAAAACGAGGGCGGCGGCGAGAGGAGGGAGAGGAACAAGGTTAGGGTTAGGGTTTGGAGGGGAGGGGCTGCTTTAGAGGAGGGGGGAGGGAGCAGGTGGGTGGTGCTCTGTTGAAAGCGACATGAGGGGGGTCACGTCCTCCTCGTGCGTCCGTACGGAGAAGAAAGGAGGGGCTAGGTGGGCTGGGCTTGCTTCTGGGGTTGTAGGTGGGCCGAAAGGCCTGCCTCCCCCAGCAGCTCATTTTTATTCTTTTTTTTTCTTTCCCTTTTTTTTGTAAAAGTGAAAGAGAAATTTGAAATTGGAGGGGTTTTACACATGCAAAAATTATGAAATAAACTTTTATTGCATTTGGAATTGAAAATGCCCAAGTGCACCAACTTTTCTTTTTTCAAAATTTGAATTATTTGTTTGTTGTTTGAATTTGAATTTGAAATTCAAATTGGGTTTTTAAAAGAAATTTTATTAACCAAGCCAATTGTTAATTCCAATTCAATTTTTTTATTGAAACAATTTGATTTGAAAACAAGGTGCATTGTTTGAATTTTAAAATTGGTTTAAAGATTTTTAATTGGTTTGAGAACAAGTGCACTGCATATGATGCATGATGCTATGTGATGCAAAAGAAAAACAACAAGCAATTCTAATTGGAAAAACCCCGGGTGTTACAGCCGACACCACTAACAAGGGATTGCGCCCTCGCAATCCGCTCCAAGCCGGTAAGAGAGAGAAGAATTTGGAGCTATCGAGTCTTCGGTCGCCGCTGTTGATCTTCTCGACACCACTAACAAGAGATTCTTGCTCACATTGACGACGATATCCTTCCATCGAAATCTTCTGATGATCGAACCTATTAGGTTAAAGGCTAAGAGAACGTCCAACCCACGTGGGATCCTAACACTTTGAAAGATAGGTACGATAGTAGACTCCAAAACAAATGAGATAGAAGGAGAAGTAGAATAGAGGAAAGGAATAAACAAGAATCCTATCGAGAGGTTTCCAAAATAGTTTAGCAGAAATGGTTTTTGACACTCTAGAAACAACGACCGTTAGCGAGGTTATCCTACAGGCTTTGCGGACCCGTTGCTTCGATAACCATTTGTATCGAAACAACTTTGGGAATCGGAAACCATGCTCGGATACCATTTGTGACGCCCCGGGATCGGGCACTATGCAGATTTCAGCATTTCCGCCAAAATCCACATAATAACCGATTCCAGGTTGCCACTTGTGATAACATTACAACAGTTCACGAATAATCCACAACAACAACAGAGGAGGTATATACAAGACGACTCAAACGAGTCGAGGATACAACTGATACAATACAAAGATCCAAATGACAGCGGAAGAAACAACATAGTGTCCGACTACGGACAAGATACAAAATGGACTAAGAGTCCTGAAGATAACCGATGGCGTCCAATCCCTGCCCAGGGCAAGCCGGAGGGATTCCCAAGCTAACGTCGTCAGACTTCAAACTTGTTGACTGCAATGTGGAATATGCAGCCACGAAATGGATTCGTGGGTCAGTACTATTAAGTACTGGCAAGTGGATAAACCATACTCACAAGATACCAGCGTAACCAATCATCACAAGATACAAATACTTTGGGTACAACGGAAAGAAAGGGGGGTAGTGCAAAGAAGCGGCAGCGGGCAGTACCAACAACTAGAGAGACACGCTACAACTTCCGGCTATTAGAGAGGGATAAGAGAGCGTATCAGAACCAACTATAACTACTCACCAAACAATACCCATCCAGTGTTACCCCCTACTAAGGAAGCAACCCAAGGAAACTCACACTATTGATTAAGGTGACATTCATTTTTATGGTGAAGGTAATACTATATTACTAGTCAATTTATTATCATTAGGTGTAAGTTGTCTGAGTACTTGTTAGCCAGCACTTTCACCAAGTCGTCACATAACCGCGGACAACACGGCTTCTCGAGAAGATTCATCCATGCAGGGTGCGCTACAGTACCCGTACACACTCAAGCCACCAACTAAAACTCAGGTTGGCTCGACACGACCCAACCCGTCTCTACAACCTGTCCTAGGAGCCACGGAGCTATAAGGTCCCAGCCACGCAGCCGAATACTCAGCGCAAGTGTGCAAAACTCCCGCAGGACGCAACACCCCGGCAATACAGGCCTCGCCCTATATGCATCATCATCATCATCACCATTAACCATGGGGGCGCCTCCCATTATGCAAATGAGAAAATGGAACACCCGGACTAAGTGTGGCTCTTCGGACAAGCTGCAAATCAGGTCTAAGTCGAGGGGGGTCCCATACTACCTCCCGGATGCGGTTAGCGCGCTCATCATGGATCAATGGACAAGACCCTTTTCCTAGTTTCGACACTAGCAGGCTCCAAAACCACGCCGGGCCTCCTGTCGGTGCCTTATCATCAAATTATTATTACCCCAGACATTAACATGTTGTTGAATAAATTGAAACCCAACTATCAACTAAACAGGTGATATGAAAAAGGACAACAAGACTTGAGCGCAAACAACACTAAGCATGCAACTACGACACGAGGGCCAACAAGGTAAACAAACAACAGTTAATAGGAAGTGGAAGGAAGGCTATATCATGGCTGCAAGGTAAACATATGATAGGATCGAGACTCAAGCATCGAAAATACTAGGCTAGCATAAAGACAACGGAAAGAATCGGTAACAAGTGATGAAAGGCAGCCATAGGTAGCAAGTGAGTATACTTGCCTGGAATCCAGCAAGTAGAGGTACATCCGCAGAACTTGTCGTTGCTCACATCATCTCAACGTCCTATCCGCGAATAAACAACTAACTAGAACAAACACCGGATGCAACAATTACTTCTACGGCAAAAGATCCAGCATGATCAAGATATGGATGCATGACATGTGGGGATGCAACTTAACCAATTTAAGTTGAGACAAAAGCCCAACATTTAATTAGGAAGGTTTAAGTTATTTATCTAACCATCAATTTAAATGTTGATTAGCATGGAAAACAGTTCATAGGTGAGTGACACAAAATTAAATGGAATAGGGCACCAATTTAATTAAATGCCCAGCATATTCCATGTTTATTATTTAGGTGGACAAATTGTATTGAAAAGGTTGAAAACATGTATAAAATGTTTCACTGAACATTTTGAGCTATTAAACATAATTTTTGGATCATTATTGAATTTATTATGCATTTTTCCATAAGCATTTTTATTCTGCCCCTTTTAGTAAACAGAAGGAAACATGTTCAAATTTAATTCAATTGTGACCAAATAAAATACCACTGTGTAGAGTTTGTTAAGACAAAATTTTAGAGCCCAAGTTTGCTCAATTTGGGTGAACAGAACTCAAGTTATGAATTTCCAAAGTTTCAAATTTTAATAGCCATTTCTGTATTTAATTATTTAGTGCAAAATTTATTACAGAAACATGTTGCAACTTTGTTACTAACAGAAAGAGCACAAGATTCTGAATCCATAGAAATTTGAATCATTGAAATTGGAGCATCTTTTAATTTGTTATTGATTTTACAAATAAAGATTTAGTTCTGTTTTTCTGGAGTTCGAGAAATAAAAGAAAATGGAGAAAAAAAAAGGGGTGGCTTTGCCACGGGTGGGATTGGAACTCGGGGCTGCGGGGAAGCAGTGCGGGGCGCTAGCCACTGGGATGGTGCTCGGGTTGTGATAGGATACAGCCCTCACTGAATATGAGGTGGTAGTCGCGGTTTAACTGAATTTCCAGAACGGAAACACGTACAGATGCAGACTTCAGGGACACGGACGAGCTCGTCCATGGCGGACAGCGAACCTAGCGGATGACAGCGACCACATCGGCAAGCGAAACAGCGGGGAAATGGCGGGAATCGGATCGAATGCTCACCAGGAGGAACTCGGAGTAGCCGATTGTGCTCGGGGAAGCCTGTTCGTGCCGAAATTCGCCGGGGAAGTAGCTCGTCCACAGAGGAAGAAGCGGACGCCACCGGCGACCTGTGCACTCCGGGCATGATTCCTTCACAGGGGACAAAGAGGACAGCGAGGCGCATCTTATGGGCTAGTCACCTAGCCTCCTGGTGGTCTCCATCGGCGTGGCGACGTGATGAACTAACGGTGGCGTTTATGGTTTGTGTGAAGAGGAGACAGAGAGAGGGAAAAAACGAGGGCGGCGGTGAGAGGAGGGAGAGGAACAAGGTTAGGGTTAGGGTTTGGAGGGGAGGGGCTGCTTTAGAGGAGGGGGGAGGGAGCAGGTGGGTGGTGCTCTGTTGAAAGCGACATGAGGGGGGGTCACGTCCTCCTCGTGCGTCCGTACGGAGAAGAAAGGAGGGGCTAGGTGGGCTGGGCTTGCTTCTGGGGTTGTAGGTAGGCCGAAAGGCCTGCCTCCCCCAGCAGCTCATTTTTATTCTTTTTTTTTCTTTCCCTTTTTTTGTAAAAGTGAAAGAGAAATTTGAAATTGGAGGGGTTTTACACATGCAAAAATTATGAAATAAATTTTTATTGCATTTGGAATTGAAAATGCCCAAGTGCACCAACTTTTCTTTTTTCAAAATTTGAATTAGTTGTTTGTTGTTTGAATTTCAATTTGAAATTCAAATTGGGGTTTTTAAAAGAAATTTTATTAACCAAGCCAATTGTTCATTCCAATTCAATTTTTTTATTGAAACAATTTGATTTGAAAACAAGGTGCATTGTTTGAATTTTAAAATTGGTTTAAAGATTTTTAATTGGTTTGAGAACAAGTGCACTGCATATGATGCATGATGCTATGTGATGCAAAAGAAAAACAACAAGCAATTCTAATTGGAAAAACCCCGGGTGTTACAGTAAGTACGCACAGGAAATTTGTTATTCTTTGGAAGTATCTTCTTCATTATTTTTAGTAACTTCTCAAATCCCTTAGATAAACCAGTATTTTCCTTCCATTATAGCAATTCCAGTGTATGCCATTAACAAAGAGGCTTGTTATCATTACGGTGTTGGATCAATTTTTACCTTAGTTGCGATTTTGGTCGCATTTATTGTTGCATTTAAATGTTCTAAATAGTTTTATGTTGTTCTATGAGAAGTATGTATGGACTTTTTGAGAAGTATGTATGAACTTTATGAGATAGTTCGGGAGTAATTATGTGGGAGTTCATTTTATTTATATGCAATGTGAACTCAAATGAAATGCTCTACTTTGGTTTAATGTGATGAATTTGTATTAATCCGGTCACTTCTCTATTCATGATATATATGATGAAGATGAACCGACAATGGATGTACGGTGACCGACACTCTCCCCATTTCATTAATGGCCTGCATCCTTTTCTTGGCGTGGCTGGGGAAACCAAGCATAATGGTTTTATGTCTTGTCCATGTGGTGTCTGTAAAAATATGAGGAATTGCTCTTGCTCAAAAACGATTCATAGCCACCTGCTTAGGTCCGGTTGCATGTCCGACTATAATTGTTGTCCGAAGCAAGGAGAAAAGGGGGTTATAATGGAAGGTGATGAATAAGAAGTGAATGATGAAAACTATCCTGTAGGATTCCATGAATACGGTGATACTACTGCAATTAATGGAGGAAGAAGCTGAAGAAGAGGCACCAGAAGAGCTCGTTGATGATCTTCGTCGGGCCATCGTTGATGCATGGAGAGAAGAAAAAAGCTCAAATGAGAAGTTGAAGTTGTAGCGCATGTTAGAGGATCAGAAAAAAAGTTGTACCCAACTTGCGAAGATGGAAACACAAAGCTCGGTACAATATTTCTAACCTTCAAGCACATTGCATCCATCTGGATCTTGTGTTGATCGATGGCATCGGCAACATCCAACTCCAATTTCATCTTTTGTTCTTCAATTCTTTTCAATTTTTCTTTTAAATAATTGTTTTTTTAACTAAATTCAACCTCTTAATAATAGGGTCAGTTGGAATGTCCGGTTCACATACCTCCTAGATAAAAATATCTACGTCAAGTTGGTCGGCATAATTGTCATAAACACTAAATGAAACAATAGTTATAAAAGATAATATACCACATCCGAATCATAGACCAGACGAGGACCGACGGGGGCAGATATAAAAACCATGGCACTATATATAACAAAACAATCAAATAAGAATATTATACAGATAACTAATTAAGTCATACAAGTAATAATTTTAAGAAGTTAACACACTAAAGTAAAGACTAAACCTAGACACCACTGAAACCTAGCTAGCACACTAACACGCACTAATACTACCACTAACACACCCTACCACACACACTAACTCACTAACACTACCACTGACAACAAAATTGAGATAAACAACCTAATAAACAATACCACATCTACACATACCAAACTAAGGACTTAATTTGAGCTTAAATTGCAAATAAATCAAACAAAATACCACATTTATACCTAAACTAAAATCCACTAATTACACTACTCTAGAACACGAAATGAGACACAATTAAAATGAGAGATGAGAGGATGAAATTGCTAACCTTTAGATCAATTGAATAGTTGCTCCACCACCAAATCTTGACAAATCTTGGAGAAATTGGGGATAAACTCATGCTTGAGAGTGAATAACAGTGAGCCAAATGGCATATGCGGCTTGGACACGAAGGGGTATATCTGGAAACATTTTATCCCGGTTGGTGTCTGAAACCGGGTCTAAAGGTCCATCTTTAGTACAGGTTTGTGCCACCAACCGGGACTAAAGGTTTTGCGCCCGTTTAGTCCTGGTTTGAGACACTAACCGGAATTAAAGGTCCGGGACTAGAGGTGCTCCTTCGCCCCCACCCAGTTGGAACTGGGACTAATGGTCTAATTAGTCCTAGCCCAAAACCCAACTGAAACTAGAAGGGAAGACGGAAGCCCCATTTTCCACTAGTGAGGGTTGTTGCCTCGGGGTGGCTGTTGATGTCCCCTATGCCCACAAGCCCATCTCCAACTCGCTCCTCGTCCTTGCTCGACTTCTCAATGTCGCCATTCACGCGTCTGCATGCCTGCTGCCTCCTACGCCTCCATCACCCCTCCTCCGCATACTTAGTCATCCATACGAAGGATCACCGCCTCAACGTCACCAATCGTTCCAAGGTCGATGCTGCTGTCACTCTTGAAGCCCGTTGCATCACCTTCCAGGTTCAGGTCATCTCTCCTCCAAGCCCATAACGCCTCCCCTTCCAAGACCACTCCACCATCTCCAGTACCATCGTGTCGGACTGAGATCAGGTGCCTTGCTGAATGCAAGGCGCAACGTGCCTTGACTCCTCACACCCTCTCCGACGCCGCCGTGTAAAGAAAGGGATTCAACCGTCAAGGACATGAAGAACTGGATCCGCATGATGGAGAGGGAGGTGGGACGCACTGGACGGTAGGGTGGATCACCCTTCTCCGTCCCCATGACCTTCGGCACAGTTCAATCCACAAGCCACTGAGGTAAGAGTACAAGGTTCAGTATTAATTTGACAGATCCGATTTGTGGTATGCAATTTGACAAATTATGTCTGTAGTTAAGGTTCAGTATTAATATTTCTGCACTCCAAATCATGTTCTAAATTAACAGCACACCCAATGTTTTTCTCTGTTTTGGGGCTGGTAGTCTGTATTCTAGCAGTAAGAACATATTTCGATGTTAAGTGCATCAAATTTTAATTGTTCATACCTACATAAGTGATGGGTTTTGCTTCAAAAATTTGTCGTTTCAAAATTTTAATTGTGCAGCTTTTGCTTTTCTCATGCGTGATTGCAATGTATGCCTAAGTATTTCCTATTTGCTTGTTGTTTGCTAAACTGATATGTATTGTTGTTTGCTAAACTAAATTGTACGGTACTGTGTGACTGATGTTTATAGCCTTGTAACATTGCTGTTTTGCTGAACTGCTTTTTTTTATAAAGGGAAGTATATTAATATCGCGGAGATACAAATTACACCCGGCCTCTGCAACAACGCAATAACCATAGTCATTACGGATGCACACAGCCGAAAGACAATAAAAACAAGTACTAAAAAAAAGAAAAGTCCCGCTACAGAGTTACAGTCCTTGCAGCAGCCGCACAACCACCACCTAAACAACAGCTGATGTCCGGTTCTTCGAAAACAACGTCTCCAAGAAGAACGGTGCCAGGCACAACCAATTAATGCTAGACCTTGGGTTTTCACCCTGAAGATAATCCTCGCTCTCAAAACAATGTCTCCAAAAAGACCACTGCCAGGCACAACCAATTAAGACCAGACCTTGGGTTTTCACCTTGAAAGGTAGGACTTTGGACTTCACGCATGCTGTCACCCCCTCTTACATACCGCTGCCACGAATCTTGTAACTCCAAGCCAGTTCCCAATCGATGCAAAGACTCTGAACATCACTGCTAGTCCTCCAATCTCACCTTCGATGACCGTGCATTGCGACCGAATTCCACCGATCCAGCAATCTCCAGGCATTGCCCATGGGAGTTTGCCGGTGGAGCCTTCCAGGTCAACACCCCGGCTTCATCAAAGAGGACATACAATAGGCAGATCATCGTCTTCGCGCGAGTTGGAACCCTAGGACCGCCGCCATTATTGAGCATACCGGAAGGGCCCCACGCTGCCGATCGGAGCAGCAAAGGAGATGGTCGAAGAAGCCACTCCGTGAGACAGCCTCCCTTCCATCTCCAACTCGCTGCCCCGGCTGTCCTCCGGCGGGATGGCATCGGAGGAGATAGCAACCCGGTTGGGTCAGTCCAGATCTGAGTCCAATAGGACCAGATGGAAGCCCCAACTGACACCACCATGTCACCTCACGCTCGTCCGCCGAAAGATCCCGGGCTGAGCGCCGCCGCCCATCTGGAACCGCCGCCGAAGCCAAGCTGTCGCCGACGGTCATCAAGGTGCCGTCGCTTGCCCGTTAAGCAGCACAATTTTGGTGCCGCCGCTTTTGATGAACTGCTACTATGGAAACTGAACTGAATTTGTATTGTTAAGCAGCACAATTTTGTTCCATGCAAGTTAAGGATTTTTTAACGTTGGGGAATCCTTCGGTAAGGATTTGCGGTGTCTGCCAATATCCATCTATGTACGCCTATGATTGATTTGTCTGATGTTTTGTTTTAGATGGGGCGAAGCCTCAAAATCATTTTCTGGTTCGGTCTAGAAATAAATTATGCACAAATGACCTTAAAGGTAAAATGTTAAGCACACTTGATGTCTATTACTGGTGTTGTAGTGCAGGTCGGGTTCACATTTCTAAATTCCGATCTCCGCCAGCAGATGTTGCACAACTAAACATAATTTAATAGTGGACGTGAGAGGTAATATATAAGTCTAAATTCAGTTTCTGTTATGATACTTTTGGTACCGGGAAGAAGCCAGTGAACTTCTCCAAGTAAGGGCTCCTTTGATTCAAAGGAAGTTCATAGGATTTTTGAAGGATTTTATCCTATAGGATTTTTCCTATGTAGGTCATTTGATTTATAGGATTGGTTCCTATAGGAATTTTTCCCATAGGAATCATTGTACTACATCCTATAGGAATTCTAACATTCACTCCAACCTCTTTTTACAATTCCTTTAATTTTCCTTTGTCATCAAACACAATTGCTCTTCCCGTAGGATTCTACTAGACATGACATTCCGATCCTATGGGTTTTCTAATCCTACACTTTTCATATCCTATGAATCAAAGGGGCCCTAAATAGTAGTATGCATTTTTCAAGTAGAGAGCAACCTATAAGCTACAACCACCATCGTCAAATTTCATAATCTCCTCTCAACAGTTTATTTCGAGTGTGATAATATTCTCACAACTAAACAATCATGTCCTACACCTTGATTCTATATGTACATGTCTTTGAGATCATGCATGCGGTGGACCATGCTCGGCGCCGCTGACTTCATCATCCTTCATATTTCTCTCCTTGATATGTGCAACACATGTGAAAGAGGAGCCGTCCAGCGAGGAGGAGACCATGTGGAAACCAGATACCCGTATTATCTTGTACACAGTATGGGATGACGGCGTGTGGACGACTTTGATGAGGGGGGCCTTGAAGTACTTCACATTCAACGACGCATGCAGGACTAGAGAACAGAGCAGAAGTAAGCTTCGTCTAGCTGGCCGATTTTTCACAACAGACGAGTATGTACTTCCATCCACCAACAAAAATGCATATTTCAACGGAATGTACACCAAAAATTGCATATGGAATCGGCACAAAGAAGTTATGTCACTAGTGGAAACAACCCCTTTCGTCCAGGGGGCCAGGAGGCACCTGTCCCGGTTGCAACCAAATCCGGGACAAATGCTATGCATTCGTCCCGGTTCGTGCGCCCGGGGCAACAGAAACCGCCTGGGGGCATTGGTCCCGGTTCGTGGGGAGACATTGGTCCCGGTTCGTAGCATGAACCGGGACCAATCCCTAGCCGCAGGCCACGTGGCACGCGCACGGGCATTGGTCCCGGTTCAATCCACTAACCGGGACCAATGCCCCTTCCTTTTTTTTTTGATTGGTGGAATTAGTGTAGCCCAGGCGGGCCAGCTCCGGCAGTGACACGTCGAAAAAACGCGGGGACGTCGTTTTTCGCCGCGGCTGCCCCAAAACGGCGGCGTTTTGGTCCCTGGGGGGCGACACGGCTGGAGATAAAGTGTGTGTTATTTTACTATGCGCACGAGGCGTTGAAAAAGTGTTCACAAATATTGTTGAACCGGCGCTCGCGCCCATATTGCACACAAACATGCATCTTGGATATATATATAGATAAAAAAGGCAGTACATAATGGAAAGAGTGGATCTATACCTAAACAGAGAGCATAGATGCATGATCGATATACATAATGGCAATACACTGTGGATCTGATATCTGCTAGTCATACTCCTACCTAGGCCTATAGTACTCCGACTCGTAGTCGTCGTAGTCGCCGCCGTCGTCGTCACTATTGTCTGACGGTGCTCTGCACTCCCTCGGAGGATCACGACTCCAGGACTGGGCGTGAGGGTAGCGCAGGCGGGGGATATCGCCGGCCCTGATGTAGTCCATGACGCTCTGTAGAGTCCGGCCGTACCACCATAGCCGACGACCGGCCTCGTGAAAGTTCCCAGGAGGCAGACCGTCCTCCTCATACCTGGTGAGCGCCCTCTCACGCCGATTGATGAAGAAGGCATCCCAAGTATGATGGTTATCGGGATGCCAACTGGGATTCCTCCGCTGCTCCGGCGTGAGCTCGTGGTAGTAGTGGTTCGTGATGGCCGCCCGACACGCCACACCTTGAGGAAGAGGAGGGACCGGCACTCCACCGGCGCTCAGCATCCAACCGGCGGGAACGTTGTAGCCGCACGGGCAGGGGTAGTTCGAGGCGGAAAGTGCCTCCGCCTGGATGAATGTTAGAGTGGGTAAGGTAGAAGCCATGAGAGAGTGGTGAGTTTGTATGTGTTTTATGCCAACGGTGTGGCAATGCATACATATATATAGTGGAAGAAAACATATCCCTTTAGTCCCGGCCTGTTTTCCCAACCGGGACGAAATGGTTAAAGTTTCGTTTGGACCAATCAGATAGAATCACACAGTTTCGTTTGGACCAATCAGATAGAATCACACGGATCGTGTGTTTCTTTCAACCGCTTGTGAGTCGTTGGATCGGGGGGGTGTTTTTTTCGAGCTGTTGTGAGCCGTTTGATCAGGGATACGGTGTGTTTCTTTGAAGCGGTTGTGAGCCGTTAGATCAAGGTGTTTCTTAACCGTTGGATATCAAAACCCTAGCACAACACTTTATGAGCCAGAGGACCCTATATATAGCCCACCTTCATACACCGGTCATTTCATCGACCAAATACAAAACATCTGGATTCGCGATCATACGTCCGACCGTTCTTTTGATATGCATATATATGCACTCAATAGCCACGGTCGGAGAGTATGATGGAGGTACCGATTGTTTTGTTCTACATCACCCCTTTAAGGTTTGATACATCATTCAGTTCGTCGACCGAATACAAATCATCCGGATTCGCCATCATACGTCCGACCGTTCTTTTGATATGCATATATATTGCACTCAATAGCCACGGTCGGGGAGTATGATGGCGATACCGATTGTTTTTTTCTACATCCCCCTTTAAGGTTTGATACATCATTCAGTTCATTGACCGAATACAAGATTTGTGGTTTTGCCAGTGCGGCAAAGGGTATGTTAATTATGTTGCTATTAATGTAATTGTTACTAATTTTAAAACAATATAAGATATTTATATTTAAATTAAATGCAAATAGTAAAATAGTTAATAGTTTGAATAGTTAGAATAATTATTTAGGTAAACTGAAAACGGATTTGAATTAGTTATGCAAATTCAAGCAATTTTCGTGTTGAATTTTTTTTCAAATTCGAAAGTATATAGAAGTTATTCATGTGCATATTCAAACAATATTCAAATTTTGGCGCGCCCGGCCCAAAAATACTTCTGGTCCCGGCCCGTGCGACCAGCCGGGACGGAAGCGTCTTTTCGTCCCGGTTGTCGCCACCAACCGGGACTAAAGGGGGCTATCGTCCCGGTTGTTGCCACCAACCGGGACGGATGGCCGTGAATATATACACGTCACCCTCCCTCCCCAATTCCAGACTAAGCGCAGGGACGAGCCGACGCCGCCAGGCTGCCCAATTTTTCCGCCCCCGCGCCGTCCCCTACCCCGTCGCCGCACTCCTCCGCGGCGCCGCCGCCGGCCCGCGAGAGCCGCCCTCGCTCCCCGTCGCCGCACTCCTTCGCGGAACCGCCCTCCGTCCCGCGCGCCGCCGCCGGCCCGCGAGAAGCCGTCCTCGATCCCGTCGCGTCGCCGCCCTCGATCCCCGTCGCGCCGCCGCCAGCCCGCGCGCCCCGCCCTCGAACCCGTCGCGCCGCCGCCGACCCCGCGCACCCCGCACTCGATCCCGTCGCGCCGGCCTCCACTGCCCCGCGCCGCCGCTGCCCCGCGCCGGCTGCCGCCCGAGAGGAGGTAAGGCCTGCCTCCATCTCGCCCTAACCAGGGGCCTTTTTTTGTTTTTTTTCCTTTTTTTACTTAATTACTGTTTTTGTTTTTAGTTATTTATTAGTGTTAGAATCATTAGTTATGAATGTTAGAAATTTTATATTAGACTTAGGAATTTTAGATTTGTTTAGAGTTGACATAGGAAATGTTAGAAATGTTAGGAAATTTAAAAATGTTAGAAATGTTATGAATGTTAGAAAATTTAATTAAGTTAGTGTTAGAAATTTAAGAATGCTAGAAATGTTATCATACGTTTAAATATTTCATGAATATGTTGCTCTTTTTGTGTATTATCTAAGCAATTTTAATGAAAATAATTGATCATTAGTTATTATGTATAAGCAATTTTAATGAAATGGATCTGAAACATATAGTTACTCTTTTTGTATAGTATGGAGCCAAGAGACGAAGATGCCGAAAATTTGATCGAGGGTTTAATCCGCGGGCCCGACGTAGAGACCGATGTGAGCCAGTGGATGAACAACTCCGGTGAGGGAGAACGGGAGCTCACCCAGGGAGACGACTCCGGTGAGGGAGAAGCCGACGGCTCCGATATGGGAGCAGCCGACGGCTCCGGTGGAACCATACAAATTAAAAACACCGGCTCCGAGGTGCATATATAGATATGTTAATTAATGAAGCATCCGTTGTCTATATACATGTATTAACAGTCTTTCTATTTTTAGCCATCCGGTTCAAGCATGTCAATCGGAAAAAAGACTAAACGAGGCGCAACAAAGAAGTTGAAAGATACAGAAAGATATAGGATCGACACGATCGCAGCAGACGGCGCACCCGAGCTTCCCGCTGATGTTGCCCAAAAATTTGTGAAGTAATGCGGAGTGCTAGTTAGGGATCACATCCCGATCACTGTTCATGAGTGGAATAAGCCAAAAGATCCGCGGAAACAAGAAATTTCATATGTCAGCAAAATAGCCAAAGATCATCTTTTCTCGAAGATTTTGGCTAATTTCAACTTACCCTTGCCGGAGGTGGACGAGAATGAAGCGGCTGTGAATGAGGCCGATGTTACTAAAATGAAAAATGAGATACGGGAAAAGGTCAAGGCGTGGACCCTGAAAAAGATGGCCGAGCAATTCAAAAACTGGAAGAAAAGATTGAACCTTGACTATGTTAAGAAGAACAAGACTCCTGATTTCACTCAAGGGTATGAGAAAATAAAACCCATATGGGAAGATTTCGTGAAGTACAAGCTGTCAGAGAATGCACTGGAAAGGACAAAAACAAATGAGAAAAACGCCGCCAAAAAGGTATATCACAAATGTTTCACCAACACCGGCGGGAAATACTATTTCCTTACAACTTCGGGTTAGTGTTACTCTGTTGTAAACATTCTGTTTTCCTTACTCGATGTTCACTGTATAATTGATGAGTTCTGCGTGCGCAGCTTCCACTATATTCTGCTAATCTTCCATGTTGACAAAGGAAAAGTAATGGTAATGGACCCAAAACGTAAACCCCTAGCGACGTGGGCTGACATGCAGGAAATGATCCAGCGGTAATTTCAATCTTTATTAATTTCAGTATTTATATATGGCACTATATCGACTACTTTGTTTCATTTTCGGATATCAAGTAATTACTAACTCTTTTTATTCTTTTTCTTTCTCGGGTAGCGTTTGGAAGAGGTTCATAAAGAAGTCTCCGGTGAATGGAAACCAAAGCTTACATTTGATGTTGTGCAAGTAAGTACTATCTAGATCCGCGCGCATCTCCTTGATTCTAGTGTAGATACCATTATCATGGCTGGTTGATTATTATTTTGATTGAAACCATGTTCTCGTAAAGTGCTTGCAACAAGGAGACGGGAATCACTTGTGTGGATACTACGTTTGCGAGTTCATTCGTCAGACGACATGTCCCCTGGGCAGAAATTTAAAGCAACTTCATGTACGTTAGTCGTCAATTCTTCTTATTACCATCTATTTTAGTTACTTAGTTTCATATATATATATATATATATATATATATATATATATATATATTGACCACTCTTCTTTATATTAGATCGAACGGCTTCGGGACGGTCTTCTACCAAGGGACCGCATACGAGCAATTTAGGAGGAAATTGCGGGCTTCTTAGATGCAGAGGTCCTAAACGTAGATGGAGAGTACTATACCCCCGGTTGGAACTGAATTTGATTTTGTAATACACTCCATCGGTCATGTAATATGCTCGATATACTTTGCTTTCGTAATATAAGTGTTCCTTATTCTGCTTTATATACTTATTCACTCGTGGGATCCGGGAGCTCCAGGGAGGGTCCACCGAGGCTCCTCTCTTCTCGTGGGACCCGGGAGGTCCGGGGAAGGGCCACCGGGGCACCTCTCTTCTCATGGGATCCGGGAGGTCCGGAGAGGGGCCGCCGGGAGGTCTAGGGGTCGCAAAACGCAAATCGTAAAATTTCTGCCGCGGCAGAAGGGGCATGCATACCGGGTCGTATTGAGAACCGGGACTAATAGCCCTGGCCAGGTTCCAGCTCACGGGCCACGTCGTCAGCCCCATTTGTCCCGGGTCCTGGCACAACCGGGACCAATGGGGGAGGGGTATTTGTCCCGGATGCCCCATCCCGGTTGCACAACCGGGACAAATGGGGCTTACGAACCGGGACGAATGCCCCTGTTTCCACTAGTGTGTCCATCTTTTCCTACATTTTAGGCCGTCCATGAGTCCATCAATCCATCTGAAACAAGACTGAAAATTTTGAATAAATGGGATGAGAAAGAAGCTGGACAAGATATCCATTTCGTTGTTACCTGCAAGGACACCGGGACCAGGATGAACTCTATGTCGGAGTTTCTGGGAGGAAGGTCGAGGATAAAATGGAGCTGTCATCTAGCTAACTTGAACATGTATGAAATGTGTACAACAGAATAATGTTGTCGTTTATGTTAGTAATACAAATTTTGGATTTCAGTTTTTTTAGAATTTGTGATGTTCGTTGTTTATATATTGGCTTGTTATTTATTTTAAAAAAAGATATACTTTCCCCAGTGAGCGTGAATTCAGTATTATGTGTATCAGTCAGTTGCTTTCAAAGTTTTAACAATATTGGATGTGCATATTCAATGCCGTTCTGTTGCAAGCTGGTCAATGGTGATGAAATTTTAGTTGTTGAATATTTTCCTTTGCTTTGAATCTTTATGCACATTTTTTTTGTTTAATTTTAGACTCAAATAAGCTAGGAAGTGAATAATAAATTTGGTGGATGTCTCATGTTCCTGAGCAAGTAAAAACACATAAAAACATTTGTAGGTCCACGTCATAGAACACGAAAGAAAACCATGATGCTAGACGATCTGCTTGTCATGTGTTTTGCTGACCAAAATGTTGTCGCGTTACAGTGAATCAATTCGTCAGCAATGAACATACATATTTTAATATTTCCTGATAAAGTGAATCAAGATGATTTGGTTTTAAAATATGTAAAAAAATAAATTGTGCACAGAAGTAATTATATATATTGTACCTAAAGGGAGGAGTGTTTTTGTCAAAAATTTGTAGATCGTCCCACCTTCCGCCCCTAAGAACTATCTCCACGCCGACGGGTGGGCCAACTGATTTAAATCGCACTGTCATTTTTGTTAGACGATGTACCTGTATGATACCGTATGGTGTAGTACACCAACGCGTATCATACAACCCCTGTACCCTTTGCCTTGGTGCGGAAGTAATCCCACCTATATCAACACGTAACACGAGCTCCGGAGGGGCATCGTTTCCGCCACGCTTTTCCACATGGTATCAGAGCATTGCTCTTCCCTACCCTAGCCGCCGCCGAAACCGATCTCAAACCCTAAAACCAAAACTCCGAAGAACCCACAACCAAAACCCCTCGGTACTGATCCATGGCGGCCCCTTCTTCGAACGCTGCCTTGGCCTCTGCCCTGGGAACGCCACCATCCCAAAAGTTAACGAGGGCGAATTTCCTGTTCTGGAAAACCCTTGTGTATCCGCCTCTTCGCGCCGCCATGGTCATGGACCTTCTGGCCGGCAAGGAAGCTGCACCGGCAACGATGATTGAGGTGGCTGATGATCAACAGAAGAAGACGATTGTCCCCAATCCTGCCTACTCGGCGTGGGTTGCTAGGGACGCAACGGTGCTGGGCTACCTTGTGAACACCCTGTCGCCGGAAATCTTGGCTCATGTGCTCGGACTCGAGACCAGTGCAGAGGTATGGGCAGTCATCATGTCCATGTTCTCCTCCCCGTCGCGGTCCAAGATCCAGCATCTACGTGGAGCCCTCAACAATACGAAGAAGGCCGAGCTCACCTCGGCGCAATACTTCGCCAAGATGAAAGGCCTAGCCTCCGAGCTGGCCGCGATCGGGAAACCGGTCGATGAAGACGAGCTCGTTGGCTATCTGCTCAATGGGCTCGACGGCGCCTACAACTCCCTTGTTGCCTCTGTTAATGCCAATCCTGGCACGACGGTGGACGACTTGTTTGGGCAGATCAGCGCGCATGATCTGCGACAAGACATGCTCGCCGAGAGTGGCCAGGACACCGGCTTCTCGGCGAACGTCGCGCGCCGTGGTCGCGACAATCGCTCCCGCAAGGCTGAGGATGGAGGACGCGGTGATCGCCGCGCAGAAGAAGGCTACACACGCGGTGACCGCGGTGACCGCGGCGAGCGCGGTGATCGTGGCGAACGTGGGCGCGGTGACCGTGATCGCTATGATGAGGATCGTCGCTCCCGTGGCGATCGCTATGATGAAGACAGGCGTCCTCGTCGCTCCGATGAGGGGCGCCGCCGTGATGATGGGCAAGATCGTGGCCGTGCTCGCAGGGACGGCTCCCGTGATCGACGCCGTGATGATGATCGCCGCCGCCGGCGCCGAGACAGGACACCAACGCCATTTGTAGCCACCACCTGCCAGATTTGTAAAATTTGGGGGCATCCCGCCTCTGATTGTTGGTGGAGGTACAAAGATGACTCCGATGATGATCGTGACCGCAAGGAAAAAGGGGCTAATGTTGCTTCCTATGCTGTGGATACTAACTGGTACCCTGATACTGGTGCCACAGACCACATCACCGGGGAGCTGAGCAAACTATCCACAAGGGAGAAATACAAGGGACGTGATTGTGTCCACACTGCTGATGGCAATGGTATGAAAATAACTCACATTGGTCATTCTACTTTGCATACCCCACATGATGATTCCTTGCATCTTAAAAACATTCTGCATGTTCCTAGTGCCTCTAAAAGCCTATTATCTGTTCATAAACTATCTCTCGACAATAATGTGTTTTTTGAGTTTCACCCATCCTTCTTTTTGATCAAGGATCAGGCCACTCGAAGAATTCTATTTGAAGGTCCCTGTCATGGTGGGCTCTATCCTCTAGTGCCAATATCTTCTGGGTCTTCAAAGCGTGCTTTTGTTACAATAAAGCCATCATCATCTACATGGCATAGTCGTCTAGGACATCCTTCATCTTTTGTGGTACAACAAATCATTAGGAAGAATAATTTACTTCATTCACCTGTTACAAATCCTTATGTGTGTGATTCATGTCAATTAGCTAAAAGTCATCAATTGTCATACCCCATATCTACCAGTGTGTCCACTGTTCCCCTAGAGCAAATATTTTCTGATGTGTGGGGTCCTGCTCCAGAGTCTGCTGGTAGACACTCATACTATGTAAGTTTTATTGATGATTATAGTAAATTTACATGGATATATTTGCTTAAGAAGCGTTCTGAAGTTTATCAAGTTTTTCTAAACTTCCAACAATTTGTTGAACGCAAATTTTCTCGCAAAATTATCACCATGCAAACTGATTGGGGTGGTGAATATGAGAAGCTAAATAAATTCTTCCAAAAAGTAGGCATATCACATCATGTTTCTTGTCCACATGCTCATCAACAAAATGGTTCTGCTGAGCGTAAGCATAGACACATTGTTGAGGTTGGGTTAGCATTACTTGCTCATTCATCTATGCCCCTGAAATTCTGGGATGAAGCTTTCCTCACAGCCACTTTTCTTATAAATCTTCTTCCAAGCAAAGTTATTAATTTTGAGACACCCACACATTGTCTTCTTCAAGTCACTCCTAATTATGATGCTCTTCGTGTTTTTGGCTGTGCTTGTTGGCCTAATCTTCGTCCATACAACAAAAGAAAACTCTCGTTTCGTTCTAAACGTTGTGTTTTTCTAGGCTACAGTCCTCTCCACAAAGGTGTTAAATGTCTAGATGTTTCCACAGGACGTGTGTATATCTCTCGAGATGTCGTATTTGATGAGCAAGTTTTTCCCTTTGCATCTATGCATCCAAATGCCGGTGCCCGTCTTAAGCATGAAATATTATTGCTTCCATCTCACTTAACACCTACATCATCACATCATGGGGATGCAAATATTAATGATCATATGTCAGTTGTTGTACCTATTACTAATCCCCTGCAGAATCTGGAGTCTACTGTTGAAAATTTGAGTGAAAATGATGAAGAAACGGGCTCGGAACATGCTTCTGAAGAATCAGCAGAAAATAACGACCAAGACACACCTGGGGGCGATCCCGAGGTGGATTCTGCGCCAGAAACCGCGTCAGGGGACTCCGATCCCGAGGCTGATACTGCCTCTGAATCCGAGGCTGATCCCCTCCGGTCTCCGCGCGGAGAAGACCTGGCGCACGCCAGCACCACGCGCGGCGAATCTGCCAGCGCCACGTCGCCTCGGTCCCTGGTGCGGGACCGCTCGCCTGCGCGCCCACGTGCTCCGTCTCGTGCTCCGTCCCCGACACGCCCAGGCGGAGCCAGCATCTCTCGCGGCGAATCCGCGGATGACACGTCGCCTCGGTCCACGGCGCGGGACCGCTCGCCTGCGCGTTTTCGCGCCTCGTCCCCGACACGCCCCAGCGGATCGGCTGCACCAGCCACCAGTGTGGTCCATTCTGCTGCTGGAGCTGACCCTGGCGCCGGATCTTCTGCGCCAGATGCACCCGAGCTCTCTGTTGTGGCACCGGTGCGTGTCTACGTTCGACGTCCACGACAACAGCAACCAGTACTTGGTGTTCGCACCAGACTAATGAAAGGTATCAAAAAACCCCGTATATACAAAGATGGTACTGTACGGTATGGTTTGCTTACTTCCACAGGTGAACCAAATAATCTTTCTGAGGCTCTTGAAAATGAGAATTGGAGGAAAGCTATGGAAGAAGAATTTGCTGCATTGACACACAATAAGACATGGCATCTTGTTCCTCCAAGTTCCAACAAAAACATCATTGATTGTAAGTGGGTATATCGTATAAAAAGGCATGCTGATGGTACTATTGACAGGTATAAGGCACGTTTAGTTGCCAAAGGTTTCAAACAGCGATATGGAATTGATTATGAGGACACTTTTAGCCCTGTTGTTAAAGCTGCAACTATTAGAATTGTTCTTTCTATTTCAGTCTCTCGGGGTTGGAGTTTGCGGCAGCTAGATGTCAAGAACGCGTTCTTACATGGTGTTCTGGAAGAGGAGGTCTATATGAAACAACCCCCTGGTTTTGAACATCCTGATAACCCTTCTTATATTTGCAGATTGGATAAAGCCTTATATGGATTGAAACAAGCACCCAGGGCTTGGTTCTCGAGACTCAGTTCCAAATTGCAGGATTTTGGATTTTTACCATCAAAGGCTGATACCTCTCTTTTTCTCTATAATAAGTCTGGCATTATAATCTTTGTTCTCATTTATGTCGATGATATAATAGTTACAAGTTCATCTGATGAAGCTATTGTTGCTCTTCTCAAAGATCTTGCCACAGCCTTTGCTATCAAGGACTTAGGGGATCTACACTTCTTTCTTGGTATTGAGGTTGTAAAAAATGTCAAATGGTTTATTGCTGACACAGGAAAAATATGCTACAGATCTTTTGGCTCGGATTGGTATGACTCATTGCAAACCAGCACCCACACCATTATCTTCTTCTGAGCAGTTGACTTTGACAGATGGCTCTCCTCTTGGTCCACAAGACAGTACACAATACAGAAGCATTGTTGGAGCATTACAGTATCTCACTTTGACACGTCCAGATTTATCCTTCTCAGTAAACAAAGTTTGTCAGTTTTTGCATGCCCCTACTACAGTTCATTGGTCAGCTGTTAAACGCATATTGAGATATATTGCTGGTACTCTTAAGGTTGGAATTACATTCATACAATCCAATTCTACTCTTCTTAGTGCTTTTTCAGATGCTGATTGGGCAGGCAGTCTTGATGACAGACGCTCTACTGGTGGTTTTGCTATATTCTTTGGGCCAAACTTAATTTCTTGGAGTGCCCGTAAACAGGCAACTGTCTCACGTTCTAGTACAGAAGCTGAATATAAAGCCCTTGCAAATGCTACAGCTGAACTTATATGGGTTGAAGCCCTTCTTGGAGAACTTGGTGTTGTTCTCAAAGAGATGCCCTGCTTATGGTGTGATAATCTTGGTGCCACGTATCTCTCAGCAAATCCAGTTTTCCATGCCAGAACAAAACACATCGAAATTGATTTTCACTTTGTTCGTGAACGAGTTGCTGCAAAACGCCTAGCTATTCAGTTTGTTTCTAGTAAGGATCAAGTAGCTGATGGTTTTACTAAACCCCTCCCTGTTAGAAATTTGTGTGAGTTTAGGCGTAATCTAAATCTTTTCCAAAGTTTAGATTAAGGAGGAGTGTTAGACGATGTACCTGTATGATACCGTATGGTGTAGTACACCAACGCGTATCATACAACCCCTGTACCCTTTGCCTTGGTGCGGAAGTAATCCCACCTATATCAACACGTAACACGAGCTCCGGAGGGGCATCGTTTCCGCCACGCTTTTCCACAATTTTCAGTATCACATATCTAAATCGATGTTTGCGGTTTCCCCTACTGCATGGTACAAAAGACACAGGTTAAACAAAAGGCTTTGTTCCATTTGGATAGATTGACATACGGATTCACTGAAACAAATAAAAGGTTGACACTCCGTAGCAACACACGGGATTTCAACTAGTATTCGTAGTTTCCGAATGCGATGTAGTGGATAATTGGATAATATATTGATCTTCATAGTTCATTGTTGCTTAGTTCTATTTATTTTATATTCCTGATTTTTTTTTAGAGAAAAGGCTTTATTGCCCAGCCTTGAATTAACAAAGCTAAGGGAGTGTCACAATAGGTTATACATGCTAAGGCACACAGCTTGGCCAACGGAGAAGAAAAACAACTCGAGAAACATGCTGCGGCATACAGGTTTGCCAAAGGGAAATAAAAACTAAACAGTATCGGCACCACCATTAGATCTAGGTGGGAGGCAGGACAGATGAAGAAGCTTGAGCTCGGCGGTGATCGTCTTAACGGCATCCAGGTCCTCAGGGGGCATGGCAGGGCCCCAAAGCTGCAAAAAAGCATAGTTTTAAAATTGATATCAGCTGGGTGACGTACGAGGGTTTTCTCCATAGCCAACTTATTTCTAATGTTCCAAAGGGCCCAAGATTGGGCAAGGAAGAGGATCCACGCCATTCTACGCTATTGACCGTGGAGGGAGACGATAATAGCGTGCCAGTGTGCAAAGGAGGGGGGTTCCAGGCCCTCCCCAGGGCCTGTCTAAGCGCACTCCAAGCCACCCTGGCAAAAGGTCAAGAAAAGAAAATATGAGTGGCGTCCTCGGGAGCCATACAAAGGGCACACCTGCCGTCCGAGGGGGCCTGTCTAACGGCCAACTGCAGACGCGAAGGCAGCCTGTCCAAAATGAGCTGCCAGGCAAAAACCTTGATCTTGAGGGGGACCGTGGCTTTCCAAAGGTCCACGGTGTGAGCGACGGTCACTCCCTGAGAAAGTTTCGCATACATGGATCTAACCGAATATTGGCGTGAGGGCTCGAGAGTCCAGCTAACCGAGTCCGGGATGTTGGAGAGCTCTAAAGCCTGGATGATGAGGTCAAGAGATTGCCACTGCGCCAGGCCCTCCTGGTTCAGCGCTCTACGAAAGGAGATACCTCTCAGGGAAGCCTGCGCCATGGAGATGGTTTGGTTATCGCAAGTATGGAAGAGGCGGGGGAAGCGGTGACATAGAGAACCCTATCCCTGCCACCAATCAGTCTAGAAACGCGTCCTAACTCCATTATTAACCTTGAATAAGGTCCCTGCTTTAAAAAGGTGTTTGATCTTTTGGATCCCCCTCCAAAACTAATAACCCCCTCTGGGAGCGGCCGCAAAGATGTCGCCATTAGGGGCATACTTTCCTCCAATGATCCCTGGCCAAATGGAATCCTCCGACTGATAGAACCTCCAGATCCATTTAAGGAGGAGCGCTTCGTTCATCAGCCTCGAGTTTATAAGCCCAAGTCCCCCAAACTCCTTAGGTTTACATATCGAGCCCCAATTAACCATATGGTATTTACGGTCTGGGCCTGCTCCTTCCCAAAAGAAGCGAGCCTTGTGGGAGTCAAACTTAGCATGCACCCCTTTTTGCAGAAGGAAGAGTCCCAAGGCATAAGTCAAAATGTTGTCCAGGCACGCGTTCGAAAGCACCAGCCTACCACCCGAGGAGAGGAATTTCCCTATCCAAGGATCCACCCTAGAAGCCAGTTTCTGCACCAAAAAAAGCCCACTGCTCTTTGGAGAGTTTCCGAAATAGACAGCCCTAGGTACATCATCGGGAATTTCCCGACTTTACAATTTAGCTGTCTCGCCACTCAAACCTGCACCTCCCTAGGTTCATTGAGGACAACGACCTCGCTCTTGTGGTAGTTCATCTTCAAACCCAACATGTTCTCGAAACACATTAACAGAAACTTCAGATTGGCCACTGCTAAATCCATGTGCTCTATGAGGATGAGTGTCATCGGCGTATTATAGGTGGGACACCCCGCCCGGAACCAAGTGGGGAACCACTCCCCGAATGTGGCCAGCAGCAACTGCCTTGGGAAGAATCACCGAAAGCTCCTCGGCTACAAAGTTAAAAAGAAGGGGGAAAATGGGATCCACCTGTCTAACCCCCACCCCCCTCTTGTTACGGAAGAATGGTCCCATCTCCCCATTGATTAAGATGGCCGTTTGCCCACCCGAGATGATTTGGGAGATGCGGTGAATATAACCAGCGTCGAAGACTTTGCGTCGTAGGACCTCTAAGATAAAATACCAATTCACTCTGTCGTAAGCCTTTTCAAAGTCGATCTTGAGTAAAATGCCCCCTAGCTTCTTACTCTTGAGCTCGTGAACAATCTCATGAAGGGCCAACACACCGTCCAAGACGTATCAACCTCTAATGAATGTCGTCTGGTTGGGGCTGATGATTTTATTAGTGATGGGGTCTAAACGAGAAGCGAAAGACTTGGACACAATCTTACAGATAACGTTAATCAGTGCGATGGGACGGAATTGAGAGATACGTTCAGCCCCTGTGACCTTGGGAATAAGGGCCAAGACTCCAAAACTGAGCCTGGAAATGTCAATCCTGCCTAGGACAAAGTCGTTAAGGATGTGAAGGACTCCCCTTTTGACCAGTGGCCAAAAACACTTAAAGAACGAGACCGGAAAACCGTCAGGGCCCGGTGCCGTATCAGTCTTCATCTCGGTGACGATGAAATCAAGATCTTCTTCCGTGAAGGTACGCATAATGGCTTCGTTCTCCCTCTTCGAGACCTGATGTAAACTTACCCAAGTGTTGGGCGCCAAGCCACAGCGCCTAGGAGTAAGGGACCCAAGGATCTCTCTGTAGTAGTCGTAAATGTGCGCAACCAGCGCTGATTTCTCCGAGATGACCCCCTGATCCGAGATGGGGGAAGAAATGTTACATTTGCGACGCTTTCCGTTAGCCACCGCGTGAAAATATGCAGTGTTGGCATCACCCTCGAGAGCCCACCGGATACGTCCACGTTAGCGCCAATATTCTTCCTCTACCCGGAAGAGGTGGAGAAGTTGGTCTTCGAGCTGGTATCGGTACGCCCATTCGTCATCTTCGAGCCCAGTAGCATCAGCCTTGATATCCAAGTCCCGAATAAGGGATAGGAGGCCTGATTTCTGGGAGCGAGCTTGCAGACCCAGGTTTCTACTCCACCCTCGGAGCTTCTGTCTAACTCCGCCACTCATAAACATCCACCAATCGATGATATCCCTACCACCAACCTGATTGGATAAGGAATCCCACGTAGAGAGCATGAGGTCGTTAAATTGCGGGAGTCCAAACCACCCGGTTTCAAAGAAAAATCTATTACTTCTAGGGGAGGCCCTTTCCCGAATCTAGAATAAGAGGGGTGTGGTCTGAACCCAAGCAAGTATCCGCCACCAGCGAGCACAAGGGGAACATACGGTCTATGTCAATAGAGATGAATACTCTGTCTAGGACGCAGCGGACTGGGTTAATCCGTTTGTTAGTCCAGGTATATCGCGCCCCCGAGCGCTCAACCTCTCGAAGGCCCCAGTTGGCTATGTATTCATTGAATAACGCAACTCTGGCCCAGTTGATGAGATTGTTACTCTTGTCTTGGCTACCGTGGATAAGATTAAAATCCCCACCCATGACAATGGGGAGCTGACACCCTGTCAGCTTAGGGGAAAGTTCGTCTAAGAACTCGGGAGAGCTAGAGTGGTCAGTCGGACCATAAATGTTGAAGAACCAGAATTTGGTGCTCGTAGGGCGGTAGAGCACTTCGAGGCTAAGGAAAAAACGACCCATGTCGATCGATCTTACCTCGAAGAGGTCATCCTTAACACCGATGAGCATCCCTCCTCAGCGGCCCGTCGCACTAAGCCAGATCCAAAAGAATTTATCTCCCACTTGTAAATTACGCAACTCACTGTCAGTGAAATCTTGTTTAATCGTCTCTTGGAGGCAAATAACATCGATCTTATGGTTCCGAAGGAGGTCTTTGATCATGGTTCGGCGCCCCGGAACACCGAAGCCACGAATGTTGAGGAAGAGCCAACGCATTAAGACATCGGTGCTTTACCCCGTGCTTGGCGGGTGTCTGAGTTAACTCATGCGGTGTCGGCACGCGTGGCTTGGCGAGTGTAAGGCTTTCTAGAGGCAGGGGAAGGGGTCACATTCCTACGGCGGCGCTTGATCGGACCAGAGGCGCTAGGGCCAGCAAGGTCTGCGGCAGGCGGGAGGGAAGGTCCACTCGGAGCAACCACCAGCGAGGACAAGGGGCCGTCGCTGCAGCCGACTCGGCCATCACCACTGCCTGTTGCGCGCAGAGCTCGGCCTCAGCTTGCTGAACTGCTAAAACTTCCTGCGCTTGTGCCATTTCAGCTTGGCCAAGTTCGGCGGCACGGAAGAGAGAGAGGCATTCCAGAGGGGAGGACTCTAAGGAGTTGAAAACGATACACGAGTCCGCGACGACGTTAAGAAGATGTTCATCTGAGAGGGCGGGGAGCACGGCAAAATCATCGAGAGGGGGAGCGGAGCACACACCTGTGTTGTTGTTGACGGACTTGGCGCGGAGGATGGCCCGTTCTAGTACGGGGCCCTCCGTGAGGCCCTCCCCACGGGCGCTTTTGCGAGAACCTGTCACAGGAACCGCCTTGCTGCGGGGAGCACGTGTCACTGGCGCCGCCAGCGCCTGGACCACACTCCCAGCAGGAACGGAGTCACCCGTACAATCCGGCTGCGGGAAGTGGAGAAGAGAGAATGCCAACACCTTAGTCGGGCGGTTGGCGTTTGATTTGTTGTGGTGCTCCCGAGCGTGCATGGAGTCAGGGTCCGAGATCCAGCTGGAAGGGGTCGCCGAGGGGGCCATCGCGAACTTGTGCACTTCATGCACGCCCTGAGTGGAGTCCATCGTCATAGTGGGCGATGCAGGCGCTTGGTCACTAAGCAAGATGGCTGCAGGCGAGGAGGGAGGTAGCGAGGTCGCGGGAGCACGGGCAGACAGCGTCGGGCGGGAGAGGAAGGACCGATACTGGTCAACCGGAGGTGGCGGCAGCGCCCTGGGAGGCTCCAAGCCCACAGCAAGGTTAGCAGACTTGGAACCCCCCGCGTTCTTCCCCTCCTTGCTGGCCGAGGCGCCTTTGCCCTGTTTGGGGTTATCGTGGCGGCCCCTCTTGGCCGCCCAAGCTTCATCATCTTCAGATGATTTTTCTGCAGCGTCGTCTTTATCATGTCTCGGAGCAGGAGGGTGGGGGAGGGGCACTCAGACTCGATTTATTTTCCACCTCCACTCTGATCTTGTGCCCTTGTTCATTCACACAGATCATGAAGAAATCCACAACTTTGTGGCCGGCGCGACACCAAAATTGCATACGGACCGGAAGCATGGGGTCGTCAAAAGACGCCTCGTCAACAGCCATGTGCCTACCCACAGGCCGAGCAGCGATGCGGAGTTTGCTAGTATTGCGGTAAGGCGGCAGAACTCCGTGCAAGAGCACCCAGGTGGGAGACAGAACTTCGGAAGCGTGTTCGTCCATGGACCCTTCCATGACGATTGCACGAGCCTTAGAGAAAGGTAGGCGCAGACCTCCGCCCCTGATGGCCATGCGCAAGCTACCCGCAGAGGGGAACACAAGAGAAAAGTCCACGTCACTCAGTTGACAAACCTTCCAGTTCCAGCATTCATCCACTAATTCCTTGAATTCGTCTTCAACTTTCTTGGCGGAGAGGCGAGTGGCTTCAATGTAAACTGTCGCCGAGTTGGGAGCGGACTGGACGAGCTCCTCATCAGCCACCTCCAGACACATAAAGCCTATGCCATCAGCGCCATAACCCGCCCAGTAGGGGTCGCCGCGCTCCTCCGAGACACGGCACATGGCGGAGGGGTGTCCTTTCTCGTTACACTTACGGAGAAATGTTCCTCCTTGCATTCAGCTGAAGGTGACCAACCTTCCCGCAGTTGTAGCACGTGAGCTTGGAGGAATCGGCGGCGCGGACCACTTCACCGGCTTCCGAGGAGGTGCCCACCCCTGCGGCGGACACCCCATGCTTCTTCTTCTGGTTCTGGGAGGAGGCTCTATCAAAGAACCTTGCACCGCCGCGACCTTACGGACGCCCTCGTCCATAGTGGTCCTGGAAGCCGAGCGGAGGGCCCTTCCGCCGTCGATCTCCCTCTCTGCTGCGCCGAGGGGAAGGATCCCGGAACTGGCGCTGCCGGTTGTAGTTATCATACTCACGACGGAGGCGAGAGTTGAGCTCGCGGCGGTCGCCGCCGCCGGAGTACTCGGAGAGGAAGCGCTTGCCCTTGCGCTCTTCAGGGGAGGGATCACGATCCATGGAGATGAGGCGGGGAGGAGAGAGGACCGAATCGCTTGGCTTTGGAGCGGTGGCAGCGCACGTCGCGGAGGGGGCGAAAACTGCCAGGGAGAGGTCTAGGGTTTGCTTCGGCACCCAACGCCAAGGATATATAGGGGACGGACGAGATCGAGTGGGCTGAGGAGATGTGGGCCCAGGCCCAGAAGCGGGGGACACTTGCACCGCGAGCAAGTACAAGTGGGAAGTGGGGCGGGACACGCGGCCCAACTACGGCCCATGGGCGTCCCTGGGGCCCACAGGTGGGGAGCCGGGCGCGGGGGAAACCCTAGCTGTGGCGCGGAGGCGGCCGCCGCCGCGGCGTCGGCCAGCGGTGGGGGGGGGAGGGGACGGGCACCGAACCTACGAGCACCAATCTCTCCACGGGAGGATCCCACCTCACCCCGGGAGCACACAGCTGCGGAAAATCTTCGGGCGGCGGCGCGCACGGCGTGTCGGCGGGATCGAAGGCGTCTTCACTGGAGCGAGAGGGGAGCGGGCAGGGAGAGATAGGGACGCAGGGCATCACCAGATCCACCGCCGGCGGGGCATCCCAGCCACCGTCGCGAGGGAGAAGAAGGCGCCCAACAACACCCTGCAGGGAACGCGACGCGGGGAGAGCGACCCTTCGCTCTCGCTCACAGTCGCGACAGGCTCGGGGAGGAGATCCAGCTGTGCAGAGCCCTTCCCCAGCCGCGGGGAAGGGGTGCGACGGGGGCAGCGGGCGGCGGAGGCGCCACGGCAAAGGGGGGACGGCGAATCGCCCCACGGGTCGCCCTTGGAGACGCGGGGGCGAGACATCAAAAACCGTTGGAATGGCCTTTCTATTCCTGATTCACTGTGTCGTCTATTCATCTTGATCCTCGCCTGCAAATGTCGGCTTGATAAGCACAAGCAATTACTGAAGTGCACATGCATGCGGACCGGAGGTACGAGCAAGCACACGACAACCTGGCGGCATGCTCACGGACGTGTTGTGGAGGCGATGAACACGAGCATGTAAGATACTCCTATATTTTTTTGGTTCAAGTTTCCGTGAGCCGAAATTTGCTAAACTCTGTTGACTGCTAACTGGGAGAATTCGAAAATGCCTATTACAACGTGTTAGCGCGCGTAGGTCTCGTCGCAGCCGTCCACCAGAGCAAGGGGATGCACGCCAGGGGCCCACCCAACTGCCGACTGATTCGTTTCTCAAATGCACTAATAACAAAAAAGCAAGCATAACTTTTAAATAAAAGATGCAAATTAAATTTTGAGTACATATTTGACTTTCTCACGACGAACTCTCTCAAATGAGTCTAATATTTAATATATTCAAACTCATTTTAAAGTTTGAATCTGAACAGTTCTTTGTTAGTGGTGGTCAAGGCCGAACAATTTGGACGAACGGTTCTTTGAATTTTCGTAATAGATCTGAACAGTTCTATTGTTATTTTTGAAGAGTGCCAAACGTGTTGTTGAAAGGTTCTTTGATTTACACATAGGCCAAAACTGAAGATTCTGTTTTTAATATGGGACCCACCGGCCCAGATCCCCACAAAAAGCCACGGCCTGGATTAGACCAACGCGCGGTAACACCTCGAAAAAATCCGCTTACGGGAGAATTCCCATTTCCTCTGCAACAACGACGCTAGCGAAAAAATCCGCTTACGGGAGAATTCCCATTTCCTCTGCAACAACGACGCTAGCTTTCGTAGCTCGCTGCTGCGTCTTCTTATCAGAACGAATACGAGCATGATACTCACATGCAACAAGTACTTCGGTTTTGGAAAAAGACGTACGTATGGACCACATTTTTCCATACTACAAAATTAGTGCAGTTGCTTAAGACACTGAATTGCATAAAACCACAATATCCGTTGGACCCAAACATTTTAAAGTATGTAATATACATCAGTATGTTTGGAAACTGAAGTACTCACATTTAAAAAAAAAAAATCCCAAACTTGTGCTGAACGCCTGAACCTTGTGCGTGCTTAGTAGAAGCGATGACAATCTTATTACCTCGCAAATGGATTCAACAAACCCTAAGTCTGTAACCCAGTAGTCTCCAAATCTCCCAAGTGCCGTCGCCAACCTTGTACATGCATGGTTGCTGCTTCCGTATCCGTGACGCGTCAGGTGTGTTCCACAAGTTCCGTTTGCACGGAGTTGGTTGATGAGCAGATGAGAAACGCTCAGCCTCGGACTCGGACTCGGACTCAGACTTTGACTACCACCCGACCGGCAACTACTAGCTACATAAGCGAACCCTAACCCCTCCTTGGAGCGTAGACAAACAATGGGCTGGTCTTCCACACCGCCATGCGCCCCTGCCCTAAACGACCTGGCCACCCCGGCGGTGCCAGCCATGGCCAGCCGCTTCCAGAGGCTCGAGGTGCTCGGCGCGGGAACCTTCGGCGTCGTGTACCGGGCACGAGACCGCCGCACCGGCGAGATCGTGGCCGTGAAATGCCTCCGCGCCAACAACAACCAGGGCTACCGCGACTTCTCCGCCTTCGACAGCGAGGTCAGCGCCCTCGAGACGTGCCGCGGCCACCCGTCCATCGTGCAGCCGCGCGCCTCGGGCCACCTCGGCTACAACGAAGCCTTCGTCGCCATGGAGTTCGTCGGGCCGACCCTCAGGCACGTCGTCAAGCGCGAACGCTTCGGCAGGCGGCACACCGAGCTGGAAGTTCGCCTGATCATGCGGCAGCTCCTCGCCGGCGTGCGGAGGATGAACCGGCTCGGCCTCATGCACCGCGACCTCAAGCCGGAGAACGTGCTCGTCGACCGCCGCGGAAACATCAAGATCTGCGACCTCGGTCTGTCCTGCAGCTTGGCCGTCGGGCCACCATACAGCAACCCCGTCGGCACACGGGGTTACCGCGCGCCGGAGATCATCCTCGGCTCCACGGATTACGACGAGGGTGTCGACACGTGGTCTCTCGGCGTGATGATGGCCGAGCTCCTCGCCGGCAGGCACCCTTTCTATGGAAGCTCGGACGCGGAGCACCTAGACGAGATCTTGGGCCTTCTTGGCACAGCGGACATCAAGGAGTGGTCGGGCTACGACGGCCGGCGGCTGCCGGGCGGATGCCAACCGGGAAGCTTTCTGCGCAACAAGTTTCCCTGTCCGGCGGAGGGCAGGGTCAGAGGAGGTCCGCCGACGCTCTCGGAGGCTGGTTTTGAGGTCTTGAGCGGCCTTCTGCGATGCAACCCGGAGAAGAGGCTCACGGCGGCGCGGGCCCTACAGCATCGCTGGTTCAAGGAGGCCAACCCGAGGACTACAAGGAGCTAGTTGAGCGGTTGAAGTGCACAATGTAGCTGCATAACTGTAGTAAAATGCATGAGCGCACAAGCGCATCTGATTTGAGTAGATCAGAGAATATAAATGTTGTACATGAACGTGTCAATGAATCAGAGAATGTAAACGTTGAACATGAATGTTGTTCATGAATCAGTATGGTGTCTCGTTCTTGAATGATGCCATGGTCGTTACAGTTGCGAATTGTGTTTCTACATGTGAACAGATTATACTAGCTACTAGTAGTTGCATATTTGCTCCACTCAAGTTGTACAAAAGAATTGTAACTTCTGTACTTTTTTCAGCACAACGTTTAACTTCAGGATTTCAAAATGTGCAACTGGGTTTGAGATATTTTTCAAATAGGATAATAAACTACAAAAAAAAAAAAAAACAAGTGAATGTGAAGGAGAAAAATCAGAAAAATATTCTAGCAATCAATTACACATTTCCTCAGCTCATCTCACAACAAAAGAATGTGAAACGTTCATGTTTTGAAACAAAGAAAAAGGTGTGCCTCTTTCATGTTTTAAATGACCAAATATCATATTAACGAAGAAAAAACAAGTGAATGTGTTGAGAAGAAAAAAAAAGCTGAAAGTTTTCAACAGAGAAAACGTAATCAAGTGTTTGTTAATGGATAGGGATCTGAATGCCTGCATTTCTTAAAGTGTGATGATCCTAGACACACTGTAAGGTGTCCAATACCTGTGAGAATAGTAACCTGATCAACTGCATACAATTTTCGAATTTGCTGCAGCGGATCATGTATACATATAATATTTTCCTTGAAGTATTCTACAGGATCTTCCCATTGTATGGATCAAAGTGGTAATGGCGCCACAGTGCGCCAGACCAAGGCTCCATTAAACAGAAATTTTAAACAGGCGGGCGCTGACTGGAAAAAAAATGGTTTCCAGAGCTCCTGAACTAATAGTCATCGTGACGGATTTACAAGTCCAAAGCACATTGTACAATATGATCTATACTGTATTCGACCTGTCCAGGCACCAGTCAGGACGGATTTACAAGCAAAATTTGACGATACACCAACTCAAATTTTGACACTGTTTGCTGTGTACAGAGTATGCCTTTGGTGCCCATGTTTGCTGTGTACAGAGTAGTAAGACCAACACACAGGCGGACAAGCATTATGGAAAATATACTGGTAAATATGCAACTCGTTCGTGATACAGAGAAGGTACAAGCAGAAAGGTGTCCCCTAGATGATCCTCAAGGATAAGGAGCAAAATCACAACCCACATGACACACCTCAAAGCTGCTGCGATCTAAGAATGGCCTACGACGGAGGAAAAGAATCAGACTATATATGACCCCAGGACGACAGGGGAGAGATGTCACCAAACAAAGGAGTAGAGGTCGACACATTAGAGAAAGACAAGTCGTCTTGATCAAAACTACTTGGACCATGCAACTGCGTCAATATCTGCTTGGGCACTCCGGTATAGCTCCAGCCTCTTTGCAAGGTTTGTCCTCCGTTCCATGACCGCAGGGTCCTCGTCCAGCAGCTTCGACAGTTGCCGAATCTGCATACCGATGAATGTTAATTACTGATATTCAATTGGATTTCAAAAGGCAGACCTTGTCAGAAACTATGGAAAATGTGAATAACTCCATGACTAATAGACCACTAATGGATTTCAATCAGGTCACACATGTATGCCAGAAATCAAGAATCAAAAGGACTTCTGCTTGTTTCAAATATCTTACCTCTCTAGCTCCCAGTTCAGTAAAGAAATGGTCGAGCAGTGAGCGCTTCGCCTCACGCACTTGGCAGTAGACAATAGATTTCGGGATGGAGTTCCTCAATGTTGAACATACCATGTTAACATATGCCAGAACAGTTGTACCTGAGGTTGAGTAGTAAATACAAATAAAAATTATGAGCTATCAAATATAATACACTGAATGAGCCGAGTAGACAACATATCAGGAGAGACTATTCTGGAGGAAAATGGAAAATTTAGCTGGTTCAAGCTCGAAATTAAGATGAAAAACTTTCTCGAGATCAGGTAGCTTCGTTACATCTTTCTACAGGTTGTAACACTTGATAAAGCAATATCTTAACCTAGATTAAATATAATTTCCAACAAGCAGTAATGGTAGAAGAGTAAATAAAAGATAGATGTCTTACCAATTCTTCTTAGATAAGAATCGTTATATCTATCAAAAATAGAGTGGCTTGGATTTCCACCCTTCTCAACATCCTGAGGAAGCTTCCTGAAGAAATCTACAGTTAAATAGCTTGTTTCCATATCAACTAGCTTTAGTGTGTTCTTCTTGCTTTCGTCCCTCATTCTTTCCAACGACTCAAAAGCTGCATTGCCAACTTCCACACGAAGAGATGGAAACTGCTTGAGCTCCTGTACAAAGGTAGTTGAACATTTTTGTGAGCATTTAAACAGCATTGTTAATTATTACTAGCACAATATCCGTGCTTCGCCAGGAAGCAAAACTCCGTTCGACATGAACAAGCTCATAATGTAACTAAGTGAATCAAACACCAAACAAACGATTAAGACATTACATATTTTTGTAAGGATATTAATTGTTGAGTGAACTCGTTTTTTTTGCTGAAATATTTGGTGGCCGTATAAGATGTAAATGACAAGGGCACAATTGCAAATGTGTAACGGAAATGTAGGTGTGTTTTTGTAAAATTTCCATAGATTGCTTCCTATCCGTTAGATATAAATCGAACGGTCGTGAATGAAAGATGGCAAGCACACCATCATCACCAACAGTGATTTTTATATGAGTAGAGATATGAATTAGACTACATTTTAAATCCACTTCTCTCTACCTACAATCTTCCATGCCCAAAGGTTTGTGAAAAAGTCTGAAGTTCATATCAATAAAAGAAACAGCTATCTGATGCAAGCCCATATCCCACATCCCCATCTCATATATAAGATAAAAAGGCTATAATCTTATTTTGATTTAACAATGTATTTCATCCTAATAAAACCAGGTAATTACTGGTTACCATCAGAGAGCACATATGCTCTAGTTTATAAAAAGCCATCACGCAAATAGTGTAAGAAAAATTACTAGGTAGGAGTAGGAAGACTTACATGTGTTTCATTTATAGCCTTGTGCACTAGTTCCTTGAGGATTCCATGTACCTGCCAATGTGGCCAAAAAAACAACTCATGATCTGAAACAGTTAAGTACTTCCAATAAAGTAACAAGCTAAATATTCAGTGGACACGATGATGAAAAAATAAAAAAAGTGAGTGGCTGAAAGCTTTTATTGAGCAGATTAATCTATAGTCGGCATACCGTGTCAACAGCTGCCTCAGCTGGACCTCTGATACTAACAAGACAAGATTCTATGAGGCGTCGATATCCTTGCTCTGGAGCTATCAAGTGAGGCTGATATCCATCAGCTTCTGTTATAAGCTTCCTCACATTTTCCATTGACAGTTGCTTATCAAACTGCAACCGTTTAATTGCCACAGGAAACTGATTGTCGAAGACATGGTAAATTTTCTCCCCACCAGGGCGCCTGGGTAAAAGAACATTCGATTGGTGACCATGATTAACAAGCACACGAGCAAAGTTGCAGACAATGGGAAGGAATGAGAATGTGCATGAGATTTTGCCATGAAATTGCACGCTTTAGCAGCAAATTAATCAGATGCTCATTTAGCACAGCAGTTCAAGGGTCATGTGAACAAGATATTGATATTTCAACATAGGTGAGAATAATGAGGGAAAAAAACATAAAATTGGCTGGTAACATAACCATGCTAAATCAGCTACACACTGTAATGAGTATAGTATTCGTCTTGTATTTTCCAAGCTTAAGTGCATGGATCCTTGTGTATGAAAGAAAAAGGCTTTGGCAATTGTACATCTAAGCCTGATCAACCTACACAATACACCTAAGCAGTAAGTTTATTAAGGAGAAACCGATCAGTGAGTATTTTCTGCATAAAAATAAAATACTAGCCAAGAGACTAAAATAGTTCCAAAAGAAAATGACTTGTGTTGCAATATACAAGTACATACACACACATAAATTATTCAACAGGATTAGGAACTTTACGAGTGTTTAAATGCCTATGCAGATCATAGAAAATAAAATGTTGCCATTCAAAATTACAGAAGACATGGCAAGCATGACATTAAAAAAACTGAGCAGAAGAAAATTTCCGTTTGACACATACACTCCATCCAGATGCTCTTTGTAGATGCCATCAAACATGCGGCATATTTCCATAATCGTGTATAGCTTTCCCTGCATGTCACAAAATATGCGGTTATCACAATGTATGCAAATTTATTGAGAGGCAATTCATGAGTGTTTCATGCAAGGAAAAATGAGCACTAAAATTCACACATTACAAAGAACATCAGTTTATACGGCATAACTTGTAAAACTGAATAAAGATAAACAGGATTTTACAAGGGCATGTCACAGAAACAAGACTAGTAGGATGGGGGGGTGAAAATCACAAGATCAGATTCACTACTTTGCTCCAAGCAGCATAAACTGTAAAGCACAGTCCCACATGCACAAAACCGATCCAAGAACTTTAGAAGGATGGCCAATAAGTAATAACAGTGCACAAAAATGAAGTATGTTTACTTCTAGCCAATGATTGGTTCTGATTAAAGAATAAGCAAACTCCATACTTACTCCAGCATCATTAGCAATCGGCTTTCCAAGGCGATTAAGTTCGGTTTCTAGCTCAACAATAGTCTTTGTTATAAGAGACTGGAGACCTGGAATCCTTGATTTGATAACAGATTCCAAATGCTGCATACAAACCGAAAGGAGGTCAAAGAGCGAAACAGCATAACACATATTCTCCATTAAAGAGGAAAGACATACCTTTGAGAGACTCTTTGCTAAGTGTTCTGATCCCATCCTATGAGCAAGATGCTTGTATTCTGGTGTGTTAGAAAAATAGTCACGCTCTCTGCGCCTAGCAGCAATCATGTCCACACTCTTGTTGATATCTTGCTGGGATCGATTGACAACACCAATCCATGGAAATTGGAGCCGGTAAGATCTTCCTTCCAGTATCTGCACAGCTTAACTTGGTAAGATTATCTGGTTCATAAAAATCTAGGATGGTCAACGATCAGATTAGGAAACCAATGATATACAATGTACGTTATCTGTTTACAGTTGGGATACTACTGGGGTTCGTAGAACTGAGTTTTTTCGGACAAACATCATGTCAAGGTTGGGGCATACATAAGAAATTCAAAATCCATGGGATTAATAGAATTAGCTCATGTATGGTCATACAGTAAAAGGTGATCACAGTATTCAACAAAGATAGATAGTAGTAACAAGCTTGGTTGATCAGTAGAATACTAAAGACCTTATGCAACATCACAGTAAGGAAGATAATGTAACTATAAAAAAGCTGTGAGTGTTTAGCACTTTATTGTTAACTGATCTGAACTCACATCAACAGCGTCGGTACCCTTGTCCATTAGATCGATTTTTGTGAGCACACCAAAGGTTCTTTCACCTGAATCAACAAAGAGTAAAGTGCAAGCTCAAAAATAATTAAAATTGCCAAAGAGAAAAGATGGATGAAACTAAACGCCATAATTATTTCTGAGTTTGCCTTTTCATCATTAACACACAGACACGGTAGCATCATACAAAATTTTCTATCATATCAGACCAAAGAACGATTGGCGATATCCACAAATATAGAATACGAGGTTTAAGGATTAGCAGTAGTTATATGTCCTTCTGGTCCAATAAATAAGGTCAAGATTATGAAGATTGCTAACATACGAAAACTAGAGAACCAGGGATTAATAAGCTTTGGAAAACATTAGTGATAATGAACATAACATAACATTAACAACGTTACCGAACATGTCATTCATTGAATCGACTGCAACAAATGCATACCTTTTGGGTCAACTTCCCGTGAAATCTTGATTGCATCAGAAGTTGCAAGATCCTGATTGGCTGGAGAAACAGCAAGAATGATACAGTTGGGCTGCAAAAACACAACAGATGATGTTTGTATTTAGTTGCGTGGCATCATACAATGCATGACATGACAATTCTAGCAATGATGTCGAATAAATATGAATGTGCAACATTTAAGCAGACTATAGCAAAAATACCTTTTCGATGAATGCTCGAACCATGTTTTCAATTTCCTGAACAATGTTGTCCGACTGACCATCTAAAAAGCACAAAGCCAGTAGCAAATTAATGAATGAACATAGAAAGCAGAAACAATAAATGAACGGTAGCTCATAAATTCTAGTCACTTACCGACAGCAATTTTAGTAAGCCCAGGAAGATCAATAAGTGTCAGATTCACAACTGCAATGATTAAAAGTGTTACCAATGTGACAAAAAATACAAGAATATTCAGAACAAGGGACAGATACAATATGGCTATCCTATCAATGACAGAGATGAGTCCGTACTGAATGTATAAGCTTAAATTACAACACCATTAGCAAGCAACATTTTTTATATTCGAGAATGGAGGTACATGACTCTTTGATATTGACAAAGCATTAAAGTAATACCATTAAAACACTACGCTCTCTGCATATCTTACCATTGGGAGAAAATATGCTTAGATGGATGGGGACAGATGATATTCCCTTTGAACGACCGGTTTCTCTGTCAGTTTCATCTGCTATCTCCTTCCTCACTTCGGCTGCAACAATAGAGATGTCATCATGAGCCGAGTAGCATGGAAATAAATTAGAATAAAATGAATAAATGTAGCACTTGACAGAATTTTAACAACAACTGCAGGGCTTAGCTTATGTTTCAGAGAAATAACAAGCTACAAGTTGGTGCAACAGAATGAAATAGTAGTAAGTTGTGACATCAAATTGGATGTCTCCATGTGAGTCAGAAACTCAATTACATTCCACAGATGCCAATGTATTAGTTCAATATTAAGATGATATCTCCTCGGCCATGTATTTAATCCTAAAATCAGCATCACAAAGCTCGAAAATAAGAAGACTAGAGGAATTACCGAAATCGGTGTATCTTTTCCTGGGCTGATGCAGGAACTCGGCATACTCTCTAGTTCCATCAATTCTATGTAGCTGCAGAACGAGGGGGCGCCGGGTGACAATGCCTGCAGAACAGAATCAAACAAACTGGAATAAGAAAAAGCATACTCATAGCGCCAGAACCTTATATGAGATCTTGCTTGAATAACCATACCTGAACCCCTGGGGAGGAAATCCTTTCCAACAACGCTCTCTAGCACTGAAGATTTACCCGAACTCTGCCACATGATCAGATTAGTTCAAATGTCAATATACAGGACGAATATACCAACTCGGTACTCAAATAAACCTAAACTACTCGTATCAGCAGCAGTGCACACAAAATTGCTTGAAGCTCGTGGTTCTCATTGAGCGAACATCAAAACCCCACCCCTCTAGTTGATCCCAAGCAGTAGTGTGTAGCTTCCGACTACCCAATTACTGGCCATGTGGGCAAGCTAGGCACAATGAAGCTGACAGATTCAAACAAGTAACAGCGGCCGAATTGTAGCTAACAACCGCGAACGGTAATCGCAGATCCAAGCATAGCTAAGCCGCGTCTCCGCAACTAAATCGCGCGGTTCTACCAGCAGAATACGAGATCCAACCCGCACAGCTGCGCTACCGGTATCAGATCCGAGCCGAGAACGGTCGAAGCGAATGGGGCACGCACCTGGCCTCCGACGACGGCGATGGACGGCAGCGCGTCCCAGAGGGTGGGGAGGGCGCTCTCCTCGCCGTGGTCGCCGAGGGCGGTGCAGGCTCGCTGCAGCTTGTTGACGAGCGAGATCAGGTTCTCCATGGCCGCCGGCTCCGCGAGATCTGGCCGGATCGGGTCGTGCGGCGGGAGGCGGTGGGCGAGATCGAGGCGGGGAGAAGGCGCGGGCGAGGGAGGGGAGATGAGACGACGCCGACTGCCGAGCCGAGTATGGTCGGTCGGGGTCGTGCAGGTCTGGTGGTGTGTTTCGGACGTGTGCGCCTACAGAGTTGGTTTGGATTTTGGAAGAGGGCGTGTGTGCTTCGTGGAGAAGAAACGGAGCGTCCCCCGCCCTGCTCCTGCTGGTTGGGCTGAGCTGCGCGAAATACCGAATAGGCCCCCCTCCCTGGTGTCTTTACCGCTTGCCCGGTTCGAATTTGAACTTGTGGCGTTGCCTAATCTGAACTCAAATTCGGCTCGATTTGACAAACTGAACATATCTCGGAAAACTATCATTGTTCTCGCTCTATTTCTTTGAGATTTTCGTCATATTTCATTCGTTATTGATATTTGGTTGAGAAGTGAACAACTCATTCAATTCAATCTTAAAAAGGAAATAAACAACTCATTCATTCTCGATTAAAAAAAAGTAAACAACTCTTTCAGTCTCAAAAGTAAATAAAAATAAACTCATTCTAATCGGACGACTCTATTCTTATTGACTAATATTATATTACTCATGTTCCGACTGCATTAGATTTTTCTTTTTCCCCTATTTTCGCGTTCGGTTGCATAGGTACTTTCACCATTGGACTATTCTACACGACGACCACACAAGGAGGCGGTGGTGGAGGTAGCATCTAGCAGCGGGAGTTGCGCCGGTGCCGTGAAGTTTGTGTCGGCATTGTGAAGTAGCACACCATGAACACAAAGAACACGAGGAACACGCGAGGGCCACCTGACGAGCGCCAAGCGGGATAATGGCGCAGCGTGCCGGCAGTGTGGCGGCGAAGGTAGCAACTAGTAGTGGGAGTGCATCGGTGTTGGTCATGTATGCGCAGTGCGCCAGTGAATGTATGATGTCTACTACACGTTACTGCTCTTATAGACTATGTTAGGCCTCCAAACGTATACATTTGTAGAACATCAGTAAATTTTCCTCAAGTGAGTAACCAAGGTTTATCAAACTCGCAGAGGTGTAGGTTGAATGTATCCCTCTCAAGCAACCTTGCAATTAAGATGCAAAAAGTTTCTTTTGTCCCCAACACACTCGGTACAATTGTCGGTTGTATAGGTGCACTAGTATGGCGAAGAGATGATAAAATATGGGTAATATGAAAGAATTATGCCCTAGAGACAAATAAGAAAGAGTATATTTATGCAATAATTCATTAAGTATATCATACTATAATTGTATTAGTAGGAAACATTAATACATGTGTGATGTGTAAACAACTAATGGTTATTATATAACCAAAATTCCTAGTTAGCCTCTATATCAAACTAGTCCACTGGGTAATTGATGATCGGAGGTTTCATGGTCATGTGACATTTATGCCAGTTGCAGTGGAGTCATCTTATTGAAGAATGAGGTGATAAACATACCTGACATAAGTATTGCAACACGATCGTATCACAAAGTTCACAGTTGCATCACTTAGAAATATAGTACTCGCTCTGTCCTACATCCACTTTTGTCAAACTTTGTGACACTTAATTTGAGATGGAAGGAGTATCATAATTCTTAGACCGTGAGATCACATTTAACTGCTATCTCCGAGGCTGCTTTGAGTGCATCAAACGTCACACCGTGACAGTGTGATTATAAAGGTGTATCTTGGGTTTTCGAATGGGATATGTTGAGGCGTGTGGTCAAGAACGGGATACGTTTACCAACGTGGTGGGGAGATACTCTGGGCCCACTTGGTGAGATTTTATCCATAAAGATGCGCAGCGTGTGACTAGGTCACGGGGATGAAAGATCCCAGGAATGAGTTGAAGAGATCTTGTCGGTAAAGAGATTGAACATGACATGGGGATTGTCAACGATCAAGAAGTCTTGGACAAGACATGTATCTGATTAATGAAATGAATGGGAGTCTATGTTAAGGTTCAACGACGATTGATTCGATGGATGCACATGGGTCATTATGGACGTCCAGGTCCCACTATTGATCGTTGATCGGGGAGGTGTTTCGGTCATGTCGAGACATCGTAGTAGAGTTCATAGACGGGGGTGCCATAAGACTACTGGTAGAGACGTGGGGGACGTGGTAGTACGACAACCAGGAACACCAAATTTACCCAGGTTCGGTACGTCGCAACTAGGCGACGTTCCTACTCCTGCAATCTCGCTAAATCAGGGCTGAAGCCTGAAGTATACAAAGTACAATGTGAGTAGGGTTTCGCTAACTCGACGAGGATCAACTTCTCGGTGAGTTGGCTTCTAGCTAATTGTTTGTTTCTTTCTTCTCTCCCGTCCGGCTTTATATAGCTAGTCGGGTTATGGCTTACATAAAGGAAACCTAGAAGACTACGGTAAGTATCTAACTTGGAAAGATGGAATCCGCCTTCTACTCCAAGCCGCACCACTTTGGGTCGTGGTCCGGGTTCTTCTAGAATCCGGCTTCTGTGCGTCAGCTTACTGGGCCGCCTAATGGACCATGATCCATTACCAACATGCCACCCTGGTAATCCGGATCTTTAGGACAATGCCAGATATACCCCTAATTAGTATATATCCGACAGTAGCCCCCAAGAAGGATTGAGACTTCATTCTGCCACCTTTCATCAATTCGCATTCTTTTCCGAGAAATGTTGGCGCCTTGTCTCGATTCTTCTTTTTTCCCAAATCATTCATAACACAGAACTCGGATCTTATCAGAATCCGGCTTTTTCTTCCACGAGGCTTCGTGGAGAAGAAACTTCATGACGTCAGCGATGAAATCGTGCTGACATCACAGACGTTTCGGTTCAGTCAAAACCCTGAAACGTATCTCTGACAGATTCTCGCGGGAAACGAGGAGATAGCCATCATCACCTCGTCCCCTCGTTTCTCAGAATTTCCGGGCATGACACGCGTCGAGGATCCAACGGCTAAAATAGTCGTTGTAAGAAATCTCAACGCATTTCCGGCTATACATAGCCGCCTCGGGCCCTCCGGTTTTCCCTTCTAATTCCTCTTCTTCCTCAAGCCCCCAGCGCCATAGCCACCAAAGCCCGAGCTTGAGCGAGTGAGCAGAGAACAAGTGTTTCCACCTTCTCTGGAAAAACCATCGGAGGATCCAGCTCGAGCCCGCGCCACCCGAAAATGGTCGACGGAGGATCTCCCCATGCCACGGACCCGAGCTCCGCCGCCCTGGACATTGACACCATCATCAACGATCTCGACCCGCTGTTGGACTCCCCCGTCCGCGCCTCCACGAGCGCGCCGGAGGGAAACGCCGGCGATTTGGCCCGTGGGGATCTACCTCCCATGGCAAAAAACATGCCTTCGTCGTCTACTGCGCCTACCCCGCCTCTTGTCACCGAGCTTGCGGAATAAACCACCATTCGCGGCGGTGAGGATCTTGCTGCCTCTGGCGCCGCCGGAGTTGAGGAAGACGCGGAAGAAAACTCCGGGAATTGGAGCCACTGCAATGTGGTTCCATCCCTTCTTCTGACAATGGAGAAGGAGGGACTTGTGCAGAAGGGCAAGTGGCGGTATGAAGAGGACGACTCTGAGACTTTGCCAAAAGCCGGAGAAATGGTTCTTCTTACCTCTCATATCAACAGAGGTATGGTTTTCCCACCTTCCGCCTTTTTCCTTCAAGTTCTCAACCACTACAACACCCAGCCACACAATCTTCCTCCCAACTCTATTCTATATCTTGTCGGGTTTGAAGCCCTCTTCGACGGGATTTTAGGGATAGAGTCTAGGTTAGACTTCTGGCAGTATTGCTTTGGAGTAAAGCGCAACCCTTCTGAGGGCGCTCTCCCCACCTACGGGACCATCTCCTTCACCTTGCGTAGGTTTAGGGAAGATTGGTTCCCCAAAATAAAAAAACTCGGGATCCGTCAAATTCTGGACAGGTTCCTTCTTTTATCATGAAGATGTCTCGTTTCCTGGAAAGGAGACGGGAATTCCACCTTTCATTAATTTCGTGGCCACTCCCCAAGACAATTGGGCAGTGGACGCGGTCCAGAACCTGCCGCCGGATCTGATGAGGATCAAGTGGCGCATCGCCAAGCTTGTTTCCGCCTCCCCTCCACTCACTGGCATGGACACGGTTCTATGCTGGCTTGAAAGGCGGATCCAGCCTCTGGCTCACCGCGGTCCCCGACTAATGTGTGAATACATGGGACCTGAAGACGCGATGAGGGCGACGAACAAGTCTTTGTCGAAAAAAGACTTGAAGAAACGCGTCAACCAGCTGGTCGCAACTCGTGACCAGTATGAGGAAAGCCGGCCGATGTACACGGCAGCAAACCCGGCTCCAAAGGTATGATTCTAGTATTTTGGGCATTGGTTCTGAGTTTTCTCTTTTCTCGGATGTTTTTTTCTAACCCGGACTTTGTCTTTTTTGGACAGCTTGTCGATCTCGCTGAGAAGGATCTTGCCACCGACGCCGAGTTGGACACGATGCGTGCCAACTTTGTAGGCGGACGGAAACGCAAGAAGCCTTCCGCTACTCATGAGGTGATTGATCTTGACGGAGTTCCCGTCGCAATTTCCAGGTAAACAACCCGGGTTTTCTTTTCTCTGTTTTTTATCGCATGAACTTCTTTTCTTTCTCGGAATTCTTATTTCTCGTATTTTTCCTTTCTAGCCTGGCTCCTACAACTTTGAAGCCAAAGAGTCGGAAGAAGCAAAATTCTGTTGCTAGGATAGGAACGCAGCCTTCTGCTGCTGCTGCACCCGACACTCCGGCTGCAGCTGAAGAAGAAAACCTGGCTGAACGGGAAGAGGATCCCTTGCAGACCAGCCAGCCTATTGCACCGGAGACGGATGCGAGGGAAAGGGCGGTGGAGCCGGAAGTTGGGGGTCCTTCCAATATTCCAAAGGAGGAGCATGTGCCCAACTTTGACCTGTAATTTAAGGTAAAACAAGAAGAACACTTTGACGAACATGGATACATTCATACATGGGCGACAAAGTACTTTGCTCCAGCTCCTTTAATCCGTCCTTGGCCGCAAGGCGCACTTATTGTTAGGAATAACTTCGTGTTCTCGCCTCGGCAGATTATCCAAGATGGCCTTTGCCACGTCTGAATTCTCTTTGCAGAATATGCAAAGGAATTCAACGAGAATTTGACGAATCTCCAAAGAATGAGCCAGGTAATATCTCTAGAAACAAGCATTTTGCCAGATGTATTTTTTTTTTGACTTAATGCTTTTATCATGACCTTGCTTGTTTTTTACTTAAGCATTGTATCTCTTTTCCATGTTTCAACCAACTGCTGAAAACATCAACATGGAAGTTTTCAGCAAACTTACCATCAAGAATAAGGAGGTGAAAAATCTCCTTAATATTCTTGAAGAGAAAGACTCGAAGTTGGCCTCCATTCAGCAAAAGCTGCAAGAATCAGCGGGTAAATTCATCACTGTTTTTTTTAGGAAATTTTCTAAGTCATTTTCCGAGTTTTAAACTCTTCATTTTCCTTGCTTTTCAGCTTGTTTGGCGAAAGCCAAACAAATTGCTAAAGATGCCGGCAATGTCGAGAACCTCTGCAAGAAGAATATGGAACTTCACAAGATCAATGTGAAGCTCCAAAAGGACCTGGAGGCCAGCCAACTGGCTGTCGGGGTCGCCGAGTCCAAGGCTTCGAGCCAGGCCGAGAAGGACAAGGCCACCATCATGGACTTAGAGAATGCCTTGAACCAGCGCCTCGGAGAAGGCACGGAGATGAACAGGATTCTCGGTAAGTTTTTTACGCTTTTACCGACATTTTTTCCTTTTCCTTCTTCTGTTTTTGCTAACTTTCTTTTGTTGATTTAAACAGAAGGTAGCCCCTCACTTACCCGGATCGAAGAATTTGTGCTTTCGATAAGATCTTCACCGCGCTGAAATCTGCGGGAATGTTACTTATCAATAAGTACATTCCTGACAAAGCAGGAGAACTCTCAGAAGTTAACAAACTCCCGGAAGCCGGAAGTGATCGAGGAGGTTGTGAACCGGAAAAAGTCTTGGTTTCGCTCCGCGGCTCGCGGTGGTGCGCGCATGGCCCTTGGGCTCATGCGTATGTATTATACCACCGCCAAGTCTTGGCGTGTGGCGTCAGGTATCCCTCAAGGGTACACGGACGCGCAGTGAGCCAGCATCTTCGACTCGGTCAAAGGCCATGCTACCAAGATAGCACAGATGGTGAACATCTCCACCTTCTACCCCGAGCAGGAAGTTCCGACAACTCCTGAGGATTCCAGCAGCGAGGAGGAAGACTCGGGTCCTAAAGAAGCCGCTTGAATCCTGGGTAGATTGCAGGAAAAAATAGAAGCATTACTATTCTTACAAATCTAACATTATTGTAATGCTATCTATCATCTGTATAAACAAGTATCCTGCTTTTGCGGTTTAAATTATAAATCTTTGCCAGTTTTTTCCGGGTTTTCTCTGATTTATAGTACTTAATCTTCACGCCAAGTGACTGGCTTTAAGTTTTAACCGATCAGTCGAAACTCGGAAACATGGATTGTACTAAGGTATTTTTACTTACTAATTTCAGTGACCCAACATAAAAACAATCAGATAATACTTAGGGAAAAGTAAGAAATTTTTAAATTATATGAAACTCAGGCACGCAGGCACAATCTGGGTTTCCTTAAGCATCCTTAGGCTGCAAAACATTCAGTTTTATAACTCCGAGCACGCAGGCACAATTCGGGTTAACATTGAGTATTTTGAAAGATCATTGGGAAATAGATAAGACGGATTTATGCTTTGTACTAAAATAAACATGTAAAACATAAATGCATGAATTCTGACAACTTTATTTCATGATCTCAAAGATGTTTACATAGAAACTGAACTAAGTGTAGAAAGGACGTAACTGCTAGATGCTCCAGGGTCTCTTTGACTCTCCCAATTTGACATCTACCTTTCTCTTTCTTTTGTGATTCAGTCTTTTAAGATCATCCTCCGTATCCAGAATATCTACAAGCTAGTAAGATCCATTTTTCAAGCCTTGCTAATGACAAATGGTCCCTACCAGACTGGGGCTAATTTGTGCTTCCTTTCCTGCACCAATCTTAGCACTAAGTCACCTTTTTGAAAGAACGGTGTCTGATTTTCCTACTATGGTAGCGTCGCAATCCTTGCTGATAAATGGCGGATATTTGAAGCACAAGGTCTCGTTCTTCTTCTAAAAGATCGATGGCATCCTGTCGTGCGTTTTCGGCATCCAAGTCATCATAAGCCAGCACTCTTGGGCTATCATGGAGCATGTCCGTTGGAAGCACTGCTTATGCGCCATAAACCAGGAAAAACGGAGTTTGCCCTGTTGATTTATTTGGCGTCGTTCGAATAATTCCTCTACCCATGCTCCAGCTGCTCTATGAAGAGTAGATTGAGTCTTGGGCGTATTCCCTGCAGGATTGAGCTATTCATTCTTTCAACCTGCCCATTGGATTGTGGGTGTGCCACAGATGCAAGATCTAGGCGTATTCCCGTTTGTCGGCAATATTTTGCCAACTCTAAAATAGAGAAATTTGTCCCGTTGTCCGTGATTATGCTATGTGGGACACTGTATCTCATGACCACGTCAATGATGAAATTTCTGGCCGTCACACCGTCAGGTTTTTTATGGGTTTTGCCTCCACCCACTTGGTATAATTATCTACCGCAACAAGTAGATGTGTAAGTCCACCTCTGGCAGTTTTGAATGGTCCCATCATATCTAGCCCCCTGACCGCAAATGACCATGTAATAGGGATAATTTTGAGTGATTGGGCTGGCATATTCATCAGCTTGGCTTAATACTGACATCCGGCACATGTGTTTATTATGTGTTTGGCGTTTGTCTTGGCTGTGAGCCAGAAAAACCCTGCACGGAATGCTTTTTTGACTATGTTTTTCGATTGAGCATGATGTCCGCAATCTCCTGCGTGGATTTCTTGCGGGATTTCTTGGCCTTCTTCAGGCAAAATACATCGCTGAAAAATTCCGACCGTGCTGCGTTTATACAGGCAACCATTAATTACCGTGTATCCTTTGCATCGACGTTGTATCTGTCTTTGCAAGACCTTGTATGCTCCATCCGGGAACTTCTGATCAACTAAGAAGTTTAAATATGGAATTGTCCAATCCGGATTAACGAGCAGGACTTTGATTGACTCGGAAACGAGAGGATAATCAACATCTCCACCTTTGACCGATGGTTCATGCAAATATTGGACAAACACACCAGGTGGTAGGGTTTTCACTCTTTCCGAGCCCATGCGGACTAATGCATTCGCGTTCCAGTTTTCTTCCCTTTTGATATGAAGTACTTCAAATCCCAGAAAGCAAATGGCGAATTCATCCACCGTTCTCCGATATTCGGCCATGATGGGACTTTTGGCGTCCCATGTTTGGTTTAGCTGATGTTGTACCAAATCCGAGTCACCATAGAAAAGTATGCGTTTGACGCCTATTTCTTTTGCAATATGCAAGCCATGAAGCAGAGCTTCGTATTCTGCCACGTTATTACTGGCTTTGAAGTGTATTTGTAATAAATACTCCATAGCATCACCCTTTGGGAATTTTAGCACTACACTAGCTCCAACGCCTTCCTTCATCTTGGATCCGTCAAAATGCATGACCCAGTATTCCGACTCCGGCATTGGTCTGTTTTCCATTGCTTTTGTCCAATCAGCGATGAAATCTGCCAATGCCTAGGATTTATTGTTGTCCGGGGTTGACACTTAATGTCAAACGCAGCTAACTCGATGCCCCATTTGGCTACTCGGCATGTTGCGTCTGCATTGTTAATAATATCCCCTAGTGGTGCTTTACATACCATTGTTATGGAATGTCCTTGGAAATAATGGCGGAGTTTTCTTGATGCGAAAAACACGCCATATGCCAGCTTTTGATAATGTGGATACCTTTGTTTTGACTCGGAGAATACTTCACTGACGTAATACACTAGGTATTGATCTGGTATGCTTTGCTCGTCCTTCCGCCTTTCCACAACTATCACTGCATTAATAACCCTGTTTGTCGTTGTAAGATAGAGTAACATGGGTTCTTCATCTTTTGGTGATGCCAAAATCGGAGCTTTCATTAAGGTTTGTTTTCCGGGTTTACTTCTATTACTCTGTGAGAAACGATAAAACCCAGAAGTTTTCCTGAGGGAACCCCGAATATGCACTTTAATGGATTTAGCTTCATTTTATAAGTGTGCAAATTTTCGAAAATTTCTCATAGATCTTCAAGGAGTGTATCCTTTCCTTGGAAACGACGGCAATATCGTCCATGTAAATATGTACGTTTTTGCCAATATGACTATACAAACAACGTTGCATGCAGCGCTGGTATGTCCCACCTGCGTTCTTCAAGCCAAAAGGCATGGTCATGTAATAGTATGTTACATACGGGGTTATGAAGGAAGTTTTGATTTGATCCTCTCCTTCATACGTATTTGATGATACCCGGAGTAAGCATCCAAAAATCATAAAAGCTCAGAGCCAGCAGTGCCATCTATTATTTGATCGATTCTCGGTAACGCGAACCTATCTTTTAGACACAATTTGTTCAAGCCGGTGTAATCTATACACATGCTAAGAACAATATTGTCTTACTAGGTTCGCAGACCAATTAGTATGTATAACTTCCCGGATAAAATCAGCTGCTAAAAGTCGGATAATTTCCTTGCCAATAGCATTCCGCCTTCTTCCGTCAAATCGACGGATACCTTGCTTGACGGGTTTTGATCCTGGTATCACCTTGAGTTGATGCTCAGCAAGGTCCCTGGGTACACCCGGCATGTCCGCAGGACACCAGGAAAAAATATCCCAATTCTTACAGAGGAACTTGACGAGCGCGCTTTCCTATTTGTCGGTAATCCCGGTTACCACTACGATGAACTTTGCCGGATGTTTGGGATCTAGGATAACCTGTCTTGTGTTCTCGGATGCTTTGAAGCTATCTGCCGGCTTCCGGCTTTCTTTTCCTGCCGACATTTCTGTCGGTGATACTTCCTTTGCCAGCTCTTTCAATTCCTACTTTGCTATCACTTGTTCGGCGCAAAGGGCGTTTCCTTTTTCCAGCTCATTTGCCAATTTGAAGTCTCTTGATACGGTGATTACTCCTCCTTTTGGCCCTGGCATCTTCAGCTTGTTATAAATATAACATGATCTTGCCATGAATTTGGCAAAAGCTGGGCGTCCGAGTATTGCATGGTATACACTTTCGAACGGCACCACCTCGAACGAGATTTTTTCCTGTCGGAAGTGCTCTTTTTCTCCGAAGGTTACGTCTAGGGAAATTTCTCCTAGGGAATGTGCTTGTCTGCCAGGAACAATGCCGTGGAAACGTATGTTGTTGTGATTGAGCTGGGTCTCGGATATTCGCAGATGCTTCAGTGTATCTAGGTACATGATGTTGATACTAGATCCTCCATCCATCAGCACTCTTTTTAGCCTAGTGTTTTGAACAATTGGGCTTACGATTAGAGCTAGTGTGCCGGGTTCTGGGATATTTCGGGGATGATCAGACTGATCCCAGGTAATCGGCGTGTTTGAATACTTCAAGAACTTGGGAGTTGGTGGAACAACCGCGTTTATTTCTCGAAGTGTTCTCTTTGCATGTTTTGATGAAGGAGTTGCCAGGAAAGTTAGGTTACATTCTCCATCAACTCTCGGGAATTTTGGTTCTCCTTTTCACTGTTGTTCCTGGATATTTTCATCAGTGTCCGATTCATTGTCTTCTTTTTCGGCTTCTGGCTTTTGTTTGGAGAATTTCCTTTTGGAGTTATTCCCCTTGTTCCCGGATCCTGCAGTGCCTTTCATATGCTTATTAAGCCGGCATTGCGCGTTGGTATGGGTAGGTTTCCCAAATTGCGAATGGTGGACGCAGTTTTCCGACTTAATCTTTCCCACTCTTCGTTTGAGTAGGAGATAGGTTATGTGCTTCTTCCTTTCCATTTGCTGCCATTATCCTTTCCAAAGGCTAAATTAACTTCTTTGGGCTTTGGTTGTGCTTCTGGAGTAGTTTTTTTCTCAAAACGAGACGTCTTTTTGGCTTGAGACAAAGCATCAATATTTCCACATATTGCTCTGTTGTCTTCTTCAGCCGATGCGTGCTCATTAGCGGTGGTAAGCATAGATCCGAGATTTTTGTGCTCCTTTGAACCAACCATGAACGGTACAAGGCCGGGTTTTAGGTCATTGATGAAAGCATGCATTGCTTGTACATCACTTACTCCAGAGCAGCTGTTTTTCATTGCCGTCCATCTTGAGATAAAGTCGACATACAACTCGTCTTCAAACTGGATGTAGCGATTTAGCTGGTTGATGCTCTTGGGCCGTTTGTATGTTCCACGAAAATGTTGAGTGAATACTCTAGCCATATCATCCGAACTATCCACGGTTCTTGACGGAAACCCGTTGATCCAATATTTGGCTCCATCCAGCAACATTAGGGGGAGGAATTTCACCGCCTCTAGATCGGTTCCTTTGTTAATTTTGATGACAGTATAGTAGTCTGAAAGCCAGGTATCCGGGTTTGTACTGCCGGTATATTTTTGGTATGCTGGACCAACTTTGGGAAAGCCAGAATGTAGAGTTATTCTCCGGATTCTGTCAGTGAAGCATTTAGGTCCAAAGTATAGATCAACTCTTTCCACCTTATCGGCGTGAACGAAATATCTACCAGCTGAATGGACAGAAGGGGATCTGCTCCTTTCTGGACCATTGTTGCGCAAGTGCGCTTTTCCGGGATTGTTCCTATTTCTTCTATTGTCATGTCCTTTGGAATACGGTGGAGTTCTACTCCTTGGCCTTTCTTTGTTCCTAGGAGGAGTACGGGATCTCTTACGTCTGTGAGGAGTGTCGTATCTTCCGGATTTTTCAGCTGGGCGTCTCGGAGGCGGCATTGCTTTTCTGCCTTCCCGGTTTTGTTCTTCCCGATCACGGGGATAATTTTCGCCTTACGGCATATGGGATCCTGTTCTGGACGCTGCATTCTTATGATCTGGAATTTTCTTGTCCTTTCTCGGATCTCCCTACTTCTCCTTAGAATTTCCTGAATCTCCAGGTTCGCCAGGTCCAGGTGCTCCAGCGGCGCATGTGGCAGTTTTGCATAGGGCCGAGTTTCCCTAATCTTGTCTGTCCTCGCTGTTGCTATTGCAATGCCTTTCCTAAGAAAGCATATACCCCTTGAAGCTTTCGTCGTTGGAGTACAGATCATAATTGAGGATGGCCAACGCGGCCTCCGCGTTTTCTGCTGCAGTTTTGTATATGCGTTCGCCCTTGGCATCGGTGTCGTTTACTTGCCTTTGCCAAGAAGGGTTTTGGAACCGTTCTTTTGGCGGCAGCACATCCGGCTTTGCGATTCCGGGTAACCTTGTAGGTTTTATTCCAGATTTATTCCTTCTCTCGTACTCTTCTATTTCTTCCTGCTGCAACTTAATGCTAGCCTGGGTTTTTAAGAGGTTTTCCCGAGTTCTGAATAGATGTTGCTGCCACCGTTGTAGAGCTTGTCTCCTGGCTTCCAGCACTTCAGGAGATTCATCACGTCCCGCTGGGATTCGAATTAACTCAAGTTCGTCCTGTTCTGACATTATTGGAACAACGATTTCCTTCGTTTTCTTCTCTGCAGGCTTGACTCCGCTTCCTCCTCCTACTTCCAGGTTTTGATTAGCAATGTCTAGCAATGTCTGCCAATTTCTTCCTCTGGAGTTTATACTGGAGTTTTTTGGCAGTCTTCTTTTTCTTCTTGGAAGAGGGAGGTTTTTTCCCAGGTTCATCTTCTGTCAATTCCTTGACACCAGGGTACGTTGGGCTAGTTTCACCGTCCTCTCTTTCCTCATCTGGCGGAGGTGTTTTGGGGTCTTCATCATCTCCGGCATCCGTGTTTTCAGCCGGTTTTGCCATAAGCACTTCAAGGAAGCCCCCTTGCATAGATTTGACCTTTCTTTCGAAAGCGTCTTCATCTTCATCCTCGGAATCTAAATCTTCTTTCGAAAGCGTCTTCATCTTCATCCTCGTAATCTAAATCTTCAGATCCGGGTTCCGACTCTAATCTCGCCTCTAGGGCGGCTAACACAGAGTCGGCTTCCGAGTTCGTCGTCTTATTGACGGGTGTCGGATCTTCCACTTCAACTGTGGGATTGTTTACATCTGCCTCTTCCACGGGATTGCTTTCATCCGTGTTTTCGGCGACCTCGGATTGCACCATACCAATAAAGTGAGATCTGATTGCAGCCATCTCCGAAGAGGCGGCAATTTCAGCGGGGTATCGGCGATCTGAGCAAAATCCGGTATCATAGTTTTCTTCAAATGGGTATAGGGCGGGTGGGATAAATCAAATGATTCTGTGCTGGCATGTACGATCCATTTGTCGAGGAAGCGTCCGACGTTGTTGTCGAATTCCAAGCTTCCGACACTTATGGTACTGCCGATTCCGCCGAGTATCCCTGATCGAAACATAACGCATGACGTCGTTGGTCCCACGGTGGGCGCCAACTGTCGAGACATCGTAGTAGAGTTTATAGACGGAGGTGCCATGATACTACTGGTAGAGACGTGGGTGGACGTGATAGTACAACAACCAGGAACACCAAATTTACCCAGGTTCGGTATGTCGCAACTAGGCGGCGTTCCTACTCCTGCAATCTCACTAAATCAGGGCTGAAGCGTGAAGTATACAAAGTACAATGTGAGTAGGGTTTCTCTAACTCGACGAGGATCGACTTCTGTGTACGTTTCCATTATGTCGAAGCGTGCGGGCCTACAAAAGAGTCCAAAGCGTTTACGAGCACAATATGCATCAGTACCAGACTCCAGGTCGACCTGCACATACGGTTGCTCAATATAAAACGCTCCATGGCTCGATCAGACATAATCTTCCTCGTGGAGCTGCGAATATTTGGAGGGTTTCTTCGTCCAGGTTTCAATCGAGAAGCTCAGCTCTCGTTGCATCGTGGTTGCTTAATTAGGTCGCCGGCCCGAGACAGCTCTCTACGCGGCGACAAGAGGAGAAACACGTGGCGACAGAACAAATGCTATATATGATGGCCGCCTCCCACCGGAACTCCCCCGAGACAGCGTCTAGAAGAGGAGAAATAGGAGGCGGCAGTAGAGGCGTCGATGGCTTGCGATACTTGGATTAGATCAGTGTCTTTGTACGTAAAAATATCACACAACGTGGCCAAACAAAACGGCCCCTCTAACTTCTACCTTTAATACGTCTTCAACGGCGAAGACATGACCAGCAGCTCCAGGCCGAGGTGCCGCTGCCCACCGCGAAACCCTTCGCCGACACCCTGCACACCACGCCCAAGACCTCCTCTGCGTGCCCATGGACTTTGGACACTCCAAGAGAAGTTCCCGGAGGTGCCCTACTTCTGGGAGAAAAAGTGCACTCGCTCCTCGGCCCGTCCAGGACCACGAAAACGCTACGCGCCCACGCCATCGCAGGGAGACAGGGTGCCCGTTCTTCTCCAGCGCCACGTCAGAGTGGTCGTGTCTAGGGGAAACAGAGGACTTCCTCGATGGAACAGACCATCAGCCAGCGCCCAGCCGGAACAGCTAGCAGTGTCATAGTGCTCGCCGGCGTCGAACTTGCCAGAGGTGCTGGACTCGGCGTCTCTAATGCCTGGCACGTTTGATTGGCAGGTCGTCGTTGATCGTTCACATGCCGCTGGTGTCAGGAACTCAAGATGCTTGAGCGAGCAATCGTTGGTGCTCGGCTTACATGTGAATTGTGATTGTTTTTCTTGCGGCGCATATTACTCGGAATCCTAACAAAACAATCTGCTCTGATACTTCAAGCGACATGTGCGAAGATTCTGAGTTCTGTACCTTTTTTTTAACCTTTTCTTGATTGTGAAATTTGTCTTCTATAGTCTCTCTCCTGGACATCCAAAAGTTAACCAGTCCTAGAGGTCTGCCTCCCTATACCCCTGGACTAATCTAAAATTAGTGCATGCTACAATGTGCACAATATTACACGTCTACTTAACTTCTTCTGTTGTTGTTTTGATATGTTTTATTTTTGTTGAGTGCATGCAGCTAGGGCAGCCAATTATATTAGGAGAGAGGAAATAAAATAGGAGAATATAAAAGTTGATCATTGCTACGGTTTGCACCAAATTGCATATGTTGCTTAAGTTTTACTTTTGTTTGTCCAGTTTTTTATTGCACCAAGAGCAATGCTCATTTTATGAGAAATATATTTCTTTACCCAAGGAATCCTAAAACATAGATGCGTCGGAAACTAATATTGAGATATCATGTGGCTATCTTTTTTCCATGCTTCTGAATCATGTTTACATATGGGGTAAGAGAAAACTTTAGTGGTCCTTGCATGACTCCGCGATAAAGATTTTTTCGCTGCTGTAAGCACACAGTTGCTGCACTGAATTAACGATCTTGGAACTGTTTGGTTACTAGAGGTAATTCATTATTCATGTTTGTTCACAACTTTTAATTTTATGATTTTGGCTCCTGTCCCGTGACCAATATCCTAGCAAACAAACGAAATAATGATCCAACTCTCGGTCATGCTAACTAATTTTGTGGTCTCATGCACATTTTTTTAACTTTGGTCACATGCACATTATCTAATAATATCTTTGAGACAAGTTTTTTAGCCTTTGTACTAAAAAATATTCCGGGAATTTTACATGTTATTGCGGATGATGGATCTGACGTGATGTCCCTACAATATATACAATATAAATGTTGTAAGAGAGACGTCTCACTTCTTTTGCGTAAATGTGTCTACCATGTATACATCCAATGCACAAGGCTACATGTAGTGGTGCACTGTATGCCACTTTAATTTCGTGAAATGTGAAAATAAAAATGATCCCCTATGAGCTAAATTTTTTAAAATCAGCAATATAGTTATTTAGAGAACTTACCATGTAATCTAGCTAAATTAAGTGTTTTTTTATGAACTTAACACTTTTGACTATCCAAAGTGTAAACAAAGAATATTGAAATGTCGGTATGATTCAACGGGTAATAACACCGGGGCGAAACCCAACATAAGTATGCAACAAAAGATATGTAAGTGGTGTGAAGTATACTAAATTGTTTCTCAAAATCATGACTTCATTTGAATTTATTTAAAACCGTTGCAATGCACGGGCACTTTTACTAGTAATTGTAAAACATGCAAAATAGATGAAATAACATAAGTATCATCTCTAAATATGAAATATATCGATGAATAACAGTAAATTACAATATAAAATAGTGATGCAAAATGAACGTATCAACTCCCCCAAGCTTAGACCTCGCTTGTCCCCAAGCGAAACTGAACTCAGTAAACAAGACCACATGTTTATGGAGTGAAGTGTCGATAAACAAAATATGGACAAGAAGCGTCACATTTATCAATACACAAATCGTTCTAGACAGCAACTTCCTCTCATATAATTTAGCTTGAAACAAGTAGATGGAGTCACAATAAAGGTGCAAAGAGAAAATCATAATTGGTGATGGAAAACTTTGCTCTCGGTCCAGAGAACAATTAACATATTGTACTTATCTTTCGATCAGAGTCTTTATACTAGAGATTATATTGCAAAATTTTACATGCTGAATCATAACAGTCTTCTTACAGTCATTGATAACTTTCAAAGGTATATTCGTTCAGATAACGGCATTGTACTAAACAAGGAAGGATAAAAGACATGATTGAATAAATCAACATATGGCTCTTTGTTTGCGGGCGCTACTATTACTTCTAGGGTAGTAGATGACCCGTTATCTGCTGAATAAGATCCTTCTAAAATACCTATGAAAATTGTTGGACGTGTCATGGATAACTGCTATTACGGAGATGGAACTGTCCATCCCGGTGATCATTTTCTCTTTATACATAAATTATGTGAGTTATTCAGGTGTGCAGGTATTACAGTGGATCAAGTTAAAAGGAAACTATTCTCTTTGTCGCTGAAGGGCAAAGCTGCGGAATGGTTTAAGTTGCTAAAGAATGGTCCATTTATTGGATGGGAGGAAATTGTACCTCTCTTTTATTCTAAATTCTATCCTCCCTGTGAGATTCATAAAGACCGGAATCAAATATATAATTTCTAGCCTCATGATGGAGAGAGTCTTGCCCAAGCTTGAGGCAGAATGAAGTTATTAATGCTTAAATGCCTTGTTCATGAGCTCCTGAGTAATATTGTTATCAATAATTTTTATGCAAGGCTTTATTTTCATGATAAGGATTTATTGGATGCTTCTTATTCTGGATCATTCACACGTATGAAGAAAGAAGCTAAATGGGACCTTCTTGACCATATTCAAGAAAATACTGAAGGATGGGAGAATGACAAAGGTAGAAAGTCAAGTATAAATTACGATTATGAATGCGTTAAATCTTTTATGGGAACCGATGATTTCTATAATGTTAGTGTTGTTTGTGGTCTTGATTCTCAAATCTTTGCAAACTGTCTTAAAGCCTTTGCTTCCTATCTTGATGTTCCTAAAAAGGAGGTGAGCAAGTATCATGCACCTTATAAAGATATTGTTAATTGCGTTCCTGCTAGAAACATAGAAGTGCATGCTGTTAATCCTGTTGTGCGTGAACCTTATATTGAGAAAATGCCTTTCCCTGTTAAAGTAAAGGAACCTTCTATGGTAGCTAATGTGGTTTAAAAAAGTATAAAGAAACCCATTGAAACTGATGAACAAATAACTATAGAACCTACAATAGCTATGGTTAAAGATATTGTTTCTGGAAATGTAGAAGATGGACACATTGTCTTTTGTGAGGGTGCTTCTAATATTGTTTCACACCCTCATAGACCTAAGAAAACTAGTGTTCATTTGCTTTATGTTAAGATTGGTGATCATTGCTATTATGGTTTATGTGATATTGGTGCAAGTTATAGTGTTATTCCTTACGAGCTTTATAACGAAATCATGCATGAAATCGGTTCTTGTGAACTTGAAGAAATAGATGTTGCTATTCAGCTTGCTAATAGAGAAACTGTCTTTCTGATTGGTATTGTTAGAGATGTGGAAGTTTTAAGTGGTAAAACTAAATACCCTACTGATTTTATAGTATTGGGTAAAGCTGCTAGTAAGACTTGTCCTATTATTTTTGGTAGACCTTTCTTGAGTACTTGTGGTGTTGTTATAGATTGTAGGAAGGAGAAAATATTTACTAAATTTGATGAAAATTCCTATGAGTTTAATTTATCTAAATTTGCTAGATCCCCTTATGAAACTGAATTGCCTGATGAAAACTTTAGAGTTGAACATCTTGCTTCTATCGCTCTTGCCCCTAACAATGCTTTGAAGCAATTCATGGAGGACCATGAGAGTGAGGTCTTAATGGAGGAAAGAAATGAGATTGACGATATTCTTCTTAGCCAACAAGTGATACTGAAACACAATTTACCTGTGGAGGATTTGGGTACCACATTACCCCCCAAGGAATATCATGTTTTTGGTTAAAAACCTTTACCTGATGATCTTAAATATGCTTATATTGATGAGAAGAAAATATATCCTGTTATTATTAGTTCTAAACTATAAAGTGAAGAAGAGGAAATATTATTGGGGATATTGAAGAAACACCGTTGAGCTATTGGATATACTCTTGATGATTTGAAATGGATTTCTCCTACTATATGTCAGCATGCTACTAATATTGAACCAGATGCAAAGCCAGTTGTTGAACATCAACGCCGTTTAATTCCTAAGATGATAGATGTGGTAAGAAATGAGGTATTAAAACTCCTTAATGCTGGTATTATTTATCCTATCGCTGATAGTAGATGGGTAAGTCCTGTGCTTTGTGTCCCTCAGAAAGGTGGAATGAATGTTGTGCCTAATGAAAATACTGAGCTTATTCCTAAAAGATTAGTAGCAAAGGGAATATACCTGAGAGGCAATAATAAAATGGTTATTATCTTATTCCTCATTTATGATGAATGTTTATTTCTCATGCTAGAATTGTATTAACCGGAAACGTTGATACATGTGTGTTTAAATAAACAAACAATGGTTCCTAGTAAAGCCTCTCTTTTAACTAGCTCGATGATTAATAGATGATCAAGGTTTCCTGATCATGAACATTGGATGTTGTTAATAACGGGGTCATGTCATTAGAAGAATGATGTGATGAACATATACCCAAAGTGAATATATCAATGCGATCAAGTCATTAAGTTTACATTGTTATATCAAACATACGAAGTAACTTATTCCTTAGACCATGAGATCATGTCAATCACTGATACCAGAAGGGTGCTTTGATGTCATCAAACGTCACACCGTAACAGGGTGACTATAAAGGTGTCGTTAGGTATTCAGAAAGTATTAGTTGAGGATCATGGATCAAGAGTGGGATTTGTCCATCCAAAATGACAGAGAGATATACTCTGGGCCCTCTCGGTGATATCACATCGACACCGCTTGCAAGAACGTGATATGATCACAAGGATGTTATATCGTGGGAACGAGAAAAGATTACTTGTCGGTAACGAGATTGAACAAGGTATGGTTGATACCGATCGAATCTCGTACAAGTAAAATATCGCGAGACAAAGGGAATAGTTCACGGTGTTGTTGGTTCACACGATCACGAGAGTCATCGTTGAATATATAGGAGTCATCACGGATCTCCAACAACGAGATTTGATCTCGTAACGCTTTGTGTCTTCGAGGGTATGTGTTCTCCTTAACCCTCTCTTTGCCCGTTGCACTTCGTCTCCTAGATTAGATCTTGGCCTTTTGGGTGTCTCTCGCGTAGGATTTTTTTTTGTTTTCTATGCAACGACCCCTTCAGTAGTAACAGAGCCGGATCTATGCGTAGATGTTTTGTACGGGTAGAACACATATGTGTATGTGGGCGTTGATGATCATGTTATTGCCTCCTTGAGTATTTTATGATCTTAGTGGCATAGTTGGATGAAGCTGCCCTAGACTAAGTTTACGTGTACTATGTACGCGAGAATTGTCTCACTTGTGGCTGAGAGGGTGTCCGTTTCTCCAACTATTGTTAAGATCTAATCTATGAAGGGTTATTAAAAATGTGTTTATCAACGTTGTGGTTGATGTTCGTAGGTATGAACGGTTCTATCCTCGAAAGCCCTAAGCCACGTAAAATATGCAAAAAAATAAATTAGAGGCGTCTAACTAGTTTTTGCTGGGCATATGATGTGATATGGTCAATGTTACAAATTCGATTATGAGATGATCTATTTTGTAAATTATTGATATACCAGAAGGTATCCATATGATTGTCTTATTATTGATGGACAATCAAGATTGCGGTACCATGGTACTTGGTACCACGCCGGTGGAATGATGGAGATCATACCATAATGCACATGATGGAGATCAAGTGCAAGGAGAAACATATCATATCACGTTATCCTTACATGTGATGTCTGTGACGTTAATCCTTTTATGCATCTTGTTTTGCTTAGATAGCAACGGTAGCATTATAAGATGATCCCTCTCACTTAATATCAAGATAATAATGTGTTCTTCCTTAAGTATGCACCGTTAAGAAAGTTCATCGTTTTGAGACACCACGTGATGATCGGGTGTGATAGACTCAACGTTCGCATACAACGGATGTTTTCAAGCCTAGCATGTACAAACATGGCCTTGAAACACACGTAATACTACGGTTCTACTTGGCGAGCCTAGCATGTACAGACATGGCTTCGGAACACGTAACCGAAAGGTAAAGCATGAGTCATATGGATGATATGATGAACATGTCGATGTTCTCCTTTGATGCTACATCATTTCATGTGATGATCGGTTTTGGTGTAGTGAATTTGGTTCGTGTAATCACTAAAGACGACTAAGGGGGGTGTTGTTTTTGAGTGGGAGTTCATGGTATAAATTTTGAATTAACTTGAACTTATTTATCATGAACAACCAATCAAAGTGAATTTGCACAAATTGTAGTATTCATTGGCATCCACATAACTACCTTACACTTAGATTGTTAATTGAGATATAACTGTTATGATCTCGTAAAAATCATTTAAGATTGGTACCGTATTAGTGAAATTTAAAATTGAGTCCTATTGTAGATTTTTTGTATTTCCTACCTAGCTCCATATGGTTAATGATTGATTGATCTAGAGAGCTAATAATTCCTACTTAGAATCCAGATTCATGGTTGCTTCCGTATTACTTTATCTTCAAAAGAATGTTTTGTTGATCAAGGTGATTTTGGAACTGAAAAGAGTTGTTTTCAGAAACAATCAAGTGAAAGATATATTGATATCTAGAAACTTATTTGTAGCAACATGACTGAGTATAATTTAGCGTGACAATGTTTGCTTGTATTATTTGAATATATGCAATGATTGAATACCTAGGCGTTTGAATATTCCAAGAAGTTGGGCGCTAAAAATTATCCTCTAAATTCCTTCCTTCGAGCTATAGTAGCTTAATCATAAAATTGTTATGATGGGATGGATTAGAAGTATAGGTAAAGTCGTTTACCTTACTTGGAGATTGCTAAGAGTGGAATCTAGAAGAATGTTTTTATATGATGATATTAGTAGAAAAATCAAACTCAAAATATGACTCAATGGGTGATAGTATATGACTAACACGCCAAAGAAAATGAGCTAGTACAACTAGAATTGTTTGATATTGAATGATTCTTCTATAAAGGAAAGGGAATATTGAAAATAGAATTACAAAAATATATAAGGCAGAAAAAGAAGATAACTCGAAAAGTCCAGCTCAGGAGTATATGCTTGATATACAAGTTATAGATGTATTACTAGTTAACAAAGTATTTTTTGGGTATTTTGATACCACATTGGTTGGTATGAGTTGTCATACAAAGAAACACAATGCAAGAAATACAAGGGCCTAAAAGAAACTAGTAATAGATGTGGAATCGATTATGACAAGAACAGAAATAAAGTGTTATTGTGTTCATTGTCGTATAGAACCAAACATTCAAGATTTATTTTCAGAACTTAACAAGTTGTTATTTTGTTCTAGTCTTTTGTGAGAACAAATGAAATTGTTCAAACTATGTCCATATTCCATAATTTATGGATATGTTAATATAAATCATGTTGGTAAAGTAAACATCTATAAAACTAAATGCAAAACGTTGCAAGACGTAAAAGAGTTTCACTTAAATTGTGACACCACCATTTTAGTTCATATCGGAAAGGAAAACATGAAGGAACTCCATGTTGATGGACTTCCGGAGTCATTTTGTTTTTGAATAAATTGACGCTTGTGAGACCTCTTCCAAAAATATGACTAAATTACGGTCATAGGCCAAAGTATAATGGACGACTAATTTAGTGGAGATTATACATATTGATGTATATAGTCCATTATGTGTAGTCATGTATGGTGGATTAATTTTTCCTTCATAAAATTCCGTCGATGATTTGAGTAGATATGTGGGTATATCTATTTAAATAGACCGGAGTTTGACATTTTGAATTTGTTCAAATGGTTGTTAATACGAAGTAAAAATCATTGTAACAAGATAATCAAGTATTTATGATTGGATCATAAAGGATAAAGTTTGAGTTACAAGTTTAGCAAAATATCTGAGAAGTTGCAGAACTGTTCTACAACTTATACTTCAAGAATACCCCACATTAGTTTGGAGTATTCAAGAAACAAAATCAAACCTTGTTGGACATGGTAAGATTAATAAAATGGCCATTATAATTTTGTAGTTTATACATTAAGGACAATCGCTTTTACACTGAAAAGAGCACCATCATGATCCGTTGAAATTGACAACATGTAAGATATGGTTTGGGTAGTGACCCGAATTGTCATTTTCTTAAGTTTTGGTATGCATAGCATGTGTAAAATGTTTACAACCAAAATAGGATAAATATATGTTTATAAGGTTATCCCAAATAAAACATTGGGTATTTCTCCTATCACCGAACCAAAAGACAGATGTTGTTTGTCAGAAAGGGTTGATTTCTCGAGAAAGTAGTTCTTGCGAAACACGTGAGTGGGAGCACAATACAAACTCAATGAGATTAGAGAATCTTCGTTATCATGTCAAGAGTAGCGCATCATTGGAAGTTGTTCTGGGGTTTGCTATTTTGCCAAAGTAGAAGACACTACATGTGTCGTAGATACGTCGGATGAGTTTTGCGTACTGAACCACAATAGTCCTAAAACATTGTACTTAGACCAACTTATGGTTTAAGAGTAAAGTGTTGTTTTGACAACAAAGGACCTGTACCTTATAAAGGAAGCAAATGATGGGCCCTGACTTCGTAAAACTGACTATGAGTCATTATATCCGCCATAGTATCCTTGTATGAATATCAAGTATGTGACTTGGTAGTCCTTTCGATAGGTATGATGCCTAACGATAGAAAAATGGTCTATATAGCGACAAAGACATCTATTTTTACACCCTTTGAAAGTTGTACTTATCGAAAAGTTGTTTTCGATGAAGTTCAAAGAGTTGACTACTACAAGATTTTGATCTTCCGTAGTGATGATTTAATCTTTGCGGATAGTTCTAGCAAAAGTTACATATTATGATATGGCAGTTGAATAACAAAACCAACTCTCCTCTCGAGGAAGTTTGATAGAGGATGTGTGCTTGACACAGTCTGAGAGTTTTGTAATATTCAAAAGGTTGCTAGAAAGGTATGCACACTTCAATGGTTGAAGTGAGCATAACGAAGTTGAAATTTACCTTAATGAAGTTATCAAAAGAGTTTGATTTCATCATGAACGATAAAGATGCTTGTAGAGTTACAAGAAATTAAGTGGGAGCGCTATGACATATTTCCAATACTTTATGTAGATGACATATGGTTGATTGGAAAATATGTATTTTAAATTAACACGGTTAAGATTTTCATATTGATAAAATGCTTAGAAGATATTGGGCATCGATATCTATAAAATATGGACTGAAGCGCCTGATATGTTTGAAGCCAAATTACACATATGAAATATTGAAGTAAGTCAATATCGAAATGACAAGAAGGAGTTCTTGTCACATGGAAAATAATTGATCAAGATTCAAGTGTTTTGACACATGATGAGCATCAGTGAAATTGAGATTTCTAAGTCATGTTTACATGCTATGTACACAACTAGATGAGTCCTATGCTATAAAATGTTATAGCAGGATAATTCATATGATGATTAGACAACAGTGGGAGAGATCCTTGTGTCATTTTAGAAATGCTAAGGATGTGTTTTCCTAGTAATGACAAACTATTTGTTGTAATATGTTACCTCTTGTCATATATTCAAATAATTTTATCTCAATTAAAGTATGTGATGAAGGGTAGCGCAATAGGCTGGAAGAAAGTTCCATGCTGGATTTGAAAGTGTTTCAAAATTAAAATATTGTGACAGATACTACAACAAAGGCTAACGTATATCGTTGTGTTGACAACTGATAATAAGCATATTTTGTGTCGAGGAGTTCTTTATTGAACTTGGTGAATTTCCAAGAAAGCTAACACTATGAAGCTACATTTTCACAATGTTAGTGACATTAGTTTAAGTTGAGGAATTAAGGTTTCACCGATTGACCAAATATATACAAAGCCATCTCATTAGAGAATGAGTGATGCGTGTAGTCGCAAACAACATGCAAATACAATAGTACATGAACAATTCAGATCTTTTTGATGATGTTTACCACATGCGAAGTATGGTAATAACACTGGAACGCCATATGTGTTAAGTGCTTACAGACTATGTTATTGACTCTAGTGCAAGTGGGAGACTGAAGGGAATATGCCCGAGAGTCAATAATAAAATGGTTATTATCTTATTCCTTGTTTATGATGAATGTTTATTTCTCATGCTAGAATTGTATTAACTGGAAACGTTGATACATGTGTGTTTAAATAAACAAACAATGGTTCCTAGTAAAGCCTCTCTTTTAACTAGCTCGTTGATTAATAGATGATCAAGGTTTCCTGATCATGAACATTGGATGTTGTTAATAATGGGGTCATGTCATTATAAGAATGATGTGATGAACATATACCCAAAGTGAATATAGCAATGCGCTCAAGTCATTAAGATTACATTGTTATCAAACATACGAGGTAACTTATTCCTTAGACCATGAAATCATGTAAATCACTGATACCAGAAGGGTGCTTTGATGTCATCAAACGTCACACCTTAACAGGGTGACTATAAAGGTGTCGTTAGGTATTCGGAAAGTATTAGTTGAGGATCATGGATCAAGTGTGGTATTTGTCTATCCAAAATGACGGAGAGATATACTCTGGGCCCTCTCGGTGATATGACATCGACACCGCTGTTGATTATTGATCGGAGAGGAGTCTCGATCATGTCTATCTTATTCGCGAACCGTAGGGTGACACACTTAAGGTTCGATGACGCGTTTGAGAGGACACGGAATATCGAAGAATATTTTGGGCAACACCAAAATTGTTTCTGGGAAAATTGAAATAGTTCAAGGGGTTTTTCGTCGAATGGTTGTTAATAGAATTAACAAATGATTCTAGGTGCTATATGTTGTTTGTTAATGGAATTAACAAATATAAATAAAGAAATAAAAATGTTTTATTTATTTATTAAAAGAAAACCTTTGGATTTTCCAAGTGGGAAATAATGAGAGCTCCTCTTCTCCGCACATTTGTCCCACCTCATTTCCTCTCCACCCGCTTCTCCATTCCATGGTCTCCGGCTTGGCGAAGCCTTGACCGTGGGATTCTTCACCACCACCCCGTCGTCTTGATGCTTTAGTTCCGAGGGATCCTCTACTTCCGCGCCCTGCTGGCTCGAGGGAATGGAGGTCGTCATCAACCGTACGTGTGACCGATCACGGAGGCACCGCCGGATTGCGGTGCACATCTTCTCGCTTTCGGGATCGGGGTGAGTACGACTACGCCAACAATGAGATTTGATCTCGTAACGCTTTGTGTCTTCGAGGGTATGTGTTCTCCTTAACCCTCTCTTTGCCTGTTGCACTTCGTCTCCTAGATTAGATCTTGGCCTTTCGGGTGTCTCTCGTGTAGGAAATTTTTTGTTTTCTATGCAACGACCCGTGGAAGTAGTTGGTTATAGAATGTGCATTGATTTTAGAAAGGTTAATAAAGCTAGAATGTGCTAGTAAGACTCTTGATGCTGCTCAAAAGAATTATGCTACTACTGAAAAAGAGTTCTTAGTTGTAGTTTTTGCATGTGATAAATTTAGACCTTATATTGTTGATTCAAAACTCACTATTCATACCGATCATGCTGCTATTAGATACGTTATGGAAAATAAAGATGCTAAGACTAGGTTTATTAGATGGGTGTTGCTTTTCCAAGAGTTTGATTTGCATATTGTGGATAGAAAGGGTGCTGAAAATCCCGTTGCTGATAATTTATCTAGATTAGAAAACATTTCTTATGACCCTATTCCTGTTAATGATAGTTTTCCAAATGAACAACTAGCTACAATAAAAGTAAGCTCACGGGATAGTCCATAGTATGCAGATTACGCTAACTTTATTGTTTCCAGGTATTTGCCTCCAACATTTACAGCTCGGCAAAGAAGGAAATTATTTTGTGATTTGAGGCATTATCACACTTATATAAAGAAGAAGTAGATGGCATTATGAGAAGACGTGTTCCAGAACATGAACAACGAGAAATATTAAGAAAATGGCATGGTAGTGCTTATGGTGGACATCACGCTGGAGATAGAACCGCACAAAAGGTTCTACAATCAGGTTTGTGTTGGCCTACTCTCTTTAAAGATGCACGTAAATTCGTTTTATCTTGTGATGAATGTCAAAGAGTTGGTAATATTTCTAGACGTAATGAAAAACCTATGAATCATTCTCTTATTATCGAACCTTTTGATTGTTCCGGTTTTGACTTTGTGGGTCTCTTTCCTCCTTCAAATGTTATACTCATATTCTTGTTGCTGTTGAATATGTTACTAAATGGGTAGACGTTATACCTAAAAAGAGTGCTGATGGAGAAACCTCATTAAAAATGCTTAAAGATGTTATTTTCCCTGGGTTTGGTGTGCCTAAATATCTTATGACTGATGGAGGTTCTCATTTTATTCATGGTGGTTTTAGAAAAACCCTTGCTAAATATGATGTTAATCATAGAATTGCTTCAACTTATCATCCCCAAACCAGTGGGCAAGTAGAATTATCCAATAGAGAAATTAAATCTATCTTGCAAAAGACTATTAATAAATATAGGAAAAATTGGTCTGCTAAGTTGAATGATGCTTTAAGGGCTTATAGAACTGCTTATAAAAATCCTATGTGTATGTCTCCTTATAAAATGGTTTATGGAAAAGCTTGTCACTTGGCTTTAGAATTAGAACACAAAGCTTATTAGGCAGTGAAATAACTAAATAAAGATTTTAAACTTGCTGGTAAGAAAAGAATGCTTGATTTGAGTTCTCTAGATGAATGGAGATGTGAATCCTATGAAAATGCCAGACTCTTTAAAGAGAAAGTTAAACAATGGCATGATAGGAGAATTCTTCGAAGAGAGTTTCATGTTGGTGAAAAAGTTCTATTGTATCGGTCTCGTCTAAGATTTTTTGCGAGAAAATTACTCTTGAGATGGGAAAGGACCATATGTTATTGAAGAGGTGTATTGTTCGTGTGTAATAAAAATTGATTCCCTTAAAGATAACACTACACAAGTGGTAAATGGGCAAAGACTCAAACATTATATTTCCGGAGATTCTTATGATGAATATGTTGATACTATTGAAGTGGTAACCCCAGTTCATTACGGAGAAAATTCGAGAATCTGCAAAGTCCGTTTTCGAATAGGTAACAATTCTGTTAAGAAAAAGTTTGGGGATTACCTTCCAAGTTATAAATTATTGATATTTGGAAAATATAAAAAATACCGAGCCGAAGAGGGGTAGGAGATGGTGCCCGAGGGCACCACGCTTCATGGCCGCGCGGGCCCACCCCTGGCTGCGCCAGCCTATGGTGTGGGCGCCCTAGAGCCCATCTCTGACTCGTTTTCGACCTGCACTTTCCTTTCGTTACGCATATTTTTGCTATATAATACGCCGGACCCCCCGTGGTCCGTATATCGTTTTCTCGTCGTGTTTCTGTTTCGACCTGTTTCTGCCAGATCTCATCTTCAGATTTAGAGCCACGATGTCTTCTTCTGGACCTCTCAAAGACAGCTTCTTTGTGAACGTCGTCAACCCGTACATGAACGAGTTGAAGATGCATCCAAAGGAGTTGCTTCTCAAGGATGGAGCGGTGTAGAAAGAAGATGTTCGGGGTCCTAAAGGGGAAGGGAGCCTGGAAGCTAGGATGGAAGAGCTGGAGCAAGAAGACTTTAGGTACAAGAATATGAAGGAGCGTGAAGTGGACATCATCCACATAATAAAGATGGACCTGATCCCTGAGCACAAGACGGAGGTTTCAAAGCTTTGGGAGGAGATTTTCTCACTCACGAAGACCACCAACAAATTACAAGCAGAACTCTACGACATGCAGAACCAGAACTGTTAGTATGAGAACATGTTTAAACATATAAGTGCTGCTGCGAGTTTCAAGATATTGGAGACCACGTCATCGTTTGTTGATGGAGAGCCTTTACCTTGGAAGTCCGATGACGGGAAGGATTCACCACCACCACCGAAAAATTAATTCATCATTGGTATTAGCATCCCCTTGGCTTGTTCCAAGCTTAGGGGAGTGCCGCAGTATCACACCTTTATCTTTCACATTTTTACCTTTTAGTAGAGTCAGATCACGAGTAGAGAAAATATCATATAGCATGGTTTGCAGTATGGAAGTATCACTCTTTAGTTGGTTATCGTTGTATCCTTTCGTTTGAGTTGCCGTTATAGAATATTAATGAGAAGTTCCATCACCTTCTATACTTTATTTTAGCTTGCAATTTCTGTTATATGGTTTATCTTCTTATTAGTATTGGTATCAATTTTGGAGCATCAAGTTAATCTAGTTGGTTTTGGCTTAAGTAGAAAACAGGGAGTTACATGTAGATATATCATTCCACGATCTTTCTTTCTTGTTGGCTCATAAGCTTAGTATTCTCAAGTTAAGATTGTTTGTACTTACAAGAAAGATTGCATGATTGGTTTTATCATATATATGGTTGTCGAGTCCCTGACTCTACAAATCCCTCGGGTGAACCCATAGGGTTTCGAATAGGAGAACCCATGAGCGTTGGTGGAATCGTCGGCTAGACAGGGGGCGAGATTTACCCAGGTTCGAGGCCCTCGTAGAGGTAAAACCCTTACTCCTGCCTCTGTCGATCTATATTAACGAGTAGATCGGTTACAATGGTGGTTGCTCAAGTCGAGAGTATGATCTCGAGCTCAAGGCTTTGGTGGTGTGGTATTGCTTGGTCTTCCTCCGATGGCTCTCCTGGCCTTATATAGGTGGCCAGGTCTCAAACCCTACCCGGAGAGGACTCGAACTCTAACCTTAGGTCGGTTACAGGTTTCCTAACTTAACCCGCAAGACAGTGCGGGTGGGCTTCACGTGGGCCTTCTGGAACACTCCAAGGGCTCCTCTTCCTGGGCCTTAACCTTGGGCCTGAGACAGGGTGTCCTTACCCGCAGGGTCCAGGATCCAGTCGAGTAGACGGTCAAACTTTTTCGGTCTTTCTTTCTTTTGGATAACCAGCATGGTTGTTTCCCTGTTTAGAGGGTGCGTTCCCTGTGTAATGAGTTTTTATACCCGAGTATCGAGTAATACAAGTGCCTGTCTTTATGGCTTTTTATCGCAGAAGGATATGGCACAGTAGCTTGGCTCTCCCAAAAGATCAGGGCCAATTAATTGCAACTAGGGCAAAAACAGTTCTGGCCTACACAGGTTCAAGACCTCCGACTCGAACCCGATAAGGTGATTGTTGCGATTGGGCCGTTGTGGTCTTATCAAGTCGAACTTAACCTATGGGAGTACCCGGCGCGTCCGCTAGGATTTTTCTTCGTGTTGTTGACACGGAATCATACCGGAGGACGCAGCTTGAGTGCGATTCCAGGCCCTCAAGAGAGATCTTTCGGGTCTTACCTTCATATTCGAAAGAATATGGCATCCGGATGTGCCTAGTCGGCTGAACAATCCAGGTTCTTATGATGTATAAATATCATGTGAATGAAAAAGGCCGGTTCTGCCTACTCGAGTAATTTTCGAATTAGTAGTTCTTTTTCCATACGAAAGAGTTTTCGTGGAAGGAGTTTTATGCCCATATGAAAGAATTTTCATGTTTGGGATGTTGCGCCCATACGAAAGAGTTTTTCGTGTGTAGGGTATTTTTCTCTGTTAAAGAGGTCTTGCTTCATGATTCGTCCATGAAAGAGTTGCTTCTATTCGAAGGAGTTTGTTCATACGAAGTTATTTTCGTGTTTGAACCTTCCATTCGAAGCTTTCTTTAATTTGATGATGCACGCTATGACGTCATGGCGCACTTTTATCCTCCCGATGGGACGTGACGGAGTGAGAGCAGAAGGGCTGGCCCACCTAGTCAGCTTTTTGACCGGGAAACGAGACGTCGTTCCCGGTTTTTACGCGAACCGTGTAGTAAATGCGCACGATCTTCTGTTAAGATCGTGGCAGGAAACAGCGTTCACCGCCTCCTCGTTTCGCCTTCGCACGTGGTGGCTGCGATGGACGCCACGTGGCGCATCGAGTGTCCAGGATCGAGTAGCTCCGTGTATAAATACGGGTCTTGGAGAAACGGTGAAACTTTCCCAGCCTTCATCTTCCAGTCCATCTTCTTCCTCGCGCTCGTCTTCTTCCTTCTCTCAAGCTCGTGCTAGCAGTCATGGCAGGCGGCAAGAAGCGCGCCACCGTTTCGTCATCGAGGGCCTCAGGAGATGGCCTTGCGCCACCCGCGCCACGCTCAGGTGACTGGCGCTCGCCTAACACCACGGCTAAGAGCGTCAAGGGGATGCAGCGGGAAGGGCTGCTGCCTCCGGAAGCGGAGAAACTGGTGCGCCTCGGCAAGAAAGAGGAGGTACCCAATCCCCGCGCGAACGAGCGCGTGATCTTTGCAGATCACGTGTCGCGCGGGCTCTCTCTCCCTCTCCATCCTTTTTTCATCGCGTTGCTGTATGTCTATGGCATACAGCTTCATGATTTGCCTCCAAATGCGATACATCACATCTCGTGCTTTATCGTTCTTTGCGAGTGCTTCCTGGGCATTCGCCCTCATTGGGGCCTTTGGAAAGCCCTTTTCAAGGTGCGCATCTTCCGCGAGAAATCGCGGGTAGAGACCGAGCTCGGGGAGCCTCTGCGCACCGGAGGTTTCGGGATCCAGGCGAGGCCAGAAATTGGCTACTTCACCATGCACTTCATCGATTCCGCCCAGGGATGGAGGAAGAAATGGTTTTACGTAACCGGCAACAGCGCGGGTGGAGTCAACGAGTTCCACCCGTTCGCTGTTCTGAAGAGACGGAAGTCTTGGGCGCACAAACTCTCGGTTGAAGAGAACCGAGTAGTTGCTCCTCTACTCGCCAAGGTGGCTGTTCTTCGTGACCAAGCCGCAGGAATCGCGCTGAACGGTCTACACTTGGCGAGTGTATTCCTCAAGCGTCGGGTGCAGCCCCTGCAGGATAGGCCATCCGCGATGTGGGAGTACCAGGGCGTCGAAGATCCCAGCCGTGTGAGCCGTGAAGAATTCTCGAATGCCGAGTTCGAGAAGAAGATCGCGGCTATCACCAACCTGAAGGAGGGCGACAGCTTCCCCATCTGCCCGGTACATGTTTTTGAAGCCTCAAGGCCACCGCCAGCCAAGGTAAGTTTCGACTTTATTTGTCTTCTTTTCTTTCCCTTGCTTTGGGATTTGGTCGGTTGACTTTCCCTCTCGTTTTTCTTCTTCCTTCTATCTTTTTTATAGAGCCTATCCGTGGCCACCTGCTACTCGCCAATGTCTGGGGAGGAGGCCTCGGATTTATTGGCGAGCAACCTGGACGGGCCGGCCGATACCAGCGTTGCCAATGCTTCTTTGGGTTCTGAGCATGATTCTTCGGATGACGCTGAGGACTCGAACGGTGGTCTCCTTCACCGTAAACGCCGTCGGGTGGGGGATGATGAAGCGACCTCCAAAGACAATTCTTTGGAGGAATCACCCGAGAATGCTCCCATCCTTGTTACTCCATTGCGCATGTGCCCTCCTTCCCCTTCATTTCCAACTATCCAAACCGCCTGGAATGCGGATATGTTGGACGAGGAAGAAGATGACGAGTAAGTTTTCTTCGTTTGTTCTTTAGTTGAACATTTCCTTTCGCATCTTTTCCTGACTTATTGTTTTCATCTCAGTTTGCAAGCTATCAGCCCTAGCAGGTTCGTCTCTTCTCTTCCTGCTGAAAGGAGGAGGAAAGCAGGAGCTGCGGGTGAGACTCCCACCATTGATACTGCCTGGGATTCACCGAGCGTAGCCCCCAAGGCGGCGACTATGGAGTATACACTTCCTGGTTTTGCTGTTGGGGCTTCGATCCCGAAGGAGGTGCCGGATAGCTCGGCGGATCCTCTTTCTTCTGCTCAAGGCCAGGTAATTCTTTGCTATCTGACTCTTTAATGCTTTGTCGACTTCGAATTTATCGGGTGCACGTCAGTGCTCCCGATGGGAGTAGCCCCCGAGGCTGTAGTCGATAGCATGCGATAGGCTACAGGCTCAGAATTTGCCTTTTACTTTTCCTCAATTTTATCGGGTGCACGGCAGTGCTCCCGATGGGAGTAGCCCCCGAGGGTATACTCGAATGTTTACAATCGGGTATAGGCTCAAATTTTACTCTTCTGAATCTTCCGTCTTCATGTTTCTTGCAGTCGCTCGTTGACTCCCTTGCGGCGATTGGTCGCCGCGTAATTTCTGCCGAGTCGAAATGCGTGGTTCTTCGAGAGGATCGTGATCGACTCGCCTCAGAAAATGAACTCCTAAAAGGTAATTTCTTCATCTTCTTTCGCTTTTATCCTTACCTCCACCAATATCTGTTTTCTGACGATTGTTGCCGCACAGCTCAAGTCGAGTCTATGGAGGCTGAGAAGGCGAGCGCCTCTACTCGGGCAGCTGCTCAAGAGGCCGACCTGGCGGCCATTCGACAAGAGCTCGAGGCTTCCCGCACGCAATCGGTTGATTTTGAAGGGAAGCTTGCGGCTGCCCAGCACGCTCTGAAGAGCTTGGAGGATGCTGGCACTAAGGCAGATGCCGACCTTGTCGCCTTCCTTCGGCCTCTCGCCGAGCGTTTCGCGGGTAAGATGTTTTTACCTTGCATTCTTGTCTTCTATCCTGGTGAGTTTTTTTGAGTCTTGACGTTTTTTCTTTGTAGGTTTTCTGGGTGCTCCTATGGAAGTTCCCGGAGTCCAGCGGGTGGACGCGCTGACGGACTCCCTCGCTCAGCTCAAGAGGCATGCCGAAGGAGTTTGCACCTTGGTTGGCAATGCCACCCAAGTGTTGACACAGCTGCATGGTTGCCTCATCGTGAATGCCGTGTCTCCACCCGCGCTAGGTGACCTGCTGAAGATCTTCTCGGAGGGCAATCTCCTTGATGCCTATGCGATCGCTCAGTCGGAATCTGGCGCGAAGACGGCCATCCAATTCGCGCTGGCGCATGGAGTTAGCGGCTTGGAGGAGGCCTACTCGGATCTCCATGTCGATCCTTCCACGGGAAAAAAAGGTAGTGCTTCGTCATTTTGGCGAGCCAGCCGGAGTCCTTGCTCAGAAGTTATCCGCGCTGTTTGCTCGTCTTAAGGGAGGGTCCACTGCCGCGAGTGGCAGCACCAGTGTAGCTTCTTAGTTTATCTTTCTTTGCTTTGATTGTAATGAACCTTGGGATGTGCTCCCGTATTTCCTTTGTCTTAATCGAGAATGTTCTTCTGAAATGCTTCCTGCAATTGTGTGTTTCCTCCCGATGGGAGTAGCCCCCGAGCACTCGTCAAATATGCGACTAGATATATTTCGAATAAGGCATGTTACTTCTTTCCTTGTATTCTTCCAGGCTGCTGGGGTTGCCGCAAAACCTTCAGGTGGACGTGCTATTCCAGCAAATCCTCTTGTTGCTGCTATTGGGACCTATGCAGGTCTGCGTGATCGGGTCCAAGAGGGTGAGCGCAAGCTGAAAGCTTTGCGCGGGGTAGCCGATGTGGCGAAGTCCAAGCAAAAACTGGCGACTGAACGCGAACAGTTTCTGATGGACGAGTTGGCTTCTGTCGCTAGAGACTTGCTGTGTAAGTAATACAGGCATACAACCCTAGAGTCTTCTTTGTCTTGTTTCCTTGTCTGATCGTGCATGTTTGCTCTTCAGTTGTTAAACCGGATGATAGGGAGCAAAAACAGTGGGTAAAAAACCACATTCTTCAAGAAGCTGGCAGCTCAAAGCCTCATGCGAATAACTTTTGGTCTGATCGCAGTCGAGGCTTTGTGTTGGCTACTTTGAAGTTCCGTGTCATCTAGGCAAAAGTTCTCGTGAGTTCTTTTCACGAGGTCTTGGTCGCGATGAACGCCGCGTTCTATCCGCTGCAAAGGGGTCCTGAAGACTGGAGCCATCTCCTCAGACTGTTCGGGCAAGAGGGAGAGATTCGCGAGTGTGTGTGCAATCAGATGACTTGCGGCGCGGTGGTGGCTCTCTCCTTTGTCCGAATATGGCATCCTGAGGTGAATTTTAACTCCGTAGCTAGACTTCCGGATGGTCCAATCGATGATATTTCGCCGCATTATGATGTTGTTCGTCCTGCAGCGAAAGAAATCATTCGACTGACCTCTGATGAAGTAGATAGAGTGTTGGCGACTGAGAATGCTCAGCGACATGATTGATTGTTGGATGTATACATCCTGTTATGCTGTATAGTTTGTAAAAACTGTTGTAAGGTGTGTAACCCTGTATGTATAAATTTTCCTGTGATGCTGAGTTTTAGGCGTAGCCCCCGTGTGTTTATGGGGTGTATACCTGTAACTATTGAGCATGTAAGGATGAATAATCTTCGAGTAAATATGGTTGAGAAACCATGTATTTTATTGCGATGACTGAGAAGTCATGTATTCGAGCTACAAGAGTGGCTAGTATAGCCTTATTGTTGTGAGAACAAGTAAATCTAGGGATAAAATTTGCGGAGGTGTGCGATATTCCAAGGATTGGAATAGATTCCTCCAGTCGATGGGTTCTTTAGCCTGTAGGCTCCGCCTGGGATAACTTCGTGTATGATGAAGGGTCCTTCCCATGGTGGCTCGAGCTTGTGTCATTCCTTCTGCTTGAGCCGCAACACTAGATCTCCTACCGCGAATGCTCTGTGGCGTATGCGGCGACTATGATAGTTTCGCAGTGATTGTTGATATACTACGGATCTTGCGAGCGCAATATCGCGCATCTTATCGAGTGCATCCATATCTTCCGCGAGTGCCTTGTTGGAGGTTTCTTCGCTGTAAGCCACAACCCGTGAGGCGCTGAATCTAACATCCTCGGGAAGGACTGCTTCTGCCCCGTATACCATAAAAAATGGTGTGTAGTTTGTGGACCGGTTTGGAGTTGTGCGGAGGCTCCATAGTACGGAGGGTAGCTCTTCGGCCCAATGTCCTGCTGCTGGGTGTAGACGATCGAGCAGACGTTTCTTGATGCCAGCTGAAACTAAGCCGTTGGATCTTTCGACTTGTCCGTTCGTTTGCGAGTGGGCAACTGAAGCAAACTTGAAGTTGATGCCCTTTTCCTCGCAGAACTGTTGTGTTTCCTTTGCTGTGAAGTTTGTACCGTTGTCTGTAATGATGTCGTGTGGTACTCCGAATCTGCATACGATGGAATCGAGGAACTTGACGGCGCATTGGGCGCTAGCCGAAGTTACTGGCATGGCCTCAATCCACTTGGTAAATTTGTCGACTGCGACCAGCAAGTGTGTATATCCACCCGGCGTAGACTTGCGTAGTGGTCCTACCATGTCCAGCCCCCATTGTGCAAAGGGCCAGGCGATGGGTATCATGTGCAATTCCGTAGCGGGTGCGTGTGGTCTTGGTGCAAATCGCTGGCAAGCGTTGCATCTGTCGACCAGCTCCTTTGCGTCGGTGGCTGCCGTGAGCCAGTAGAATCCTGCTCGGAAGGCTTTTCCCATGATTTTTTTCCAGCTAGCGTGATGTCCACAGTCTCCTTGGTGGATGTCCTGGAGTAATTCTTTGCCATCTTCGGGTGCGATGCAGCGCTGAAGTATACCCGAGATGCTTTGCTTGTATAATTCTCCGTTGACTACCCGAAAGGATTTACTGCGTCCAATTATCTGTAGAGCCTCGCGAGGATCGGCCGGGAGCTGTCTGGTGGACAGGTAGTCGAGGTATTTCTGCGTCCAGACTGGCTCGACCAGAAAAACTTGCCGTGAAATGTTATGAATAAGCTCGATGATGGCAACTTGCGGGCTGACCTCTGTTTCTGGTGCTGCGGGTGCTCCTGCAGCTTTTTTGACTTTGACCGATCGCTTGGTCATCCGCTCAAAATATATTCCTGGCGGTATGGGTGTGTTTGTGGAACCCATGTTTGCCAGTCTATCTGCTTCTTCGTTGCTGGATCTCGCAATGTGCTTCAGCTCGCATCCTTTGAAGCTTCCTTCGAGTAGATTGTACATGTCGCGATATGCGACCATGTTTTCAGCTATTGCGTCGCATTCTTTCATTGTCTGCTGCACGATGAGATTGGAGTCGCCGTAGATCATTAATCGGGTGGCTCCACAGGCGACTGCCATCTTCATCCCATGCAACAGGGCTTCATATTCTGCGTCGTTGTTCGATGCTGGATCATCGGGTGGAAAGTCTAATCGTAGGACGTATTGCAGCTTGTCTCCCCTAGGCGATATGAGGACGATTCCAGCTCGTGCTCCTTCGTTTCTTTTGGACCCGTCAAAGTACATTATCTAGTTGCTCGTGTACTCAGGCGGTCCGGGCGTTTGTAACTCTGTCCACTCGCTTAGGAATTCCACGAGTACTTGGGATTTGACTGCATTGCGTCCTGCATAGGTGATGTCCCAAGCGCCCAGCTCGATGCTCCATTTTGCTATTCTTCCGGATGCCATAGGGTTGTTCATGATTGTCCCGAGTGACGCATCATTAACCACTGTGATGGCGCGTTCCTGGAAATAGTGCTTGAGCTTTCGGGCTGTAAGAACAACTCCATATGCGAGCTTCTGGTAATGAGGATATCGTTGCTTGCATGGCGAGAGCACTTCACTGATGTAATAGATCGGTCGTTGGACTCCGTACGTTTTGCCTTCCTCAGGTCGTTCGACTACTATTGTTGTGCTGATGACCTGGTTTGTGGCGGCTAGGTACAAGTAGAGTGGCTCCCTCTCTTGCGGTGTTGCAAGGACGCGCCTGCTTTGCAACGATCGCTTCAGGTCTGCAAACGCTTGTTTAGCTTCTGTTGTCTACTCAAATTTGTCCGTTTTCTTCAACAGCTTATAGAAGGGTAACGCCTGCTCCCCCAATCGTGCGATGAACCTGCTCAAGGCGGCTAGTCGCCCGGCGAGCTGTTGGACTCCGCGTAGATTGGTTGGCTCCTTCATAGTCAAGATTGCTTGTATTTTCTCTGGGTTGGCTTCGATGCCTCTGGCGGATACCAGGTACCCAAGAAGTTTTCCTGCTGGAACGCCGAAGACGCATTTTGTCGGATTGAGCTTGATCCTGTATGCGTTGAGGGCGTCGAATGTTTCTCTAATGTCTTCGAGGAGTGTGTCCTCTATTCGAGTCTTGATGACGATGTCGTCAACGTACACTTGTACGTTCTTGCCAATGAGCTTGGCGAGGCATTTTTGCATGCAGCGCTGATATGTTGCGCCTGCGTTCTTGAGCCCGAAGGGCATTGTCGTGTAGCAGTATACACCATGTGGTGTGATGAATGCTGTCTTTTCTTCGTCCTCCTGCTTCATCCGGATCTGATTATATCTCGAATAGGCGTCCAGGAAGGAGAGACGTTGACAGCCTGCCGTAGAGTCCACGATCTGGTCGATTCGCGGGAGGGGAAAGTTATCCTTGGGGCAGTGCTTATTTAACGACTTGTAGTCGATGCATACCCGAAGGATGTCAGTGTTCTTTTTGGGGACCAGTACTGGGTTTGCTAACCAAGTGGATATCTTGATCTCCCTGATGAATTTTGCTGCTAGTAATCCGTTTACTTCTTCTCCGAGCGCTTTCTGCTTGGGTTCTGAAAATCGTCGAGTAGTCTGTTTGATGGGTTTAGCATCTGGAAAGAGTTCGAGTGAGTGCTCGGCAAACTCCCTGGGTATTCCTGGCATATCTGAGGGCTGCCAGGCGAAAATTTCCCAGTACTCACGGAGGAGTTCGACGAGCGCGCTTTCCTATGCTTGCGAAAGGGTGGTTGAGACCATCGCTGTCTTCGCAGAATCTGTCGGGCGCACTTGATGCTTTCGGGTGTCACTGTTGGCGCTGAACTCCAGCTCAGACGCGTTTTTCTTCGTGAGGGGCATCACGGAGTGATCCGTGGTTTTTGCCAGCTCTTGCAGTTCTTCTTGCATCCCGAAAGATTTTGCGATCTCATTGAATTCAATGTCGCACTTGTTGGATTTCTGAAAATCTCCGTCGATGGTGATCACACCATATTCTCCAGGTAGTTTGAGCTTCAGGTATGCGTAGTGTGGTACGGCCATGAATCTGGCGAACGCTGTTCGACCAAGAATGGCGTGGTACTGTGAAGGCCAGTCGACGACTTCGAAGTCGAGGAATTCTCTTCTGTAGTTGCTTTGAGTGCCTAGCACAACTTCTAAGTTAATTGTTCCGAGTGGACGGATTGCCTTTCCCGGAACTATCCCGTGGAAGGATGTTTCTGATTTCGCAAGGCCGTCCAGGTTCCTGTTCATCCGACGGAGTGTATCCGTGTAGATAATGTTGATGCCACTGTCACCATCCATGAATACGCGGGCCAAGTCGTAGTTGCCAATTTGCGCTTGGATGACGAGGGCGGCGTGTCCTGGTCGATAGACTCGTGGTGGGTGGTCTTTCATCGAGAATGCGATCGACTGGTCTGCCATCTTCAAGTACTCGGGCTTTGTTGGCGGTGTCTGCACAGCCATGCATAACTGCCTCGTGTTAGTCTTTTGAGTTCTACGATATGGACATACCTTCTGGATCATTGCTAGTTGTCCTGCCGGGTTCGGGTACGCGTTGGCTCCGGCGTTTTGCGCAGGTGGTGCAGGCAGTGCGGCTAACGCCATGTTTGGATTTGCTGGTGGAGGCAGGGGTTGTGGCGGCTGGAATCCTTGGTGTCCTGCTCCTGGAAGCGGTGGGTAACTTTGACTGGCTGCGGATCTTTTCCTCGAGAAGGCTTCCGAGATGTCAATAAACTTTCGACAATCTTTAAGAAGGTGTGTTGCCTTAGTTTTGCCCGTGCGCTTATCTGTAAATAGATGTAGTGAGCAGTATGCATCGAGGTCCTCCTCGGGAGATTTTTCTTCAGCCTTTGGTCTCCATTCGCGATTTCCACGGCGATCGGGGTCGCGACTTCGCGTTAATTCCGCCGCTACCATTTCCTCTCGATCCTCGTGATCGTAATATTTCCTCCTCTTCCTTCGACCATGGCGGTCTTCTTCGTGCGCAGGCGATGACGCTCTCTCATTGCGCACTTTTTCTTCTCCATTAGCCCACTTTTCGGCTATGATCATTAGCTCCCCAATAGTTTTGGGTGCGGCTCTGCCTAGTTCTTCTCTGAAAGCAGTTCTTCGAGCGCCTTTTGCGAAGGCTTCAATCGCTACTTCTTCCGAGATGGTTCCCGCGGTGTTCCTGAGCGTGGTCCATCGCTGGATGTACTCGCGGGTGGACTCGCCGCTTTTCTGCTTGCAGGATCGCAGTTCTTCGATGGTGGCCGGCCTCTTATAGGTCGACTGGAAGTTTTTGCAAAAGTCGCGGTGCAGGTCGTCCCACGATGCGTAACAGGATCTTGGTCTCCTTTCCAGCCAGCTGCGGGCCGCGCCGACGAGATGCAAATTGAGATACTGCATAGCCGTGTTCTTGTTCCCACGTTGGCATTTTACTGCTGTGAGGTAATCGTTTAGCCATTGAGAGGGCTCGAGTGAGCCGTCGTACTTTGTCACTTCTGTACTGAGCTTGAATCTTCTGGGTAGAGGTGCTTCGCGGATGCTGCGGGCAAAGCAAAGCGCACCGCAAGTTTCGTCATCCGAAGAACCGGACGAAGAGCGCTCGCGATATCGCGATGCCCTTGCCTTGTCCACCTTATTTTGTGCGATGTAAGATCGCGCATCATGTCCTGGCCGATCGCGGTCAGTGTCCTTCCTTGGCTCCTTGCTTCGCTTTCGCGTGCGGCTGCTGTGATGTCGCCAGCCTTTGTCTCTCGGGCTGCCTTCGCTGCTGCTTCGACTGTCGTCGCGACATCGGGCTTCTTTTCCTCGACCACGACGTGGTGACTTGTCTCTTCTTGGCGAAGAGCTCCTATGCCTTGCGGCCTTCTCCTTCTCCTTCTCCCGTTGCTCCTTCTCCAGCTGCTCTGCGGCCTTCCTGCGGTCGTAGGAGGCGAGCCTTGCGGCTGCCAGTCCTAGCCCCTTGCGCACGTGTTTATACTATTCAGCCCGAGGATAGCTTTCCGTCGGCTGGTTCATCTGCATGTAGGTTGCCGTGGCCAGGACCGCGGCGGCCGGATTTTGCGGGTAGACGTTCCCGTCGTCATCAACCCTCATGAGGGAAGGTGCGACTGACCTGCTGGTCCCGCCTACGGACTCGATGTCCCTGGATGTTGATGCATATCCCTTCCTCGAGGGTCGGGTACCGACCGAGGGTGCTAGGGATAGCTCATCTCGTCGTTGACTCGATTCATCTGCCGCTCTTCTTTGATGGGCCAGATCTATTCGAGCGTCCTTGATGGTTGCGGCTTCCCTCACTAGATGATAGTGGTAGGCAATTAAGTCTTCGTGTGGCGCTCTAGCCGCGGGTGGCTTGCTTGTTCGCATGGCTTCCTTGGCTCGGTCCCAAGCCTCCCGCGTGACGCCGATTATATAGCGCTCTGCCGCGCTATGTTCAGTTTCCTGAGGTTGCTCTGATCCTGCCATGCAGACTTGAGCTAGTCGTGGCTCGTGTGTCCTAGGTGTAGATCGGAAAGCCTTCTGTACTCGAGAAGGTTCCTCTGTCGAGAGGGTATGGTAATCGTTCGTGTTGAAGCGGACGGATTCGCCGCTTTTCTCCAGGTGGAAGCGCGAGTCGACGGCTCCTGATTCAGATTCTGATTCTTCCGGGAAGTGGAGGATTCCGTCCCTGTTGGTCACGAATTTCAGGCTCCCGAACGTGAGGGCGACGCTCCTCTCCAGATCTTCAAATACCGGGCGTGATTCCGGCGAGTGAGGGGTGACCACGACAGATCCGATCCGTATAGGATTGTTCGGAGCCGTAGTCGATGGTTTCCAGCGAGAATTGGTTGTCGATGAAGCCGAAGATGCCAGTGATCCAGCGCCCGCCGTTCCCACAGACGGCGCCAATTGTCGAGTCCCTGACTCTACAAATCCCTCGGGTGAACCCATAGGGTTTCGAATAGGAGAACCCATGAGCGCTGGTGGAATCGTCGGCTAGACAGGGGGCGAGATTTACCCAGGTTCGGGGCCCTCGTAGAGGTAAAACCCTTACTCCTGTCTCTGTCGATCTGTATTAATGAGTAGATCGGTTACAATGGTGGTTGCTCAAGTCGAGAGTATGATCTCGAGCTCAAGGCTTTGGTGGTGCGGTATTGCTTGGTCTTCCTCCGGTGGCTCTCCTGGCCTTATATAGGTGGCCAAGTCTCAAACCCTACCCGGAGAGGACTCGAACTCTAACCTTAGGTCGGTTACAGGTTTCCTAACTTAACCCGCAAGACAGTGCGGGTGGGCTTCACGTGGGCCTTCTGGAACACTCCAAGGGCTCCTCTTCCTGGGCCTTAACCTTGGGCCTGAGACGGGGTGTCCTTACCCGCAGGGTCCAGGATCCATGTCTTCGTCAATGGTTGTTTGTTTTCCCTCAACTCTTCTGCTTGCTACCCAACCTTTCTAGCCAAAAACCTGTACTCAGAGGGAATACTTATCGTGCATTCAAACCTTGAACCCAAAACCATTCCATTTGTGTCCACCATACCTACCTATATGTGGTACTTAACCGCCACTCCAAGTAAATTGCTTGTGTGATACCTTTAAAACCTTCAAAATTACACCTGTTTTGTGTTCCTGTTTTAGCTCATGAGGACTCAAATAGAGAATCCTTATCTCACTTGTTGATTGGACTTTACACACCTGGACTAGTGGCTTCGTCCGCTTATCCAAATGCTAGAAGAGCTGGCAGCAGGGTGCCCAGCAACAAACTTAATTACAACAAATTCTCTTCACTAATTTTTCCTCTGACTTATTAGTCAAAGCATGATTGCGTAAACAAAGGAGAAGAGGGATGATCTGCTGATTTCAGTTAGCGTCCTTCAACGGGAGCCGCTCTTGTAAGGTCTAGTTGGCTTGTGACGTATTGCAATTTTCTGTTTGCCATTCGTTGACATAGACATACACACCTACCCCTAAAAATTAGACACTCCTTCATGGTATATGATTGTTGGCAGGCACCCGAGGATTCAGTTAGCCATGGTTTGCGTAAGACAGGTTAGGAGGAGAGTCGAACATTTAATACCCCTGTTTAACAAAATAAAAGATCTAGCACATGGGTTAATCCCCACTTCCCTCCGCGAAGGGCCTATCTTTTACTTTTATGTTGAGTCAGTAAACCTACTTCCTTCCGTCTTAAGCAAGAATTTGAGTTGATGTGATCCATCCATCTATATGTTCATTTACTCAATCATGTCCTTTATTCTTCCTTGTTTAGTACAAATGTTTTTATCCGAATGAGTACCACTTTGAAAGACATCAGTGATTGCAAAGAAATTGGTATGATTGTGCATGTTAAACTTTGCAAATATAAGCTCTAATATAAAGACTCTGATCGAAAGATAAGTACAATCTGTTAATTGTTCTCTGACCAAGAATGAAGTTTTCCTTCACCAATTTTGATTTCCTTTTTGCACCTCTATTGTGACTCCATTTACTTGTTTCAAGTTAAATCATAGGAGAGGGAGTTGCTTGCTAGCATGACTAGTGTATTGATAGATGTGATGCTTCTTGTCTATATTTTATTTATCGACACCTCACTCCATAAACCAGTGGTCATGTTTACCGAGTTCAGTTTCGTTTGAGGACAAGCGAGGTCTAAGCTTGGGAGAATTGATACGTCCATTTTGCGCCACTATTTTATATTGTTATTTTCTGTTATTCATTGATATATTTTATGTTATGATGCATTACTTACGTTATTTTATTTTATTTTTCATGTTTGATAATTATTGGAGAATAAACACCGGGACCAGGAATCTGATTGGAAAGGCACCATCAAGACACCCTATTTCAGAAGATCAGAAGAACAGCGGGGCATCGGAAATATCTTAGAAGTTCAGTGGAGGAACATAGCCAGAAGGGGAGCTAGAGACGCCCTATTTCAGAAGATCAGAAGAAGAGGGGGGGGGGGGACACCGGAGATATCTTAGAAGTTCAGTGGAGGAACATAGCGAGAAGGGGAGCTAGAGGGGGGCCACCAGGGGCCCATACCATGGGGTGGCGCCCCCTGGTCGCGCCGCTAGGTGGTGTGGCCACCCCGGCCCACCTGAAGGATCGAGAGGTTAACTAGAGGGGGGGTGAATAGGTTAACTACAAATTTTAACTTCTTTTTCAAGTTAACAAGGTAATGCTCAAATATAGATTATCTAGATTATGCAACTAGGTGAACAATCCTATATGTTGAGCAAGTACAACTAGCACAAGGTGAGTATATGACTAAGCTAGTAGTAACTAGTAAAGGTAAGTTGAGGAATAACCGAACATAGTGACGCGGAGATGTATCCCGAAGTTCACTTCCCAATGGAAGCTAATCTCCGTTGGAGCGGTGCGGTACCACCAAAGTGGAACACCGAGTAGGCCTCAAATGCCACACCGTATCTCCTTCGAGTCCTTCCACCGATGTGGATAGGCTCGAATCACTATGTTGCCGTTGAGGTTGACAACTAGAACCTTTACAAGGATGAGGCACACTCCACAAGATTGGAGGGTCCTCACCAAATCCCAAGAGCCTCCAAGACTCCGAGAAGCAAGATCCACGGGCACAAAAGCACCGGGGATATCAACAAGGCTCCGAGCTCCGATGAACTAAGAGCAACAAGATTCCTAGATCCAATGAACTAAGAATGACAAGATCCCTAAGGGATGAGTGGGTGGATTTCTAATCGACTCGGTGGAGTTGTAGATCGGGGTTGTCTCCTTCAAATCCCAAAGTATCACGAGCTTTGGTTGGGGATTTGTGGAGATCTTGTTCTTGAGCTTGAGCTTGGTCAATCAATGGTGGTGAGAGAAAGTGTGGGTGAGATTGACAAAGCAAAGAGGTAGGTGGAGACCTCCTATTTATACCCGTGTCGGAAATACGGCCGTTGGGGGGGGGGGGGGGTTTCACCTTCCTGCGCCCCCCGGCCTGGGGGCCGGCCTGGCTGGCCTTGGGGCAGCCAGGGCCGGGCCAAACCCACCCCGGCCTGGGGGCCGACCTGGGGCCGGCGTGGGACTAAGGGGGAGGCCGGCGTGGGGGTTGCCAGCGCCCAGCCAGCCCGGCCTGGGGCCGGCGTGGGGGCTAGGAGGCTGGCGCCAGCCCGGCCTGGAGCCCGGCCAGGCCGGCCAGCAGGCCGGCTACCCCTTTTTCTTCTCCCTTTTCCCTTTTTCTTTTCCGTTTCTTCTCTTCTCTTCCACATCTTTTTCCGTATTCTTTTCTCTCTTATTTCTTCGACTTGTATGATGTTTACGGGTAGATCTTTTCTGAGTACACTTAGCAAAACACATTAGTCCATCTATATGTTGTAATCAAACACTCAAAATAGGATTTAGGAACTATGTCCTTTCAATCTCCCCCTTTTTGATGTTTGATGACAACATACGGATTTGCGTAAGAAATAATTTTGCATAGCTATTTGTGAGAGAATTAACATATATTCGTATTCCCCCTATTTGTGTGCCCATAACAATTGACATGTATATTTGATAATCATGATGAGTGCCCCTTTCATAATCTCAACTTCACACTATGTTTTATAAGATAATGATGTGACTACAACATATTTATGTGAAGTGCAAGAATTAATCCAACCATGATTTTACCATTGAAGATACACATATATGAACACAAGTGAGTAATAATGTTTACCACTAGAATGATCTTACCATAGCATTCTTCTCATAGTTCTTGATGAATAACAACTATCCTCATTATGGCTTCAACACATCGAAATAGTGAGTAGATGAAATAACATGATAGCCTTGCTATGATCTTCAATATATCAATTATCACACGCATAGATAAAGAGTACGATAGATAATTAAAGACATAGTCTTACAATAACACAAAAGTTCAACACACGACACAAATAGTTTCAACTGGGAATGACGAAAGCAAATCACGAAGATAAGACACAAATGAATGCATGAAATGCAATGCAATGCGTGAATGTTTCTCCCCCTTGGCATCATACACCAAAAAGGGAGAAAAATGCAATCCAATCACTCGTCGTCCATCGCATCCTCATCCTCACGGAAGTCCTCTGGAGGAGCCTGACTGGAGCCGAGTGATTGGATGAGGATGCGTCCTCGGGAGGATTGGAATCACCTGAAACATATGATGCATGGGTATGGAGCATGATGATGAGTGCACATGGTCGTTGTTTGAGTGAGAAAAAAATCCATGAATAGATGTTATAGGGACATGGTGAAAAACAAATACTAGCCCAAGATTAATGACAACAAAGCACATTATTATTAGTGGGAGCACATTATCATAGCATGTGTCGAGGATGGTGTGGTGTGCTTAATGAACATAGGCATGTGAAAAGTAATTTGGGCATGATACTAGAAACACTATTAGGATGTACAAGAAAATTTCGGGCATAGCATATACATCATGTCATAATGAATATAATAGTGTAGGAGCACAACACTAGGACAATCATATCAATATTGGAAAAAATTTATTTGTTAAACCATGGCCAACCATGAGAAAATATGTTGCAAATTTAGGTAAAACATAATAGCATAGGGCTAGAATACGAGAAGCATAACATATCATGGTATAGGAATAAAAAAATGACATGAACCCTATCATGAATAGATGGAGAAAAAAAATCTAGCATATGAACACTAGTACAAGCACACCCATGGATAGGATTTAATCGAGTGACATACGAGTGGCATGAACCCTAACATGAATAGATGGAAAAAAGATCTAGCACATGAACACTAGTACTAGCACACCGATAGAGAGCACTCACATACACCTAATCCATAGAAGAGCCCAAGGAAAATTACCCGAGTTCGAAGCCATCTTCAAACAAAAAGCACTAGGCAATAAATTGACCCGATCTCCTCCAATAAGGGGCCAACAAGAAATCCGTGTGGAGGAGGGGGCGGAGAAGGCCGAGGGCTTGCGGATCCGTGAATTTGGGCGGCAGGGATGGGCTAGGGAGGTGGGGGGAGGGGGTGAGGGAAGAGCACCAAGGTGCTCTAATGGAGGTGGAGGGAGGAGGAAGAAGGGGTGTGGGGCGGATTGGGTGCGGTTGGGTGCGTGTGGGCGTGTGTTTGTGGGGCAGCGCCCCACCCCGGCCTGGGGCCGGGTGGTATGCCGGCCTGGCAGGCTCGGCGGATGGGTGGGCGGGGCGGCCGGCCTGGGGCCGGCACGCGCGGGGGGGGGGGGGGGGGGGGGGGAGGCCGGATGGGAGGCCGGCCAGGTGCCCGAACGGCCCGGCCTAAGGGCCGGCCTGGGGCCGGAGCGCGGCGGAGGCGAGGCCGGGGTACTGGCCGAACGCCCCGGCCTGAGGGCCGGCCTGGGTCCGGCACGGCAGTGGTGAGGCCGGGGTGGGAGGACAGGCACGCTCGTTTTTTTTTCGGCAGTTGGGTTGGGTTGGGTTTGTGTGTGTTTGTTTTTTTTTGTAAAAAATATCTAAAAAACAAAGTAGACCTACACAACTACCAAGCCACAACGCGCAACAAACAATTGAAAAAAAATTCAATTCAACAGATTTTCATGAATATATTCTAACAAGCAAACAACAAGGTGAATCTAATGTCTTAATAACACATTTTCCAGGAATTTGTTTCTTAGAGCAATTTTATTTGACCATGTGCACGAATGGAATGAGAATGATGACATGCATATGATGTTTTCATTTGTATCCAATGGAGAAAAAAACGAGAAACGAAATGAGCAACATTGGATACCAATGAAATATGAAAACAAGTGGAAGGGGCAAATGAGTGAACACTCGAACACAACTGTCGCATTGAAAATTGGCGGTGGCCGTAGCCACCATGTTTGAGTATGTTCGATATGTCACCGCGAAGATGTATCTTGGGTGCATTGTCGAGACTCATCATTGAAACACATGATGTCATTAAAAATGATCATTTAGGCATGATTTGTTTATTTATGCATTATAAAGGTAGTGTTGGCTCATTGATTGAGCTACACTCCCCCTATGTCTATGCGTGCATCTAAATCCAAATAAGAGTCTAGTAAGGGTGTGTAGGAAAGATTTTCAATCAACTAAAATTGCTTGCACATATGATGTTGAGCTCACTCCTCAATTCCTTGAATCTCTTCACATCTAGAGGCTTGGTAAGGATGTCGGCAAGTTGATCTTTAGTGTTGACATAAGAGAGTGAGATATCACCATTGGCCACATGATCCCGAATAAAATGATACCGAATCTCAATATGCTTAGTCTTGCCATGAAGTACCAGATTGTGACCAATCTTAATAGCACTCTCATTATCACATAAAAGAGGCATTGTCTTAATCTTAATTCCAAAATCCTTAAGACATTGCCTCATCCATAAGAGTTGAGAACAACAACTTGCGGCGGAAATATACTCCGCTTCCGTGGAGGAGGTGGCAATACAATTTTGCTTCTTGGAAGACCAACACACAAGGTACCTACCAAGAAATTGGCAAGCACCCGAGGTTGATTTTCTATCCACTTTGTCACCTCCCCAATCCGCATCCGAGTATCCCACAAGATCAAAAGTTGTGTTTGATGGATACCAAAGACCATGAGTGGGAGTGTCAACCAAGTACCTAAGTATCCTCTTGACCGCAATCATATGGCTTTCCTTGGGGTTAGATTGAAATCTTGCACACAAACCCACACTAAACATAATGTCCGGTCTAGATGCACAAAGGTAAAGCAAAGATCCAATGATAGATCGATAAAGTTTTGGGTATACCGGTATACCTTCATGATCCAAAGAGAGATTTGTGGTTGTTGGCATTGGATAAGGTAATGGTTTGGCATTGATCATATCGAATTTCTTGAGCATGTCTTGAATATATTTGGCTTGACAAATAAAAGTCCCTTCATGATATTGCTTGATCTCAAAACCTAGAAAGAACTTTAATTCTCCCATCATAGACATCTCAAATTCACTTGTCATTAGTTTGGCAAATTGATCTACAAAACTCACGTTAGATGATCCAAATATAATATCATCAACATATACTTGGCATACGAAGAAATGTCCATCTACACTTTTGGTAAAGAGAGTGGGATCAATTACCCCAAGTATGAAACCACGATCTACTAAGAACTCCTTTAAGTGATCATACCAAGCACGTGGGGCTTGTTTGAGGCCATACAAAGCCTTATGGAGGAAGTAGACATGGTTAGGATACTTGGGATCCTCGAACCCCGGAGGTTGTTTAACATATACCATTTCATTTAAAGGTCCATTTAGAAAAGCACTTTTAACATTCATTTGATGCAAGATGAAGTTATGACTAGTGGCAAATGCAAGTAATATACGAATGGATTCAAGCCTAGCTACGGGAGCGAAAGTTTCACCGTAGTCAACTCCTTCGACTTGAGAGTAGCCTTGAGCAACCAATCGTGCTTTGTTGCGAATCACTTGCCCATGAGAATCTTGCTTATTCTTGAACACCCATTTAGTTCCAATGATATTGTGATCCTTGGGTCTTTCCACTAGTGACCATACTTTGTTTCTCTCAAAATTATGGAGCTCTTCATGCATAGCATGAACCCAATCTTCATCTTCAAGAGCATCATACACTTTGATGGGTTCAACATGAGAGACATATGAGTGAATACCACAAAACTTGAGTACTTGTCCACGAGTGGAGACACTTCTCCCCAAGCCACCAATGATATTCTTTTGATATAGTGACTTTTGTTGCAATCTTGATGCTTGACGAGACATGATACGAACTAGAGCATCATCGGGATTTTCATTAGGTGGAATATCCTCATCATTTCCTTCATCAAGACCATTGTCCACCCTTATTGGAGTTCTTGGTGACGTATCACCAAGACCATTTCCACCATTATCATTGGGTGGATCTTGATCACTTTCTTGATGGGAGGTATCCACATGAAGATCTTCTTCTTGTTCTTGGTTTACCATTTGATTGGTGGTTGATGTAGAGGGCTCCACTTGCGTAGAGCTAGTTCCATCCTCATTTGCCACAAGGTGTCCCTCAATGGGTATAAGCGGACCTACACCCATTCTTCCTATGGCTATGGAGGATGGTTCATCACCTACATCATCACAATCAATTTGCTCCACTTGGGAGCCATTATCCTCATGAAATTCCACATTCATAGATTCTTCAACACACCCGGTGGATATGTTGTAGACTCTATAAGTGTGGGAGTTCGTGGCGTAACCAACAAAAATTCCTTAAAAAGTTCTAGAATCAAACTTAGACAATCTAGTTCCCTTTATGTATACTTGGCATTTGCACCCAAAAACTCGAAGATATTTGAGGTTGGGTTTGTTACCGGTTAGAAGCTCATATGGAGTCATGCCAATCATTGGACGAAGGAAGAGTCGGTTAGATAGATGACAAGCGGTGTTGATGGCTTCGTCCCAAAAGTTATATGGGGATTTGAACTCGGCCATCATAGTTCTTGCCATATCAATAAGTGTGCGATTCTTCCTCTCCGCAACACCATTTTGTTGAGGGGTGTACGCGGCGGAATATTGATGTCTTATCCCCTCATTACCCAAGAATTCATCCATGGTGTAGTTCTTGAACTCGGACCCATTGTCACTCCTAATGGACAAGATCTTGGTGTCATATTGGCGTTGCACTTCGGTGGCCCAAGTTATGAATCTTTCTTGAGTTTCACTCTTCTTCTTGATATAGAAAACCCAAGTGTATCTTGTATAATCATCAACAATAACCAAACAATACTTCTTGCCACCAAGACTATCATATGTGGGAGGCCCAAATAAGTCCAAGTGAATGCGCTCAAAGGGTCTTGTTGTGGCGATGATTGATGTCTTGGGATGATTCTTCTCATGCATCTTTCCGGCAATACAAGAGCTACAAGGACGATCTTTGGAAAAATTCACACTTGTTAGTCCTATCACATGCTCAACCTTCACAAGAGTTTGTAAATTTCTCATACCGACGTGGCCTAGGCGGCGATGCCAAAGCCACCCCACGTCGGATTTATCCATTAGACATGTGGCGATATGTGTAGTTTCTTTCGAGAAATCCACTATGTACATACCGTTTTCCACAAATCCAACAAAGTCTACTTTAAGAGAAATAGTGTGAAGGACGAGCACATGATGACGCCCAAATACACATGTAAAATTGCACTCACAAAGTTGCAAGACGGAAAGAAGATTATAGCCAAGGGACTCAACAAGGAGGACTTTCTCAATGGATGAATCCGAAGAAATGACCACCTTGCCATGTCCCAATACCTTAAGTTGTGAGCGATCACCAATAGTTACATGAGAAAATTTGAGAAGTTGGAGCTTCAAGTCTTCTAATACTTCTTTGCTTCCGGTCATGTGTGCGGAACAACCACTATCAATCATCCATGATGTTCCACCGGAGATACATCCCTACAATGAATCAACTTCTTGTTTTAGGTACCCATTTTTGGATGGGTCCTTTTTTGTTAGTCACAAGGGTCTTGGGAACCCAAATAGCATGCTTGTAATCATCACCATATGAGGTGCCTACATACTTTGCATAAACATGACCATCAATAGATTTAAGAAGCACATAAGATGGGTTATATTTTCCCGCAAAGTTGTTGTGAGTAGTAGTGTTCCTAGGAACATGTAACATCCCAAGTATGAAAACATCCCTAGAATGTTTGCTTCTTTTTTAATTTTTGTTTTGCATCATGGCATCTTAATCATTGCATTTGTTTTCCATTTGTTTGCATCTGTTTTCCTTTGTTTTACCAATTGAAATTCAAACAATATTCAAACCTTTGTTTCATACTTGTTATGTTACAATCTTTCCAATTAAAAAGTTCAATCAAAACAACCATTTGTGTCCATTAAACAATAAGGTTCAAACTATTTAAAATTGGCTTTTAATAATTCACTTAATCCAAACTTAATTCAAATGTTATTCAAATAAAATTCCAAACAGCAATCCCTTTGGAATTAAGGAAATTTACAAAACAATTCTAAGCAATTGGTGTCAATTAAAATGGAGGGTTCAAACTAATTGAAATGGTTATTTTAAAATTTCACTTAATGTCCCAAATTCATTCATATTCACTCAAATTTCAAACAGCAACATAGTTTAATTATTTTTGGAAATCAAAACTTACAATTTGTTGCTGTTACAAGATTCAAGTAATACCAATTTTTTCCTATATTTTTCTAACATCAAAACCTTCCTTTTTCTTCCTATTTCATTTCAGCCAAAAAAATAACAGAACAAAATAATAGAAAGGAAAAAAAAAACGCGCAGAGGGGGAGAGAAACAGGCCAGTGGGCAGGCCCAGCTTTGTCACCTCCCCAATCCGCATCCGAGTATCCCACAAGATCAAAAGTTGTGTTTGATGGATACCAAAGACCATGAGTGGGAGTGTCAACCAAGTACCTAAGTATCCTCTTGACCGCAATCATATGGCTTTCCTTGGGGTTAGATTGAAATCTTGCACACAAACCCACACTAAACATAATGTCCGGTCTAGATGCACAAAGGTAAAGCAAAGATCCAATGATAGATCGATAAAGTTTTGGGTATACCGGTATACCTTCATGATCCAAAGAGAGATTTGTGGTTGTTGGCATTGGATAAGGTAATGGTTTGGCATTGATCATATCGAATTTCTTGAGCATGTCTTGAATATATTTGGCTTGACAAATAAAAGTCCCTTCATGATATTGCTTGATCTCAAAACCTAGAAAGAACTTTAATTCTCCCATCATAGACATCTCAAATTCACTTGTCATTAGTTTGGCAAATTGATCTACAAAACTCACGTTAGATGATCCAAATATAATATCATCAACATATACTTGGCATACGAAGAAATGTCCATCTACACTTTTGGTAAAGAGAGTGGGATCAATTACCCCAAGTATGAAACCACGATCTACTAAGAACTCCTTTAAGTGATCATACCAAGCACGTGGGGCTTGTTTGAGGCCATACAAAGCCTTATGGAGGAAGTAGAAATGGTTAGGATACTTGGGATCCTCGAACCCCGGAGGTTGTTTAACATATACCATTTCATTTAAAGGTCCATTTAGAAAAGCACTTTTAACATTCATTTGATGCAAGATGAAGTTATGACTAGTGGCAAATGCAAGTAATATACGAATGGATTCAAGCCTAGCTACGGGAGCGAAAGTTTCACCGTAGTCAAGTCCTTCGACTTGAGAGTAGCCTTGAGCAACCAATCGTGCTTTGTTGCGAATCACTTGCCCATGAGAATCTTGCTTATTCTTGAACACCCATTTAGTTCCAATGATATTGTGATCCTTGGGTCTTTCCACTAGTGACCATACTTTGTTTCTCTCAAAATTATGGAGCTCTTCATGCATAGCATGAACCCAATCTTCATCTTCAAGAGCATCATACACTTTGATGGGTTCAACATGAGAGACATATGAGTGAATACCACAAAACTTGAGTACTTGTCCACGAGTGGAGACACTTCTCCCCAAGCCACCAATGATATTCTTTTGATATAGTGACTTTTGTTGCAATCTTGATGCTTGACGAGACATGATACGAACTAGAGCATCATCGGGATTTTCATTAGGTGGAATATCCTCATCATTTCCTTCATCAAGACCATTGTCCACCCTTATTGGAGTTCTTGGTGACGTATCACCAAGACCATTTCCACCATTATCATTGGGTGGATCTTGATCACTTTCTTGATGGGAGGTATCCACATGAAGATCTTCTTCTTGTTCTTGGTTTACCATTTGATTGGTGGTTGATGTAGAGGGCTCCACTTGCGTAGAGCTAGTTCCATCCTCATTTGCCACAAGGTGTCCCTCAATGGGTATAAGCGGACCTACACCCATTCTTCCTATGGCTATGGAGGATGGTTCATCACCTACATCATCACAATCAATTTGCTCCACTTGGGAGCCATTATCCTCATGAAATTCCACATTCATAGATTCTTCAACACACCCGGTGGATATGTTGTAGACTCTATAAGTGTGGGAGTTCGTGGCGTAACCAACAAAAATTCCTTAAAAAGTTCTAGAATCAAACTTAGACAATCTAGTTCCCTTTATGTATACTTGGCATTTGCACCCAAAAACTCGAAGATATTTGAGGTTGGGTTTGTTACCGGTTAGAAGCTCATATGGAGTCATGCCAATCATTGGACGAAGGAAGAGTCGGTTAGATAGATGACAAGCGGTGTTGATGGCTTCGTCCCAAAAGTTATATGGGGATTTGAACTCGGCCATCATAGTTCTTGCCATATCAATAAGTGTGCGATTCTTCCTCTCCGCAACACCATTTTGTTGAGGGGTGTACGCGGCGGAATATTGATGTCTTATCCCCTCATTACCCAAGAATTCATCCATGGTGTAGTTCTTGAACTCGGACCCATTGTCACTCCTAATGGACAAGATCTTGGTGTCATATTGGCGTTGCACTTCGGTGGCCCAAGTTATGAATCTTTCTTGAGTTTCACTCTTCTTCTTGATATAGAAAACCCAAGTGTATCTTGTATAATCATCAACAATAACCAAACAATACTTCTTGCCACCAAGACTATCATATGTGGGAGGCCCAAATAAGTCCAAGTGAATGCGCTCAAAGGGTCTTGTTGTGGCGATGATTGATGTCTTGGGATGATTCTTCTCATGCATCTTTCCGGCAATACAAGAGCTACAAGGACGATCTTTGGAAAAATTCACACTTGTTAGTCCTATCACATGCTCAACCTTCACAAGAGTTTGTAAATTTCTCATACCGACGTGGCCTAGGCGGCGATGCCAAAGCCACCCCACGTCGGATTTATCCATTAGACATGTGGCGATATGTGTAGTTTCTTTCGAGAAATCCACTATGTACATACCGTTTTCCACAAATCCAACAAAGTCTACTTTAAGAGAAATAGTGTGAAGGACGAGCACATGATGACGCCCAAATACACATGTAAAATTGCACTCACAAAGTTGCAAGACGGAAAGAAGATTATAGCCAAGGGACTCAACAAGGAGGACTTTCTCAATGGATGAATCCGAAGAAATGACCACCTTGCCATGTCCCAATACCTTAAGTTGTGAGCGATCACCAATAGTTACATGAGAAAATTTGAGAAGTTGGAGCTTCAAGTCTTCTAATACTTCTTTGCTTCCGGTCATGTGTGCGGAACAACCACTATCAATCATCCATGATGTTCCACCGGAGATACATCCCTACAATGAATCAACTTCTTGTTTTAGGTACCCATTTTTGGATGGGTCCTTTTTTGTTAGTCACAAGGGTCTTGGGAACCCAAATAGCATGCTTGTAATCATCACCATATGAGGTGCCTACATACTTTGCATAAACATGACCATCAATAGATTTAAGAAGCACATAAGATGGGTTATATTTTCCCGCAAAGTTGTTGTGAGTAGTAGTGTTCCTAGGAACATGTAACATCCCAAGTATGAAAACATCCCTAGAATGTTTGCTTCTTTTTTAATTTTTGTTTTGCATCATGGCATCTTAATCATTGCATTTGTTTTCCATTTGTTTGCATCTGTTTTCCTTTGTTTTACCAATTGAAATTCAAACAATATTCAAACCTTTGTTTCATACTTGTTATGTTACAATCTTTCCAATTAAAAAGTTCAATCAAAACAACCATTTGTGTCCATTAAACAATAAGGTTCAAACTATTTAAAATTGGCTTTTAATAATTCACTTAATCCAAACTTAATTCAAATGTTATTCAAATAAAATTCCAAACAGCAATCCCTTTGGAATTAAGGAAATTTACAAAACAATTCTAAGCAATTGGTGTCAATTAAAATGGAGGGTTCAAACTAATTGAAATGGTTATTTTAAAATTTCACTTAATGTCCCAAATTCATTCATATTCACTCAAATTTCAAACAGCAACATAGTTTAATTATTTTTGGAAATCAAAACTTACAATTTGTTGCTGTTACAAGATTCAAGTAATACCAATTTTTTCCTATATTTTTCTAACATCAAAACCTTCCTTTTTCTTCCTATTTCATTTCAGCCAAAAAAATAACAGAACAAAATAATAGAAAGGAAAAAAAAAACGCGCAGAGGGGGAGAGAAACAGGCCAGTGGGCAGGCCCAGCTTTGTCACCTCCCCAATCCGCATCCGAGTATCCCACAAGATCAAAAGTTGTGTTTGATGGATACCAAAGACCATGAGTGGGAGTGTCAACCAAGTACCTAAGTATCCTCTTGACCGCAATCATATGGCTTTCCTTGGGGTTAGATTGAAATCTTGCACACAAACCCACACTAAACATAATGTCCGGTCTAGATGCACAAAGGTAAAGCAAAGATCCAATGATAGATCGATAAAGTTTTGGGTATACCGGTATACCTTCATGATCCAAAGAGAGATTTGTGGTTGTTGGCATTGGATAAGGTAATGGTTTGGCATTGATCATATCGAATTTCTTGAGCATGTCTTGAATATATTTGGCTTGACAAATAAAAGTCCCTTCATGATATTGCTTGATCTCAAAACCTAGAAAGAACTTTAATTCTCCCATCATAGACATCTCAAATTCACTTGTCATTAGTTTGGCAAATTGATCTACAAAACTCACGTTAGATGATCCAAATATAATATCATCAACATATACTTGGCATACGAAGAAATGTCCATCTACACTTTTGGTAAAGAGAGTGGGATCAATTACCCCAAGTATGAAACCACGATCTACTAAGAACTCCTTTAAGTGATCATACCAAGCACGTGGGGCTTGTTTGAGGCCATACAAAGCCTTATGGAGGAAGTAGAAATGGTTAGGATACTTGGGATCCTCGAACCCCGGAGGTTGTTTAACATATACCATTTCATTTAAAGGTCCATTTAGAAAAGCACTTTTAACATTCATTTGATGCAAGATGAAGTTATGACTAGTGGCAAATGCAAGTAATATACGAATGGATTCAAGCCTAGCTACGGGAGCGAAAGTTTCACCGTAGTCAAGTCCTTCGACTTGAGAGTAGCCTTGAGCAACCAATCGTGCTTTGTTGCGAATCACTTGCCCATGAGAATCTTGCTTATTCTTGAACACCCATTTAGTTCCAATGATATTGTGATCCTTGGGTCTTTCCACTAGTGACCATACTTTGTTTCTCTCAAAATTATGGAGCTCTTCATGCATAGCATGAACCCAATCTTCATCTTCAAGAGCATCATACACTTTGATGGGTTCAACATGAGAGACATATGAGTGAATACCACAAAACTTGAGTACTTGTCCACGAGTGGAGACACTTCTCCCCAAGCCACCAATGATATTCTTTTGATATAGTGACTTTTGTTGCAATCTTGATGCTTGACGAGACATGATACGAACTAGAGCATCATCGGGATTTTCATTAGGTGGAATATCCTCATCATTTCCTTCATCAAGACCATTGTCCACCCTTATTGGAGTTCTTGGTGACGTATCACCAAGACCATTTCCACCATTATCATTGGGTGGATCTTGATCACTTTCTTGATGGGAGGTATCCACATGAAGATCTTCTTCTTGTTCTTGGTTTACCATTTGATTGGTGGTTGATGTAGAGGGCTCCACTTGCGTAGAGCTAGTTCCATCCTCATTTGCCACAAGGTGTCCCTCAATGGGTATAAGCGGACCTACACCCATTCTTCCTATGGCTATGGAGGATGGTTCATCACCTACATCATCACAATCAATTTGCTCCACTTGGGAGCCATTATCCTCATGAAATTCCACATTCATAGATTCTTCAACACACCCGGTGGATATGTTGTAGACTCTATAAGTGTGGGAGTTCGTGGCGTAACCAACAAAAATTCCTTAAAAAGTTCTAGAATCAAACTTAGACAATCTAGTTCCCTTTATGTATACTTGGCATTTGCACCCAAAAACTCGAAGATATTTGAGGTTGGGTTTGTTACCGGTTAGAAGCTCATATGGAGTCATGCCAATCATTGGACGAAGGAAGAGTCGGTTAGATAGATGACAAGCGGTGTTGATGGCTTCGTCCCAAAAGTTATATGTGGATTTGAACTCGGCCATCATAGTTCTTGCCATATCAATAAGTGTGCGATTCTTCCTCTCCGCAACACCATTTTGTTGAGGGGTGTACGCGGCGGAATATTGATGTCTTATCCCCTCATTACCCAAGAATTCATCCATGGTGTAGTTCTTGAACTCGGACCCATTGTCACTCCTAATGGACAAGATCTTGGTGTCATATTGGCGTTGCACTTCGGTGGCCCAAGTTATGAATCTTTCTTGAGTTTCACTCTTCTTCTTGATATAGAAAACCCAAGTGTATCTTGTATAATCATCAACAATAACCAAACAATACTTCTTGCCACCAAGACTATCATATGTGGGAGGCCCAAATAAGTCCAAGTGAATGCGCTCAAAGGGTCTTGTTGTGGCGATGATTGATGTCTTGGGATGATTCTTCTCATGCATCTTTCCGGCAATACAAGAGCTACAAGGACGATCTTTGGAAAAATTCACACTTGTTAGTCCTATCACATGCTCAACCTTCACAAGAGTTTGTAAATTTCTCATACCGACGTGGCCTAGGCGGCGATGCCAAAGCCACCCCACGTCGGATTTATCCATTAGACATGTGGCGATATGTGTAGTTTCTTTCGAGAAATCCACTATGTACATACCGTTTTCCACAAATCCAACAAAGTCTACTTTAAGAGAAATAGTGTGAAGGACGAGCACATGATGACGCCCAAATACACATGTAAAATTGCACTCACAAAGTTGCAAGACGGAAAGAAGATTATAGCCAAGGGACTCAACAAGGAGGACTTTCTCAATGGATGAATCCGAAGAAATGACCACCTTGCCATGTCCCAATACCTTAAGTTGTGAGCGATCACCAATAGTTACATGAGCAAATTTGAGAAGTTGGAGCTTCAAGTCTTCTAATACTTCTTTGCTTCCGGTCATGTGTGCGGAACAACCACTATCAATCATCCATGATGTTCCATCGGAGATACATCCCTACAATGAATCAACTTCTTGTTTTAGGTACCCATTTTTGGATGGGTCCTTTTTTGTTAGTCACAAGGGTCTTGGGAACCCAAATAGCATGCTTGTAATCATCACCATATGAGGTGCCTACATACTTTGCATAAACATGACCATCAATAGATTTAAGAAACACATAAGATGGGTTATATTTTCCCGCAAAGTTGTTGTGAGTAGTAGTGTTCCTAGGAACATGTAACATCCCAAGTATGAAAACATCCCTAGAATGTTTGCTTCTTTTTTAATTTTTGTTTTGCATCATGGCATCTTAATCATTGCATTTGTTTTCCATTTGTTTGCATCTGTTTTCCTTTGTTTTACCAATTGAAATTCAAACAATATTCAAACCTTTGTTTCATACTTGTTATGTTACAATCTTTCCAATTAAAAAGTTCAATCAAAACAACCATTTGTGTCCATTAAACAATAAGGTTCAAACTATTTAAAATTGGCTTTTAATAATTCACTTAATCCAAACTTAATTCAAATGTTATTCAAATAAAATTCCAAACAGCAATCCCTTTGGAATTAAGGAAATTTACAAAACAATTCTAAGCAATTGGTGTCAATTAAAATGGAGGGTTCAAACTAATTGAAATGGTTATTTTAAAATTTCACTTAATGTCCCAAATTCATTCATATTCACTCAAATTTCAAACAGCAACATAGTTTAATTATTTTTGGAAATCAAAACTTACAATTTGTTGCTGTTACAAGATTCAAGTAATACCAATTTTTTCCTATATTTTTCTAACATCAAAACCTTCCTTTTTCTTCCTATTTCATTTCAGCAAAAAAAATAACAGAACAAAATAATAGAAAGGAAAAAAAACGCGCAGAGGAGGAGAGAAACAGGCCAGTGGGCAGGCCCAGCCCACCGCACTGGCCCGATACCCCTTCGCCCCCTCGCTCTTCTCTCTCAAGTACGGCAGGGCATCGCCCCTGTCCACGTCGACGACAGTACCGCAGCAACGGCCACCGTCGCCCCTACCCCTCTATTTAACCTACCCCCTAGGGTTCCCCAGCTAGCCTAGACCCCTACCTCCCTCTCCCTCTCTTCCGCCGTCGCCCACCTCTCTCTGCCCGGATTTTTCCCCACCTCTAAACCTCACCGAGCCACCCACCTCTGAAACTGGAGATGATCGCCGCTGGGAGGCCCTCGCTTCCCTCCGGTTAGCAGCGGGAACGGATCCGCCACTGCTCCCTCTCCATCACCGACACCTCCGTTGAGCAAGAGGGGGCCTGTAGCCACGCCGCCGTTCTGCCCCGAGCCGCTGCTTCCACTCCAGCCGGCGGTGAGAACGCCACCGTGCCCTTCTCCTCCTCTCTGTTCTCTCTCTGCACACACGCAGCACCACACTGTCCACGGCAACAGCAGCACACGCACCGCAGCACGGCAGCGAGCACGGCTGCGGCTCGCCGACGGCCGCGTTTTCTCTGTCAGTGAGTTCAGCATCTGAACTTTCAGGTTCAGTTAGCTTATCTGAATGTTAACCTAGCTGCGCATCGCTTCTGTCAACGAACCAAGCTGCTACCTCAGTGGTAGCAGTGCCGTGTACGCGCAGCGCAGGCCAGGGTTCGAGTCCCCCCTCCCGCAGGAAAAATCCAACCTTTTTCGCTGGGCTGCTGACAGGCGTGGCCCACCTGTAAGTGGCCTCTGCTGCCACGTGAGCGCCACGCAGCCCAGGGGCCCTCTGTCAGTGGCTAGGGTTAGCCAGTGCAGAGTGAAAAATGGTTTTTCAGGTTTTCTTTTTCAAAATAAATCCTTTTTCAATTACAGATTAGTCCCTGTTTTTATTTTGCTAATAACTTTTAAATTACCAATCCAAATAATACAAATAAAATATGTTTGTTGAACCAAATTTAACTCTCTACCTATTTAAACCATTTGTATTCTGTTTTGAATAATTCAAATGCATTCAAATTTCAAATTCAAACAATTCATTTGAAATTTGATTAATTGCATAACTAATTCATGCTTAATTCAAATAACACAAATAAAATATGTTTTCCATGCTATTTTGAAACACCTTCCAAATATAAATTTTGTTTCATGTTTTGAATAGTTAAAATTGCTTAAATAATTTAAACCTTGTTTAAATCATTTAAATTTGCTAAATTCATAACTTGCTCAACTTAAATTATTTTTGAACATGTAAAATACGTTTTCAAACTAGAAAAGAATAAACTTTTCAAATATGAATTTGAATTTATGTTTTGAACAAATAAAAAATTCAAATAAATTCATACTTGAATTAAATTCAATTAAAACTTGTTTAATCTTGTTGAATTTATAAATAATTCATCCTAACTCCTTTTTTTCAATAATTCAAACATCGCATTCTTTTGTGTCAAAGATTTTTGCCGCAACAAACAACCTAATGGTGGTTCCACTAAGCAATCAAATCACTGTTCACTCCCCGGGATCTCAAATGTTGACTTCCAAGATAAGTATGGATAATCAAATCCTAATTGGAGGCCACATTTTCCTTGCTTCACTCATGTTGCTGGGAAGTTCTGACATTGATGTCATTCTTGGTATGGATTGGTTGAAGGCCAATAAAGCTGAAATTGATTGTGCTCAAAAGTCAATAACTCTGTTCCACCCTTCTGGCCAGATAGTCTATTCTCCAAATGAATCAAGTTCTGTTTAGCTATACACACTCGATGCAAAACCTCTACCTCTACTTGAAAATGTTCCGGTGGTTTGTGAATTCCCTGACGTCTTTCCAGAAGAGTTGCCAGGGATGCCTCCGGACAGAGCAGTTGAGTTCGTGATCGAGCTTGAACCAGGTACTGCTCCAATCTCTAAGCATCCATACAAGATAGCTCCTCCTGAACTGAAACTATTAAAGCAGCAAATCAATATGTACATGGAGAAAGGTTACATTCAACCTAGTTCCTCCGCTTGGGGTTGCCCAACTCTGTTCGTTGCGAAGAAGGATCAAACAAAGAGACTCGTTGTTGACTATCGTCCTCTTAACGAGAAAACCATCAAAAACAAGTATCCAATTCCTCGTATCGATGATCTTTTTGATCAACTTGCTGGAGCCTCAATATTCTCCAAGTTGGACTTGAGAATGGGTTACCATCAAATAAAGATCAGAAAGGAAGATATTCCAAAAACAGCTTTCACCACTCGGTGCGGTCTATATGAATACACCGTCATGTCCTTTGGTCTCACCAATGCACCGGCGACATTCTCTAGACTCATGAATTCTGTCTTCCATGAATACCTCGACAAGTTCGTTGTGGTATATCTTGATGACATTCTGGTCTACTCAAAATCTGAGGAAGAGCATGGAGAACATCTTCGTCTCACTCTCATGAAACTTCGCGAGCATCGTCTATATGCCAAGTTCTCAAAATGTGAGTTCTGGATTCCAGAAGTTGCTTACCTTGGTCATGTCATCTCAGCCAAGGGCATAGCCATTGATCCAGAAAAGGTTAAAGCAATTGTTGATTGGAAACCTCCTAAGACGGTAAAGCAAGTACGAAGTTTTCTTGGCTTGGCTAGCTATTGCCGTCGTTTCGTCCAAAACTTTTCCAAGATTGCCAAACCTCTCACTGATCTCACAAAGAAGGACCAGAAATTCGTTTGGTCTCCACAATGTGATGAAAGTTTCAATCTCCTGAAGACTAAACTCACTTCTACACCAGTTCTGGTTGGCCCAGATACTACCAAACCTTTCCAGATATTCTGCGATGCATCTCTCCAAGGTCTAGGAGCAGTTCTTATGCAAGAACGTCAAGTTGTGGCTTATGCTTCACGTCAGTTGAATGCACATGAGCAAAATTATCCCACACATGACCTTGAGCTTGCAGCAGTTGTGTTTGCCCTCAAGAAATGGAGACAATACTTGTTGGGTAATCGCACTGAAATCTTTTCCGATCATAAGAGTCTGAAATACATCTTCACTCAGCCAGATCTAAACCTCAGGCAAAGGAGATGGATTGAAAAGATTAAAGACTTTGATCTCACCATTTCTTACACTCCAGGCAAGGCTAATGTTATGGCCGATGCTCTCAGTCGCAAGTCGTATTGCAATAATCTCATGATCATGGAAAGCCAACCTCCACTTCATGAAGAATTCCAGAAGCTAAACCTTGGTCTTGTTCCTCAAGGTTATCTTGCAAGCTTGACAACCAGTCCAACTCTCGAGGATAAGATTCGTTCTGAACAACTTCGTGATGCTGAAATCAAGAAGATGGTAGAACACATCAAGGAAGGCAAGGAGAAATTTAAGTCCTTCTCAATTGATGACAAGGGAACTGTGTTCTTCGAAGGACGCATTGCAGTTCCTCAAATTCAAAGTCTCAAAGATATCATTCTCAAGGAGGCTCATGAAACTCCTCTCTCCATCCACCCTGGAAGTACAAAGATGTACCAGGATCTGAAGACACTGTATTGGTGGCCTGGCATGAAACGTGAAATTGCTCAATACGTTTCTGAATGCGACGTTTGTCAGCGTGTTAAGGCAGTCCATCAGAAAACAGCCGGTCTACTCCAACCTCTGAAAATTCCTGAGTGGAAGTGGGACATGATTGAAATGGACTTCGTCACTGGTTTTCCAAAGTCCAAGAAGGGCAACGATGCAATTTTCGTTGTCATTGATCGTCTCACTAAAGTAGCTCACTTCTTTGCTATCAAAGAAACAATCTCAGCTAGCCAGTTAGCAGAACTCTACACAACAAAGATTGTTCCTCTTCATGGTGTTCCATTGGAAATAAGCTCAGACCGTGGAAGCATATTCACTTCTCATTTCTGGAAAAGCTTTCAAGAAGCATTGGGCACCAAACTTCTGTTCAGCACAGCTTACCACCCTCAGTCTCAGGGGCAAGTCGAAAGAGTCAATCAGATTCTCGAGGATATGCTCAGAGCATGTGGTCTCTCCTTTGGCATGAAATGGGAGGATTGCCTTCCATATGCTGAATTCTCCTACAACAACAGCTTCCAGGCAAGCCTAGGCATGGCACCATTTGAAGCTCTCTATGGCCACAGATGCAGGAGTCCAATCAATTGGTCTGGGGCTGGTGAACGTTCACTCTTAGGCCCTGACATTGTTAAGGAAGCCGAGGAGAAAGTTCGCATCATTCGTGACAATCTCAAGATTGCTCAGTCTCGTCAGAAAAGCTACTATGACAGCAAGCATAGGGATATGATCTATGCACCTGGTGACAAGGCATATGTCCGTGTAACTGCCCTCAGAGGCACTCATAGTTTTGGTGTGAAAGGAAATCTTGCACCAAGATACATTGGTCCTTTCAACATTCTCTCAAGGCGTGCGGAAAATGCCTATCGTCTTGAAATTCCAGAAAAACTATCCAAGGTGCACGATGTGTTTCACGTGTCACAGCTCAAGAGGTGTTTCAAAGATCCAGATCGTGCAGTTGATCATGATTCCATTGAACTGCAAGATGATCTATCTTATGAGGAGCACCCTATTCGAATTCTCGATGAGACCGAGCGTAAGACTCGCAACAAGAGCACCAAGTTCTTGAAAGTGCAGTGGTCCCATCATTCCGATAAAGAGGCAACATGGGAGACCGAAGAGGATCTTCGCAAGAAGTATCCGAACCTTTTCTCTTCTCAGTAGGAATCTCGGGGCGCGATTCCTTCAAGGGGGGGCGTTTTGTAACATCCCAAGTATGAAAACATCCCTAGAATGTTTGCTTCTTGTTTAATTATTGTTTTGCATCATGGCATCTTAATCATTGCATTTGTTTTCCATTTGTTTGCATATGTTTTCCTTTGTTTTACCAATTGAAATTCAAACAATATTCAAACCTTTGTTTCATACTTGTTATGTTACAATCTTTCCAATTAAAAAGTTCAATCAAAACAACCATTTGTGTCCATTAAACAATAAGGTTCAAACTATTTAAAATTGGCTTTTAATAATTCACTTAATCCAAACTTAATTCAAATGTTATTCAAATAAAATTCCAAACAGCAATCCCTTTGGAATTAAGGAAATTTACAAAACAATTCTAAGCAATTGGTGTCAATTAAAATGGAGGGTTCAAACTAATTGAAATGGTTCTTTTAAAATTTCACTTAATGTCCCAAATTCATTCATATTCACTCAAATTTCAAACAGCAACATAGTTTAATTATTTTTGGAAATCAAAACTTACAATTTGTTGCTGTTACAAGATTCAAGTAATACCAATTTTTTCCTATATTTTTCTAACATCAAAACCTTCCTTTTTCTTCCTATTTCATTTCAGCAAAAAAAATAACAGAACAAAATAATAGAAAGGAAAAAAAAACGCGCAGAGGGGGAGAGAAACAGGCCAGTGGGCAGGCCCAGCCCACCGCACTGGCCCGATACCCCTTCGCCCCCCTCGCTCTTCTCTCTCAAGTACGGCAGGGCATCGCCCCTGTCCACGTCGACGACAGTACCACAGCAACGGCCACCGTCGCCTCTACCCCTCTATTTAACCTACCCCCTAGGGTTCCCCAGCTAGCCTAGACCCCTAACTCCCTCTCCCTCTCTTCCGCCGTCGCCCACCTCTCTCTGCCCGGATTTTTCCCCACCTCTAAACCTCACCGAGCCACCCACCTCTGAAACCGGAGATGATCGCCGCTGGGAGGCCCTCGCTTCCCTCCGGTTAGCAGCGGGAACGGATCCGCCACTGCTCCCTCTCCATCACCGGCACCTCCGTTGAGCACGAGGGGGCCTGTAGCCACGCCGCCATCCTAGACGTCGACGCCGCCATTCTGCCCCGAGCCGCTGCTTCCACTCCAGACGGCGGTGAGCACGCCACCGTGCCCTTCTCCTCCTCTCTGTTCTCTCTCTGCACACACGCAACACCACACTGTCCACGGCAACAGCAGCACACGCACCGCAGCATGGCAGCAAGCACGGCTGCAGCTCGCCGGTGGCCGCGTTTTCTCTGTCAGTGAGTTCAGCATCTGAACTTTCAGGTTCAGTTAGCTTATCTGAATGTTAACCTAGCTGCGCATCGCTTCTGTCAACGAACCAAGCTGCTACCGCATTGGTAGCAGTGCTGTGTACGCGCAGCGCAGGCCAGGGTTCGAGTCCCCCCTCCCGCAGGAAAAATCCAACCTTTTTCGCTGGGCTGTTGACAGGCGTGGCCCACCTGTAAGTGGCCTCTGCTGCCACGTGAGCGCCACGCAGCCCAGGGGCCCTCTGTCAGTGGCTAGGGTTAGCCACTGCAGAGTGAAAAATGGTTTTTCAGGTTTTCTTTTTCAAAATAAATCCTTTTTCAATTACAGATTAGTCCCTGTTTTTATTTTGCTAATAACTTTTAAATTACCAATCCAAATAATACAAATAAAATATGTTTGTTGAACCAAATTTAACTCTCTACCTATTGAAACCATTTGTATTCTGTTTTGAATAATTCAAATGCATTCAAATTTCAAATTCAAACAATTCATTTGAAATTTGATTAATTGCATAACTAATTCATGCTTAATTCAAATAACACAAATAAAATATGTTTTCCATGCTATTTTGAAACACCTTCCAAATATAAATTTTGTTTCATGTTTTGAATAGTTAAAATTGCTTAAATAATTTAAACCTTGTTTAAATCATTTAAATTTGCTAAATTCATAACTTGCTCAACTTAAATTATTTTTGAACATGTAAAATATGTTTTCAAACTAGAAAAGAATAAACTTTTCAAATATGAATTTAAATTTATGTTTTGAACAAATAAAAAATTCAAATAAATTCATACTTGAATTAAATTCAATTAAAACTTGTTTAATCTTGTTTAATTTATAAATAATTCATCCTAACTCCTTTTTTTCAATAATTGAAACATGTATTCCACCTAAAATTTTGTGTACTTTCCAAATATGAATTTTGTTATTTGTTTTGAACAATTAAAATTGATGAAAACAACAAATGCTTGTGTAACACCTTTAAGGAACCAAAATTCCCTAACTTAATAAATAAAATTCGAAACTTGATAAACCTTATTTCAAAATTGTTCTATTGTTGTTATTTTTTTGTTTTCCTCATCCATGCATCAAACTAATCCACTTTCACCTGTTGATTAGTTGTAAAACAATTATTCCAACCTTAAATGATGGGCTTTCCATATGCAATCCCAAATTGCATGTGTGTCCATTTAATTATGTTATGTTACCATGTCAACTAGTTTATCTTTGGTGCATCAATTAAATTGTCATGCATCATCCCATGATTGTGCATTATGCCATGTTATTGATTGTTTGTCTCTTTGCGTTGTTTGTTTGCTTCTTTTCGAATAGACGACGACGTTGAGACAGACGAGCTTTACGACACCCCTTCTGAGGAGTTAGCCCAGTACCAGGCTACTGAGTTTGCAGGCAAGTATTCACTCACATGAACCATTGTGTTCCTTTCAACATTGGATACCGATACTTTCCGTTGTCTATTCTGCTAGCCATATGAATAGTTGCTTCTGTTACGAACCTATCACATGTTATCCTTTAACCCTGATAAGCCTCACCTCCACACCTATAACCCTTTTGCTTGTTGCCCGTGTCTTACTAGCATGCTTAGGGTTGTTTTGCTCGAGTCTGTTACCCGTTACTTTCTGTTACTATATTTCTATTATGTTCTGGGGCTCGATGTTTAAACAATCAACCTGTTAATTTTGAGGTAATAATAATTTGATGATGAGGCACCGGCAGGAGGCCCGGCGTGGTTTTGAGGCCTGCTAGTGTCGACCCTAATTAGGAAAAGGGTCTTGTCTACTGATCCATGATGAGCGCACTAACCGCATGTGGGAAGTGTGTATGGGTGCCCCCCTCAATTTGATTCGATTCGCATCTCGTCCAAATCGCCTCATTTAGTTCGGGTTTTCCATTTGCCGCATGCATATGCAGGTGCGAACCCTTGGTACCAGGGTGGAACTTTTGTAGTCGGCATTTAGGGAGACACGTTCTTAGAGTGCTATGAGGGTCCCCTTTTCTTCGTGGGGCTTGATTAGTCGTGCGCTCACTGCACGGGGTTCTTTGGGCTTGATGCGAAGAAGAGTTGAGTTGTGTTGAGTGCCCCGCTTGGTGGGAGGCATTCCATCTGGCGGGTTATTCTTACGTGTACGGCCAAATTGGTGCACCCCTGCAGGGATAAATCTTCTCGAGAAGCCGTGTTTTCCGCGGTTATGGTTAACTTGGTGAAAGTACTGGCTAACAAGTACTCAGAACAACTTACACCTAACTAATGATAACTTGACTAGTAATAGTCTTATTGGCACAATAACTTGAACCATCATTAATCCAACTGTGTGAGTTATCCTCGGATTGCTTCTTTGGATAAGGGGCAAGGTCCAGGATGGGTTTGTTTGGTGGTTAGTTATAGTTGGTTACGATACGCTATCTCATCTCCTTTTCTGTTAGCCGGAAGTTGTAGTATGTTCTGTAGTTGGTTAGTGCAGCCAGCTGCCGCATCTTTTGTATCACCATTTCTTCCGTTGAACCCAAAGCATCTGTGCTTGATGTTGACGGGTTACATTTTTGTGAATTGTGAGTCTTGCTTGCCAGTACGTTTATGTACTGACCCCTTTGGGGCTGTGGTTTCCACAGGCTACACCTACGAGGATCCCAGTGATGGCTACTACGTGGAGTTTGACGAGGCTGCTGACGAGTAGATAGCGGACCTGGGCAGGATCCGAGACATCGTGGATGGGCTCCGTTTTCCTTTCATTCCCGGCTTCTTAAGCCTATTTGGATCTTGTCTGTACTCAGACCTTTTGAATGCTTCCGCTGTGTTGTAATGATGATATGTTGGGACATGTGTCCTCTGGATGATTGTATTTGCTATCTCTGCTCTAGTGAGAGCTATTTGCAACTTAGTTCTATTTATTTGTGTCTTAGAGATATGTTGTGCTATCATTCTGTTAAACGCCGTTGACGTACCATGTGTGTATGGTATGAAGTACGTCAATGGTAGTATCCTGATTTCTATGGGATGGTTTACGTAGACGATGAACAGTAGGGGTTGGTTGTCACACATACGTGTGTTGGCCTACTCGTAAGAGATGCGGGTGCCGGGAAGCCCCGTAATCCAATCAACTACTGTTCAACGGAACTGCGAGTATCCTCTAGAAGTCCGGGTGCGACAGAACAATACTTGTAGCAATAATATCAAACTCATCTTCCTCATTAGCCAACTCCCCCTCCTTCACAAAAACAATAGAGTTAGTGGAGGGAGTTGACTTCTTCTTGTAGGCCACCTTCGATGTGGAACCAAAACCAAGGCCTTCTTTACCAACAACTCTCTTATGATTACTCAAAAGATCATTGAGGTTCTTTTGGCCTTGGATGCATGTGGCAAGACCTTTGTTGAGTTGTGCCTTCAACCTATTGTTCTCCTCAATGAGAGTTGCCTTGACACACAAAGGGTTAGTAGCACAAGAGTTTTTCATTCACAACTCTTACTCCTTTTAAGGTTTTGAGCTCATTTGAGATAGTACGATGATCAATTTTAAGCTTATCAAAATCCTTAATGAGTTCATTATACCCTTGATTAGTTGCATCATTTAAACTCATGAATTCCGTTACCTTAGCAAAAGCATGTTGACAATCAAGTTTAACTTTAGCTATGTTAATTGCGAAGGTTTCTTCTATGCTTTGTTTAAGGCAATGTGACTCATCTAGAGCTTTCTCAAGCTCCTCAATTTTACTAGCATCATCACGAGCAAACTTTTCAAGTAACATTATTCTCTCCTCATGTTCATCAATGAGGCCATGTGCCTCACTTAATTGATCCATGAGAGAGACAAAGATGGATTTAGTTTCTCCTTCTAGTTTTTCAACAAAGTTTGTCAAAGGGTCTTCCTCGACACAATTTAGTAGTGAAGGAATAGAGGAGTTAGCAAGTTTTAGTGTAGGAGTCACCTTTGGGGGTATGCCCTTGGCCATGAAGCACTTGTGACTCGAGGGGCCCTTGTTGTCATTTGGGTTGGAGAAGAGAGAGCTTAAGTTAGGAGGTATGACGCCCCTAGCCATGGCCGCCATACCTACTTGTTCGCCTTCACCATCACTCTCATCACCACCGGATGTGTACTCGACTTCTTTAGCAATCATTGCCCTAGGAGGGCCTCTCTTGATGAAGTTCTTGGACTTGGGAATGAAGGTGGATTTCTTGATAAGTCGTCCTCCATTCTCAATTCTACTCTTGAAGGGACACTCGGCAACGAAGTGCTCGGAATATCCACAATTGAAGCAAGTTCTTGCTTTCTTCGTGCTTGAGGATTCCTTCCCTTTATTCTTGGTGGCATTGGATCTAAAATCTCCTTTCTTCCACCACTTGTGTTGAGCAAGAGCCAAGCATTCTTCATGTGATGTCTTCATCTCTTTCTCGGAGACCTCATGAGTGGATCCACCATCGTCACTTGAGTCATTATCTTCATGGGAAATGAAATTGGCCTTCAAGGCAAGAGATGCTTTCTTTGCTCCGTTTACACGGGCCATGACATCATCGGAAGTTTGCTTCATGACCTTTAGAGTGATAAAGAGACCCAAAACATCATTGGGGGATAGGTCCAAGTAGTCGGCCCTTGCTTGTACATTCATCACCATATTTTCATTGTATGGCATCAAGGTGAGTAGAAATTTCTCCTTGACCCAATTCTCCGTGCAATCCGTGAATCCACTATCTCTCATATCATTTACAAGAGCCTTGAGCCTTCTAAACATGTCTTCTATGTTCTCTCCATCACCCAAGTGAAAGTGTTCAACTTTTCTTTGAATGATTGACTTCTTGGATATTTGGAGGTTGACATTGCCGTCAAACATATCAACAAGACCATCATAAGCTTTCTTTGCACTAGTGAAGGACCGGATGTGCTCAACTCCTTCCTTTTCCATTGCCCTTTCCAACATGTGCAAAGCATGAGCGTTGAGTTGTTCATCAATGATGTCACTTGAGCTTAGATTTGCGGGATCCTTTGGCTCATATCCTTTTTCAACAATTCTACATATTTGCATTGAACAGATGCACATGTAAGACTTCATGGAAGCTTTCCAATTAGTAAAACGATGCCGATCCACCAAAGGAGGTGGACCAAGATGAGTAACATGTGGATGTTGAACATTAGGAGCATTGTTATATGCATAGCCAAAAGAATTGCCACCACTACCATTGTTAAAAGGTGAGGATGTTTCGGTTCCTTCTTTAGTTGGCAAGGGGTTTCCATGTTCATCTAAGATAATCTTTTCACTAGATTGTTTAGATGGAGATGTCAATTCTTTTATTAGTCCCTCCATCTTCTTCTCTGAATTTTCAATCATAGCTTGGATTAGCTTTTGAATCCCATCCATAGTGACGGGTTCATCGGCCATCCTTACGTCCTCTTTAGGCGGTAAAGCCTTTTATAAAGAGACGAGGCTCTGATACCAATTGAAGGATCGAGAGGTTAACTAGAGGGGGGGGTGAATAGGTTAACTACAAATTTTAACTTCTTTTTCAAGTTAACAAGGTAATGCTCAAATATAGATTATCTAGATTATGCAACTAGGTGAACAATACTATATGTTGAGCAAGTACAACTAGCACAAGGTGAGTATATGACTAAGCTAGTAGTAACTAGTAAAGGTAAGTTGAGGAATAACCGAACATAGTGACGCGGAGATGTATCCCGAAGTTCACTTCCCAATGGAAGCTAATCTCCGTTGGAGCGGTGCGGTGCCACCAAAGTGGAACACCGAGTAGGCCTCAAATGCCACACCGTATCTCCTTCGAGTCCTTCCACCGATGTGGATAGGCTCGAATCACTACGTTGTCGTTGAGGTTGACAACTAGAACCTTTACAAGGATGAGGCACACTCCACAAGATTGGAGGGTCCTCACCAAATCCCAAGAGCCTCCAAGACTCCGAGAATTAAGATCCACGGGCACAAAAGCACCGGGGATATCAACAAGGCTCCGAGCTCCGATGAACTAAGAGCAACAAGATTCCTAGCTCCAATGAACTAAGAATGACAAGATCCCTAAGGGATGAGTGGGTGGATTTCTAATCGACTCGGTGGAGTTGTAGATCGGGGTTGTCTCCTTCAAATCCCAAAGTATCACGAGCTTTGGTTGGGGATTTGTGGAGATCTTGTTCTTGAGCTTGAGCTTGGTCAATCAATGGTGGTGAGAGAAAGTGTGGGTGAGATTGACAAAGCAAAGAGGTAGGTCGAGACCTCCTATTTATACCCGTGTCGTAAATACGGCCGTTGGGGGGGGGGGGGGGGGTTTCACCTTCCTGCGCCCCCCCGGCCTGGGGGCCGGCCTGGCCGGCCTGGGGGCAGCCAGGGCCGGGCCAAACCCACCCTGGCATGGGGGCCGGCGTGGGGCCAGCGTGGGACTAAGGGGGAGGCCGGCGTGGGGGTTGCCAGCGCCCAGCCAGCCCGGCGTGGGGCCGGCGTGGGGCTAGGAGGCTGGCGCCAGCCTGGCCTGGAGCCCGGCCAGGCCGGCCAGCAGGCCGGCTACCCCTTTTTCTTCTCCTTTTTCCCTTTTTCTTTTCCGTTCCTTCGCTTCTCTTCCACATCTTTTTCCGTATTCTTTTATCTCTTATTTCTTCGACTTGTATGATGTTTACGGGTAGATCTTTTCTGAGTACACTTAGCAAAACACATTAGTCCATCTATATGTTGTAATAAAACACTCAAAATAGGATTTAGGAACTATGTCCTTTCACCACCTTTGGTGAAACCCTGTCGCGTACTTGACCCCCTGGGAACCCTAAGCCCATAATGTGGTGACCCAGCACACCACTTCATGTGTAGTGCGCAAGTCGGTGACATAATACTCACAGCAGGACTTATCCGTGAATATTACATCTCTCAGAGTGGTACAACAGAAACACAGCGGGTCCAGGCAAAACTATAGGATATAAACTTCATTACAAAATCTTGAGAATCTCTTTGAAGAATCAAAGAAGATCTCCTGCAAATGAAACATCAGAAGAAGCAATTCGAAGATCCAAGTTGGAGAATTACTCTAACTCAGAACTAATCCACTACGGCTGATGTCAGCCCTAATCTATGGCTAGAAACAGCTAAGTCCAAGAATGGTCTCTACCTACACCTTGATAGCTTCTCCTCCACCAGCGTTGTTGATGATGATGCTTTACCGACTAAGTAGTAGATCACTCCACGTAGCTTCATGAGGTAGTGATGGCTTCACGATGACGACTTCCAAAGGCTTCAACTCTAAGCAGGGGGTCAAACGGGAACGAATGAGTAACGAGCGTTGCTCAACAAGTTCATGATATATAGTGGGTGGTTTGATGCACTAACTACAACTTTAGACTCATAAGAGTCATAAGCTAATGCAAGGTTTTGTAAAACTTTCTTCAATAGGTTGCTTTTAATTCTGAAAACTATGCCCGCCAGATCTTCATAGGATTAGAACTTTCATGGAGTTGCCTTTCCTGCGGCGTTCGCACCTCCTTCCCGGAACAAGGGGTAACATGCCACATCCTTTTACACTCTGCAGAGGTGCGTTACTTTACCCATGGACGACCAAGACCATGTTGCACAACCAGGTGTACATTCCTGTCCACTCCCACTCAGGTGTGGGGCCAGGTTGTTGGTCCAAGCCAAACTGTGCTTCTCCGCACAACGCATGCCCACCCATTTCTGCCAGCAGGTTGAACGCATGATTCCACTCCTCACGATGGATATCAACGCGCCCCTGGCAGACCATCATAGACCCGCAGAGTCCGTGGGAATTAAGGGATACCACACATGTGCATGTAGTCTCGCACTACCTATGCGAGACTACAGCGTACGTCTCTGGCAGCCCGTTGACACGCGAACGAGAAAAGATCACAACTGACTTACTCCCCCCATAGAAGACCCATGGTTAACGCGAATTTAAGGCGCAAGAATCCTGACGGCAGTTGTTGTTAATTCCTAGGTAATACGTTCCCATGCAGATGGAACCTTCCTTTGACCTATTCATTTTACCATGGTCCCATCCGCCTACCAAACAGAACACTACCACTTGGGTAGTCATTCAATTAGTCATATTATTATAAAAATAGGATCATGCATTCTTTTGAGAGTAGGTGATAATACGATAAGGTTTTTGAAAATAGTTTCTTATGAAAAACTGCAAAGGATATGAGCAAGTGATGAACTTGCCTGAAATTGAAACAACAATAATAATCCAAGTCTTCGGGTTCGAGGGTCTCGTAGAAAATCCCAACATATGAAAGATAGCAAAGTAGTCCCGATAAGGACTACAAAAAACACTGGCAAGGATGATACATGCATAGTAATGAGATGCATCGCGAAATACCCTGGAAAACACCCCAGCTTACAAGTGTAAGCCACGTTTGATACGATATCTTAAGCACACAGGTTTTAGGTGAATGGTTTCATTACTTGTGGTGATGTGGTTATTACTTCTTTTAGACTTACATGTGTTTCATTTTTACTTTGCAAACAATTTTTATCATGTTTAGTTAGAAGTGGTTATTACTTGGTTAGGCAATAAGACAACGACATATGGAAAACAACTATTGAAAAGAGAACAGTCACATTTTGTTTTATATTCAAAAAGTGTAGAGCTTATGACAAGGAGTTAAATTGAAAATGGTGAACTAGTACAACTAACTCTATCATCACAATATTTTCTAATGACTTGTGATGGTAGGTTTTAGTAGGTGTGAAAACATGAGGGTTTTATCAAATAAGGAAAATAATGATGTGGTAGTCATCTCTGGTTTTTTATAGACTTTCAGTATACTTATAAAAGAAATTTTATAAATTAAGTAAAATGTTTTACAATTGACATATTTGAGTTGGAAATGCTTTTCTCTTTAATTTGATATATCATTCAATGTTTTCTGAAAATATTTGAACAAATTATTAATTTATTAATTATAAATGATTTAAATGAGTAGGCAAAATATTGCACACATGAAATCTTGGTCAAATGACTATGAAAACATCATAGATAAGTTGTATATGCCATTTGGATCATTTTGGTATATAACTTGTATTTTTCTGATTTTATGAATTATTTATTATTTTTCTCTATTTTAAATGATTTAATTTAGTTAAAGAAAATATTAAATTTTAAACTTTATTAAATATTTTTGAAAAGTTGATAATCATTTATATTATATTTTTCTAATCAATTTGGGATATAATTTATATTTTTCTAATTAATAGAATTAAAGTTATTGATTTTATACGATTAATGATTTTTCTGCCTATTTTAAATTGACAGGTGGGTCCCACCTGTCATATTCAGTTTTTATTCAAAAAAAGAAAAGGCTAATGACGTCACTGTGATGTCTCAATGACATCACACAAACTTGATTCCTTACAGATGGATCGAATTCGTGAAACAGACTCCAAATTGGTCGAATTAAATCCTATCACGGCGTAGAGGACGTTAATTTGAGCCTAGGGGTGGTGTTGGAAAACCATATGGTCACCGAAGTTCACGCCGGTGAGCATTTTGGCGGCGGCGGTTGGCGGCGCTCGGCGGCAGAGAGGGAATAGAGGTTCAATTCCACAATGGAGAGCACACGGGGGTGTCTCAGCTCACCTTGGAGCTTGCTGGAGAGTCAGGGAAGCAAGCGGAGCTCGGAATCAACGGAAATGGGCCGCGGTGGCCGGCGGCCGGAGAGAAAGGAACGGCGAAATCCGGTTGTTCCCGGTCCTCCCAGCTTCCGTGCGTGCTCGAGGTAGAATTGGAGTTCATGGCGCATCTTCCTGCACCCCCAATTGATACGGAGATGGCAGGAGTCGACGGCGATGGCCGGCGTCTGCACGAGTTAGGGTTACGGTTCGGGCCCAATACAGAGAGAGACAATGAGCGAGGTAGAAGAGAGAGTGAGCGAGTGGAGCACGGCCTCCTCCAGCTCTTATCCACTCCGAAGAGCGGCCGCGAGTAGGTGGCAGTGACCACGGTGACGCGACATACTCTGTCTAGATAGACGATTTCTTCTTTCATTTCAACTCAAATAAAAGCACTTTCTTTCAAGCTTATTTGCTTCAAAAAGGCATGAGGTTGAAGAAACAAAAGAAAAGCCACATTTCGATAACCCCCTAAAATTTCCAACAATTACAATTTGGTCCTTATATTACTAAAACTCTGAGTAATTTAATGTTTTTAGGACTTTTCTGTTAACAGGAATCCTTATCAAATTTCCAAGCTCACCATGTTTTTATTTTTCAATTTTGAGGAAGATTTGAATTTTATACTTAGGGTGCTTGATTAAGTGGTTTTTGCTATTTTCTCTCTATTTAAATTTCATATGGATCAAGAATTACTTAGTGTATTCTATGAAATGAAAACAACCCCACTAATATGTTACTGAAGTAATGGTATGTTTTCTATTGGATAATTTTTAGGTATAATACTTTTTTGGAAATACTTTGTAAGCTTTAGTAGTGTTATATTTTTAGGCATAGTAATAAAATCACCCAATAGGGAATTTTATTCCAAATCATACCAAATGATTTTAATTGGTGAAGGGGCTTGTTTTCTTTTATGATACCATGTCATCGTTTATAATTGAAACTCTTAGCAATCTTTGGTTGACATTTTACTTAGGTGTGTGTAAGAAAGGTTGCTGTTTTTAGTACTTGATTAAATGGAAAACTTGAGTGGCTTTGAAATCTTATTTGTTTGTTTTCCACCAGGTTCCAAGTATGAATATTATCCTATGCTTGTTTTAGAAACAAGTGATCATTTGTATGTTTATGCGTATATGAATTTTTGTTATCATGTGTTAGTCTTATCTATGAAAAGGATTTGGAAAACAATATATTAACCTTGTTTTCATCTACCTCGACATATCAATACATGTGGATGCAATACCTTGTTGTTATTTCTTACCGGATACTTGTTTCCATTAGAGATATCATTATGAGTTCCTCATATCCGATGAGCTTGAAAGAGATTAATGGTTCTCTAATATGTCCTAATGATTCACTGGATAATTTCTTATGATCCCTTACTGAGGCAGTGTTGCTCCTTGTGGTCTTCTGTTGCTTGATGTTCTTCTCTCTAGCTGCCACTAGTCTTCTGGTACTGCCTTTGTCATTTGCAAGCAATATTATCCTTTGTTGGTATCTTGATTTAAGAACTTCAACACTAGGGCTCATAGGATATATATGGGGTGGTTCCCAGATACTAACTTTAGTAGTAATTTGTAGCTCCTGATGAAATGAATTCATTTGATTCCATAACCATTTGATTCTTGTGGTGTATTCAATTATGATGAATATTAACTTATTGAAACTCAGTTGTTTTAATGCTTACATGAATATTCTGTTCACAAGGTTGATCTGACCTTGTAATCAAATTATTCTTATATAACATCAAACACTTGGATTTCAACATGTTGCTTGTTTTCTTCCCTATCTTGGTTTCTTCCTTACTTATAAGTGGTTCAAGTTATAATGTGGTTTGTTATTTTCTCCTTTTTATTCTATTCCTTTTATGGATCATGGTTTTAAAGTTAACAGAATGTAGGTGTTTTTTTATAACATCAATTTTCCCTATGCATATAAGAAGAATTTGTTGACAAGTTTGCAAGGCTTGCCCTCAAATTACTTTTCATATATAAATGGCTGATGGATACAAGATTATCAAACCTTATGTTTATTTGTATATGACACTCAATTGTTAGAGCCTACAAAAGTGATTTGTTAACAAGGTTGCAAACTTGTTTCCAAACTACTTCTATATAACACCAACATTAGAATACCACATTATTTCTAGATAGTTTAATAAGGATTGATCTTGGTGTATGATTTTCCAAATTCTCTAGGATAGATTGAGTTAGCACTTCTAAGATAACCTAAAGAATCCTTCTGTAGATCTTCTTATGGTAGTTCCTCCTTTCTTGTGGGTTGCTTCTCTTGTAGAATGACTTAGAGAAGATTGGGAAAAAGATAGAATGATCTTGACAAAATAACCAGATCTAGATTAAGAGTTAGTTCATGCTTTTATTATTCTTCCATATACTTCTTATTTTATTTCCCAAAAGATATGTAATTATATCATATAGGATTTTTTTACTTAGTTATTAATTCAATTCCTCTAATACAGGTTACAACTTTTTGTTATTCCTTAGTTGCATCAGAGATACTTTGGTTGTTGAATGATGAGTTGAATATAAATGTGGAGTGTTTGTGGAATGATGTCTTTAGATAGTAAGTTGATCAAATGGTTCATTAATGTGTTAAGATTTCATATGCTCACTTGTATGAGATGATTAAAACAATGAGCATGTGAAAGTTATTGGGTTTAATGACTTATGTCAAAGTTGTTAGTTGTTTTTCTTAGGTGTCATGTTGTTACTTTATATCCTTCTCTTTATTAAATTTGGCATTCATAATGCAGATATAGAGGTTTGGGAATATCCTATGTAATGATCAAGGTTTAACAGTAGGTTAAGAAGATTTATTACTTCTTTTAGATACTTCTTTTATGGTTGAGGAGATATGTACATATTCGATAAATATATTATTAATGATAATTAAGTTACTTCCCACTTGTGGGACTTGGGTTAACACTTGTTTGTATCACTTGTGTTCTGTTGAACCTTTGTTATTTACTTGTGAAGGTTCACTTAGTGGTTATGAGATGATTTATAAAGATGTTATGTAGATTGATTGATAACTTAAGTAGTTCATGTTTTAGAGAGTCTAAAATATTTGTTGATGAGATTATTCCACCAAGCATTACTAACTTGTGGAAGTGGGGTCATTAGTTATGAGATTTGGATACTCGCCCCTCTTTGAGTTCTAGATACCTAGTGAATTATCCCAAGTCACTTAAAGACTTGTGGTTAAGGTTATTGAGAATTTGTTTTAGTCAAAACCAATTTATGGTTTGTGTAACCAAATGATTTGGTGTCTTAAGATACTTGTTATAAAGATCATTCCAAATGTACTCCTGACTAGATGAACTAGACCTATTTCATCATGTCAAGTGAAACTTTGGTCACTTTGATTCGTTTAAACTTTCGCGCCAAAATTTCCCGTACTTTTAGATGCATGGTTTGCAAATGCACATATTATATTTAGATCCTTATAACCTCCCAAAAACTGGGATGTTACAGTATCTCCCCCTTAACAAGAACTTCGTCCCGAAGTTCAACCTCTCTCACGTACATATAGGTAGAGAGAACTTCTGTAGACCGTTGAATCTTCACATCTGTTTCTTGTGTTGACCTTGGCATGTGTATCCTCTTGTCTTGATCTTTCACCTTCCACTGTCTTGTATGATAATCTAATAGTATGCCAGTTGTTAGGACAACTCTATCTTGTTACTAGGCCTTCCTAATAGTCTCACGAAGAACACGTGGTATTTCCACCACATAGTGGATACCAAGTTTCGTTCTTCGATGAATAGGTATGGTTTCCTATCCCTCACAACTTTCTGAAGAACATTTGGTACATTCACCAGGTGGTGAATAACCAATAAGATTCTTCCGGTACAATGGGTATTGTCTATGCTTAGGACTCCATTTGGTTCAATCTAATGGTCTCAAGAGGAATACTGCTCAAAGAAACTTGTACGATGTAGTGTACATTGACTTAGACTCAATTATTAGTGAAAATATCTTCGAGTTTCCTCGAGTTTTAACTCTTTCCTATAGGTGATTATAACCTATTCCACTGGTTACTTCATACGGTCCTTCTATATCTTTGGGTTTTGACTTCTATGGGACAATTCTATAAGTTTATTTATCAACTTCTACATGTTTCCTTCTAAGATATAACTACTCATGTGTTTTCCTTCTGATCATGTGTTGTATATATCCATGTGCTCATGAGGTATGTCACCAACTCCAAGCAAAATGTGGAATATGGTCCATTCCCATCAGTGCTTTATTGATTTCTGCCTTCTTGACTTTCTAGTCTTCTAGAGCTTTGGTGGTTGCTTAAAACAGCTGAGATTTCAGACCGCTCTCATACTAATCCTATACCCTCTAGACCAGTAACATCAAGATAGAACTCAATGTTTGCACATGCATATGCACATCAAGTTCCAACTTCATGCACAGATCTAGTGAATCAAAGATCCAAATAAGATCCAATAAATCCCAAATGCAGTTATCACTCATGCATCAAAAGCCTGTGAAATAAAAGTACTTAGAGTAAAACATCTCAAGTACCAAGGCTCTTAAATGCTATACACTATAAGTAGGTATATATTACCTTGTAATCCTATTCTACACAACCACTCTTTGCCCTGGTAATTACTCCAATTGCATGCCTTACTGCAATGGAATAAACCAAGACAAAATGATCTTATAGTAGTTGTTGTCTAACTTGGTTCCATATAGGACTAAGTACCATGACAACTAAAGTCCTTCATTTTGATCACGATAAGCTTCTCATGGAATTTGTTGATCCTTCATGGTGTTGATCACATCGTAGGAGTAGTAATGTAGCTTCCATCAATGTTGATGCCTTCTCCTAATTCTATTATATGCTATAGTGATTCACCTCTGGACTTGATAACTAAGGATATGGTATATACACCGTAGTTACCATGGTCTAATATCTCTTTATGATTCTCAAACATCCCTTCTTGACGAGTCTTATACGTACTCTATACCATGTTGTACTCCATCCTATTCATTCATAGAATGGGGTAATCATCACTTTGACTTAATCATCTCTGACTATGTCAGAACTCTCTTTTTCTCAATAACACAGATACATGCTAGACTTCTAACTATTCATACCTAGGTATAAAGAAAATAGTTAAGTAGATTTACTCGAGTTGAGTAAGAAAATTCTATACAAGTATGATTGTATCCTTCTCAAGTGGAGGATCATCATAGTTGTAGGAAGTGTGGTTTAGATAAGATGGCTTCCTATAATCTTTACCAACCTACAGATCTCCTAAATGGTTTTAAACCTAAGGTCGCTTCGCTCTGATACCATCTGTGGTGACCCGTCACACCACTTCATGTGTAGTGCGCAAGTCGGTGACATAATACTCACAGAAGGACTTATCCGTGAATATTACATCTCTCAGAGTGGTACAACAGAAACACAGCGGGTCCAGGCAAAACTATAGGATACAAACTTCATTACAAAATCTTGAGAATCTCTTTGAAGAATCAAAGAAGATCTCCTGCAAATGAAATATCAGAAGAAGCAATTCGAAGATCCAAGCTGGAGAATTACTCTAACTCAGAACTAATCTACTACGGCTGATGTCATCCCTAATCTATGGCTAGAAACATCTAAGTCCAAGAATGGCCTCTACCTACACCTTGATAGCTTCTCCTCCACCAGCGTTGTTGATGACGATGCTTTACCGACTAAGTAGTAGATCACTCCACGTAGCTTCATGAGGTAGTGATGGCTTCACGATGACGACTTCCAAAGGCTTCAACTCTAAGCAGGGGGTCAAACGGGAACGAATGAGTAACGAGCGTTACTCAGCAAGTTCATGATATATAGTGGGTGGTTTGATGCACTAACTACAGCTTTAGACTCAAAAGAGTCATAAGCTAATGCAAGGTTTTGTAAAAATTTCTTCAAGCGGTTGCTTTTAATTCTGAAAACTATGGCCGCCAGATCTTCACAGGATTAGAACTTTCATGGAGTTGCCTTTCCTGCGACGTTCGCAGCTCCTTCCCGGAACAAGGGGTAACATGCCACATCCTTTTACACTCTGCAGAGGTGCGTTACTTTACCCATGGACGACCAAGACCATGTTGCACAACCAGGTGTACATTCCTGTCCACTCCCACTCAGGTGTGGGGCCCGGTTGTTGGTCCAAGCCAAACTGTGCTTCTCCACACAACGCATGCCCACCCATTTCTGCCAGCAGGTTGAACGCCTGATTTCACCCCTCAAGATGGATATCTACGCGCCCCTGGCAGACCATCATAGACCCGCAGAGTCCGTGGGAATTAAGGGATCCCACCCATGTGCATGTAGTCTCGCACTACCTACGCGAGACTACAACGTATGTCTCTGGCAGCCCGTTGACATGCGAACGAGAAAAAATCACAACTGACTTACTCCCCCCATAGAAGACCCATGGTTAACGCGAATTTACGACGCAAGAATCCTGACGACAGTTGTTGTTAATTCCTAGGTAATACGTTCCCATGCAGATGGAACCTTCCTTTGACCTATTCATCTTACCATGGTCCCATCCGCCCACCAAACAGAACACTACCACTTGGGTAGTCATTCAATTAGTCATATTATTATAAAAATAGGATCATGCATTATTTTGAGAGTAGGTGATAATACGATAGGGTTTTTGAAAATAGTTTCTTATGAAATACCGCAAAGGATATGAGCAAGTGATGAACTTGCCTGAAATTGAAACAACAATAATAATCCAAGTCTTCGGGTTCGAGGGTCTCGTAGAAAATCCCGACATCTGAAAGATAGCAAAGTAGTCCCGATAAGGACTACAAAAACATTGACAAGGTTGATACATGCATAGTAATGAGATGCATTGCGAAATACCCTGGAAAACACCCCAACTTACAAGTGTAAGCCACGTTTGATACGATATCTTAAGCACACAGGTTTTAGGTGAATGGTTTCATTACTTGTGGTGATGTGGTTATTACTTCTTTTAGACTTACATGTGTTTCACTTTTACTTATCAAACAATTTTTATCATGTTTAGTTAGAAGTGGTTATTACTTGGTTAGGCAATAGACAACGACATATGGAAGTTGAAATCTTTAGCTTAATGAAGTTATCAAAAGAGTTTGATTCCATCATGAATGATAAAGATGCTTGTAGAGTTACAAGAAATTAAGTGGGAGCGCTATGACATATTTCCAATACTTTATGCAGATGACATATGGTTGATTTGAAAATATGTATTTTAAATTAACACGGTTAAGATTTTCGATTTCATATTGATGAAAGGATTAGAAGATATTGGGCATCGATATCTATAAGAGATGGATTGAATCGCCTGATATGATTGAAGCCAAATTACATAGATGAAATATTGAAGTAAGTCAATATCGAAATGACAAGGAGTTCTTGTCACATGGAAAATAATTGAGCAAGATTCAAGTGTTTTGACACATGATGAGCATCATTGAAATTCGGATTTCTAAGTCATGTTTCCATGCTTTGTACACAACCAGATGAGTCCTATGCTATAAGATGTTATAGAAGGATAATTCATATGATGATTAGACAATAGTGGGAGAGATCCTTGTGTCATTTTAGAAATGCTAAGGATATGTTTTCCTATATAGTAATGACAAAATATTAGTTGTAATATGTTACACTAATAGTCTTGTCATTTGTTCAAGTAATTTTATCTCAATTAAAATATGTGATGAAGGGTAGCACAATAGGATGGAAGAAAGTTCCATGCTGGATTTGAAAGAGTTTCAAAATTAAAATATTGTGACAGATACTACAACAAAGGCTAAAGTATATCGTTGTGTTGACAACTGATAATAAGCGTATTTTGCGTCAAGGAGTTCGTTATTGAACTTGGTGAAATTCCAAGAATGCTGACACTATGAAGCTACATTTTCACAATGTTAGTAACATCAGTTTAAGCTGAGGAATTAAGGTATCACCGGAACTTGGTGAATTTCCAAGATTGCTAAACACTATGAAGCTACATTTTCACAATGTTAGTTACAATGGTTTAAGCCGAGGAATTAAGGTTTCACCGATTGACCATATATATGCAAAGCCATCTCATTAGAGAATGAGTGATGCGTGGTGACGCAAAGAACATGCAAATACAATAGGACCTGAACAGTTCAGATCTTTTTGATAAAGTTTACCACATGCGAAGCATGGTAATAACACTGGTACGCCATATGTGTTAAGTGCTTACAGACTAGATTATTGACTCTAGTGCAAGTGGGAGACTGAAGGGAATATGCCCGAGAGGCAATAATAAAATGGTTATTATCTTATTCCTTGTTTATGATGAATGTTTATTTCTCATGCTAGAATTGTATTAACCGGAAACGTTGATACATGTGTGCTTAATAAACAAACAATGGTTCCTAGTAATGCCTCTCTTTTAACTAGCTCGTTGATTAATAGATGATCAAGGTTTCCTGATCATGAACATTGGATGCCGTTAATAACGGGGTCATGTCATTAGAAGAATGATATGATGAACATATACCCAAAGAGAATATAGCAATGCGATCAAGTCATTTAGTTTACATTGTTATATCAAACATACGAAGTAACTTATTCCTTAGACCATGAGATCATGTCAATCGCTGATACCGGAAGAGTGCTTTGATGGCATCAAATGTCACACCGTAACAGGGTGACTACCAAGGTGTCGTTAAGTATTCGGAAAGTATTAGTTGAGGATCATGGATCAAGAGTGGAATTTGTCCATCCAAATGACGGAGAGGTATATACTTTGGGCCCTCTCGGTGATATCACATCGAAACCGCTTGCAAGCACGTGATATGATAACAAGGATGTTATATCACGGGAACGAGAAAAGAGTACTTGTCGGTAACGAGATTGAACAAGGTATGATTGATACCAATGATCGAATCTCGGACAAGTAAAATATCGCGAGACAAAGGGAATAGTTCACGGCGTTGTTGGTTCACACGATCACGAGAGTCGTTGTTGAATATATAGGAGTCATCACGGATCTCCAGATCCCGCTGTTGATTATTGATCGGAGAGGAGTCTCGATCATGCCTATCTTATTCGCGAACCGTAGGGTGACACACTTAAGGTTAGATGACGCATTTTGAGAGGATACGGAATATCGGAGAAAAGTTTGGACAACACCGAAATTGTTTCGCGGAATATTGAACGAATCACCGAAATTGTTTCGGGTAATTTTGAAATAGTTCAAGGGGATTCTTATCAAATGTTTTGTTAATAGATTTAACAACTAACTCAAGGGGTTATATGTTAATGTTTGTTAATGGAATTAACAAATATTAAAATAAATAAATAAAATTGTTTCATTTATTTATTAAAGAAAACCCTGGGGATTTTGAGTGGGAATTAATGGAAGAATGAGTGGGTTGAGTGGAGACTCCACTCACATGATGAGGGAGAGGTGGAGACACCCACAAATTCGTGGCTGCCATCCCCTCCTATAAAAGGAGGGGTGGGAGGTCCCTCTACCTCCCCCCCCCACACACACACTTGCCGACTCCTTTTTCCCTCCACCCGCTGCTCCATTCCATGGTCTCCGGCTTGGCGAAGCCATGACCGTGGGATTCTTCTTCACCACCACGCCGTCATGCTGCTGGAGTTCCGAGGGATCCTCTACTTCCGCGCCCCGCTGGATCGAGGGAACGGAGGTCGTCATCAACCGTACGTGTGACCGATCACGGATGCACCGCCGGATTGCAGTGCCCATCTTCTCGCTATCGGGATCGGTGTGAGTACGACTACGCCAACAACGAGATTTTATCTCGTACCACTTTCAGTCTTCGAGGGTATGTGTTCTCCTTAACCCTCTTGTTGCCCGTTGCACTTCGTCTCCTAGATTAGATCTTGGCCTTTCGGGTGTCTCTCGCGTAGGAAATTTTTTGTTTTCTATGCAACGACCCCTTCAGTGGTATCAGAGCTAGGTTCTATGCATAGATGTTTTGTACGGGTAGAACACATATGAGTATGTGGGCGTTGATGATCATGTTATTACCTCCTTGATTATTTTATGATCTTAGTGGCATAGTGGGATGAAGCGGCCCGGACTAACCTTACATGTCCACGTACATGAGAGTTGTTCCACAACTGACATGCAACTTGTATTGCATAAGTGGCTTGCGGGTGTCTATTTCTCCTACTATAGTTAAGATCTAATCTACAAAGGGTTGTTAAAAATGTGTTTATCAACATTGTGGTTGATGTTCGTAGGTATGAACGGTTCTATCCTCGAAAGCCCTAAGCCACGTAAAATATGAAAAAATAAATTAGAAGCGTCTAACTAGTTTTTGTTGGGCATGTGATGTGATATGGTCAATATTACAAATTTGATTATGAGATGATCTATTTTGTAAATTATTGATATACCGGAAGGTATCCATATGGTTGTCTTCTTATTGATGGACAATCAAGTTTGGGGTACCGTGGTACTTGGTATCACGCCGGTGGAATGATTGAGATCATACCATAATGCACATGATGGAGATCAAGTGCAAGAAGGACCATATCATATCACGTTATCCTTACATGTGATGTTTGTGATGTTAATCCTTTTATGCATCTTATTTTGCTTAGATAGCGACGGTAGCATTATAAGATGATCCCTCTCACTTAATATCAAGATAATAATGTGTTCTTTCTTAAGTATGCACCGTTAAGAAAGTTCGTCGTTTCGAGACACCACGTGATGATCGGGTGTGATAGACTCAACGTTCGCATACAACGGGTGTTTTCAAGCCTAGCATGTACATACATGGCCTTGAAACACACGCAATACTACGATTCTACTTGGCAAGCCTAGCATGTACAAACATGGCCTCGAAAACGTAACCGAAAGGTAAAGCATGACTCATATGGATGATATGATGAACATGTCGATGTTCGCCTTTGAAACTACATCATCTCACGTGATGATCGGTTTTGGTGTAGTGAATTTGGTTCGTGTAATCACTAAAAACGACTAAGAGGGATGTTGTTTTTGAGTGGGAGTTCATGGTTTAATTTTGAATTAACTTGAACTTATTTATCATGAACAACAAATCAAAGTGAATTTGCACAACTTGTAGTAGTCATTGGCATCCAAATAACTACCTTACACTTAGATTATTAATTGAGATATAACTGTTATGATCTGGTAAATACCATTTAAGATTGGTACCGTATTAGTGAAATTTAAAATTGAATCCTATTGTAGATTTTCGGTATTTCCTACCTAACTCCATGTGATTAATGATTGATTGATCTAGAGAGCAACCAATTCCTACTTAGAATCCAAAGTCATGGTTGCTTCCATATTACTTTATCTTCAAAAGAATGTTTTGTTGATCAAAGTAATTTAGGAACTGAAAAGAATTGTTTTCAGAAACAATCAAGTGAAAGATATATTGATATCTAGAGACTTATTTGTGGCAACATGACTGAGTATAATTTAGCGTGACAATGTATGCTTATATTATTTGAATATATGCAATGATTGAAGACGCTAGGCGTTTGAATATTCCAAGAAGTTGGGCGCTAAAAATTATCCTCTAAATCCCTTCCTTCGAGCTATAGTAGCTTAATCATAAAATTGTTATGATGGGATGGATTAAAAGTATAGTTAAAGTTGTTTACCTCACTTGGAGATTGCTAAGAGTGGAATCTAGAAGAATACTATTAATATGGTGATATTAGTAGAACAATCAAACTCAAAGTATGACTCAGTGGGTGATAGTATATGACTAACACGCCAAAGAAAATGAGCTAGTACGGCTAACATTGTTTGATGCTGAATGATTCTTCTGTAAAGGAAAGGGAATATTGAAAATAGAATTACAAAAAGATATATGGCAGAAAAAGAAGATAACTGGAAAAGTCCAGCTCAGGAGTATATGCTTGATATACAAGTTATAAATGTACTACTAGTTAACAAAGTATTTTTTGGTATTTTTATACCACATTGGTTGGTATGAGTTGTCATACAAAGCAACGCAATGCAAGAAATACAAGGGCCTAAAAGGAACTAGTAATATATGTGAAATCGATTATGACAAGAACATAAATAAAGTGTTATTGTGTTCATTGTAGTATCGAACCAAACAGTCAAGATTTATTTGAAGAACTTAATAAGTTGTTATTTTGTTCTAGTCTTTTGTGAGAACAAATGAGATTGTTCAAACTATGACCATATTCCATAATTGATGGATATGTTAATATAAATCATGTTGGTAAAGTAAACATCTATAAGACTAAATGCTAAACTTTGCAAGACGTAGAAGAGTTTTCACTTAAATTGTGACACCACCATTTTAGTTCATATCGGAAAGGAAAACATGAAGGAACTCCATATTGATGGACTTCCGGAGTCATTTTATTTTGAATAAATTGACGCTTGTGAGACCTCTTCCAAAAGATGACTAGAATTCCGTTCTTATGCCAAAGTAGAATGGATGACTAATTTAGTGGAGACTATACATATTGATGTATATAGTCCATTATGTGTAGTCATGTATGGTGGATTAATTTTTCCTTCATAAAATCCTGTCGATGACTTGAGTAGATATGTGAGTATATCTATTTAAAGGGAACGGATTTTGACATTTTGAATTGGTTCAAAAGGTTGTTAATATGAAGTTAAAATCAATGTAACAAGATAATCAAGTATTTATGATTGGATCATAAAGGATAAAGTTTGAGTTACAAGTTTAGGAAAACATCTGAGAAGTTGCAGAATTGTTCTACAACTTATACTTCTCGAATACCCCACATTAGATTGGAGTATTCAAAATAAAAAAATCAAACCTTGTTTGACATGGTAAGATTAATAAAATTGCCATTATAATTTTGTAGTTTATACATTAAGGACAACCGCTTTTACACTGAAAAGAGCACCATCATGATCCGGTTAAATTGACAACATATAAGATATGGTTTGGTTAGTGACCCGAATTGTTATTTTTCTTAAGTTTTGGTATGCATAGCATGTGTAAAATGTTTACAACCAAAATAGGATAAATATATGTTTATAAGGTTATCCCAAATAAAACATTGGGTATTTCTCCTATCACCGAAACAAAAGACAAATGTTGTTTGTCAGAAAGGGTTGATTTCTCGAGAAAGTAGTTCTTGCGAAACAAGTGAGTGGGAGCACAGTACAAACTCAACGAGATTAGAGAATCTTCGTTATTATGTCAAGAGTAGCGCAACACTGGAAGTTGTTCCGGGGTTTACTATTTTGACTAAGTAGAAGACACTACAAATGTTGTAGATACTTCAAATGAGTTTGCGAACTGTACCAAAAAAGTCCAAAAACTTTGTACTTAGAACAACTTGTGGTTTAAGTGTAAAGTGTTGTTTTGACAACAAAAGGACCTGGACCTTATAAAGGAAGCAAATGATGGGCCCTGACTTCGTAAAATTGACTATGAGTCATTATATCCGCCACAGTATCCTTGTATGACTATCAAGTATATGACTTGGTAGTCCTTTCGATAGGCATGATGCCTAACGATAGCATATGGGTCTATATAGCGACAAAGACATGGATTTTACATCTTTTGAAAGTTGTACTTATCGAAAAGTTGTTTTCGACGAAGTTCAAAGACTTGACTACTACAAGATTTTGATCTTCCGTAGTGATGCTTTAGTCGTTGCGGATAGTTCTAGAAAAAAGTTACATATTATGATATGGCAGTTGAATAACAAAACCAACTCTCCTCTTGAGGAATTTTGATCAAGGATGTGTACTTGACACAGTCTGAGAGTTCTGTAAAATTCAAAAGGTTGCTAGAAAGGTATGCACACTTCAATGGTTAAAGTGAGCATAGCGAAGTTGAAATCTTTAGCTTAATGAAGTTATCAAAAGAGTTTGATTCCATCATGAATGATAAAGATGCTTGTAGAGTTACAAGAAATTAAGTGGGAGCGCTATGACATATTTCCAATACTTTATGTAGATGACATATGGTTGATTGGAAAATATGTATTTTAAATTAACACGGTTAAGATTTTCGATTTCATATTGATGAAAGGATTAGAAGATATTGGGCATCGATATCTATAAGAGATGGATTGAATCGCCTGATATGATTGAAGCCAAATTACATAGATGAAATATTGAAGTAAGTCAATATCGAAATGACAAGGAGTTCTTGTCACATGGAAAATAATTGAGCAAGATTCAAGTGTTTTGACACATGATGAGAATCATTGAAATTGAGATTTCTAAGTCATGTTTCCATGCTTTGTACACAACCAGATGAGTCATATGCTATAAGATGTTATAGAAGGATAATTCATATGATGATTAGACAACAGTGGGAGAGATCCTTGTGTCATTTTAGAAATGCTAAGGATATGTTTTCCTATATAGTAATGACAAAATATTAGTTGTAATATGTTACACTAATAGTCTTGTCATTTGTTCAAGTAATTTTATCTCAATTAAAATATGTGATGAAGGGTAGCACAATAGGATGGAAGAAAGTTCCATGCTGGATTTGAAAGAGTTTCAAAACTAAAATATTGTGACAGATACTACAACAAAGGCTAAAGTATATCGTTGTGTTGACAACTGATAATAAGCGTATTTTGCGTCAAGGAGTTCTTTATTGAACTTGGTGAAATTCCAAGAATGCTGACACTATGAAGCTACATTTTCACAATGTTAGTAACATCAGTTTAAGCTGAGGAATTAAGGTATCACCGGAACTTGGTGAATTTCCAAGATTGCTAAACACTATGAAGCTACATTTTCACAATGTTAGTTACAATGGTTTAAGCCGAGGAATTAAGGTTTCACCGATTGACCATATATATGCAAAGCCATCTCATTAGAGAATGAGTGATGCGTGTAGACGCAAAGAACATGCAAATACAATAGGACCTGAACAGTTCAGATCTTTTTGATAGAGTTTACCACATGCGAAGCATGGTAATAACACTGGTACGCCATATGTGTTAAGTGCTTACAGACTAGATTATTGACTCTAGTGCAAGTGGGAGACTGAAGGGAATATGCCTGAGAGGCAATAATAAAATGGTTATTATCTTATTCCTTGTTTATGATGAATGTTTATTTCTCATGCTAGAATTGTATTAACCGGAAACGTTGATACATGTGTGCTTAATAAACAAACAAAGTTTCCTAGTAAAGCCTCTCTTTTAACTAGCTCGTTGCTTAATAGATGATCAAGGTTTCCTGATCATGAACATTGGATGTTGTTAATAACGGGGTCATGTCATTAGAAGAATGATATGATGAACATATACCCAAAGAGAATATAGCAATGTGATCAAGTGATTTAGTTTACATTGTTATATCAAACATACGAAGTAACTTATTCCTTAGACCATGAGATCATGTCAATCGCTGATACCGGAAGAGTGCTTTGATGGCATCAAACGCCACACCGTAACAGGGTGACTATAAAGGGTTCGTTAAGTATTCGGAAACTATTAGTTGAGGATCATGGATCAAGAGTGGAATTTGTCCATCCAAATGACAGAGAGATATACTTTGGGCCCTCTCGGTGATATCACATCGAAACCGCTTGCAAGCACGTTATATGATCACAAGGATGTTATATCACGGGAACGAGAAAAGAGTACTTGTCGGTAACGAGATTGAACAAGGTATGATTGATACCAATGATCGAATCTCGGAGAAGTAAAATATCGCAAGACAAAGGGAATAGTTCACGGCGTTGTTGGTTCACACGATCAAGAGAGTCATCGTTGAATATATAGGAGTCATCACGGATCTCCAGATCCCGCTGTTGATTATTGATCGGAGAGGAGTCTCGATCATGCCTATCTTATTCGCGAACCGTAGGGTGACACACTTAAGGTTAGATGACGCATTTTGAGAGGATACGGAATATCGGAGAAAAGTTTGGACAACACCGAAATTGTTTCGCGGAATATTGAACTAATCGCCGAAATTGTTTCGGGTAATTTTGAAATAGTTCAAGGGGATTCTTATCAAATGTTTGTTAATAGATTTAACAACTAACTCAAGGGGTTATATGTTAATGTTTGTTAATGGAATTAACAAATATTAAAATAAAGAAATAAAATTGTTTTATTTATTTATTAAAGAAAACCCTTGGGATTTTGAGTGGGAATTAATGGAAGAATGAGTGGGTTGAGTGGAGACTCCACTCACATGATGAGGGAGAGGTGGAGACACCCACAAATTCATGGCTGCCATCCCCTCCTATAAAAGGAGGGGTGGGAGGTCCCTCTCCCCCCCACACACACTTGCCCACTCCTTTTTCCCTCCACCCGCTGCTCCATTCCATGGTCTCCGGCTTGGCGAATCCCTGACCGTGGGATTCTTCTTCACCACCACGCCGTCGTGCTGCTGGAGTTCCGAGGGATCCTCTACTTCCGCGCCCCGCTGGATCGAGGGAACGAAGGTCGTCATCAACCGTATGTGTGACCGATCACGGATGCACCGCCGGATTGCGGTGCCCATCTTCTCGCTATCGGGATCGGTGTGAGTACGACTACGCCAACAACGAGATTTGATCTCGTACCACTTTGAGTCTTCGAGGGTATGTGTTCTCCTTAACCCTCTTGTGGCACGTTGCACTTCGTCTCCTAGATTAGATCTTGGCCTCTCGGGTGTCTCTCGCGTAGGAATTTTTTTGTTTTCTATGCAACGACCCCTTCATTGTGATGGTAGGTTTTAGTAGGTGTGAAAACATGAGGGTTTTATCAAATAAGGAAAATAATGATGTGGTAGTCATCTCTGGTTTTTAATAGACTTTCAGTATACTTATAAAATAAAATTTAGAAGTTAAGTAAAATGTTTTACAATTGACATATTTGAGTTGGAAATGCTTTTCTCTTTAATTTGATATATCATTCAATGTTTTCTGAAAATATTTGAATAAATTATTAATTTATTAATTATAAATGATTTAAATGACTAGGCAAAATATTGCACACCTGAAATCTTGGTCAAATGACTATGAAAACATAATAGATAAGTTGTATATGCCATTTGGATCATTTTGGTATATAAATTGTATTTTAAACTTTATTAAATATTTTTGAAAAGTTGATAATCATTTAGATTATATTTTTCTAATCAATTTGGGATATTGTTTATATTTTTCTAATTAATAGAATTAAAGTTATTGATTTTATACGATTAATGATTTTTCTGCCTATTTTAAATTGACAGGTGGGTCCCACCTGTCATATTCAGTTTTTATTCGAAAAATAAAAGAAAAGGCTAATGACGTCACTGTGATGTCACAATGACAACACACGAACTCGATTCCTTACAGATGGATCGAATTCGTGAAATAGACTCCAAATTGGTCGAATTAAATCCTATCACTGCGTAGAGGACGTTAATTTGAGCCTAGGGGTGGCGTTGGAAAACCATATGGTCACCGGAGTTCACGCCGGTGAGCACTTTGGCGGCGCTCGGCGGCAGAGAGGGAATAGAGGTTCAATTCCACAATGGAGAGCACACGGGGGTGTCTCAGCTCACCTTGGAGCTTGCTGGAGAGTCAGGGAAGCAAGCGGAGCTCGGAATCAACGGAGATCGGCCGCGGTGGCCGGCGGCCGGAGAGAAAGGAATTGCGAAATCCGGCTGTTCCCGGTCCTCCTAGCTTCCGTGCGTGCTCGAGGTAGAATAGGAGTTCATGGCGCATCTTCCTGCACCCCCAATTGCAACGGAGATGGCCGGAGTCGATGGCAATGGCCAGCGTCCGCACGAGTTAGGGTTAGGGTTCGGGTCCAATACAGAGAGAGAGACAATGAGCGAGGGAGAAGAGAGAGTGAGCGAGTGGAGCACGGACTCCTCCACCTCTTATCCACTCCGAAGAGCGGCCACGAGTAGGTGGCAGTGACCACGGTGACGCGACAGTAGCCGCCACGGCCTTCTGGCATGAGGTTGAAGAAACAAAAGAAAAGCCACATTTTGATAACCCCCTAAAATTTCCAACAATTAAAATTTGGTCCTTCTGTTACTAAAACTGTGAGTAATTTAATGTTTTTAGGACTTTTCTGTTAACAGGAAAAATAATAAAAAATCATTTTTGAAATCCTTATCAAATTTCCAAGCTCACCATGTTTTTATTTTTCAATTTTGAGGAAGATTTGAATTTTATACTTAGGGTGCTAGATTAAGTGGTTTTTGCTATTTTCTCTCTACTTAAATTTCATATGGATTAAGAATTACTTAGTGTATTCTATGAAATGAAAACAACCCCACTAATATGTTACTGAAGTAATGGTATGTTTTCTATTGGATAATTTTTAGGTATAATACTTTTTTGGAAATACTTCGTTAGCTTTAGTAGTGTTATATTTTTAGGCATAGTAATAAAATCACTCAATAGGGAATTTTATTCCAGATCATACCAAATGATTTTAATTGGTGAAGGGGCTTGTTTTCTTTTATGATACCATGTCATCTTTGATAATTGAAACTCTTAGAAATCTTTGGCTGACATTTTACTTAGGTGCGTGTAAGAAAGGTTGCTGTTTTTAGTACTTGATTAAATGGAAAACTTGAGTGGCTTTGAAATCTTATTTGTTTGTTTTCCACCAGGTTCCAAGTATGAATATTATCCCATGCTTGTTTTAGAAACAAGTGATCATTTGTATGTTTATGTGTATATGAATTTTTGTTATGATGTGTTAGTCTTATCTATGAAAAGGATTTGGAAAACAAGATATTAAGCTTGTTTTCATCTACCTCCACATATCAAGACATGTGGATGCAATACCTATTGTTATTTCTTACTGGATACTTGTTTCCATTAGAGATATCATTATGAGTTCCTCATATCTGATGAGCTTGACAGAGATTAATGGTTCTCTAATATGTCCTAATGATTCACTGGATAATTTCTTATGATCCCTTACTGAGGTAGTGTTGCTCCTTGTGGTCTTCTGTTGCTTGATGTTCTTCTCTCTAGCTGCCACTAGTCTTCTGGTACTGCCTTTTTCATTTGCAAGCAATATTATCCTTTGTTGGTCTCTTGATTTAAGAACTTCACCACTAGGGCTCATAGGATATATATGGGGTGGTTCCCAGATACTAACTTTAGTAGTAATTTGTAGCTCCTGATGAAATGAATTCATTTGATTCGATAACCATTTCATTCTTGTGGTGTATTCAATTATGATGAATATTAAATAATTGAAACTCAGTTGTTTTAATGCTTACATGAATATTCTGTTCACAAGGTTGATCTGACCTTGTAATCAAATTATTCTTATATAACATCAAACACTTGGATTTCAACATGTTGCTTGTTTTCTTCCCTATCTTGGTTTCTTCCTTACTTATAAGTGGTTCAAGTTATAATGTGGTTTGTTATTTTCTCCTTTTTATTCTATTCCTTTTATGGATCATGGTTTTAAAGATAACAGAATGTAGGTGTTTTTTTATAACATCAATTTTCCCTATGCATATAAGAAGAATTTGTTGACAAGTTTGCAAGGCTTGCCCTCAAATTACTTTTCATATACAAATGGCTGATAGATACAAGATTATCAAACCTTATGTTTATTTGTATATGACACTGTTAGAGCCTACAAAAGTGATTTTTTAACAAGGTTGCAAACTTGTTTCCAAACTACTTCCATATAACACCAACATTAGAATACCACATTGTTTCTAGATAGTTTAATAAGGATTGATCTTGGTGTATGATTTTCCAAATTCTCTAGGATAGATTGAGTTAGCACTTCTAAGACAACCTAAAGAATCCTTCTGTAGATCTTCTTGCGGTAGTTCCTCCTTTCTTGTGGGTTGCTTCTCTTGTAGAATGACTTAGAGAAGATTGGGAAAAAAGATAGAATGATCTTGACAACATAACCAGATCTAGATTAAGAGTTAGTTCATGCCTTTATTATTCTTCCATATACTTCTTATTTTATTTTCCAAAAGATATGTAATTATATCATATAGGATTTGTTTACTTAGTTATTAATTCAATTCCTCTAATACAGGTTACAACTTTTTGTTATTCCTTAGTTGTATCAGAGATACTTTGGTTGTTGAGTGATGAGTTGAATATAAATGTGGAGTGTTTGTGGAATGGTCTTCTTTAGATAGTAAGTTGATCAAATGGTTCATTGATGTGTTAAGATTTCATATGCTCACTTGTATGAGATGATTAAAACAATGAGCATGTGAAAGTTATTGGGTTTAATGACTTATGTCAAAGTTGTTAGTTATTTTTCTTAGATGTCATGTTGTTACTTTATATCCTTCTCTTTATTAAATTTGGCATTCATAATGCAGATATAGAGGTTTGGGAATATCCTATGTAATGATCAAGGTTTAACAGTAGGTTAAGAAGATTTATTACTTCTTTTAGATACTTCTTTTATGGTTGAGGAGATATGTACATATTCGATAAATATATTATTAATGATAATTAAGTTACTTCCCACTTGTGGGACTTGGGTTAACACTTGTTTGTATCACTTGTGTTCTGTTGAACCTTTGTTATTTACTTGTGAAGGTTCACTTAGTGGTTATGAGATGATTTAAAAAGATGTTATGTAGATTGATTGATAACTTAAGTAGTTCATGTTTTAGAGAGTCTAAAATATTTGTTGATGAGATTATTCCACCAAGCATTACTAACTTGTGGAAGTGGGGTCATTAGTTATGAGATTTGGATACTCGCCCCTCTTTGAGTTCTAGATACCTAGTGAATTATCCCAAGTCACTTAAAGACTTGTGGTTAAGGTTGTTGAGAATTTGTTTTAGTCAAAACCAATTTATGGTTTGTGTAACCAAATGATTTGGTGTCTTAAGATACTTGTTATAAAGATCATTCCAAATGTACTCCTGACTAGATGAACTAGACCTATTTCATCATGTCAAGTGAAACTTTGGTCACTTTGATTCGTTTAAACTTTCGCGCCAAAATTTCCCGTACTTTTAGATGCATGCTTTGCAAATGCACATATTATATTTAGATCCTTATAACCTCCCAAACACTGGGATGTTACACATAACATCATCGAGGAAATATTGCGTCGCTGCCCCGGGGCGGAAAAGAGCAGAGAAAGTAAAGCTCTCCGGCAGGGAGAAATCTGCCGTGGAAATTCCTCCCCGGAGAGGGGAAATCGTCGCCATCGTCACCGTCATCACTCTGGGCTTCATCAAAATCAACATCGTCATCATCCTCACCACCAGCACCATCACCCTCATCATCCACCTTCGTCGCGTTGTAACAATTATGACTCTTTATCGTTGTTTTCCACTAGATCTCTCTCCCGGTGTGGATTACTTGTTAGTAGTTCATGCTTGTGAGATTTATCGGTGTTTGCACTTTATGACCAGATTGTTATTCACCATTATATCACCTCTGATTATGATCCATATGATGTCTCGTGAGTAGTTCGTTTAGTTCTTGAGGACAAGGTAGAAGTCATGATGTTAATAGTGGAGTTATGTTGAAGCAATATCTATATGGTTTGATATTTAAGTTGTGGTGTTATTGTTCTAGTGGTGTCATGTGAACGTCGATGATACGTCCAAAACGTATCTCCTTTTCCGAACACCTTTCTTATTGTTTTCTTCTAAACTTGTGAGTTTTGGATACCACTAACACGGACTAACGTTGTTTTCAGCAGAATTGCCTTGGTGTCTCATTTTTGTGCAGAAAAATCAACTTTCGGGAAATTGGCAAGAAAAGATCCCATTGGTCCTAAAACACCAGAAGACCTCGGAAGCCAGAAGAATACCATGAGAGGGGCCAGGAGGGGGCCACACCACCCCTTGGCGCGCCCCTTGGCCACGCCTCCAGGTGGTGTGGGCCACTCCCTCACCCCCTCGAACTCCCTTTTCGACTATATATATATCCCGTAACCTAAAAACCGAGGGGGTTCGTCATATTCCACAGAAACACAACAGAGCGCCGCCGCCACCCCGAAACTCAATTGAGGGATCAGAAGTTCCTATTCAGGCACCCTGCCGGGACGAGGATTCGAAGGAGATCATCGCCATCGACACCGCCACTCCTTATCCATCAACCATCCATGATTCCCCCGTCCATGTGTGAGTAAACCCCGCTTTAGGATGAGAGGTGTAGCATCCCAACTTTTAATGAAGATGGAATACCTGTGTTATTGTGCTAGTCCCTGGATCAATTGCTAGCACCACAGTACAAAATAAAATATCATGCAAATGCATCAAATTCTATTACATCGCATGATCCAGTCTTTACAAAATAGTATTACAACTTGCATAGTCTTAGAAGACTAGCAGTAAAAAAAGATATATAGCGGAAGACATAGTAGAACATTGAGCCCATCTTCTTCATGTGCCACAGGCAAAACATGTTGGCGATAGTCTCGAGATCCTAAACGAAATCCTCACTCGTCTTTTGGAAACATCTGCAATATGGAATATGCAGCCACAAAGGAGTCAATACAATTTAATGTATTGGCAAGTAACACTATGGTGGATATAAATGGCAAGACTAATACTACATGCTTATCTTCTTGAAGATTATCTTCATGCTTCTATTGTAGTCTTTTCCTTGGATGGATTCTTCTCTTGATCTTGATAGATTTCTTCATGGATTTCACTTCACTAATTTGGTTTGGGTATGGGATGGGCACAAAAATACCACTAAGTCAAATTGGAAAGAATATAAGAAGAAAGATAGAAAGAGAGAGGGAGATGTTTTCTTCTGAATTTCTTCACACTTGTACTTTTTGAGTTGCTTCTAGTTGTTGTGGAGTCTAAGTCTTCTCTTCAAAACTTCTTCATTGATCTTCCTTGTAGCTCTTCATGTTGCCACCAAGTTGAAAGTGAAGTTCCTTCTTGTTCTTGAGTCTTGATCTCCATTTGCTAACTTGATGGATTCTTGAAGCAAGAATAGGGGGATGGAGGAGTAGATAGAAAACTATAGTACTAGTGTTTGAGGTTCACTACTTGGTCTCTTAGATGGTTTACATACTAGGGACTTGTTCTTGGATTCAAAAAGGCCACAACAAACAATGGTAGAAAGAATAGAAACAAAATCTAAGGCATGATCAACTAGCTCACAAATAGAAGATTCTGTCTGGCCGATAAGTAAGAATATTTAGTGGCCCAAGTAAATTATAAGGTGATTTTATTTAAAAGTAGTGGTACGCTGACAGAAACAATAGATGTGAAAATATAAGTTTTAATCCCTCTATTGTCTCCAATAAACATATAATTACTTGTAGAAATATGTATGTGTATGTACGAAGTTTAGTAGTCTCTCAAGCTTTATTGAATTTTCTATGCATGGATAGATCGTATGCATGTGTGACTTAAATAGTCTCACAGGGAGACATGGATATCAAGTTCATGTATGCGATCTAACGATTAGCGTTTGTACCCTGAAGCAATACACCGGCTGATCGATTGCATTGGACAAATAAATAAGAAAGGGTAGCAACAGCTCACCGGCGGAAGTCGGATGGTCGATGGAAAAAAATACAGACATGGCCGTGCTCAACTCTGTGTCGACGACGGCGACAATCTGATGATCACCTTGCTCCGGGAAAATATTTATAAGATGCGACAGTTATGTAGACAACATCAGTATATCGGCGAAAGTCATATTAGTTGCCAAAAAAATATATGGGTGCAGCAGTGCAGCGATATTCCAGTGATCTACATGTTAGAAATAATCAAACTTGTCTTGTGCCCACACGAGTGTGGTTTGTTTTATTTCAGATTTGGGTAAATGAGTAGCAGTTGAGCCGGACCTTAATCCTAGTTGTACAAGCACAGGCTGTGTATATATGCAACGCTAGAAATGGACTCCTGCCTTCTGTATCGTGAGGTCATAAGTATGAAGGAGTTAAAACACTCGGTTCAAAGAGGGCCTATAGCTAACAAACTCAATTTGTTGGCAGCTGAAAACAAGGAACGACCATGCTTAGCTAGTTGTACTTACTTTTCTCACACTGATCAGCTGATCGGTAGGTGAAGGTCTGGATGTTCTCCCACGCGGTGGTCGTATTACTCGGCAATGATAGGGGTAGGCCCAACACTTGTTACTCCTTGGAAAATTTGTACCAGATGTGGCAGAACCTGAGGATGTCGGCATCGTACGTGGATGGCGGCGATGCTGTTGACGATGTATGCATCTCTCCGGTGGTCATCGTGGCTGGGTAGTATGTCACCCGTGTGCAGCGCATTGCGGCCATCTCGGATGTGTTCTCGAACGGCTCTCGGCGAATGGCTCTCAGGTGGCCTATGTTGACGGTGCCGGTCGACGTCGAGAACGGCATGGTCGTGGTGACGACGGCGTGGTCAACATCAAATATAGGATCCATAACCATGTCCTGGAGTAAGGGCACGATTAGGCTAGCACACCTCTCAAAGGAATTGAACTAGATATTACCGGAGATGACGTACCATTCCGATGAACTCCCAAAATGTAGAATATGGACGACGATGGTACGGGATGTATAGAACTTCTCTCGCAAAAGTTTCAGAACAAGAATGAGGGAGGATGATAAGAGGGACGTAATGGACAAAATGGTTTGGCTTCGTTTGGTCTAAGGAAGGAGACCATAAGGTGAATGTCAACGGGCGGCATTCGGTTCACCACGTCAGTTTTAGTGATCAAGACACTTAAGAGAGATATAAATCGTCTGAATGAAATGCCCATCAAATCTTGAGTAATTTTTTGTCTTAAAGTCTAGAAGAAACGGTGGCCATAGAGGATGGTGAGAGGGGATCAAGAGTTAGTGACCATAGCTGTAACGTATGTTCTGTAGGTGAACGAGCAGGAAGACGACGACCAGGCTGGGTTGCTCTTACTGGGCCAGCCTGGCTCGGTCGGCCTAGCATGGATTGCTCCATTTGTTTTTCTTCTTTTACATTTTTCTCCTTTTATCTTATTATTCATAAGTTTTGTTTTAAGCATCCAAAAATACTCCAAAATAGTTTCTATAATTTTGATAAAATAAGATCTTTCAAATAGAAACATTTTTAGGCAACTTTGGACAAATTTCAAATTATGAATAACCTTACTAGTACTTGATACCATTATCAAAATAGAAAAATGAAACCAATGAAAATGTGGCTAATTAAATTTAGGGAATTATCACATTTGAAAATGTTGTTTCTCAAAACTATTTAACTCATTTTCATAGATAAAACAATTTATGAAAGTCATTCTATGGTTTTAAAATTTATATATCATTAAACAAAAACACATAATTAGTTTTGGGCTTATAAAATATTTATTAAAATACAAATATTATCAATAGTGATAATATTCTAGGTTTTAAATAACATAAAACTTTTTTCAAAGAAATACTTTAATTGAAATACTTTTATCGAAATAGATTTGCTTAAAGAGGAAATAGTTATTTTGTAGAAAGAATAATTACATTGAATGAGCTTTTAGGGTTTATGGAATAGAGGTATAATTGGATTGGTAATTTCAATTTCATTGAAATATATATTGTTTTCTTTTGTTTCTTGCATCTGATTTGGTTTTTTTGTGACTTACTAAACATGAAAACAAAAAGTTTCAATTTTTAGTGATTTTTGCATTTTCCAAAAATTAGGGATGTTACAAGAGGGATGGAAGGGATTGGAATAATGCCAGATTGTTAGGGCATAGTGCCTAGTATCCATTGTTAGTGGTTTCTATCGTTGTTGCAACTTGTTATGCTTAATGCTTGTCACTAGGGCCCGAGTGCCACAATTTCAGATCTAAACATGTTATTTTTTCATGAGTATAATTATGTTTCTTGATCATATCTGCAAGTTTTTACACATATTGTTGTCCGGAACCGAGGTCCCAAAGTGATAGAAATTGGGACAACCGGAGGGGATGGCTATGATGAGAGGATCACATGTGTTCACGGAGTGTTAATGCTTTGCTCCGGTGCGGTATTAAAAGGAGAACCTTAATTACCAGTAGTTCCCCTAGAGGCCCCGCTGTCACGGGCTGGTAGGACAAAAGATGTTGCGCAAGTTTCTCATTGCGAGAACGTATGACCATATTGGAACACATGCCTATGGTTTACCTAAATGTTTGATGCTTTATTATTATTATTATCTACAATGCCCACGTTATTATTATTACATTACCTATGTTATCCATGCAATGCCCGTTCATCCATTCCCTCTATGCCTACGATACTCCCATACTGCTGTTTTCCGCGATTGCTACTGTTGTCTATTTTACTACTGATGTTATTTTATTTCTACTACTGCTCTAAAACTGTTACCACTGATAAATTTTTGCAAGAAAGTCTACTTTCAGGTGCAGCTGAATTGACAACTCAGTTGTTAAGGCTAATAAATATTCTTCGGCTCCCCTTGTGTCGAATCAATAAATTTGGGTTTTACTTCCCTTGAAGACTGTTGCGACCCCCTATACTTGTGGGTCGTCAAGACTATTTTCTGGCGCCGTTGCTGGGGAGCATAGCTTTATTTATTTGCTCACTTGATCGTGATATTGTTTGCTGCAATCTATTCATCATGGGCAAGACCCGTGATGGAAAATTTCCTATACCATCCACTACAAGAAGAGGTACAACCCTGAACACCTCTGTTGCTCTGGATTCACCATCTGTTATGAGTACGCTTCTTACTCCACCACATTCTACCGTTACTTCTGCTGAGTCTGAGAATGTTTCTAATTTTTTTTGATGATGCTTCTACTGTGCTTGATGATACTGGTTCTCTAGGTCCTTTCCTAGATGCTACTATTGCTAAATCCAAACAAATAAAAATGCTGAAATTTCTGTTGAAAATATTGGTACACCTGTTAATTCAACTGAGTTTATTGATGATCTTGATGAAACCTATATTGAACTTAATGATGATTTTATTGAAGAAGCTCGTGCTACTACCGGTGCAAGTGCTCTTAAGAGTCTTCTTGCAAGACATGCTGTGAAATATAAATCTTCTCTTGATGCTAAGTTTGACACATCTCCCATACACATTATAGACAAGGATTATGATTTATCTTTAGATTTATCTTATATATATCTACTGTTGAGAAAGAAACCTTTTGTGGAACTGAAAGTAAAATTGCTATGGAACACATAAATGAGCTTTCATCTATGAGTAGTTTATTTTCTGATGACACTAAGCTGCATACTTATTTTGTTACCAAGATTTTTCCTTTTTCATTAAAAGATGAAGCTAAAACTTGGTTTAACAATCTTTCACCTGGATCTATTACTAGTCCTATGGATTTGATTAATGCTTTCTTTCAAAAATATTTTCCTGCTAGTGCTCAACATGCTTCTATGCAAGAGATCTTTAACTTTGAGCAAATTAAAGTAGAAAAATTACCTGAATCTTGGACAAGGTTTTGTTCTCTAATAAGATCTTGCCCTAGTTATCCACTACCTAAAAATGAGCTCCTAGATATATTTTATAATGGACTAACTGTTGAATCTAAGACATACCTGGATAGCTGTGCTGGTTGTGTTTTCAAGAAAAGAACTCCAGAAGAAGCTGAGGAATTAATGGCTAAAATAGCCAAAAATAATGATGATTGGAATATACCTGAGCCTACACCTACACCAGATCCAACACCAATACCAACACACAAGAAGAGAGGTATGATTGAGTTAAATGATGAAGTGATGAAGGAAGCCAAGAAATCTCTTAAAGAGAGGGGTATTAAATCTGAAGATGTGAAGAATTTACCTCCTATAGAAGAATTATGTAGGCCTATTCCTCATCCATCAACAGTTAAGGTACACTCTCTCCAATAATTTGATAATAGAGATATTCCCTACTCTAAACAACCTGATCAATGCTTAGATGAATTTGATAATTATGTTGTTAAACAAGATAATTTTAATATGAGAGTGCAAAATCACCTTATGGAAAACTCTAGAGCTATTGATAATTTGCATGGTATTATTGAAAGAACCTCTAATGATGTTAAAATGCTTGTTAAACATTTTCAAATGGTTCAAACTTAAATTGATCAGCTTACTAAAGTGCAAAAAGATATGCTAGCTAATGCTTCTAGAGATAAACATGTTTGTGAAATAATTACTAGAAGTGGTGTCTCTACTCAGGACCCCTTGTATCCTGAAGGACACCCTAAAAGAATTGAACAAGATTCTCAGCAACCTAAAAACATTAGTTCTCCTTCCAAGAAAAAGAAGAAGAGACATAAAAATGTTGTAGAATCTCCTGAACCTGCTAAAGATCCTAATAGTATATCTATTTCTAATGCTGAAACTAAAAGTGGTAATGATAAAAGTGACACTTCTGATAAAGAAGAAACTGTAGCTGAACCTGAAAAGCAAACTAAAACCATGAAGTATATTAAGGAGGATTTCATTCCCAATAAACATGGTAAAGAAAGAGAGCCTTGAGTACAAAAAGCAAAGCCTTTTCCTAATAAGAACCACAAATCTAAGGAAGAAGAACATTATAATAAATTATGTGCGTGGATGAAACATTTGTTTTTGCAAATTCCTTTGATTGATGCTATTAAACTGCCTCCTTATTCTAAATATATGAAAGATATTGTCTGAAACAAAAGGAAAATTCCTAATGAGGAAATTTCCACTATGCTTGCTAATTACTCTTTTAATGGTAAGGTTCCAAACAAGCTTTGTGACCCTGGTATCCAAACTATTCCTTGTTCTATTAAAAATAATTATGTTAGAACTGCTTTATGTGACTTGGGAGCTAGAATTAGTGTTATGGCTTTCTCTCCTTATAAGAGAATCGCTTTGGAAAAATTAATACACACTCATATATCTTTGCAAATGGCTGATAAATCTACTGCTATTCCTGTTGGTATATGTGAGAATGTTCCTGTTCAAGTTGCTACTAATTGTTTGATATTAACTGACTTTGTTGTGTTGGAAATGCCTAAAGATGATAATATGTCTATTTTTCTTAGGAGACCTTTTCTTAATACTGCAGGGGCTATTATTGATTGCAACCAAGAAAAAGTAACTTTTAATGTTAATGATAAAGAGCATACTGTTTATTTTCCCAAGAAGATTGATAGAAGATATGGTTTAAATTCAATTGAAAATATTGAGACCATCAATATTGGAGAATTTTATTGTCCCATTCCAGTGCCACCAAAAGAATATGAACTTATTATGATTGTGTGTGTGGGGGGGGGTGATCCCCGGGTGCCTCATGGAACCGGAATGAAATAGCCAACGGCTAAGTCCTTCTCATGTACGTATGGGGCATCGTGCTGACACGCCCCGGGTGCCTCTTCTACCAACCGGAAGTAGTCCTCGACCGGCTACCGGATGGTCAGCCGGACGGAAGGCCCGCCCGGGTGGTCGGAAAGTCAAGGCAGTAAGGGAGGCCTGGCTACGCACGCCAACTCCTAGGCCTGCGCTTGCCACAATGCTACTCTACTCCGACGGTACACCTACTCCCCGGCTCCTCGGGGTACTCAAGGATGGGATTTCCGTACCCGCGTACGGCGAGCCATATTTCAATATGAAGCTAGCCGGTACCAGCCTACGCCCATGGTACCGTCCGCATGGGTTCACGGTACCCCGCGTACGGACCGGGTACGAAGGCATGGGCAACCGGAAGTGGCTGCCGGGTACGCAGAGATGGGCAGGGCTCTGCCCATCGTACGGCGCACGGTACGACACCAACCTGGCTCGGAGGCCAAAGGACGAAGGGCATTTGTCCTAGAATCTCTTCGTCTGGGCTTGTACCATCTGGACCTGTCGGGGGGTTACCCCCGAGTAGGGTAAAGGCAAGTGCTAAGGGCAAGATCAGAAGAGACGTTTGGCAGAGTAGCTGGCTACCCGGTACTCGCTACCCGGTCGACTGCTATTCGGCCGTACACACTGATGGCCAGAAGGAAGAATCAAGGAAGTTATTCTCCTCCGAGTAGAGGAAGTGGTCCGAGTAGAAACGGCGGTCTCCTACTCGGGCCAGAAGTCAAAGGAGCCGTTCTGACACAGGATCCCGCGTATCCTGGGTCCGTACTGGGGCATTGTTCATCTGCAGAGCGCGTGCCTATCCGCGCCAGTGTGTCAGCAGGGCGTCGCAGGTTAGGGGGGCCTACCCCGTGACAGTGTCAGTGATAACAGATCGGCTTCTTGGTTTTGCACAACGACTTTCCACACGGAGACAAACTTGGAAGCCAAAGCTGTCAGCGGGAAGCTGGAAGTGTACAGTGTGCACATTATGTCGACATCTTGGCTGTATCCGGTTGGGCACCAGTATATAAGGTGCCCTGCCTCATCCTGCGCGAGGGACGACACGACTAAGGGCTACAGTTGCATAGAGGGAAGAGTGGCTACTCGGTTGTAAGCTAAAACTTGTACTGTGGCTACTCGGTGAGACACGAATACAAAGAGAGAAAGGCAGGAGTAGGGGTTTTACCTCCACACGAGGGCCCTGAACCTGGGTAGATCCTGTTGTTTGCGGTGCTAGTTTCATACTCACGCGGCTACTCGCTGCGTGATCCCTCCCCGAGCGCCTCCAGCGTCCATCGTCCCCACATATTTAGCCATCCTATGGCATCTGCCGTGACACCACCACGACAGTTGGCGCCCATCGTGGGGCAACCAGCGGCGCTGGCTGGAGTTTCCGTTCGGACGGGATCGATTTCTGCTACCGGAGAGCGTGTGGTCTGTGGCCTCATCCACAGATTCGGCTCCTTCGATTTCGTCACCGACAACGCCGGCGATTTCGGCGGCAGGGCCATGCCGGAGGGCGGCTCGGTGCTCTCTTTCGGCTCGCACCTCGTCTACGTCGCCACCGTCATCGACCGCGAGTACCCCGGGGAGGTGCATGTCGTGGAAGATCCCCCTGCTGTCATCGCTGCACGCGGGAGGCCGATTGGCCGCTCTGCGGACAGCGTGGAGGTGATGGTGACCGGCCCTGCTGCTGATGCCGGGAGGGGCGCGGCTGCTGCCGCCGCGGGCTTCATCGAGGATCTCGCTGGCCCGAGTGCTGGCGGGAAGACCCACAAGCCCTACGAGAAGGACTGCAACCTCCCTCCCTCCACTACTCCGACGATACCTGCGTCCGCCGTGCGGATGGGCATGCCGCCTCCCACCGAGCTCGAGCTCATGACCATGCGGGCACAGCTCGACCAGCAGCGCCAGGCGCTGCTCGCCGAGCAGGCGGAGCTGGATAAGGTTAGGCTAGAGCTGAACCTGGACCAGAACGAGTACAACAGAGCTCACGGCTTTACGCCGGTAGTGAGGAGGCCTTCCAAGGCAGGCGCTACACGCCGCAACCTAGGCACCGAGATGGCGGCAGTTGGTGAAACTGCTGGCCAAGCCGCTAGCCAAAACACCGCCACCACCAGACCTAGATACAGCACCCCCGCCAAAACCCTTAGAGCTGCTGAGGCTGTAGCTGCTGAGTTGCCGCATCTCGCTGGCGACGCGCGCGTTAGGCAGCAGGAAAGGCTCAATGAGCTAGTGCTAGAGGCTGCTAGGCAGAACGAGGAATTCCGGAAAGCCAACCCGGGTGCTGGAGCTTCTCAGGTGGTGCATTCGCATGCGGCTAGATCTAACGATCAGGCCTCATCGCCGCATCCTAGCCGTGAGAGGGACCGGAGTGGGCATTCCGGCAGAGACAGGCAAATGCAGGTGTACGACCCGGCTGTCGCCACGAAACAGCACGCTGTGCCGCGACAGTCCGGTCAAAAACACAACGCTGTAGGAGCAGGCTATCAAGCCCATAAAGCTCAAAGCCAGGCGCGAGATGGAGATCGCCCAGGTCCTTCTCGGCATCAGGTTGCTCAGCCTACTCGGCAGAGGCAGCAGCCGCGTGCAGTCGCACCAGCCGCCAACCCAGTGGAGCAGCCGACAGTCGTGCAGGTGGACAGATATGATGATCGCTACTCGGCCATGGGGTTGGCTGGCTACGACATCTTGGATCGCGTGGGTGAGCGCGTGCTAGAGCCCAGTGATGCCAGGCACAAGCTGGACCGGATCAGCCTGTCCGCGCAACTCGAGAGCAAGGGGCCGCCTGGCCCAGAATGCTTTGGCCCCCGCATCATGACGGAGCCATCCGTGAAGCAGTTCCAGCTCACTAGGGGGACCAAGTGCTATGACGGCAGCACCAAGCCGGAAGATTGGCTCAATGACTATATCACAGCCGTGCACATTGCAGGCGGCAACCGGAGATGGGCCGTGCGGTACATCCCGCAGATGCTCGAGGTACCAGCAAGAACTTGGCTCAACAACCTGCCCAAGCACAGCATCAACTGCTGGCTTGACTTCGCGGAGGCATTTGTCAGCAACTTCACCAGCACCTACCGAAGGCCGAATAGGCCGCACCAGCTATCCGCTTGCAGGCAGCGGGAAGAGGAGACAGACCGAGAGTATCTTACCCGGTGGAGTACTCTGAGGAACACCTGTGAGGGTGTGAATGAGGCCCAGGCCATCACTTGGTTTGCGCAGGGCTGCAGGCACGGCAACATGTTGTGGCAGAGGCTCCAGAGGGAGATGCCGAGTACTCTCGCTGAGACCATCCGGATTGCGGATCAATACGCACTCGGCGACCCAACTCAGCCTCTTCTCGATGCTGCTGAGCCGAGAAGGAACTACAACATCAACACCAGCAAGCGCAATGAGTTCCGCAACAATCGCAGAGGTGACCGGATTGATACCCGGTACGATCCAGAGGAGGTGAATGCTGTGGCTACTGGAGCTGGGAGTAGCCAGAGGCCAAAAACTGCTGGAGCCCAGTACGGGCAGAACCAGAATCAGGGCCAAGGCAACAAGAAGCCGTACAGCGCTTCCCAGCAGGGTAGCGGCAACTCGGGTCCGGCACTAAACTTTGTCTTCAAGGACATGAAGGATGGCCCATGCAGTTTCCACACTCGGCATCCCGCAAGACCCGCCAACCACACTACTCGGCAGTGCAGTTGGTGGGAAGAAATCAAGAATGAGGGCCTGCCCCCCTCCTCCTCTACCAGCTGCGAATGCCACAGTGCAGCCTGCTCGCGCACCCGCTGCTCGGCCTCCAGCTTTCCCGAGAAGAGAGAATGTGAACCAGGTGGCTCTAGGAGCCAACCGCCACTTCAACAACGATGGCTACCACAACAACAACAACAACAACAACAACTACACCCGCAACAACAACAGAGGCAACAACAACAACAACAGCCAAGGTAACAACAACAACGGCAACAATGGTGGCAGAGACCGCAATCGGTACCAGGAGCACCACGAGAGCTACATGATTTTCACCTCTGAGCCTGTCGACAAGAAGTCTCAGCACAGGCGTGCCATGGAGGTCAATGCCGTGATCCCTGCTGTTCCTCACTACATGCACTGGTGCAACCAAGAGATCACATGGTCCAGAGCAGATCATCCTAAGGTGATGCCCAACCCGGGTAGCTACGCCTTGGTGCTGGATCCCACCTTCTTGGGTCCTGAGAAGAACGTGAGGTTCAGCAAGGTACTGATTGACAACGGCAGCAGCATCAACATTGTGTACAGAGACACGCTTGAGAAGCTCGGTATGGCCGAGAACATGCTGCTACCTAGCAAGACCACTTTCCATGGCATTGTGCCAGGAGTCTCTTGCAATCCGATTGGCCGAGTCTGGATAGACGTGCTATTCGACACCAGGAAGAACTGTCGCACAGAGAGCCTGCAGTTCGAAGTGGTGGATCACCAGAGCCCTTACCACGCTCTACTCGGCAGGCCTACTCTGAGCAAGTTCATGGCCTCTACTCACACTGCATATCTGAAGATGAAGATCCCTGGCTCCAATGGCGTGATCACCATCGCTGGTGATTACAAGAAGTCTATGGAGTGTGCCTCTGCTGGCTCTCAGTTGGCAGAGTCCATGGTGATTGCTGCCGAGAAGAAGAAGATGTACGAGGTGGTGGCTATGGCGCAATCCGCGCAAGCTGGTGCGCCTGGCGTGCCGAGTTCCCAGCACGAGATGGCGTTCCAGGCATCTCAGGAGACAAAGAAATCCAGGTCGACCCTGAGTTCCCCGACCGCGTTGCCATCATTGGCTCCGGGTTGGGGGAGAAATAGGAAAGCGAGCTCATCCACTTCCTCCGTGAGAATCGGGACGTGTTCGCCTGGTCCAATGAGGATTTACCAGGTGTCCCGAGGGAGTTGGTTGAGCACTCGCTACATGTGCGTCCTGACGCCAAACCAGTGAAGCAGGCTATGCGCCGCTTCGGAGATGAAAGAAGGAAGGCCATCGGTGACCAGATCACCAAGTTGCCGATAAGCAATTTCATCACGGAGGTGCTGCATCCGGATTGGCTAGCCAACCCGGTCATGGTTGAGAAGAATAAAGAGGACCCCAAGGCCGCTACCGCATGGCGCATGTGCGTCGACTACACCGACTTGAACAAAGCTTGCCCCAAGGATCCCTTTCCGCTACCTCGCATCGATCAGGTGATCGATTCCACTGCTGGTTGTGAACTGTTGTCTTTCATAGATGCCTACTCTGGTTTTCACCAGATAGCTCTCAACCCTGCTGATCAAATAAAGACTGCCTTCATTACCCCGTACGGGGCTTATTGCTATCGTGTCATGTGTTTCGGGTTGCGGAATGCGGGTGCCACTTATCAGAGATGCATGCAGAAATGCTTGCATGACCAACTCGGCAAAAATGTGCAGGTGTACGTAGATGACATTGTCATCAAAACGAATAAAACACATACTCTGCTTAGTGACCTTGAGGAAACTTTCGCTAATTTGCGCAAGTATAAGATGAAGCTGAACCCGGGTAAATGCACCTTTGGCATCCCGGCTGGCAAGCTACTCGGCTTCTTGGTATCCAGTCGGGGCATTGAGGCCAATCCTTCAAAGATAAAAGCTATTGAGAGCATGTCTTTGCCAAGATCCCTGAAGGATGTGCAAAAATTCACTGGTTGCTTGGCATCTCTGAGCCGTTTCTTGGGCAGAATGGGCGAGAAGGCCCTGCCTTTGTATCAATTGATGAAGAAAAGCGACAAGTTTGTATGGACACCGCAAGCGGATGTGGCATTCAAGGAGCTAAAGGCGATGCTGGGTAGCGCTCCCATCTGGCTAGTCCGCTACCCAAGGAGCCAATGCTGCTATACATTGCGGCTACCAACCGAGTGGTAAGCGTGGTGATCGTGGTAGAGCGAGAAGAGGAAGGCAAAAGTGTGCAGCGGCCGGTGTACTATCTCAGTGAAGTATTATCCAGCTCCAAACAGAACTACCCGCACTACCAGAAGATGACTTACGGTGTGTACCTGGGCGCCAAGAAACTGAAGCACTATTTCCAAGAACATCCCATCACAGTGGTGAGCTCAGCTCCCATCTCGGATATCATGGGCAACAAGGAAGCGAGCGGCAGAGTATCCAAGTGGGCAATCAAGCTGGTCGCGTACGCTCTCGCGTATGCGAGAAGAGAAGCCATCAAGTCTCAGATCCTGGCGGAATTCCTTGTGGATTGGGCTGAGGTGCAGTATGAGCCTCCTACTCCGGTATCCAACTACTGGAAGATGCACTTTGATGGGTCCAAGATGAAGGAGGGCCTTGGTGCTGGCGTGGTGCTTACGTCACCCAAGCGAGATCAAGTCAAGTATGTGCTGCAAATCCACTTCAAGGCATCCAACAATGTCGCAGAGTACGAGGCCGTGGTACACGGCTTGAAGGTAGCAAAGGAAGTTGGTGTGCAGCGCATCATATGCTATGGCGACTCGGATCTGGTTGTGCAGCAGGTTTCTGGCACTTGGGATGCTCTGGATGCCAACATGGCGTCATACCGTTTCCTGGTTCAAACCATGACAGGATCCTTTGAAGGTTGCGAGTTCCAACACATTCACCGAGCAGAGAATGAAGCAGCTGATGAGCTGTCCAAGTTGGGGTCTTCTCGGCAGTACATCCCGGCTGGGATTGCCTTGGAGCATTTGAGAAAGCCATCCATCAAGCCATCCCCTAACTCGGAGTCCATCTTCGTTCCTTCCCTGCCTGATGAAGAAGCAGTTCCAATGGAGATCGACTGGGAAGGTGCAAAAGAAGACCCGGGGACTGCAGTCTCCATCCCGGGGACTGGCGCCTGCAACCCGGGGACTGCCCCTCCCTACTCGGGGACTGCTCCTCCTTACTCGGGGACTGCCCCTCTCAGCTCGGGGACTGTCGCATTCCTTGAAGAAGTCCTTGCAAACCGTTCGGGACTGCAGAGAGTCAACCCCAACCCAAAAAGAGACGCAGCGGTGGCTGTTCCGATGGAAGTGGACGAACCAGCGTTTCCCGCACGGGAGACGCCGAGTTGGGCCATGCCCATATTATCCTTTCTAAAGGACGGCACCCTACCAGATGATGAGGTCACCGCAAGGCAAATTCAGAGAAGATCCAAGGGCTACACCATCTTCAGAGAAGTGCTGCATAAAAGAAGTGCCACTGGCGTGCTGCAACGTTGTGTGGAACCGGAAGAAGGAGAAGAGATTCTGGTGGAAATACACCAAGGGGAATGCGGGCATCACGCCTCTTCTCGGGCTCTAGTCAAGAAGGCTTTTCGGCATGGCTTCTTCTGGCTCACTGCTTTGAAGCAAGCTGAAGATATCGTGAGGAAATGCAATGGCTACCAGAGATTCGCAAGTAAGATCCACATGCCTGCTTCCGAGTTGAAAACAATTCCCATCACTTGGCCATTTGCCGTCTGGTGCCTGGATATGGTTGGTCCCTTCAAACCGGCCAGAGGCAACATGACACACATCTTGGTCATGGTTGATAAATTCACCAAGTGGATTGAAGTGAAGCCTATTCGGAAGTGTGATGGAGCTACTGCTGTGAGTTTCCTGAAGGACATGATCCTGAGATACGGCTACCCGCACAGCATCATCACGGATAACGGCACGAACTTCGCTGAGGGTGCCATGGTGAGATTCTGCAGAGATAAGCATATCCGGCTAGATGTCGTGTCTGTCGCACATCCCGCCTCGAATGGGCAGGTGGAAAGAGCAAATGGCATGGTGCTTGCAGGCATAAAGCCAAGGCTGATTGAGCCGCTGCTAAAAACACCAGGGTGATGGTTAGACGAGTTGCCAGCGGTGTTGTGGAGTCTAAGGACTACCCCTAACCGGTCAACCGGCTACACACCATTCTTCTTGGTTTACGGGGCTGAGGCCGTGTTGCCAATCGACCTAGAGCATGACTCCCCCCGAGTAACCCTCTACACTGAGGCGGAGGCGAGAGAAGCTCGAGAAGATGACGTTGACCTGCTAGAAGAAGCAAGAGAGCTCACTCTGTCATGTTCAGCTGTCTACCAGCAAAACCTGAGGCGTTATCACAGCCGAAAAGTGAACCCAAGGGTTTTTCGAGAAGGAGACATGGTCCTTAGGCTCGTGCAGCGCACAGCCGGGATGCACAAGCTATCTCCTCTGTGGGAAGGGCCCTTCATTGTGAGCAAGGCTCTACACAATGACGCATACTACCTTGTAGATGCGCAACCATCACAGAAGAACAGGCCGGATAAAGCTGGGGAGGAATCTAAACGCCCCTGGAATGTAGCTCTACTTCGTCGCTTTCATTCATGAGCAAAAAGTGTGTATGTACTCTCTTATCCGAGTTAAACTCCTACTCTGCAATCTGAAATTGAACTCGGGGACTGCCCTCGTCCAAAATTGTTCTAAGTGTTTCTATTCTGCTGTATCTTTGTCTACTCGGTTGCTACGCTTAGAATTTCAAAAGCATACAAAGTAGTGTGTTTATACTCACCGGACACTCTGCGACTCTGCTGCTCTCCGCAAACCGGCTTCATGGCAAGCCAAAGAACAAGCCAAAGAGTCAATGAACACATGATAAATTGCAAAGGGAAGGAAGCGTGTGGCAACCGAATAGAGTGTTTTTACTGTTTGTTGTTAAACTTTTTCGGCTAGGTGGTGGGTAGCGTTACTATGACTGTTTCCAAGAGGCTAAGTATTTGAAACTCCAACTTTGAACTCTTGTGACTCGAATACCAAAAAAGCAACAAGTTGCAGGTAAGAGCTGAGATAAAAAGGAAGGGTGGATGAAAAATGCAACTCGGGGACTCGCATGATAACGCAACCCGGCATCGAGCCAAAGCTGCTCAAATTACTAAGTATAGAACTTCAAGTGAAATAAAACTGAGTAGCAACGGGAAGAGTAATTGTTTGATACATTTGCACCCGGCATTCCGGGGATCTGATAAAAAGTTTCGAGGCATAAGTGTTGCAGGACAGAACTAGCTTGAGGTCGCGGTGTTATCCAGGTTGGCAGTGGCGGCATCCGCTTCAAGGTTGGCAGCAGCTTGATCGGAGGTGGCGGTGGCCACCGAGATGGGGTCGGACTGGGCGCGGAGTAGCGCCGCGTCACCAAGTGCCGTGCCGGAAGATGAGCCCATCTCGGGAGTTGCACCCTGGGTGGCATCATGGCTCTCAGCTTCTTCGTCGCTACCCGCGGTGGCCTTGCCCTTCCCGCCTTTCCCCTTCTCGGGGCTTGTCTCTTCAAAGCAGCCCAAGTCCTCCGACTCGGTCTCCTCGTCATCATCTTCGTCCTCATCATCACCTTCCGCGTCCGTGTCAGGCTCGGTGAGGCCTTCGATGAAGCGCGCGGTATCCGCGTAGGAGGCGATCTCATATGCGACTGCCTGACGGCGCGTCACACACTCGGGATCCTTCTCCCACTTGGAGTCCTGGCGCATCTCGAGGATGGTATTGAGATTGAGATTCTCATACCAGCTGCAAATGAAGAGTAGAAGCATGTCGGCGCCTGCCCGAGCTCCAGATGCGCGCCATTTCTTCAACTCGGCTTTGACACCGTTGAGCTTCTCGGCGAGCGCGCGGATGGTTCTCGGCAAAGGCTCTTGGGGCCAGAACAACTCATGAAGCTTGAAGGTCGTGGATGCCAAATCAGTGCCCAAGCCCCTCAGACGCTGAACTTGTTCCTGCAGATTTGTGAAGCTGTCTTCAATCGAGGCCTTGGTGTCCGTGGGCAGTCCCTTCTCGGTGCGGATTTCTTGTGCCTTAGATAGCGCAGGCTTGCAAGCCGAGCAGAGGTCGGGGAAGATGTCTGAAAATGCTATCAGAAAAGATGAGAAACGGAGGCAGCGGCAGAGAAGAGATACAAATCAAGTCACCAAGAGGAAGAAGGAAACAGGAAGGCGCAGAGGAGCGAGAACTTACTGTTCAGGTCGCAGAGTAGCGACTGTAGCTTCCTTTTCCATGACTCTTCATCCGCGATGTGCCTCTCTTCAACCCTGCGGAACTCGGCCAGCTGGCTCATGAGGTCCACATTGCTTTTCTTCAGCACTTCGTTCTCCGACTCGAGGGCCCGCTGCTTGGCCTTGTAGGCTGCCTCCATCTTGTCCTTCTCGACAGTCAGATCTATGGCGTCCTGGAGGGCGGACTTCAGTTTGACTTGCAGCGGCTCCATCTCGGTGAGATGTCTACTCTTGAACTCTACCTCCAGGTCCGCAATCTGCTGTTTCAACTCGGCAGGTTTCAGACAGTCAAGATGCTCCTCGCGAAACTTCTTGTACTCTTCTGCGGACAGAAGCGGCACAGTAAGCAGGGTAGACAAGAGAAGGAAGTAAGATAACCAAGAAGACGGCAACTCACCTTCGAGTTCCTTGATCTTGCTTTCAGCGGATTCGACGAAGACATGGCAGTGTTTGTGCTCGTCCGTCAGTGTCTCAAGTTTGCCTGCAGAGTAGAGGGAGTTAGAGCAAAGAGCACATACGGGCGTAAACAAAAAACGCATTAACCGAATAGCTAGAAGCTTACTCTCGAGTGCTGAAATCTGGAGAGCACGATCCAGGGCTGCTTTCTCCGTTTCGGCATCGGTCTTGCGCTCCGCTTCCAGGGCCTCGAGGCGCCTCTTGGCAATGGAGTGGTTCCAGAGCAGACACCGGTAGAGGGTTGTCCTCTTCAAGAGGCTATTCTGAGAAGGAGAAAGAAAAAGCGTTAGACATGGTTTTGAAGATTTGACCTGAGAAGACGGCAACTCGGTTGAGTACCCGTCTACTCGGCCCGAATCTCGGGGACTGGATGGTGGTTAAGGAGAAGGAGAAGAGTAGAAGAAGAAGGAAAGCGCAACTCGGAACAGGCAAACACAACTTACAGCATAGGTTTGCTCGAGGTCTTCTGCAGCTTTGCGGTGGACGAACAGTTTCGCGGCCAGCGTGCTAGTGGCGGACGAGATAGTCATTGGATTGTAGCCAATGTCCGCCTTATTCCAGTCGGTGCGCCAATGGTCCAGCGGGCCCAAGGTCATGCCATCCCAGGTTGGGTTGCCAAGGAAATCGCTCTCCCACACCGCGTCGATGAAGCCTGCCCGGTCGATTATCTGCTCGAGCCCTGCGAACTGCACCTCAGTCTCTTGGGCCTCGCGCGAGAAGATCGAGAGGGCCTTCTTCTTCTTTTCCGACAACTTGGCATCCACAGCTGTGGCCTGCTTGCCCTTTGTAAGCGCGGCCTTCTTCTCATCCGCGGTCAGTTTGATGCCATACTGCTGGGCCGTCTGCACCATGTAGGGCAGGTAGCCAGGCGGATCCTGAGCGCTTGATCCTGCGTTTACGCCAGTGGGACTGCCAGAAGTACATGCGCCAGCAGAACTGCTAGGAGCGCCAATGGTGAGTTGCCCAGCTTTTGCGGCAGGCTTCATGGGAAGTTTAGACGGCGGCATCTTGGCAGAATCCTGCGCAGCGTTGCACGGTGGATTCTTGCGGACTGCGGCGGCAGGCTGAGTAGCCTGCTTCTCGACAGCATCCGCCTTCTTGATGTTCTGCTTGGCTGGAGGGCTTGGTGCGGTCTTCTCGGCGTTCTGTCTGGCTGGAGGGTTTGCCAGGATCTTGGCTTTCTTTGCTGGAGGGCTGGAGGCGGTAGGTGGAGCAGCCTGCTGAGTAGGCGGCACAGGGGGGCGGCTACTCGGCGCAGCGTCGGGCTGCGCTTGGCTCTGCGGGTCCTGCTCCACCGCAGTCGTCTCAGCCCGCTGCTCGGCAGCGGGATCCAGTTGGGCATCTTCTTGCTCCTCTACCCGCGGCTGCACCGCGGGATCATCTTGGGCAGCAGCCTCAGCATCCGGCTGCTCCTGGGTCTCTTCCTGCCGCTCAAGGGCGGCACGGTGGTGATTCTCGGTGTCTTGTTCAATATTCTCCCCAGCTGTGGCAGCTGGGGGAGAAGGCGGGGTCTCGTCTTGAGCAGCATCCTGCGCATCTGGTTCTGCGCGGGCCTGCTGCTCCGTGTCCATGTCCTGAGCGCCAGCGCCCGTGTCCTGGGCGTTGGCGCCTTCCTCTTCTTCCTTCGCGGGAGAGGACTCACGCGTCCTATCCCGTGCGGCAGGCTCCTCCTCGTCCTCATCAAGATTGATGAGCGACTCGGGGTCGACAGGTGTTTTCTTTTTGGACTTGGCGGGGGCAGCAGCAGCATCAGCGTCCAAGGGAGCGCTGAAGAGAAAAAGAAGTTCAGAAAAGGGGAAGGAAAGGAGAACACCAGGAAGCATTAACAAGATGTAAACCAGAGGGAAAAACTACTTACCCTTTGCGGGAAGGAGGTGGCCTTCGGCCTGAGACCTGCTTCTTCTTCTTCTCGGCTTTCGGCTTCTTGGCGGGAGGCTCTTGAGCACCGCTACCCGTCCTCTTCCGAGTGGTGGGAGCTCCACCGCAACCGGATTGACGTCAAGGACGTCCTCGTCTTCCTCCTCCGCGTCGGCGTCGTCTGCAGAGTAGAAGAGAAGAAGCAGATGAGAAGCAGAAAGGAAGAAGAAATAGCGCTACCCGTAGCTGCAGAGGCAAGCTCAATCACCTTCTTCTTCGTCCTCAGACCAATCCCGAATGGAAGCATCGATGTGGTGCTTACCATGTTGTTCGGCATGAGGGACACAGAGGGTGTCCTGGGTGTCGTAGGCGGTCTCGTCATCCTCTGTCCGGTCTGGGTCCCAGTTGGCCTCAAGGAGCTCCTCGTTCTCAGCAAGCTGGCGATCAAGGTGCTGGAAACACAAGCAAGCAGCACAAATCAGTTGAGTAATACAAGGAACTCTACCCGGAGCGGGATGCAAACACAAAGCATATTTAAGCAAGTGCTCTACCCGACATGGCAGTGCACACACAAAGCACATGAAGCCTAGTGGATACTAGCGGGAGTTCCTACTCGGCACAGCGTGCGAATACTAAGCATACTAAGCTGGAAGGCCGTCTACTCGGCATCATGATGCAAAGACAAAGCATAACAGAACTAACCTGTCCGATGGGCTTCGTGCGGCTGTACGGCACGAAGCCGTACTGCCAGTTGTCGGTGAGGCCAGTGCTCATGATCGAGCGCGCCCAGACGGCCACATCCGCGTTGCTCAACTCGAACGTGGTCGTCCGTGTGCAGTCTCTGTTGCCCCCCATGTAGCACATGAGGTGCGCACGGCGCTGCAGCGGGAGCACTCGCCTGGAAATCCAGCAGGCGATGGGGTCGTCGCTCTTCAGCCCCAAATCCTTCAGCTGGGCCAGGCGCTGGTTCATCTGCTTGATGTCGCCTTCCAGAGCGGGCTTGAACCCCCAATTCTGTTGGGTGGGCGCCGTGTTCGTCCACTTGGGGAGGTGGATCCGGTCCACAATCGGCGCTCCCTCTTCGACAGCAACGTTCTTCACGTAGAAGAACGACCGCTGCCACTTGCGCACGGAGTCGAGGCCCTTGATGCGCGGGTGGTTGGTCCCGCCGCGTTGCAGCATCATGGCGCTGCCGGTCTTGGTCATGCTACGGGTGCTCTCCGTGCTACCCGGTTTGGGCACGCTCTGCTTCCTGAAGAAGAAGTAGCGCGCCCAGGTGTGCACCGTGGGGCGCACACCCAAGAACGCCTCGCACACCACGGCGTGGTATGCGAGCATGACGATGGCGTTCGGAGGCAGATGATGCGGTTGCAGGCCGAAGTGGTTGAGGAAGGAGCGGAAGAAGTCGGAGACGGGAAGCCCGAATCCTCGCTTGAAGTGAGCGAGGAACACGACGAACTCGTCCGCCTCCGGAGTGGGGACGAGCTCGCCGTTCGAGGGCCTGCAGCGCACGCCGGCGGGAACCCGGCGGGTGTTCACCAGCCACTGGCAGTCGTCTGCCGTGACCTCGGATCCAGCCCACCCGGCGCGGGCGTCGTCGTCGCGGGCCATCGAGAAGAGGAGATTCGGGAGGATTCGGTGGAGATTGGTGGAGAGTTGGTGGAAATCGCTAGCCTTCCGGCGTCGCAGGGAGCAGCGGCACGGTGAGATGTGCAGCGGCGGAGCACTCTGTGGCGGCGGAGATGCGAAGAGACAAGGGATGAATGCGAGCAGGAAGGGGAAGAAGGAGTTACCGAGGGGGTATTTATCCCTCTCCTCGGATAGCCGTTACCAGTAACGCTAGTGGGATCAGTTGTGCGCAGAGATCGTGCGACGTGGGGTGTGGGCCGGTTAGAAACGCACACAGTGCAGTTCGCGCGCGTAACGGCCGCAATCGATCCCACGTCGAGATCGTGGGTGATAACTGCACTTGATGTGACCTAACGGGCCAGTGGGCCCAGGCCGCAGTGATGGACGCGTGGCCTGCCATATCCCGGGCACCGAGGCGTCGGGGGTACGAGAACATGACGCGTGTCCAGTTGCAGTGCGGAAAGGCGGATTTGGTCTGCCACGCCGAGATTCTCTCCAGGAATTCTGCGAAGTCATTCTACTCGGCGACAGAGAAGAGAAGTAGTTCTATTCGGAAAAGAAGGGACTCGAGCCAGAATTCGGGGCTACTCGGAGGTTCTACTCAGCAACCTAAGCTTCAAAGGCAAGATTGGTTTTAAGCTGGCAGAGCCCAGTGAACAAGTTCGCAGGACTCTACCAGCTTCGGGGACTAATGTCGGGGGGTTACCCCCGAGTAGGGTAAAGGCAAGTGCTAAGGGCAAGATCAGAAGAGACGTTTGGCAGAGTAGCTGGCTACCCGGTACTCGCTACCCGGTTGACTGCTATTCGGCCGTACACACTGATGGACAGAAGGAAGAATCAAGGAAGTTATTCTCCTCCGAGTAGAGGAAGTGGTCCGAGTAGAAACGGCGGTCTCCTACTCGGGCCAGAAGTCAAAGGAGCCGTTCTGACACAGGATCCCGCGTATCCTGGGTCCGTACTGGGGCACTGTTCATCTGTAGAGCGCGTGCCTATCCACGCCAGTGTGTCAGCAGGGCGTCGCAGGTTAGGGGGCCTACCCCGTGACAGTGTTAGTGATAACAGATCAGCTTCTTGGTTTTGCATAACGACTTTCCACACGGAGACAAACTTGGAAGCCAAAGCTGTCAGCGGGAAGCTGGAAGTGTACAGTGTGCACATTATGTCGACATCTTGGCTGTATCCGGCTGGGCACCAGTATATAAGGTGCCATGCCTCCTCCTGCGCGAGGGACGACGCGACTAAGGGATACAGTTGCATAGAGGGAAGAGTGGCTACTCGGTTGTAAACTAAAACTTGTACTGTGGCTACTCGGTGAGACACGAATACAAAGAGAGAAAGGCAGGAGTAGGGGTTTTACCTCCACACGAGGGTCCTGAACCTGGGTAGATCCTGTTGTTTGCGGTGCTAGTTTCATACTCACGCGGCTACTCGCTGCGTGATCCCTCCCCGAGCGCCTCCAGCGTCCATCGTCCCCACATCTTTAGCCATCCTATGGCATCTGCCGTGACACCACCACGATAGGACCCCACATGTAAGTTGGCCAGTCCAACAGTATATAAGGACTGGCCCAACACCGATAGCAGGGACACATTCTCTTCTTCCTTCCACCTTTTCACACTCGAACAGAGCTCCTAGAGCAACCTTGTAACTTGTGCATCGATAGCAAAGAGAGCCGAGCAGGAGTAGGGGTTTTACCTTAGCGCGAGGGCCCTAAACCTGGGTACATCGTGTGTCTACACGCTTGCTACCCAATCCCACGCAAACGCCATTGTCTGCTAGCCTGTCCCCTCTTTAAACACCATTAGGAACACCTTCTTGTGCTGCCGTGATCTACGCCATGACAGTTGGCGCCCACCGTGGGACAGATGGCGACAGATGAGTATGTATTCTACGGAGGACCACCTTCGTTCGAGACCGGGGGACGCGTCGTCACCGGCCTCATTGTGACTTTCGATACCGTTGATTGTGTGATCAACAATACGGGGGCCATCGAGGGCCCAACTTTCCCGGACAACGGCTCCGTCGTCTAGTTTGGTGAGCACATCGTTTTCGTCGCCATCATCCCCGAGTTCCCCGCCAAGGTGCAAGCGTGCATCGACCGCCTCTGAAGGGAGGTAGTCGATGAAGAGGACGGAAAGTCACGTGACCATGCAGAGTGCATGGTTACTCACCACGCGGACGAGGTTCCGGGGGAAGCCGAAGCGCCACGCCACGCGGCTCCGTCGAGGACGTCCTTGAAAACCTCGCCGTACCCGTCAGCTCGGATGTGAACCCCGCGGAAGTGGCCGCTGCACTCGAGCAGACGCGCCAACGCCTCATCGACAACGGCAAGAATGTGGCCTCCACCCAGAGCCGGGTGGAGTCCTAGGTACGTGAGTTCAACGTGGTAGACAACTTCACTCCCGTGCCGGTTAACCCCGACCGCATGGGGGCGGTACGTCCGCGCGGGGGCAACCTCGTGTGTGAGCTAGGGATCACGGCCGACCCGACGTTCCCGCCCGACTTCCACTAACCGGTATACAACATCTTGGCCAAGAACATGAGGGCCACGGAAGCCGCCGCGGCCGAACTACCCGGTCTCCAAGGCGAAGACCTGCTACACCAGCAACGCCGCAGGTAGGAACTCCTTATTGCTACCAACCAGCAGTAGGCTACGCAGAGTCGTCAGGCTGCATAAAAAACTCCTAGCCAGGCCGCCGCAGCCAAGCCCCATGGGGCACCCAGCCGGATGCTCGTGGTCCCGCCCCGCATGCAGCTGGTGCCACGTACGCCGACCGATAGGCGTCATCACCAAATCCCACCCACATGCCGCCGCGGGGCGACGATAGCGTCAACTCCGGCTACCAGGCGAGACGTCACACCGAACTGGTTGCCGGAGGCAGCCGGTACCGCGGCAACGACAACCGTCATCCGGGATGCTACGGCCCGCAGCCGGCCGCCTCGGCAGGCCGTTACTACCAACCGCCTCCCCAGGAGGCTATCAACCGGATACTCGAGGATGGCACTTGCCCGACATCGGCGAGCACCAGCCGGCTCGCGCCGCCTCGCATGACGGCTTCCGGCACACGGACCCGGATGCCCGGGTCCCCCTCACCAACCTTCACGATCGCCTTGGCGCCTTCGGCCTAGCCACCGGCATCGACGCCCGGCAACACATCAACACCCTAGAAGCCTCCAGGATTCTCGAGGGGGAAGATATGGCCGGCTACCAGTGCCTCGGGCAACGTATTTGTCGTGGGATAAACACGGCAGACGTTACCAGGGGTAACTTGTCTTGGGGCAAATCGACTCTGGTGTTTGGGAGAGGGTTTAGCTCAGGGAAAAACATGATGATATACGATCTGGTAGCCGGCAATCAAGTCGCCGAGTCTCCGATCTAGATGTATTATCCCAACTCTCGTATTACACTGGATACTCGATACCTAGCGATCTTGTTCTAACTCTTGGATCTCTCTAAACCTAACCCAGGGGCCGGTTTATAAAGCACCTGGACCCCCTGGCTTGCGTTCCAAGGTATACTCTGAATCCTACCCGGACGCCGCTTACAAAACCCTAAACTTCCTTATCGGAACCCACAATCCGGGTTACCAGGCCTACGATCTTGGGCCTTCCAGAAGCACCTTTATCCTTAGCCGGGTCTTTGCGCAGCGTCCTTTGGGCCGAGTTACACCTTGGCGTTGGGCTACCGGGTTATCATCCCTCCATCAGTAGTCCCCAGAATAGCTTGGGCTTCGCAGGATCCTCCTTGAAGCGCTCGCTATTCCCTGCAAAAATATCAAACATACAAGTCCATAGAGGCCGGGTTAAGGTGCTTTGATAAACAGCTAGGCCTAACTCCAAGGTGGCCATATAGTAACCCGGTTTTCTCTAGGTCCTTCTTTACTTTTTCCGGGCCAACGCCCTGATAAGAACGTCAAAGATCCGGCTTACTTTACTCGATAATTGATCCCGATATTGCGAAGAGGATCTCCTTCTTATCTCTATCTGGATATCCCGTCCAACACTTAAAGCATATTTCAAAAAATCCGGGCAGGTATCCGTTATCCCGAAATTTCCGGCTCCCGCCCATTGGACTAGGTCTATCCGCCCGCACCTTATAAATAAGTACTCAGGGGACAACCTAGCCCCCAACGGTTCATTCCCCTTCTTCCTCCTTCTCTTCACTTCCGCGCTCAAGCTCGCAGAGCACCGTCACGGAGACCTCGCGCGCGTCACCGGAGCCAATCCGCCGCCGGTTACGCTCCGCCACGGTCTGTCCCGCGCCGCCGCCAAGATCCGTCGCCGCGTCCTCGACCTGCCCACCGGGAATCGCAAAGGGGCACCAACACTGCGCTATTTGCCGCCGGCGAGCTTTACTTCAATCTGCTCCAGTAAGCCTTCTATTCCCGTTGATCTATCTCTGCAGTTTCTCGATTTACTCCCGATTGGATCTAGGTCAATCCGCGGATCGTTTCTTCTTGCCGCGCCGGATTAGGCCACTTAAATGCTTGCTAGCTCCTCCAATAGCTCAACAGATGATCACACACCACTCCCCTATCATCGTTAATCATTAATTTCTCCGTAGAATCGCCCGCAAACTTTTCGATCTAGATCCATTTCGCCCAAATTTTCCGCACTCCTCATTGACACCCGGAAAATCCTCTTCTTCCAGTTCTTTTGCTTGCAGTAGATACATGGGAAACCATCCGTCTTCCTCAAGCACTTTCCAACACGTAAATTCCCCATAATTTCTGTTCTGATTCTTGATACTCGGACAGTCCATGACTTTTTGCTCTTTTCAATGATACCCGGATGATTCTTGGTTGTTTTGTCTAGCTGATGCCGTTTGCCTATACTCGTATAACTCACGATTTCCGGGTCTTACCTCTTATACCTTTTATCTTGCGCTTTGCAGGTTGAACCCATGGCTCCCAAGAGGCAAGGGAGGCAGCCGACCAAAACCCGGATGACCCAATCAATATCCGCCAACTGGGCGCGGTCAACAGTCACCAAGGCCAAGCTGGAGGAGCTGGCCGAGTTGGGGGTGCTCCCTCCTCAGAAGGATATCCACTGGAGGGTGCCGGGCGATGAGACCCGGCCCACTCCTGCCGCCAATGAGGTAATTTGCTTCGTTGAGCACGTGACCCGGGGGTTTCGCCCTCCGGGTCACCCTTTCTTCCGCGAAGTTCTGAGCCATTATGGCCTCCGGGTGTTCGACATAGGGCCTAACTCTATGTTGAACATAACCCATTTCATCGTTCTTTCCGAGTCATATTTGTGCACTCCGCCAAATTTGGCTCTCTTTATTGAACTTTTACAGTGCAAACCGTGCCGCGAAAGCGGTGACGGGGCGCTTCTTGCTTGTCGTGGTGGTGTCACGGCAGATGCCATGGGATGGCTAAAGATGTGGGGACGAAGGACGCTGGAGGTGCTCGGGGAGGGATCACGCGACGAGTAGCCGCGTGAGGTACGAAGTAAACACTGCAAACAACACGATCTACCCAGGTTCAGGGCCCTCGTGAGGAGGTAAAACCCCTACTCCTGCCTTTCTTTGTGTATTTTGGTATCTCACCGAGTAGCCACAGTACAAGGTTCTTGCTACCGAGTAGCCACTCTCCTCTAGATGATGAACTAGGTCAAGAACTAGGGTTCCCTTTAGGTCAAGATGTGTTCGATCCTCACGCAGGAGGCGGCGGGGCACCTTATATACATGGTGCCCAGCCGGATACGTCCAAACATGGACAAGTGTCGACATAGTGTGCACACCGTCCTCCTTCCGGGTTCCCGCTGACAGCTTTGGTTCCTAACCTTGGCTGCATCTGGAAAGTCGTTGGGCAAAACAAGGGGACAGACTGGTATCACTGTACCTAAGCACAGAGTAGGCCCCCCTTATCCTGCCACGGCCTGCTTCCATGCTGTCACTGTCAGGCAGGCCGGTCCCAGATGAACAGTAGTTCGAATGCTGCCAAGTACGGACCCAGGATACGCGGGATCCTGTGTCAGAACGGCTCCTTTGACTTTCTAGCCCGAGTAGGTTCCCGCCAATTGTACTCGGGCCAACTCTTCTACTCGAACGTAGAGAACTTGAATGATTCTTCCTTCTGGTCATCTTGAGGTGAGACCGAGTAGCAGTCGACCGGGTAGCGAGTACCGGGTAGTCGGCTACTCGACCAAACCTCTCTTCTGTAAGACGCCTTTACCACTTGTCTTTACCCTACTCGGGGGTAACCCCCCGACATTGCTTGCGGCGGAGTTTCTATCCAGCGCCGTAAGAATTCCCCAATGCCGACTCTCAACTTGAATTCCCACGTTAAGCATTGGCAACTCACCTATTTCTACTGCCGAGACACCTCTCCACCCGGCGAGAGGAGACTACCGGGTTACTCGGAAGGGCTCCTTGATATCGCTGAGTCTTTCAACGCCTTCGCCCCTAACTCGGACAGGGAATCCATTCAACCTCTCTTAGCTAAGATAGCTGCTCTCTCGGCCCAAGGTCTCCTTGGGCTCAACTTGGTGAAAACTTGGGTCAACTTCCGGATCCAACCCAACTCTATCCGCTCCAAGCTAATGTGCGAGTACTCGGGGCACACCACAGATTCCCTCCGATACTCATCTAAAGATTACCCGGCCGGTGACACCAACAAGACCATCAAGGGATTCTTGACGGAGAAGTTGGAGGTAATCCGGAATATAGCCGGGTTAGAACCCTTTACACGCGAGAACCCAGCACCTGAGGTACAGATCCGGCTCTCATACTTTACCTCCATGCTTTTCTCCCTGACACAGTTGTTAACTCTCGTCTCCGTATTCTTATTTCAGGCTGATAACAACTTTTGGAGGATCGAAACTCCCCCTGGCTCAGAAAGCCCAGAGGAGGAAGAAGACGCGATTAACTCTGAAGAAGGTACACTCTGAGTCTCACTCGCTTTCCACAAGCTCATTGCTGCTCGTTCTGTAATTTTCCGACTATATGTCTTGATAACTTTCAGAACCAGAGGACAAGCGCGAAGAAGAAGAAGCGGAAGACCGGGTGGAATCGGCAAACGACAAAGAGGAAGCTGAGCCGACAGTCAAGGTCGGAGCAAAGAGGAAACCCCGAGGGGTCGTTTTTAAGGTTCCATACCGCCTCCTTACTTCCAAACCATTCTCATTTGATAACATGCACAAGCTAAACCCAGAGTTATCCGACTGGCCGTACCTGAAGGACTCGCCCTTGACCAAGCGTAGAATGACTCGGAATTTTCCGGGTGAAGGCGCTCTTAACCCGGGTATTTCATCATCCTCAACCCGACGCGCCGGTACTCATCTGATCCTTTCTTGAATATCAAAGTTTTTCCAGTTTACCCCTTAGTAGAGTAGCTCCACGTCTTACTTGCTTTGGCATTTTCAGCTTCGTCTGGGTCTAGCAGTGAGCTCCCCTCGGATTACGTGGTGAATCCCGGGTAAGGCTCTTCTCCTGATGCTCTATCGCCTTTCCCCAATCTTTCCCCAGTCGTATGCTAACTGCTTATCTATACTGTTCATAGAGCCACGGTCACTATCAGTGACCAAGAGAATGTGGAGACCGATGACCCGGTTAAGGATAACCCGACTGATGATACGACTACCGCAGCTGGCGGCGAAGAACAAGTGCCGCCAACAAACTCGGCTGACCAAGAGGCTGAGTACCCAATAGCCTCGCACACACGCGAGGAGGAGGCCGCCGCCTTGGGCACGGGAGGCGCACCAGAGTCCGATACTCGGACATCTCGGGCGCCTTCCCCTACTGCGGAGAAAAATCCCTCGCCGAGCTACCAAGGTCCCGGGTCTTCCCACTCAGGCAACGACACCTTCGATCAAATGATGAGCGCTCTCCTTGCCATGAAGGCCTCAGAGAGCAGTATGTTAGAGCGTCTGGCAGTGGAGCACCAGGTAATCGTTACTTGATATCTAATAATATCCATCTAGTCCCCAAGTTCCGAGTCTAATTTGTCAAAGTTACACTCGGTACTTCTTTCAATACTTGGCTGACTGCAATATCCGATTAGTTTTTAACTTTCCATATCTCTAGGCGCACGCATCTCGGTCCGGGGAGATTTTGGCCAAGACCAATCAACTCCTGGACACTGAGGTTAAGCTAAGAGAGGCGCTTGAAGCTGAGGTGGCAACCTTGAAAAAGGATGTCACAAAATACAAAGAGAAATACACCACCGTCCAAGCTACGCTGAAGGAGCTATCAGCTCAAATTTCCGACACTTATCGTGTCCTTGTTGGTGAGATTTTGCTTCTTACCGGTTCGTGTCTTGGTTTTTTGTTTCTTGATACGTGACACCCGGAATACTTTGAAGTAATCTTTGTGTTGTGTCCTCCAGATTCCAACCTTGCTTCCTCGGAAGAAAATGATATCCAAAAGATAATGAACTTGAGGAATGTCCTCCGTAGGTTCTGTGCCGGCACTAAGTGGATCCTGGACGCCATTCAGTGGCCGACTGAATCGTATCCGGGTATGGAGACCCTAATTCATGCATGCTCCACTGTTCCTGCATGGATTGAGCTCTGGAAGCGCTCGTCATGCCGGATTGGCATGACCCGGGCCTTTATGCTGGCTAAAGCTTACTTTCCCAAACTTGAGCCGGCAAAGGTGATAGCCGGGTTTCCGGAGTTCAAAGCGGATGGCACAAGGTTTGGGGCCAAGGACTTCAAGGCCGTGCAAGATGAGGTACGACATTCGGCGACTACTCTTGCCGACAGTATGGATTTGAATAAGTTTATGTCCCCATACGATGCTAAGGGCAAGGTTGTGATGGAAGACACGCCCGTGCCATTCGATATCCTGGAAAAATGGAACGCTGGCTCGGCCAGGCGAAGGGAGGAAGCTGCGAAGAAGGGGGCCGATTTGGAATCAGCACCAACTACTTCTACGCCAACCGTTCGTCCACCTGTTCGTCCTGATGCTGAAATTCCGGATGATGATGCCGCGAATGCTTTTAATGAGCAAACTCATGATCAAGACCCGGAGGACAAGGTTGGAGGTGTGGACCCCACCCGGGAGGCCGAGTAGATTATTGTCTGATGTCATCTTGATACTTTGTTTGCCCGATGCCTTTGTAAAAGCAGATATTCTTTTGATAGTGCGTATGTGCCATTTTGATATTACCATCGCATTATGTAGACACATTGCGAAACTTTTAACGGCTTCAAAGACCTTTGTGGCCTTTGGATGGACTTGATGCACGTCTGCCTTTAAGCTCGTTTATTCCCGACTTACTTTATGGTTCCGTATGTGAGACTCGGTTTCCGGGTCTCGTGGGTTTGACAGGTGGACTTTTCTCTAAGTCCCCAAGTCCCCAAGACCCGGATGTTTGGGTTTTTTGGGCTTAGTGACTAAGCAACTTTGTTTCTTTTTGCGAAATCCCCAGTCCCCAAAGCCCGAAATTCCGAGTCTGGGATACGTGGTCTTCCAGAGAGAACAAGTTGTCTTGCGCTAAGCCCGAACCTAGAGCCGTTTCACATAGGTATTGAAGTTATGCTTAATAAACGTTGAGTTTCCGGCTATTAGCCCTGTACTCTGCATAACTTGTGGTTTAGATGACCCTTTTGACTATCTTGTCATATAAGCCGGCTTTCGCGTGGATATCATGTTGTTACATCTATACGAAAACAGGGTCAGGCAAGTCCCATTGGGCTTCATGGCTGATTGTAATCGTAAGCGAGCAAATCATGCCACTTTAGTGCGAGTCACATCGAGCTTAAGTAAGAAAAGTCAAGAAAATTTAGCTTCTTTGTCCGGTTATAAGATTGCAGCCGTACTCGTTTGCGAGTAATCGGCCCTTATAACTCATAGGCATCAAGGCCGCGTCTTTGAGTTTGTAACTGTGCTATTCAAGCAATCAGCCCTCAAGACCTAGATATATGCAACATACTTAAGGAAACTGATGTACTGATAACAATAACCAATACTTACCTGTAAGCGAAGTAAAGATCATAACAAAATAAGACTTGATAACGCATGTGAAGAAGATATATTTCTTAACCATCTCTTTATTGATATGAGAAAGCTTGGGTCAGCAGGCCGCCTCATTAAAAACCCTCCAGTCCCCTTAGGTACCCTGGATAGGAAAAGAGTGCGTCTGAAACCTGCTGCCCGTTACATTGTTTAGTTCTTATTGGGGATCTGTCCGGAACCAACGTAATCGATACACATTCTCCACTTGTTGGTCTTTTTTATTATGAGTGCCGGGTTTGCTAGCCAATCCGGGTGAGGCGTTTCCGTGACGTGGGTGGTTGTAAACGGTCGTGCGACTTCTTCTCCTATGGAAAATTGTTTGGAAGGATCATCCTCGATGAAAGCCACCATCTTGGTGTCTTGCGCTACCTTGAACTTTGCTCTTTCATCTTCAGTACTTGGTCTTTTTAGTGTTGTTCTGTCATCCGGGTCTACTTGAGACCGGTAATACTTGAGTTCCTCTTTTCTGCAAGCTTGCTCGGCCATTGCTGCATCTCCTTCATCGCACTCGGCCGCTATGTCCCGGCTTCCATGTATTGTGATGGTCTGCTTAGGGCCCGGGATTTTTAGCTGTAGGTACACATAACACGACCTAGCCATGAATTTAGCATAAGCCGGCCTTCCGAATAGCGCGTGATAAGGACTGCGCAACTTGACCACTTCGAAAGTGAGCCACTCAACTCGATAATTGTCTTTTGATTCTCCAAAAGCTACCTCCAATGCAATCTTTCCCTCAGGGCACGCTGAGTGACCCGGCACTATCCCATGAAAAATTGTTGAACTTTTCTGCAGCTGAGACTCCTTGAGTCCCATGCGTAGGAAAGTTTCCCAATACAGGATATTGATGCTACTTCCCCCGTCCATCAGGACCTTTTTCAGCTCATAACCATTAACTTGTGGTGCGACTACCAATGCTAAGACTCCCAGGTGTTCTATCCTTTCCGGGTGATCTCTTCTGCTCCATGTTACATCCTGCTCTGACCATCTCAGGTATCTCGGAAGAGCCGAAGAAACCGAGTTTACCGCTTGTTTCAGTATCTTTTTGTCCTTATTAGAAGTTCCTGTAGTATGCACGTGGTATTGACCCAACTTCTTGGGGTTAGCCTGGAAACCTCCAGCTCCCCCTTGGTTGTTACCCGGATTTCCGGGTGCCAGGTTACCGGCTGGGGGTGGGCCGTTGCCTGGGTTTCCTCCCGGACCCGGTCCTCCTCCCCGACCTGCACCTCGCATGGCTCTGTTTACTTCCTCATTCTTCCATCTTTGTAGGTCCGCGCACTGCTCCAATGAGTGGTTAGCCGGCCTACCATTCCTGCTATGCTTTGGACACGCCATTCTAAAGATGTCCCAATTGTTACTCGGCCTTGGTGGCCCTTGATAATTTCCTCCACTGTTATTTCCAGTATTGAAATTTCCTTCTGCCCTAGGTCTCGAAGACCCGGCTTCTGTGCTAGCAACAACCTCGGAGCCTCCTTCAAACGGACACTTGTTCTGGTTGTTCCCATTGTTACCTCCATTGTGACTCGGCGTTGATCCATTGCCGGTTCTTCCACTGTTATTTGTGTTCGCTTTTGCTTTCTTGTCATCGACTTCCTCTTCTGTAGTATCCGTCGCGGCGTGGTTGTTGCAGGCGTCCATCAGCTCTCCCATCGTAACCTCCGAAGCATTCCGACTAGATTTCATGCGAGTTAACTTTTGTACCAAAGGTGTGTACTTGCACGTCTTTTGCCATAGCTTGCAATGCATCTTTGGGCTGGATATCCGTAGACGAGGGAAGTATCTCCATAACTCGGCGCACCCAGCTGCGCGCTGATTCTCCTTTCTTTTGGACGCATCGTTCTAAGTCGTCAATAGTAAACAACTTTCTGCACGTCCCATGGAAGTGCTTGATAAACGCAGTTTTCAACTCCTCCCACGACTTGATAGATCCCTCTGGTAGAGTATTGAACCATAATTTTGCTGCTCCTTCTGACATCATTAGGTACATAAACTTGGCTTGAAGATTTTCCGTTGCGTTGCGAATCGACATTGCCATCTCATAACTGCCCAACCATGTTTCCGGATCCATAGTCGGCTCATAATTCACTACTTTACCCGGTTCTTTGAATTTATCCGGGTAAGGCTCAGCCCTGATGTTATCCGACAGGCACTTAGGCCCAGCAAGATTAGTCGGGACCGGCCTTACTCGAGAAACGTGCGATCCTGCAGGGGGTGCGGCCGGATGCGGGACTGCTGGTGGCCCATGCACTGCAGACCCGACTGCGGCTCTCCTGGCTCTGGAACTGTCCACGATGGCTTGTGCTGCTGATGCTGCTGGCACTGCCTAAACACGGGGAGGAGGCGGCATTTGCTGCTGCTCTTCCCTCCGTCGTGCCGAACTTGCCTGGATACTGCCGGTATTGCCTCGTTGCTGACTAACATATGGCGTTCCATGCATTCCACTTCTATGATCCGGGTAATTAGCTTGCTGCGCCACCGCAGTGTGCAAGAAATCTATCGCCCGCCGGGTCTCCTCTGCATGGGGTGACTCTCTCACGGGTATTCGATTTAATGCGAGCGTTGCCGCGTACACGTTATCCATGGGGTTGTTGTAATGACCCGCTGGTGTGTGAAATCGTGATGGTGGTGGTGGTGGTGGTGGTAATGTATTGCCGACAGTGACTCCAGTCTGCAATGTGGGTAACCCGGCCTGTATGCTTGCCGGCTGTGCTCCTCCAGTTGTAGGTTGCTGTACGGTTCCTTGGTTTGCCGCGGGGATCAATTGATCCTGGGGCGTGATGAATAGGTTGGTTGGATTTATGACTCCACCCGTTGCTGGTAACATGGTCTGATGCCTTTGACGCACCCTGGTTGTCTCTTCTCGGAGCCGGGTTTCCAATGCGTCCAGCTCACGTTGGCGGGTGGCCATCCCCTGCTTTTCTGCTTCTACTTGCCTTCTCTGTTGCTCCAATGCACGGCGGGCTACGTCCAGGTCTCTGACGCGTTCCGCCGCGTTTTCCGGAGTAATAACTGTGGCTAAAACGGTTGGATCCAGAATCAAGTTGTTGTTGAACAGGGCCGGGTGTTGCGGATTGGAAGGACCCGCCCCTGGCGTCCGGTTTGCTAGAAATCCGAACGTGTTCGCGTGCAACTCGTTCTCCGCTGCTTGACTGGTAACCGATGCCGATTCTCCTTCAACCCGGACCAGGACCGGGTTTCCGTCAACCGGACCTTGCTGCTGGGCCACAGTTTGTGCTGCTCCAACTGCGGCCGCGGTCATGTTCCCCTGGTTAAGATTGGTCGCAGGAGCCGTGTAAACCGCAACCCGGCGCACAATGCTTGGTGCCAATTCATATTGTTCCTCTTCGCTGCTATTTTCCTCATACCGGTTCTCCAGCAGATGCAGGATAGACTCGGTATCATCTTCCCTCTCGACCCGGCCACGCGGGGTCCATGCCGGCTCCTCCGGCTGTTCCCTCTTCGTGGTGGGCTCTTCTGTCGGATCCACCGTCCCAACCGATTCTTCTCCATGTTATTGAGCGTAGGTGGCCTCCCCTGACACAGAATCAAATCCAAAGTCGTCAGGGATCGAACCGGATGTACATTCCATACCGATGAAGACGTTGATCTGGCCGATCGTCACGACGGATCCGGATTCAAGCAGATCCGATTCTGGCCCCCAGCCGGAATCGTCCACCATCTTCTCTCCTTCGCGGTCGGTGTAGATCTCGCCGACGACGAAGTTCTCCATATTCTTCCGAGCTTCTCCCGTGATGTAAACACCCTTGGACGTAGGCCCCACGGTGGGCGGCAACTGTCGTGGGATAAACACGGCAGACGTTACCAGGGGTAACTTGTCTTGGGGCAAATCGACTCTGGTGTTTGGGAGAGGGTTTAGCTCAGGGAAAAACATGATGATATACGATCTGGTAGCCGGCAATCAAGTCGCCGAGTCTCCGATCTAGATGTATTATCCCAACTCTCGTATTACACTGGGTACTCGATACCTAGCGATCTTGTTCTAACTCTTGGATCTCTCTAAATCTAACCCAGGGGCCGGTTTATAAAGCACCTGGACCCCCTGGCTTGCGTTCCAAGGTATACTCTGAATCCTACCCGGACGCCGCTTACAAAACCCTAAACTTCCTTATCGGAACCCACAATACGGGTTACCAGGCCTACGATCTTGGGCCTTCCAGAAGCTCCTTTATCCTTAGCCGGGTCTTTGCGCAGCGTCCTTTGGGCCGAGTTACACCTTGGCGTTGGGCTACCGGGTTATCATCCCTCCATCAGTATTACTACGGAGCCTTTCCCAAGGGGCTTCCAGCTCCGCAAAGACACGCCAAAATACGACGGGACGACTAAGCCAGAGGACTGGCTCGTCGACTACGTCACCCGAGTCGGCATAGTAGGCGGCAACCGAAGAGCGGCGGTGCGCTACGCACCACTCATGATGAAGGATGCGGCGCGCACGTGAGTGAATAGCTTGCCCGCCGCGAGCATCCACTGCTGGTTGGATTTCGAGAAGGTCTTCCTCACCAACTTTGCCAGCACCTACAAGCGACTCGGCCGACTACAACACCTGGCCAGCTGCGTCCATCGCAAGGGCGAGAAGGACCGCGACTACCTGACCAGGTGGTCCAACCTGCGCAACACGTGCGAGGGGGTGCAAGAGCACTAGGACATCACATACTTCATCAACGGGTGCCTAGACGGCACCATGTTGAAGCATAAGCTCTTCCGGGAAGAACCAAAATCGATGGAGCACCTCATGCTCGTCGCAGACAAGTATGCCACGACGGACTCGTTCATGAAGTTCCCGATCCGGCTAGACGCAAACGGCGCGCTGATCGCCGGCGATCCGGAGAGGGTAGATGGAGCCAACCCAAGACACCCATCCGACATGCCAAATGGTCGCGACGGGCGCGACCGCCCCTACCACGATAACCACGATACCAGGATGCGGAGCGGAGCAATGGCCGAAGGGCGGTACGGTGCGACACAAGCCGTGAACACCGCGGAGACAGACCAGCCGGCCACGGCTGGCGAGGGACAATACCTCGCCTGAGACAAGACGACAATCAGTGGGGGGGGACAAGACGAAGTACACGCTGGAGGCCATGCTAAGCCAGCCGTGTAAGTACCATTCCACCTCCGTAAGCCGGTCACGCACGCAACAGCCGAGTGCAGCTGGACCATCCGGCTGGCGAAAGGCGAAGGACCACTAGCAACTACTTGGCCAGAGCAACCACTAGCAACGGAAAGCATGCAAGATCACAAATAACATATGCAATAAAGATTATAATCAACTTGGCATAAGTTCAATATTCATCGGATTCTAGCAAACACAACACATAGAATTACATAAGAACAATCTCGGTCATGTTAGGCAGCTCACGAGATCTAAACATTGAGGCATAGGAGGAGAAGACAACCATCTAGATACTGTTATGGACCCGTAGTCCAAGGATAAACTACTCACACATCACTCCGGAGGAAGGCATGGTGATGAAGAGGCCTCCGGTGATGATCTCCTCTTCGGCAAGGTGCCGGGAGACAGCTTCAGAACCCCCCTAATCTAGGGTTGACGACGACGGCAACTATGGAACTTTTCGGGATTTTTTATTAGGTACATAGTGTTTCCTTTGGAGGGGAATAAATAGGCAAAAGGGCGACGTTGGTGGGCCACCAGGTGGCCTCACCACCCCCGCGTCTGGCCATGGTGAGGGCCCCCTGGTGCCCGTCTTCGACTCCTCTTCGGACTTCTTGATGCTTCCGTGGAAAATAGGAAATTCGGGATTCGTGGGGTCCAATCCCGAGAATATTTCCAAAACAACTTTTCTGAAATAAAAAACAACAGAAAACAGGGAACTGGCACTTGGCATCTTGTTAATAGGTTAGTCCTGGAAAACGTGTAAAAATGCTATAGATAAGGGAGAAAACATGTAGCAATTGGCATAATATCAACATCGAACATCGGAATCTATAGATACGTTGGAGACGTATCAAGCATCCCTATGCTTAGTTACTACTTGTCCTCAAGTAGGTAAATGATAAAACAAAATAATTTCTGAGGTGACGTGCTACCACACAATCTTGATCATAATATGTAAAACAGAGGATGTAAACTAGGATCAAATGAACTAATGCTGTGATTTATATTTGAGAACAATAAGTAATGCATAAACAAATAAGAAAGAAGTAATTTTTTTAATGAATCAATACTAAAATACTATCAACCGTGCAAAGTTTATTAGAGATGATTTAAGCTTTCAAGAACAGCAATATCATGCACGTCAAACGATCTTCAGCACCCCTGTTAGGATCAAGTCAAGCTTTCCACATGACGCAATGCTTGAATCTTAAACTATTTGCGCACTAAAAACAAGCAAGTGTTCTGCGTTGGTCCCTTGCACCGGGATGTAATGGAAAGAGAACATTATGGTGGGTTTGGAAGGTCAATGGAAGAAAGACTAACAAAGCTGAAAGTGGTCATTAGACAAGAGAAAGTCTTACAACCGAAGCTATGCAAGGAGTAGGGATTGCCACACAATGGATGCACATAGAGCTATAAGTGTATGAAATCTCTCCAATGGAACTAGTGGGGGTGCATCCAACTTGCTTTATCACGAAGACCTAGAGCTCATTTGAGGAGGCTCGTCATTGGAATATACAAGCCAAGTTCTATAATGTAAAATTCCCCACATAGCTTTGAATGAATGATAATATGAAAAGTTTCTCCAAACTGAAGTATTTGTGCTAAACATGAAGCGCAAGTTTGGTATAAAGAATAGTGATGAGCCCCTTTCTCTTTATTCTCTATTTGGCCCTTTCTTTCTTTTTTCTTGTTTTTGGGCTTTTTCATTTATTTATTTATTTTATATATCCTCCCCGGTAGGGGCAACATCCTATATTACAATGAATTTAGTACTCATACTCATAATGGAATATCTATGATGTATCCAACTGCATGCTCCTGGAAGTGTAGAAGTATGCATAAATAACCATGAAGCTCATCATCAAGTAACATAATGGAGGTGGATGTTGTGCAGCAATATATCTCGGAATGGCTAGGGAAATTCCATGATAGGTAGGTATGTTGGCTGTTTTGAGGAAGAATATATGGCCTTATGTGTAGGAGAACAAAGTCCTCCCACGGGATTTGGATGCACTAGCAAAGTTTGCACCAACTCTCAATGTGAGAAAGGGCAATGCATAGTACCGAAGAGGCTAGAAAATTTGGATGGTGGAAGTGCCAGGAACCGCAACATAGACTCACGAGTTAAAAGGTTACATAAAGCAAATCATGTTTACAAGGCACAATGCGAATCGGGGTCTGTGACAGTGACATGTCACTGTTAGCTACCCCGACCGTAGCGCTTAACAAAAGGCCGATCAGAAATGTATCACTCGTAGCAATCATATACCATTGTTTCTATCAGCTGGTAATTTAAGTGTGGAACAGTTTCAAGGTTCTTATATCAACCATTAAAATTTTATACTTACTAGTCCTTCCCGTTTATCCATTAAGAAAATTAATATCTCAAAACAACAACAGTGATTCAAGTGAAGCAGTTTAGTGATCTACAAGACCATGCGAATTTTTCCACTATACCAACTACCACATAAGCATTTCTATTATCAACCAAGCACATATATATGAAAACAAAAACTCTCTCTAAGCATATAGAAATGAAAACTAGAGAGTACTAACAGCTCTAAATAAGAGATGAATGCAAAGCAGGAGCTAACTAAATGCAGCAGCTAGACAAAGATTAAAAATACAAAGTATTCCCATGAAAAAGCGGAGCGTGTCACTCTCCAATAAAAGAATGCTGGGGTCCAACCAAGCTTATTGCAAAAATAAAAACAAACTGAAAGCAAAAATAAAATACGCTCCAAGTAAAGCACATAAGATGTGACCGAATAAAAATATAGTTTCACTAGAAGTGACCTGATAATTTGTCGATGAAGAAGGGAATGCCTTGGGAATCCCCAAGCTTAGACGCTCGAGTATTATTGGAATTTGCTGGGATGTACCTCCGGGGAATCCCCAAGCTTAGGCTCTTCACTATTCTTGATCATGTCATATCATCCTCTTCTCTTGACCCTTGAAAACTTCCTTCACACCAAACTTATCACAATCTTCATTAGCAACGTTAGTGCAATCGAAATAATAAATTCACATGGTTCAGTTTCAACACAAGCCTAACACTCATAAACACATTAGATACTGTCACAACTTCTTTTAAAACTCTTTTTTCTCAAAAGAACACCAAAATAAAGAGATTAAGATGCAAATGCAATTATTGGCAGAAATCTGTCAAAACAGGACAACAGGTAAAGATGATTTTTTCCGAAAATCTTATGTTACTCAAATCAAAAAGTGCTAAACTAAGACGCGTATATAGCCCAGGATTACGCACTGAAAAACTGAGGTCATTTTGATTTTTCTGTGATTTTATACGAATTTAACAGTGGACAGAAGAAATCCGAAATATTGTCTCAACTTTGCACTAGAGGCTTTACTTGGCTCAACAAAGACAGAGAAGAAAATATACATCGGGGTTGCTAAGGAAATATATAACACCCAGGTGCAAATCACACAGAAAGAAACGACGAAAAACGGGTTGAAAATGGAGAAATAAAACGAGTTGTCTCCCGGTAGCGCTTTTCTTTAACGCCTTTCAGCTAGGCATAGAAAACAACTCAAGTATTTTCAAATGAGGAAGCATCAACATCATAACTTGATCTAATAATAGAGTCAAAAGGTAGCTTCAATCTCTTTCTAGGAAAGTGTTCCATACCTTTATTGAGTGGGAATTGATATTTAATACACCCCTCTTTCATATCAATAACATCACCAACAGTTCTAAGAAAAGGTCTTCCAGAAAAAATAGGACAAGAAGCATTGCATTCAATGTTCATAACAAAAAAATCAACAAGGACAAGGTTATTGTTAAACATAATAAGAACATCATCAATTCTAACAAAAGGTTTCTTCTTAGCATTATCAGCAAGATGAACATCCAAATAACAGTGTTCCAACGGTGGTAGATCAAGCATATCATAAAGCTTTTGAGTCATAACAGAGATACTAGCACCAAGATCACACAAAGCATTGCAATCAAAATCATTTAGTTTTATCTTAATGATGGGCTCCCAACCATCATCTAATTTCCTAGGGATAGATGTTTCAAGTTTCAACTTTTCTTCTCTAACTTTCATGAGAGCATTGGTAATATGTTTCGTAAATGCCATATTCATGGCACTAGCATTGGGACTTCTAGAAAGATGTTGTAGAAACATAATAAATTCAAAGATACTGAAATCATCAAAATCAAAATTATTATCATCAAAAGTAATGGGACCATTATCTCCCACATCTCTAAAAATTTCAGCACTTTTATCAGAAGCAATTTCAGCAATTTGAGGCAATTTAGAACGTTTCACCAAAGGGGTGGAGACTTTGTTAACACCAACCACTTTACCATTGATAGTAGGAGGTTTACTAGCACTTGGAGCTTCAGTTTACTAGTGGTGGTGATAGTGCAAACTCTAGCAATATTATTCTTTCTAGCCAATTCATCTTCTCTTTCCCACCTAGCACGTAATTCAGCCATCAACCTAACATTATTATCAATTCAAACTTGGATGGCATTAAAAAAATTACTTTCTTTAACATCATGTGGAAAAACCTTCAGTTTTAGAAAATCAACATCAATAGCTAGGCTATCTACTTTAGATGCAAGAACATCTATTTTACCAAGCTTTTCCTCAACAGATTTATTAAAAGCATTTCGTGTGCTAATAAACTCTCTAAGCATGTTTTCAAGATCAGAGTTAGAGCTTTTATTATTATTGTAGGAATTGCCCTAAGAATTACCATAACCATTATTAGGAGGATAGGGCTTATAATTGTTTCCACCAAAATTATTTCTATAAGCATTGTTGTTAAAATTATTATTTCTCATAAAGTTCACATCAACATGCTCTTATTGAGCAACCAAAGAGGCTAAAGGAACATTATTTGGATAAACTTGAGCTTTACTATTAACAATCATAGGCATAATAGCATCAATACTTTCACTCAAAGAGGATGTTTCCTCAACAGAATTTGCCTTCTTACCTTATGGAGCTCTCTCAGTGTGTCACTCTGAATAATTTATCATCATATCATCAAGAATCTTTGTTGCATTGCCCAAAGTGATGGACATAAAGGTACCTCCAGCAGCTGAATCCAATAGGTTCCTTGAGAAGAAATTTAGTCCTGCATAAAAGGTTTGTATAATCATCCAAGTAGTCAGTCCATGAGTGGGACAATTCTTCACCATAGTTTTCATTCTTTCCCAAGATTTAGCAACATGTTTATTATCAAATTGTTTAAAATTCATTATGTCACTTCTCAGGGATATACTTAGCAGGAGGATAATATTTTCCAATGAAAACATCTTTACACTTAGTCCATGAATCAATACTATTTCTAGGCAAAGATAACAAACCATTCTTTAGCTTTTCCTCTCAAAGAGAAAGGAAATAATTTCAGTTTAATAATATCTCCATCCACATCTTTATATTTTTGCATCTCACATAGTTCAACAAAATTATTAAGGTGAGCAGCAGCATCATCAGTACTAACACCAGAAAATTGCTCTTTCATAACAAGATTTTATGAAGCAGGTTTAATTTCATAGAAAGCAGCAGTAGGAGCAGGTGGAGCAATATGTGTGCAAATAAAATCATCATTGTTTGTGCTAGTGAAGTCAAACAACTTAGTATTCTTAGAGGAACTCAATTTAGCAAAATAAAAGCAAAGAAATTAATAACAGCTATGAAGTAAACTATTTTTCTGTGTGTTTTTGATATATAAAGAAGCAAAACAAGACAAAAATAAAAACAAGACAATAAAAAAAATAAAGAGGTTGAGAGTGAGAGACTTCCCTTGACAAAAGACTTCTTTCTCCCTGGCAACAGCGCTAGAAAAAGTCCTTGGTGCTGGCAAAGCGTGTTGGGAACCCCAAGGGGAGGGTGTGATGAGCACAGCGGTAGGAATTTCCCCTCAGTTAAGAACCAAGGTTATCAATCAAGTAGGAGAAAGAGGATCTTCGGAAGGTTGATGCCACTGACGGTGGTGATGGCGCCTCACCGGTGTCAGCAACAACGCGGAACCTGCACACAACACAACCAAAATACTTTGTCCCAACGGTATAGTGAGGTTGTCAATCTCACCGGTCTTGCTGAAAACAAAGATTAGACGTATAGTGTGGAAAATGGTGTATGCTTGCAATAAGTAAAAGAAAATCAGGAAATTGTAGAGGTCTGTTTAACAGTGTAGGAAAATGGACCAGGGTTCATAGGTTCACTAGTGGTGTCTTGCCATAAAAGATAGCATGCTGGGTGAACAAATTACAGCTGGGCAATTGACAAATAGAGGTTGCACCGTAGTGCACATTCATGACATGATGACTACTATGATATTTAGTGCGGGCATTACAACAATATACATAGACCGTAATACAACTACATTATGACTAATAATCCACCCTTAGGTTATCATCCGACCCCCCTTAGGTATTAAGTTTCATCCAAGAGATAATTGCATTAAGCACATATAATTACATAAGAACAATCTCGATCATGTTAGGCAGCTCACGAGATCTAAACATTGAGGCATAGGAGGAGAAGACAACCATCTAGCTATTTCTATGGACCCGTAGTCCAAGGATAAACTACTCACCTTTGGAGGCAGGCATGGTCATGAAGAGGCCTCCGGTGATGATCCCCTCCCCAGCAGGGTGCCAGGAGACAGCTTCAGAACCCCCCTGATCTAGGGTTGACGACGATGGCAGCTGCGAAATTTTTTTGGGGATATTTGATCAGGTGCTTATTGTTTTCCTTCGGAGGGGAATAAATAGGCGAAAGGGAAAAGGCGGTGGAGCCCTGGGCCCCCATACCACCCCTCGGCGCGACCAAGGGGGGAGGGGGCGCCGCCCTATGGCGTGGCTCCCCTAAGGCCCCTCTCCGGGTCTCTTTGGGACTCCGTGGAACCTTCAGGAATTCTAAGACTTCCGGGCTTCGAATTTTCCAATTCCGAGAATATTTCCCGAACAACTTTTCAGAAACTAAAAACACCAGAAAACAGGGAACCGGCTATGTGGCATATTGTCAATAGGTTAGTCCGGAAAATCAATAAAATGACATAAAGAAGGGAGAAAACATGTATCAATTGGCATACCATCATCATGGAACATCAGAAATTATAGATATGTTGGAGACGTATCAACCCCCCTGATCTAGGGTTGACGACGACGGTGGCTGCGGAACTTTTCGGGGATATTTTACCAGGTACGTAGGGTTTCCTTCGGAGGGGAATAAATAGGCGAAAGGGCGATGTCGGTGGGCCACCAGGGTGGTCTCACCACCCCCAGGCGCGGCCAAGGGGCCGTGCCTGGCTATGGTGAGGGCCCCCTGGTGCCCGTCTTCGACTCCTCTTCGGACTTCTGGATGCTTCAGGGGAAAATAGGAACTTCGGGATTCGTGGGGTCCAATTCCGAGAATATTTCTAGAACAACTTTTCCGAAATAAAAAACAACAGAAAACAGGGAACAGACACTTGGCATCTTGTTAATAGGTTAGTCCCGAAAAACGTGTAAAAATTCTATAAAGAACGGAGAAAACATGTAGCAATTGGCATAATATCAACATGGAACATCAGAAATTATAGATATGTTTGAGATGTATCATGCATAATCTCGAACTCCGGCGGAACCCACAACACAGTCCGCAGCCCCTCGTCGAGCTCGGTGTCCGCGGAGTGGATGCGGCCGGTCACGACCACCGTCGAGGCCGGGCCAAAGTAGCCCATGCCTCGATAGTACCGCAGATCCTCCTGCGTCACGCAGGAGCCCACCGAGGCTCCCTTCTTCGGCGCGTCGGCGGCGGCGGCCATGGCCCTCCTCGAACCAGCCATTGTTCTTCGACGGGGAGGGTGCAGAAGCAGATGAAGGTGGGATGGCGGTGCTGGTGTGGCGAGCAGGTGAAGTCCTCTCACTCATAGCGGTCGGCAGCGTGGGCAGTGGAGAGGGCCCGAGAAGAAGAAGGACCAAGGGAGGTTCCTCCACCCCTACCTCGTGCATAGAGAATGGCGGAGAGGACCAAGGGAGGGTCCTCCACCCCTACCTATAGCGCCCAGGTTCCGTCGGACGTGCGACGCGTGGCGGAACCTCTCCCCACAATCCCTCCCACGTCGCGCGAGAAACGAGGGGTCGTGGGTAGTGAGCCACAACGATCCTTAACGGCTTTCCAGGCCACAAAAGATCCCAGCGACGACATCGACTTGACAGCGGTCACATGCCCACGCGACAACATGCGTCATCATCGACATCACCCGGGCGAATCATGATGTCACCATCAACCGGCCTCGTGGAGAGACTGAGGAATCGAGCGCCCCGCCAGCTGATCGGGCCAGCAAGGACCAAGGGAACAGACAGGAGCTTCACACCCTATGCACCGACTCCTTAACTCCCACCTGTTTGGGGGCTAGTGTCGGGGGGATGATCCCCGGGTGCCTGAAGGAACCAGAATGAAATATCCAAAGGCTAAGTCCTTCTCATGTACGTCTTGGGCATCGTGCTGACACGTCCCGGGTGCCTCTTCTACCATCCGGAAGAAGTCCTCGACCGGCTACCGGATGTTCAGCCGGACGGAAGGCCCACCCAGGTGGTCGGAAAGTCAAGGCAGTAGGGGAGGCCTGGCTACGCATACCAACTCCTAGGTCTACGCGGGCCACAATGCTACTCTACTCCGACGGTACACCTACTCCCCGGCTCCTCTGAGTACTCAAGGATGGGCTCACCGTACCCACGTACGGCGAGCCATACTTCAATATGAGGCTGGCCGGTACCGGCCTACGCCCACGGTACCGTCCGAATGGGTTCACGGCACCCCGCGTACGGCCCTGGTTCGAAGGCATGGGCAACCGGGCAGCTGGGAGTGGCTGCCGGTTACGCAGAGATGTGCAGGGCTCTGCCCATCGTACGACGTGCGGTACGGCACCAACCTGTCTCGGAGGCCAAAGGACGAAGGGAGTTTGTCCTAGAATCTCTCCGGCTGGCCTTGTACCAGCCGGACCCCACATGTAAGAGGGCAAGTCCGACAGTATATAAGGACTGGCCCAACACCGATAGCATGGATACATTCTTTTCTTCCTTCCACCTTTTCACACTCGAACAGAGCTCCTAGAGCAACCTTGTAACTTTTGCATCGATAACAAAGAGAGTCGAGCAGGAGTAGGGGTTTTACCTTAGCGCGAGGGCCCTGAATCTGGGTACATCGTGTGTCTACACGCTTGCTACCCAATCCCACGCCAACGCCACCGTCAGCTAGCCTGTCCCCTCTTTAAACACCATTTGGAACACCTTCTGGTGCTGCAGTGGTTTACACCACGACAGATTGGGACTATGTCTATTGAGGTTGAGGTAACATAATTTTTTAGTGATTAGCAAAGTTTTGCTTCATATGAAAATTGTTCTGGTAACAAGACTTTATCATCCTTGCTAACAAAATGATTTTTAATGAAGAGGACAATGTTTTCACTATGTTTCACCTTCCCCATTATGTTTTCACCATGTTTACTTTTGTTATAACCTTGATACTTTAGTACAATCATGTTTCCATCATCCATACCCTTGTTTTCACTATCCATACTTTTGTTTTCACAGTGATTTCTTTTGTTTTCACCACTTCCACCTTTGTTTTCACTGGGTATTTACACATTAGAATGTTTTGGAACCTCCGTAGTTTTGGTTTTGGTTTTGTTTTCCACCTTTTCATAATTTTTTTCCAGGTTTATAATTAATTATTAAATTCTGAAAAAACCTCAAAAATAAAGTTTCTCGAAAAATTCTAGAAAAATTATAATAAATTTTACGTCAAAAATAAGGCAGAGAGCCACCTGTGTGGCCCCAGGGGGACCACCAGTCAGGCACACCAAGGGGTGGCGAGGCCTACCCCTAGTGGCGCCAACACATGGTGTGGGGCCCCTGGCCCTCCACTTACTCTCTCCACTGCCAAAGTCCTCTCTCTCACCTCCCAAACTGAAAAGATTTCCTAGAACCCGTGTTTTTGCTGTTCTTCCTCTAGATTTTTGATCTCCTTCTTCAGCCCATCATTGTGCTGAAATTTGGTGTGTTTGATCGATGTATGTGACTCCTTCAATGATCCAAGTAGAATTTTATTTGGTAGGGTATTTCTTGAGTATTTTGGTACTGTAGGTGACAACTTATGTGAGTTGGCATGCTTGATTTAAGTTGAAATAATATAGTTTTGATGCATGTTTAGCTCTCCTATAAATCTCTATAGTAATTTCCACCTTATAGTTGCTTGAAATCAACTTTTGTGATGATTGTTGAAAATTTTCAAAGATGGACAGCCATAACTTTGGAGAGATATTTAGGAGTGATGCTCCTAGGAGAACAAGGCCCTCACATTCATCCACTTTAGTGAGGCCATCATATAGTGAAGACCTTATTGCACCTAATATCGATGATGCGGGAGGTGATGGTATCGCTAATCCCTCTAGCTTTCCTTGTGTTACATTTTTAAGAAATGCAAGTCTGTTAGATGGATTTTTCATGCTTATTGAAAGTGTTAGTTTAACCAGCTACATGGAGGATGAAATTCTTCAGTATGCCGCTCTCAGAAAAACTTTTGTTGACATCTTTAAATTTCAGAACACACATTTTGGTCCCACTTTTTCTTTCAGTTTATATAGTAGTTCTTTTTCTTTGCCCTTGGAGACATTTTGTACCATTGTAGGTATCAACGCTTCCAGGACATCGTGTAGGATTCAGAATAAACCCGCAGATCTCATGGCTCTCTACCGAGAAATCACCAATGATGATGGTCGCTCACCCCAGCGTGGGAAGATAAGGAACATCCAACTTCCCGCCCCAAGATATTTTACTTACTATCTTGCTACTAGTATCCTTGGTAGGGAGAACACTAGCAACATTTCTAGTTACCATCTTGCTTTCATTGATGTTGCGCTTAACCGTAGCAAGAAGTATAACCTTGGTGCACTTGTAGCACGCCTCTTTGCTGCTAAGGGGCCCATTTTTGGGGCATTATTGCTACACGTATAGCAACTGCTCTAGATTTTTCTATTGCTCCGGATGATGAATTAATTTCTCCCCATAGACTCAACCTTGTTGCCATGAAGGCTCATCATTTTGTCACTGCTAACTCTACTGCTGCTCATTTAGTATATATAGAGTTTTATTTATGGATGGAGATGAGCGGAAAGTTATTTTGCCGCAGCCTGTTTTGTTCAAAGTTGACAGATCACCATGGTCGCGCTCCAAGGAGAAGATAGACGAGCATCTGAGCACATCGGAGTTTTACAAGCAGCAGGAGAGGCGAGACACGCCCCCCGAGGACCACAACACGTAGTACACCGACGCGTCCTCGAGCACATATCAGTAGGTGGGTTCCTCCTCAACATACTACGGGGGCATCACCTCATGGTCCCCTTGGTTATTGATCTCCACTTAGGCCAAAAGTCTAAGCTTGGGGGGGGAGGTATACCGACATCACACTCATTTATATATCATGTTTGGTCGGTTCGTTGTATATCCATATTTTCGTTTTCTTTCGCTTCTTTTGTTTCTCTTTGTTTTATCGTTTTCTTCTTTATTTCCAAAACACAAAAAGACGAAAAATATTTATGTTGTTTCTCTTTGTTTGCTTCTTTAGTCTTTTTTTTGTTTTGCTTTCTTCTCTCGTTTCGGTTTAGTATTCAAAAATCCAAAAATATTTTGCTTTGTTTGCTTGTTCGTTTTGTTCTTGTTTTAATTCGAAAACCCAAAAATATTTGTTGTTCTTCTTTGGTTTGTAAATTTTGTTGCAGAGTTCACCGAACTTCCGTGTCTCCATTGGAGGCTTGATTATCATTCTATATTATTCAATCCACACAAGTGAAGAGCATTAATGATGATTTTCGACAATCCAAGTTGTGGTGAGAGGCTGGTATGAACTCTATTTGTTTTATTTTTGTACATATACTCATCCGTGTGAACATGCTTAGTTCGTTAATGTAAGGTGTATGTTATTTAATTGATGCTTAGTAGTTCGTGCTCTCATGTGTTAGTTCCAACTTACTAATATAAGATAGCATGTCGTATGAATGTTTGCTTCCTTGTTTCATTCAGAAGGGTATGACATTGTGGTATCTCCCTCTGTTTGTTTCGCTTGAATCGACTTGGCACATGCTCACGCATGCATAAGACTGAAAACAAAAAGTCAATTAAGCCTCGATGATTTGTTTTGCCTCAGAGTATTTGTATCACTTTTATGCTTCTTTTAATTATGTTTTGTCGCAAGCATGATTATAACAATTATCGCTCTCTTGATTGTTGCTCCCCGTCTATTGCTAGCCTTCACTTGTACTGAGTATGAGCTCTACTCGTGCAATCCAACTCCCAAAAACCAAAGTATGCCAAATGTGTCCACCATACCTACCTATATATGTGGTAATTAACCGCCTCTCCAAGTAAATTGCTCATGTGCTACCTTTAAAACCTTCCAAAAATTACTCCTCTTTTGTACCCCTGTTTTAGCTCATGAGGATGTAAATAGAGAACCTTTATCTCACTTGTTGATTGGATTTCACACGCTGGAACTAGTGGCTTCATACGCTTATCCAACTGATAGAAGATCTGGCAGTGGGGTGCCCAGCCCCAAATTAATACAACAAATTCTCTTCACTATTTCCCTCCTGATTTATGAGTCAAAGCATAATTGTGTAAACAAAAGATAAAAAGGGATGACCTTCAAGACCAGTTGCGTCCTTCAAATGGGAGCCTCTCTTGTGAAGTCTAGTTGGATTGTGACGTACTGTATTTTGTGTTTACCATTCGTTGACATAAGCATACACCTCTCTAAAAAACATTTTATACCCTTGTTTAATAAAATAAAAGCTCTAGCACATTAGTGATCCATGCTTCCCTTTGCGAAGGGCTTTTCTTTTACTTTTATGTTGTGTCTTCACCTTCTCACTTTATGCACCTTCTTGAGAGCATGACTGTTGTTCTTAGTGAAATGTGCTTGTCCCAGAACACGGTTGGTAGTGGTATAAATTTGATGCTTGTATCTTTGATATCTTTATTTCTAGTCTTCATTTGAACTTCAGGGGTTCGATAGCTTTGGGGGAGTTGATACGTCCAAAACGTATCTCCTTTTCCGAACACTTTTCTTATTGTTTTCTTATAAACTTGTGAGTTTTGGATACCACTGACATGGACTAACGCTTTTTCAACCGAATTGCCTTGGTGTCGTTTTTGTGCAGAAAAATCAACTTTCGGGAAATTGCCCATAAAAGATCCCATTGGTCCTAAAACACCAGAAGACCCCGGAAGCCAGAAAAAGGCCAGGAGAGGGGCCAGACCACCCCTGGCGCCCCGCTTGGCCGCGCCGCCAGGTGGTGTGGGCCACTCCCTCACCCCCACGGACTCCCCTTTTGACTACATATGCCCCGTAACCTAAAAACCGAGGGGGATTCGTCATATTCCAAACAAACACAACATAGCGCAGCCGCCACCCCGAAACTCAATTCGGGGATAAGAAGTTCCTGTTCTGGCACCCTTCCGGGACGGGGATTCGAAGGAGCTCATCGCCATCAACACCGCCACTCCTTCTCCATCAACCATCCATGATTCCCCCGTCCATGTATGAGTAAACCCCGATGTAGGCTGAGAGGGATGGAAGGGATTGGATGAGATTGATCATGTGATAATGCTAGATTGTTAGGGCATAGTGCCTAGTATCCATTGTTAGTGTTTTTTTACAGTTGTTGCAACTTGTTATGCTTAATGCATGTCACTAGGGCCCGAGTGCCATGATTTCATATCTGAACATGTTATTGTTTCATGAGTATAATTATGTTTCTTGATCATATCTGCAAGTTTTTTACACGTATTGTTGTCTGGAACCCGAGGCCCCAAAGTAATAGAAATTGGGACAACCGGAGGGGATGGCTGTGATGTGAGGATCAAATGTGTTCACGGAGTGTTAATGCTTTGATCCAGTGCTTTATTAAAAGGAGCACCTTAATTACCAGTAGTTTCCCTAGAGGCCTCGCTGCCACGGGCTGGTAGGACAAAAGATGTTGTGCATTAGTTTGGGGCTAGGCACCCCGCTGCCAGCTCTTCCAGCATTTCGATAAGCGGATGAAGCCACTAGTCCAGGTGTGTGAAATCCAATCAACAAGTGAGTTAAAGATTCTCTATTTACGTCCTCATGAGCAAATACAGGAACACAAAGCAGGAGTGATTTTGAAAGTTTTAAAGGTAGCACATGAGCAATTTACTTGGAGTGGCGGTTAATTACCACAGATATGTAGGTATGGTGGACACAAATGGCAAGGTTTTGTGGCTCAAGGTTTTGATTGCACGAGAAGCATTCCCTCTCAGTACAGGTCTTTGGCTAGCAAGGTTGTGTAGCAAGCATAAGAATTGAAGTAAAACAAACAAAAACATATATGATAAAGCCAATCATGAAATCTTCCTTGAAAGTGCAAACAAACTTATTTGAGAATACCAAGCTTATGAGCTAACAAAGAAGAAAGATCATGGAATAATATATCTACACGGAACTCTCTCTTTTCTACTTAAGTCTCATGTATTGTTGCTAATGACCAATGCTAAGTTTGCGAAAACCAACTAGATTATCTTGAAGCTCCAACATTGATACCAATACTAATAATAAGATCAATCACATAAAAAAAATTGCATACTAAATTAAAATAGAACAAGTAGATGATGAAACTTCTCATTAATATTTCATTACGGCAACTCAAACCAAGGGATACAACGATAACCAACTAAGGAGTGTGACTTCCATACTGCAAACCATACTATATGATATTTTCTCTACTCATGATATGACTCTACTAAAAGGTAAAAATGAGTGAAACATAAAGGTGATACCGCGGAACTCCCCCAAGCTTGGAACAAGCCAAGGGGATGCCAATACCAATGCTGAATCAATTCTTCGGTGGTGGCGGTGATACACTCTTCTCAAGCAAGGCGTGGAAACGCTGCAGCATCTCACGAAACCTGTCGTTTTCCTCTTGAAGAATCTCTACCTCCATCCTTAAAGCTTGATAACGTTCACATAACTCATCTGAAACTCGAAGAGCTTCTTCTACTCCAGGTATGGGGCTGAGTCCCGGGACTGATGGTCTCGGTTCCTACATGCTACAAGAATAAACACTTCCCTCGTTGTTTGATAAAATCCTCTTTGCTTTTTTCTTGACCCCTTGATCCATGGTCTTGCGCCTTGGACCTTGTAGATCATCCTTCATAGGCCCTTTCCCTTTGTTGGTGTTGGGGAAGGCCATGGTACTTCTAAAACTGAAAACAGACTCTGGCGGAAACAGCTCAAAACAGAAACACGACGAGAAAACGATATACGACCTTTGGGGATCCGGGGGATTATATAGCAAAAATATGTGTAACGAAAGGAAAGTCCAGGTCAAAAACGAGTCGGAGAGGGGCTCCGGGGCGCCCACACCATAGGCTGGCGCGGCCAAGGGTGGGCATGCACCACCTGGTGGTGTGGTGCCTCCGGGCACCTTCTCCAACTCCTCTTCGGCTCGGTATTTTTCATATTTTCAAAAAATCAATAATTAATAACTGAAAAGGTATTTCACGAACTTTTTCTTAACATAACTGTTACCTATTCCAAAACTGACTCTGCAGATTCTGGAATATTCCCTCCGATGAATTTGTCCGGAGTCAGTACTTGAATAACATCCACATCTTCATCATAGGAATCCCCAAAAATATAATGTTTGAGTCTTTGCCCATTTACCACCTGTGTAGTTTTATCCTTGAGGGAAGCAATTTTAATTGCCTTTGAACGATACACTTCTTCAATAACATAAGGTCCTTCCCATTGGGAGAGTAATTATCCTGCAAAGAATCTGAGACAAGACCGATACAGTAGAACTTTCTCACCGACATGAAACTCTCTTTTAAGGATTCTTTTATGATGCCATTGTTTAACTTTTTTCTTTAAAGAGCTTGGCATTTTCATAAGCTTTACATCTCCATTCATCTAAATGATTCAAATCAAGCATTCTTTTCCTACCAGCAAGTTTAAAATCTTTATTTAATTCTTTCACTGCCCAATAAGCTTTGTGTTCTAATTCTAAAGGCAAGTGACAAGCTTTTCCATAAACCATTTTATAGGTAGACATACCCATAGGATTTTTATAAGAAGTTCTATAAGCCCATAAAGTATCATTCAACTTATCAGACCAATTCTTCCTAGATTTATTAACAGTCTTTTGCTAGATAGATTTAATTTCTCTATTTGATAATTCTACTTGCGCACTAGTTTGAGGATGATAAGCTCAGGCAATTATATGATTAACATCAGATTTAGCAAGGGTTTTTCTAAAACCATCACGATTAAAATGAAAACCTCCATCAGCCATAAGATATCTAGGTACACCAAACCTAGGAAAAATAACATATTTAAGCATTTTTAACGAGGTTTCTCCATCAACACTTTTAGTAGGTATAGCTTCTACCCATTTAGTAACATAATCAACAGCAACAAGTATATGTGTATAACCATTTGAAGGAGGAAAAGGACCCATAAAGTCAAATCCCCAACAATCAAAAGGTTCAATAACAAGAGAATAGCTCGTAGGCATTTCATTACGTCTAGAAATATTCCCTACTATTTGACATTCATCACAAGATAAAATAAATTTACGTGCATCTTTAAAGAGAGTAGGCCAATAGAAACATGATTGTAGAACCTTTTGTGCGGTTCTATCTCCAGCGTGATGTCCTCCATAAGCACTACTATGGCAATTCTTCAATATTTCACGTTGTTCATGGTCTGGAACACATCTTCTCATAATACCAACTATTCCTTCATTATATATATATGTGGTTCATCCAGAAAATAATGCCTCAAATCATAGAAGAATTTTCTTCTTTGTTGAGCTGTAAATGTTGAGGCATATACTTTGAAACAATAAAGTTAGTGTAATCAGCATACCATGGACTATCTTGGTGTTTTACCTTTATTGCAGCCAATTGTCCATTTGGAAAACTATCATTAACAGGAATAGGATCAAAAGTAATGTTTTCCAATCTAGACAAGTTATCAGCAACATGATTTTCAGCACCCTTCCTATCCACAATATGGAAATCAAATTCTTGTAAAAGCAACACCCATCTAATAAGCCTAGGCTTATCATCTTTCTTTTCCATAAGGTATCTAATAGCAGCATGATCAGTATGAATAGTAACTTTTGAGCCACTAATATAAGGCCTAAACTTATCACATGCAAAATCTACAACTAAGAACTCTTTTTCAGTAGTAGCATAATTCTTTTGAGCAACATCAAGAGTCTTACTAGCATAATGAATAACATTCAACTTCTTATCTATGCGTTGTCCAAGAACAACACCTACAACAAAATCACTAGCATCACACATAATTTCAAAAGGTTAATTGCAATCAGGCGGTTGTACAATAGGAACAGTAGTTAAAGCCTTCTTTAAAGTTTCAAAAGCTTCCTTACAATCATCATCAAAAACAGATGGTACATCTTTTTGAAGAAGATTAGTAAGAGGCTCTGATATTTTAGAGAAATCTTTAAAAAAGCTACAATAAAAACCAGCATGACTAAGAACACTACAAATACCTTTAACATCCCTAGGATAGGGAATTTTTGCTATGGCTTCCACTTTAGCTTTGTCAACTTCAATACCTCTTTCAGAAATTTTATGTCCAAGAACAATTCCTTCATTAACCATATAGTGGCATTTCTCCCAATCAAGAACAATATTAGTTTCCTCACATCTCTGCAAAACTTTATCAAGGTTGTGCAACCAATTATCAAAAGAAGCTCCATAGACGGAGAAATCGTCCATGAATACTTCCACAATCTCTTCATAAAAACCATGAAAAATAGCAGACATGCATCTTTGAAAAGTAGCAGGAGCACTACACAAACCAAAAGGCATACATCTATAAGCATAAGTACCATAAGGGCAAGTAAAGGTTGTTTTCTATTGATCTTGTTTCCTAACAACAATTTGAGAAAACCGAGAATAACCATCAAGAAAGCAAAAATGATTTTTCTTAGAGAACCTCTCTAGAATTTCATCAATAAAGGGTAAAGGATAATGATCTTTCTTAGTAACTTTATTAACCTTTATAAAATTAATGCACATTCTATAACCAACTACTACTCTTTGTGGAATGAGCTCATTGTTTTCATTAGGTACAACAGTCATTCCTCCTTTCTTAGGGACACAGTGCACAGGGCTTACCCATCTACTATCAGCAATAGGAAAAATAATACCAGCATCAAGAAGTTTTAATACCTCATTTCTTACCACTTCCTTCATCTTAGGAATTAAACGACATTGATTTTCAACTACTGGCTTTGCATCAGGTTCAATATTAATAGCATGCTGACATATAGTAGGAGAAATCCCCTTCAAATCATCAAGAGTGTATCCAATAGCTCCACGATGTTTCTTCAGAACTCCCAATAATCTTTCCTCTTCTTCACCTGAAAGTTTAGCAGTAATAATAACAGGATATGTTTTCTTATCATCAATATAAGAATATTTAAGATCACCAGGAAAAGGTTTTAAGTCAAAGACATGATCCTCCTTTGGTGGTAATGTGGTACCCAAGTCTTCCATAGGTAAATTATGTTTCAGTATCACTAGTTGACGAAGAAGAATATCGTCAATCTCATTTCTCTCTTCTATAAATACTTCACTCTCATGGTCCTCCATATATTGATGCAAAGCATTGTTAGGAGCAAGAGAAATAGAAGCAAGTTGTTCAACTTTAAAATTATCATCAGGCAATTTCGATTCATAAGGTGCTCTAGCAAATTTGGAGAAATTGAACTCATAAGATTTTCCATCAAATTTAGTCAAAATCTTCTTTCTTTTACAATCTATAATAGCACCACAAGTGTTCAAGAAAGGTCTACCAAAAATAATAGGACAAGTCTTACTAGCATCCCTACCCAGTACTAGAAAATTAGTGGGATATTTAGTTTTACCACATAAAACTTCCAAGTCTCTAACAATTCCAATAGAAAAAATAGTTTCTCTATTAGAAAGCTGAATAACCACATCAATATCTTCAAGCTCACAAGAACCAGTTTCATGCATAATTTCTCTATAAAGATCATAAGGTATAGCACTAGAACCCGCACCAATATCACACAAACCATAATAGGAATGATCACCAATCTTAACAGAAAGCACAGGAACACTAGTTTTCTTAGGTCTATGAGGATGTGAAACAATGTTTGAAGCATCCTCACATAAGACAATGTGTTCATCCTCCACATTTCCACATACAAGATCTTTTACTATTGCTACTGCAGGTTCAATAGATTTCTTGTTACTCTTATTAACCACACTAGCTACCATAGAGTGCTCTTTCACTTTAGCAGGGAAATGCATTTTTTCAATAGAAGTCTCAGGAATAGCAGGATTAATAGAATGCACTTCTATATTACTAGCAGGAACAATATCTTTATAAGGTGCATGGTACTTGTGATAATTCTTTTTAGGAATATCAAGATAGGAGGAAAAATCTTTAAGACAGTTTGCGAAAATTTGAGAATGAAGACCACAAACATCACTAACATCATAGAAACCATTGGTATCCATAAAACATTTAATGCATTCATAATCATAATTTATACCTGACTTTCTACCTTTGTCATTCTCCCATCCTTCAGTGTTTTCTTGAATACGATCGAGAAGATCCCATTTAGGTTCTTCCTTCATACGTGTGAATAATCCAGAACAAGAAGCATCCAATAAATCCTTATCATGAAGAGAAATTCTTGCATAAAAATTATTGACAACAATATTACGCGGGAGTTCATGAACGGGACATTTGAGAATTGATAACTTCATCCCCCCCACGCTTGGGAAATAATCTCTCCATCATGAGGTCAGAAATTATAGATTTGATTCCGGTCTTTATGAATCTCACTAGGAGGATAAAATTTAGAATAAAAGAGAGGAACAATTTCCTCCCATCCAATAGATTCACCATTCCTCAGTAATTTGAACCATTCAGCAGCTCTTCCTTTCAGCGACAAAGAAAATAATTTCCTTTTAACTTGATCCATTGTAATACCTGCACACCTGAATAACTCGGATAATTCATGTATAAAGGGCAAATGACCACCGAGATGGACAGTTCCATCACCGTAATAGCAGTTATCCATAACACGTCCAACCGTTTTCATAGGTATTTGATAAGGATCTAGTTCAGCAGATAACGCGTCACTTACTACCCTAGCAGTGATAGTAGTAGTACCTCTAAACAGACAATCAAAAGTATTATCCATGATGAAATAAAACAACAAACAGAAATAAAAACATCACTTACAGTAAAAGTTTCTCTTACCAGTTCCACTTACCAATAGCGCCTCACTCCCCGGCAACGGCACCAGAAAATAGTATTTGTCGGATATATACTGAATAGGGGTATATCAGATGGTGGTCATAAGTGCCGGATTACCAGGGTGGCCCAAGTGGTAGTGGGCTATGGTCTATTGGGCGGCCCAGTAAGCTGACGCGCAGAAGCCGGATTCTAGAAGGACCCGAATCACGGCCCACGTGATCTGGCTTGGAGGAGAAGGCGGATTCCTTACTTTCCAAGTTAGTAGCTACCGTAGTCTTCTAGGTTTCCTACTCTGTATGCCCTAACCCGGCTATTATATAAAGCCGGACGGGAGATATGATAGATAGACAAGAAGCTACAGGCTAACTCGCCGGGAAGTTGATCCTCAGCGAATAGCCAACAGAACCTCACGTTGTAATTGTATACACAGGCTTTAGCCCTGATTAGTGAGATTGCAGGAGTAGGAACGCCGTATTATTACGACGTACCGAACCTGGGTAAATCCTGTGTCTTTGTCTTCAACGCGACCCCGTTCCCCCACGTCTCTACCCGTAGTCTCATGGCACCCCCGTCTGTGAAAACTACTACGATGTCTCGACAGTTGGCGCCCACCGTGGGGCAAACGACGTCAGGCGTTAAGTTCCGATCTGGGATACTCGGCGGAATCGGCAGTTCCATAACTATCGGAAGCCTGGAGTTCGACGATGACGTCGGATGCTTCCTCGATGTAACATCCCAAGTATGAAAACCATCCCCTTAGAATGTTTGTTTCATGTTTATTAAAGTAATGCATCATGACATCATATTGTTTCATTTCTGTTTGCATCTGTTTTACCTTTGTTTCATAATGAAACTCAAACAATTTCAAATGTTTATTTCATACTTGTCATGTTACAACCTTTTTCAAATAAGGAAATGCAAATCAAAACCTCAATTGTTTTCATTTAGTTCCATAATGTTCAATTATTAAATTGTTGGTTTTAATCAAACAATTAATTCCAAATCATTTCAAATTCAAACCTTATTCAAACAATGGTTTCATACTTGCTCTGTTACAACATTTGAAATAAAAATCACAAATAAAAACAACCAATTTGTTTCATTTTGTTCCATAGTGATCACTTGTTAAAAGGATGGTTTTAAATCAATCATTTAAATTCCAAAAACACATTTAAAAATTCAAATCAAGCATCAAACAACAACCATTTTGAATCCATGCAAATTATAAAACAAATTTAACCAATGGGTTATAATTAACATAGGGGTTACCCTATTTTAAAAGTTGGTTTTTATTAATGATCATTTAATATTAAAAATTTCACCCAAACTTGGTTTAAATTCAAACAGCATACAAAATTCAACCTTTTTGAAAATAAAAGTTAAAACCTGTTTGCAAATGACCTAAAAAGGTTACCCAAATTTTTCCAAAATTTTCACTAAGTTTAAACCTATCAAATGCTTCCAATTACTTTTCAGCAAAAAAAAAGAAGGGAGAAAGAAAAATCAAAAAATCAAATTCTGGCGCCCAAGGAGAAGTGGGCTGCGCCCAGCCCATTTCTTTTCTTATCTCCCGCTCAGCGCAGCCCAGCCCGCCTACTTAACGCGCGTACCGGTTCGCAGCGCCGCCCCAGTCGTCTTCTCTCGGTACGGCAGACGATCCGGAGCGCCACGGCGGCATCGACGACCACCCGACGGCGATCCGAGCCCCTCTGGCCCTATAAACACCCCCTGGACCCCCTTTGCTGTGCCCTAAGCCCTAGTTCCCCTCTCCCTCGAGCTCCCGCCGCCGTCTACCCTCGCTGCCACCGATTCCCCTCTCTGCTGTATCTCACCGGAGAAACCTCGACTGAATCCGTCCACGCCGCCGTCGCCATGGAGGTCCACTCCCCTACCTAGACACTGAAATCGCACCTCCACCTTCTCCTCGTCCGTTTAGACACCAGAGGGAGCACGGTGACCCCCTGGATACGCGCCGCCGTCCACGACCACTCCGCCGTCGTCTGCCCCGAGCTCTGCCACCTTCCAATCGACGGTGAGCCACCGTGGCACCCATCCCTCCTTTCCTCTCTGTTGTTCGCGAGCATCACCACAGCACCGTGCACGTCCACCGCACCCAACAGCAGCATCCACGCGCGCAACCACGGCTCGCCGCCGGCGATCTTCGTTATCTGTCAAAGTTCAGTCGTGGCGTGTCAGTTTGGGTTCAGTTAACTCAGATCTGAAGTATTTCCTCTCCGCGTCGCTGTTACTGTCAACGAAACGCAAGCAGCGCAGTGGCACGGTTCAGTTAGCGCGAGCGCAGCGGCCCGGGTTCGATTCCCAGGTGCCGCAACCCTTTTTTGGGGATTTATCCCCTAGACGCGACCCCACCCGTCAGCGGGCTGTTCTGCCACGCACGCGCAGCACGCCACGCTGGCCCCCCAGGCCCAAAATGCAGTGGCTGGGGCTGGCTTACCGTGCGGTAATAAAAGTTTCTGCACTTTTCTGTTTTCAAAATAGAACCTTTTAATTACAGATTAGTCCTCAATTTTAATTTGTTAATAACTTTCAAAATATAAATCTAAAAAATAAAAGTTAAATATGTTTATTGTTCTAAATTAAATTGTCTATCCGACTATGCCATTTGTGTACTGTTTTGAATTTTCAAAATGCAATTCAAATTTGAATTCAAATAATTCAATTGTATTTTGCTAAAATTCATAACTAAATCATAATAAATCCAAATCATGCAAATAAAATATGTTTTCAATGCTATTTCAAATAAACTATTCAAAAATAAATTTTGTTTCATGGTTTGAATAATTTAAATTGCTTAAATAATTTAAATATTATTTAAATCATTTAAAATTGCTAAAATCATAACTTGCTCAATTTAAATTATTTTTGAACATGCAAAATATGTTTTCAAACCACCAAAGTATAAACTTTTCAAATATGAGTTTGAAATTATGTTTTGAGAAAATAAAATTCAAATAAAATTCATGCTTGTTTTAAATTCATTTAAAACTTGTTTAATTTTGCTTAAGTCATAATAAATTCCTCCTAATGCCTTTTTCAATATTTGAAACATGTAATCCACCCAAAATTTCATGATCTTTTCAAATATGAATTTAGTTATTTGTTTTGAACAATTTAAATTGGTGAAAACAACAAATACTTGTGTGTCACCTTTAAGGCACCAATAATTCCCTAAATTAATAAATAAAATTCTTAATTGGTAAACCCTATTTTAAATTGGTTCTAATGTTGTTATTTTGTTGTTTTCCTCATGCATGCATCATACTAAACCACTAGCACCTATTGATTAGTTGGAAAACAAATAATCTAACTAAAATCCATGGGCTTTTCATATGCAACTCAAAATTGCATATGTGTCCATTTAAATTGTGTTACCATGTCAATTAGGTTATTTTGATGCATCTATTAACTTGACATGCATCATCCCATGATTGTGCACTATGCCATGATATTGATTGTTTATTTTCCTGTATTGTTGTTTGCTTCTTCTCGGATAGACGACGACGTTGATACCGACGATCTTTACGACACCCCTTCTGAGGATCTAGCTCAGTACCCGGCTACTGGGTTTGCAGGCAAGTTATCACTCACATGAACCATTGTGTTCCCTTCAACATTGGTTACCGATACTTTCCGTTGTCTATATTTGCTAGCCCTATGTATCGTTGTTTCTGTTACGAACCTATCACATGATACCCTGAACCCTGATATTGCCTCACCTCCAGTCCTAAAACCCCGCTGCTTGGGCCCGTGTCTTACTAGCATGCTTAGGGTTGTTTTGCTCGAGTCTGCTATCAATTACTTTCTGTTATCATATCTGCTTATATTCTGGGGCTCGACGTTAAACAACAACCTGTTAATTTGAGGTAATAATAATTTGCTGATAAGGCACCGGCAGGAGGCCCGGCGTGGTTTTGAGGCCTGCTAGTGTCGACCCTAATAGGAAAAGGGTCTTGTCTACTGATCCATGATGAGCGCACTATCCGCATGTGGGAAGCGTGTATGGGCGCCCCCCTCAATTTGATTCGATTCGCATCTCGTCCAAATCACCACACTTAGTTCGGGCTTTCCATTTGATGCACGCATATGCAGGTACGAACCCGAGGCCAGGGTGGAACTTTTGTAGTCGGCATTTAGGGCGGCGTGGTCTTCCAGTGCTATGAGGGTCCCCTTTTCTTCGTGGGGCTCGATTAGCCGCGCACGCACATCACGTGGTGCTTTGGGCTTGATGCGAAGAAGAGTTGAGTTGTGTTGAGTGCCCCGCTTGGTGGGAAAGGCCTTCCCATCTGGCGGGTTATTCTTACGTGTACGGCCAAATTGGTGCACCCCTGCAGGGATAAATCTTCTCGAGAAGCCGTGTTTTCCGCGGTTATGGTTGACTTGGTGAAAGTACTGGCTAACAAGTACTCAGAACAACTTACACCTAAATAATGATAACTTGACTAGTAATAGGCTTATTGACACAACAATTTGATCCATGATTAATCCAACTGGGTGAGTTATCCTCGGATTGCTTTTTTGGATAAGGGGCGAGATCCAGGATGGGTTTGTGTGGTGGTTAGTTGTAGTTGGTTACGATACGCTATCTTATCCCCTTTCTGATAGCCGGAAGTTGTAGTATGTTCTGTAGTTGGTTAGTGCAGCCAGTTGCCGCATCTTTTATACCCCCTTTCTTCCGTTGAACCCAAGGCATCTGTGCTTGGTGTTGACGGGCTACACTTTGGTGAACTGTGAGTCTTGCTTGCCAGTACGTTTATGTACTGACCCCTTTGGGGCTGTGGTTTCCGCAGACTATGCTTACGAGGATCCAGGTGACGGCTACTACGTGGAGTTTGACGAGGCTGCTGACGAGTAGTTAGCGGACCCGGGCAGGATCCGAGACATCGTGGATGGGCTCCGTTTCGTTTTCATTCCCGGCTTCTTAAGCCTATTTGGATTTGTCTGTACTCAGACCCTTTGAATGCTTCCGCTGAGTTGTAATGATGTTATGTTGGGACATGTGTCCTCTAGATGATTGTATTTGCTATTCTCTGCCCTAGTGAGGGCCAGTTGCAACTTATTTCAATCTTTTGTGTCTTAGAGATATGTTATGTTATCATCTTGTTCAAAGCCGTTGACGTACCATGTGTGTATGGTATGAAGTACGTCAATGGTAGTGTCCTGATTTCTACGGGATAGTTTACATCGACGATGAATAGTAAGATTGGTTGTCACACTTAAGTGTTGGCCTACTCGTAAGAGATGCGGGTGCCGGTAAGCCCCGTAATCCAATCAAAATACTGTTCAGTTCGTACGGTGAGTATCCCCTAGAAGTCCGGGTGCGACAAATGGTATCAGAGCCTGTCTGCCTGTAGGATCCCTTTTGCTGGTCGCAGTTGAGTCTAGAAACTATTTTGTAGCTATATAGGAAAAATGAAACGTGAGAGTAAGAATTCTGCCATTTTTCTTCTTTCCCCACCCACCCACCCTTTTCTGGTAAGGAAGTGCAACGTTGTTTTCCCTTCTCACCTAAACTTTCAAGTTAGGATTTCACGTATCCTGGTTTCTCTAGGATAGTTATATCTACTAGACCATAGGAATGGAGGTGGTTGTAACATGATTTATCATGTTGCCTACTCATGATTGAGAACGGAGGCGTGTAAGCCCCGGAAGCAAATCCTCTATCCCTTAAGCAGTAGATATTGATCCTTTAGAAGCCCGGATGGGTTTTTCCGTAGTACCTCAGGAGTTTTGGTCTCGTGTTTCCCGTTGTTGCTTCGATATCCTGTTCTTCTCAACATCTTTTCGTCCGTTGAACCTTGTTGTTACTTTCCACTTCAGTTCTTCTACCGGCGTCTAATCAAAACCTTCCCCGATCATCTGCAGATGGATCTCAGGTTCTTCCCGCAGGTGGTTCGGATGACTCGTTGTGAGAGCACCGCCGGTTATCCGGAGATGCTGAGAGACATGGTCACTTATCTGGGGTTCCATTGGGCACCAGAGTACCAGGTCTACGAGCAGCAGCGAGAGTTTGACCAGACCTACTACCAGGCTATCGTCTACATTCTGTCAGATGATGGCATGAGCGTTGTCCACCACTACGAGGCAGTAGGTTCCACAGTGGATATGGCCGTGCAGCAGGCAGCTTACGTGAGTCTCACCGTCCTCCGTGCTGACTACTGAGGGTTTGACGATTCTATCTATCGCCACATCCCCCGTGGTTACATCACTTCAGCGGGAGCTCACTTCACACTCTACGACAACCTGGATGTCTACGAGCATGATAACACCAAACTGCACACCACCGCTCAGTTTGTGAGGCACAGTGACGCTGTTGCCACCACACTTTCTCAGGAGTTGGCCTCAGTCAGGGAGCAGCTCTACCTTGCTTTGACTCGTCTGGCTACGTACACCACAGACTTTGTTGGAGATGAGCGCTTTGCACGTTTCCATCAGACAGTTGGACGTAGTTTGCCAGATGCTGGAGGTTACGGGCCGATCAGAGGTCCACTCCTCAACCTCGGAGCTGGTTACACTGGGATTCCACGCTTTGGAGCACAGGGAGACGACGCTTTCTACTTCACCACACCGAGAGTCGCTCTCAGAGCAGTCCCGATCTACGTGGATCGTCGTTCTACCTACTTCCGTGGGATTCCTCCTCACCGTATCTCTCGTCGTACTACTCACCGCCGTCCTGCGTGATGAGCATGCACTAGTAGGGAAAGGGCTACCAGTGACGAACAAATATCAGCTACCGCTGGCGAACTCTTGTTCGCCAGCGGTACAACGCCAGTGGTAGCAGGTTACCGCTGGCGAACAAGAGTTCGCCAGCGGTAGTGCAGGTTACCGCTGGCGAACAAGGCCTTGTTCGCCAGCGCTATGTTCGCCAGCGGTAGCTCCGCTGTTCGCCAGCGCTACTGGTTCGCCAGCGGTAGTCAGGTTGTTCGCCAGTGGTACAGTTCGCCAGGGGTAGGTACTGTGTTCGCCAGTGGTAAGTTTCACAGGTTTGTATTTTTTCTTTTTTTTTGTATAACAGTTTATATATTCTGATTCTGTATATATTCCCAGGTCCAAATACATTCAAATTCTATAATTTATAAACTTTCACACATATAAATCACTGATAGCACATCGATAAATCATAGATACATATGCATCCATCCATAACGAATTTAACACATCGATAACGATATTAACACATCTATACATATGCATCCATATCCAATTCTCATAAGTACGAATACAACACATTGATCTCAATAATATGTCGGAAGATTTCGAACCCAAAATATAGCCATCTAATTAGTTCAACGATTACAAAGGTATGACTACTACATATCTATGCAACGTACGCGCGATATAGAGATCAATCGCAAAGAAGACTAGCTAGATATACGGTCCGCCTCCGCTTTAGCTTCCGCCTCCGCTTGCGATCTTTCGCTAGGGCTAGCGCGCCGTCCACTTCTTCATCTCTCTGTAGACCAAGATAAAAGCATTAGACCGGCAAAGGAAATCACAAGTTCTTATTAGGAGCAATTCGTAACGAATCGAATACATACCGTCGATCATTTCTTCCTCGATGTTGTGATCTTCTGTTTCTTCTCCGGCGGGAACGGAAGAGCACCTTCTAACGAGTTGAATGGTCTCTCGTCAGTCTGCTCTAGCACATATTGTCGCAACTCATTGTTAGATGGTGGGGTACCGTTCCAGTGGAAGGTAGATCCTGAAGTTACTACATCCTTATAGATGATTGTGCAGATCTTGCGCTGGATGCGACCAAAGTTTTGTCTGTACTCAGCATCAGACCATTCCACGATGCTGCGAGACCATTTGTCCACAGCAGACATGTATTGCAGACTATGTTGGTCCTTCACGATCTCCGTCATGTGTTGGATGAGGTACCATGCCTCCATTTGGCCGCCTGGCGCCTGCTTGGGGCAGGGAAACTCTGTTCTGTGTCTGAACACATATTTTCCTTTAATTTGTTTCTTCCTGTCGCAGAATCCTTCCCCCCTGATGTAGCCATCCATAGCATCATTGAGAACAGACTTGATGAGGGTGTAGTTCTTCTCCTTCATCGTACTCCCGGAGTCGAGATATACTGCGTGCGCGTCTCTCGGGTAGAGCATGATGAGGGTGCCGTATTTGTTTCTGCGCAAAACAGGAGAGTCCATATATATAATCCTCAAAAATTGTATATGCGCGAACTTATGTAAAGATGGGAAATATAACTTACTCAGGAAAGTAGGGCACGAGGGTGATCCTCTTGTGCATATGGTTAGTGAGCAACACTTGTTCGAGGTACTTTGTCGCTTTTGCCCTACCCTTGGGGTTGTTCAAGTACATGTCGTGCATGTAGTAGGGGTCTGCTAGCCCGATGTTTCTGACATTCTCTACGGATAGCTGATGCGCCAAGCTGAGCGTAAACAGACGGACGATTGACGAGTGGAGTGCTTTCATGTGGAACATCCGGAAAATGTCGTCAAATCTAATGATGATCTTGTTTGCGTTGCCTTCAGTGACAAATCCCGCCGTAGATGGCACCTTTGCGACCAAAACCGGCAGCGTTGGATTTTTCTCTTTGAGAAGCACCTCCTCCATATATAGTACACCGTCATGGACGCTACGCATATCACCTGTCAGCAAGGCGACCAACCTCGGCGGAAGCATCGGTTTCCCCAACTCATGGATCTGATGCCAGTCGGTTATGGGTATCCTATCCAATACACGTCCTGTCTGCGGCTTAGACTTGGTCCCCTCCACCGGTTGGCTCATCGATGCAACGGCAGGAGCCTTCTTAGTTCTTTTCCGTGCATACTTGATGTTAGGCTGAGTCTTATGAAATACATCAGCTACCGCCTCTTTGAGGGCATCCTGGCTGATGACTTCTTGCTCGGGGACTGCCGGCTCTTGAGAAGAGAAAAGACGCTTTGTGCATCGATATTTATCCGCCTCCTCCGCTGGCAAGAGAAGTTGATCAAGATCATCCAGGCCGGGCGCCCCCTCGTAAGGATCGTCGACGAGGTAGTCATTCGGGTTCTCATCTTCGTCGTCGTCGTGCTGCACGGACTTTGCAGGTGAGAAATCCTTGTGTTGGCTCGGGTGCCCCGACCCCTGGACCGGTGTTGGAGTGTTGGCAGGAGTACTTTCCAAACGAATTAGTGATTTCGGCCAGGTCAATGGCCAAACCAAGCATTGCTCCAGGTTCAACTCGCTGTCGGCTGCGGGTGGTTAGTTCGGAGGATCGAGAGCACCGCAACCAGGGAGCACCCGACTTAATGTCACTCTGAACACGTCCTCGGGCATACGAACGCCGTGGGATACGCGGTTCAGAGGTGTGATGATTTTTCCTTTGGCGACGTCCTTTAACTCGCCGTTCACATTAAGGAGCAATGTGCATCCCGTCTCGTCGGCCTGCGAAACGTCGCGCGATCGTTGTTAGAGACTGATGCCGTCACGAATCAAGTCATAATATATAATTAAGCAGTGCACGTTGAATTACCGTGAGGGCATTGAGCTCGGACAAGGGGGATGGACCGCTAAGTGTCGGCGGCGGCGTTGATGAGATGTGGCGGGGTGGCGACGGATCTTTGCGACCTTCCGGCTGAGGGTTGGGGGTCGGCTCGTTCCGCGCAGCAGACGCCACGACGGGGGCCGCGTTCTGCGGCGCCACGACGGGGGCCGGGTTCTGCGGCGCCACGACGGGGGCCGCGTTCTGCGGCGCCACGACGGGGGCCGCGTTCTGCGGCGCTGGCTGCACAATTTGGGCTACGTTTATCTGCGGGAGCGGCCCTTGTCCTCCACCTAGCATCCACGGCGCTAAGGACTGAGCGACGGTCGAACAGATGGTAGGGAGGAGCTCATTGAGCCTCTCGTTCACAAGCTCGTCGACCGTCTTCTCCGGGCCCTTGTTCCGCTCCTTGCGCTTTTCCCTGGTGTCGGGGTAGTATTGCGCATGCCGATGACCCTTTCCGAGGCCATGCACATGGCTACGATTCGGCTTCTTGTCAAGGGGCACTCCCTTCATCGCGTTAAGCGCCCTAATGAAAGGGGTGTCATACGGGTCCTTGTTCGTCGTCGCCGAGGACCCCCCGTCAGATTGAGATAGGCGTTCTTTTTCTTGTTCCTCGATATACTTATCCTCGAGCAGCTTGACCTTCTCGTTCAACACAAGATCGCCGGGCTTTTTGGGATCTTCCCTGTAATGGGCCCTGACAAAATTTCTCACCTGCGGGTCGGTGATCTTGTCAAACGGGTTCGGCCCTTCTCTCTTCGAATCCTCCTTGGCCCATACTTTCTGCTTCCCAAGGTAACCCCGGCTTCCGAGATTGTGAGGGCCAATGTTCTTTTTTCGCTGTTCTTTCCCCCATTTAGTCAGCGCAATCCTTTCCGGTTTGAGTTCGTCGATCTTGAATTGGGCCAAGTCTTCCTCGGAAATGGAGGGCCACATCTTATGGATCTCATCAAAATCCGCTCCCTTCGCAAGCATCTGCCGCAAACTGGATCATCAAGTCGTAAACGCTTTGGCGAACTTGTTCAGTGCTAAGGAGTTGACCAGATTCTTCTTCAGGTCCTGGTTGTCGTAAGGATCCGGGAATTTATACCTTGTGTGCAGCTTCTCAATCAGCAGGGCGGCATGAGCCGTGTTTTCTTTAGCTTTGAGGTGCTCCATGTTAACGTTGCCGAAGTCTCGAGCTATGCAGCCTATCTGGTTTCCATAGCCCTTGGCATAACTCTCCGGCTCGAGGGGAGCACCGCTGGGGTCCACTTCCGTGAACTCTTCCCGCATGGTGGCGAGCATGTTGTGCCGCCTCTCTTTGCGCCTAGCCGCCGCCTCGCTACCGGAGGCGGTATCCCCGGTGCCACTACCGGTTTGATCACCTTCTGCGCCCGATGTATCGTTGTGTGGCTCTAGCTCCTGGCGAACGGTTTCGTCCATCTCGTCGTCTGCATCGTCGCCCTCCATCTCTAGATCCGGGTGCGGATCTACGGGTCCGCCTCCCGCGCTTAGCATGGAAAGCCACGCATCGTCGTTGTCTCCGCCGTGTCCGAGACCAGAACCACCCGCCTCGTCGTTGTGAGCCATATCTAATGAAGGAGAGAAAACCCGAAATAAGTTCAACAAATCCTACAATTTAGACGATGTACCCCATATGAGTCCAAATTTCTCGGACACTCTAAGTTGTGATATTTTTAGCAAAGATCATGCCAAAATTCACGGAAAATTTCGGCATGACCTTTGCTAAAAATATCACAAATGGAGTACCCAAATTTGCCGGAACGGAAATTAATCAACATTCCGGCAAATAGGGACTCACGTGGGGTACCTGCACATAAAAACCCACCCCTCATATAATCCCACCCCTCATATTATCATCGTCATCCACACGAAGGTGGGCACATATCAATACGACCACACACCATCTCCACCATCCATACACCACCATCCATCACCACCACCATCCATACACACCCCACATCCATCACCACCCACCAACCATCACCAACCACCAAAAACAATTGTGACATAACATGGGCACAAAAATATGATTTATGTTAAGATATATAAGCACATGGGCACAAAACAGAATGAATTCTTTTCTGTTTGAAAAATGGCAGAATTGCCATAAGGTGAAAACGCAAACAAGTTACTTCTACAAACTTTGCGGAAATACTTTGTAAAATTAATCACATGGTCTTTATATCAAATGAGAGTAGCACAAGGAGTGGCACCAAAAATTAAGTTGTTTAAGGCCCCAAAAATCATGGTTTTCTCCACAGCAACAAATCAGAAATTTAACAAGTTTGTTCTACAAACTTTATCAAAATGATCTCCAATTTCTACCAGTGCCTCCTTATGGTAAATAATAACTTTCCACCAAATCTCATGTGGTTTTGAACTAGTTAAGTGCCTCAATTAATTATTGGAAGTTAATTGCAGAAATAAAATGAAAACAAGTGTGTTTTAAAAATATCATCAAAATGAATTGAAATTTGTACCATGGCCTTTTATTGCCAAATAAGAGTGACACACAAAATTTTATATCAATTGAAGTTTGTTAACTGCCAAAAGTAATTAAATTTAAATTTTGGCAGAATTGAAATTAGAACAAGTTTGTTCTACCAAACTCATCCAAATGATCTCAAAATTTTACCACGATCTCTTTATGTTAAATAAGAATTTACTGCATATTTTCATAAAGTTTTTAATTGTTTAAGGGACAATGGACTACTTTCCTCGGTTTCTAGCTCCTATTTATGTTTGAAAAATTAAGCTAGGAGTACTCACAGGTTTGAAAAATATACCATCCATCACCACCAACCAGATTCATCACTTGAATATGTTTAAGTGAATAAAAACCATTGTGTTGCATGCTAGCTGTATCATCACTTGAGCAAACCAAAAAGAGAAAAAAAAACAGTAAAACAGGATAACCTCTGGCCTCAGATCTTAAGCTTCAATAAGCTCTATCCGTCGATGAGCTTCTGATTAATTCATGCACATCAGGTGCAGTGATAGTACTTTCCAGCTTCTGATTAATTCCGCAAGTTATCAATGGTTGTTTTCATTAAAAAAGGGTCCCTTGCAGTGCCATTAATTCATGCATTTTCAGTCACATATATTATTACATTCTCAGCAAGGAGGAGCATCAGGTGGCCAAAAACAACAAAATCAAAGGATAATTTGGTGCATATTTATCATCATTGGCCAGAAATCCAAAACTAGGCAATCAGAATAAAAACAAGTGCAATGATGTTCTCATCAGAACAAAAAATGCACAGAATAAAAACTAGGCTGATCATGATCCCAAGTTGAGCAATCACATGAGAAAATGCCCTAGAGTTGAACTAGCCTCTGATGATTTACGTTTTTTTTGCAAAACAGAATCACTTAATGCTATATTTCTGATCCACCAAAAACAGAACAAAAAAGCTACCTGATTTTCTTATGGAACTTTGGTCGAGCACCTTGTGTGCGTGGCAGAACAGTGGGCAGGAGGGGCGGTGCCGCTGTACGAGGCAGCGCAGCAGCCGCAGGGGAGGAGCAGTGAGTGGCCAGGGGGGGTGGTGATCGCCGGTGAGGGAGGGGAAGTGGCCGACGGCTGATCGGGGCAGTGGTGGGGTGTTCGCGCGCGCAGGGGCAGTGGGGAGAGGGAGGGCGCGCGTGGAGAGGGAAGGGAGGGGTGAGGAGAGGGAGGGAGAGGCGCGGCCGGTGGTGCTATTGGGCTCGCCGGAGGCCTAGTCCTCGCCGGAGTTAACAGAGGGAGAGTCGCCGGAGTTAACAGAGAGAGGGAGGCGCGCGCGGTGGTTTCGAAATCGACTAAGTGTTGGGCGCGCAGTACTTCTAGAGAGAGGGGAGGGGTGGGGGGCCCGCGCGTAAGTGTCACAGCGCCAGCTGGCGAACAAGCCCCGTAGTTCGCCAGCGGTACCTTACCGCTGGCGAACATCTCTCTGTTGCCCAGCGGTAACATGCTGCTGGCGAACAAGGATGGCTGTTCGCCAGAGGTACTTTTTTTAAAATTATTATGTTTATAAATGCATTTAAATTATACATTACAAATTAATTTCATGCATTTAAATTATTATGTTTATACATGCATTTAAATAATATGTTTATTTGAATAATACATGCATTTAAATAATATGTTTATTTAAATAATACATGCATTTAAATTATTCAAAGACACATTTCATTAATTCAAACACATTACAAATTATTTCAAACACATTACAAATAATAATGTTTTTTTGTTTTTCATTATTCCCTTTATGTTTTCAATTATTATGTTTATAAATGCATTTAAATAATACATTACAAATTAATTTCATGCATTTAAATTATTATGTTTATACATGCATTTAAATAATATGTTTATTTGAATAATACATGCATTTAAATAATATGTTTATTTAAATAATACATGCATTTAAATTATTCAAAGACACATTTCATTAATTCAAACACATTACAAATTATTTCAAACACATTACAAATAATAATGTTTTTTTGTTTTTCATTATTCCCTTTATGTTTTCAATTATTCCCTTTTATGTTTTCAATTGTTTTCCAATATTTCCTTCTTGTTTTCTCTTTTCATTATTTTGGTTTTAGTTGTTTTCTATTGTTTTTTCTTTATGTGTTCTATTGTTTTCCGTTGTTTCCTTCTTATTTAATTTCTATTTGTTTCCTTTATGTTTCAAAAAATATAAGTCCACACATTTGAAATACAGAACAAGGTACATTAAATTTATAATAAGTGCACATCGATATCAGACCCCATGCATATACATAGTTTCGTCGCATACAATTGGCAGAAAAATATATACATAGTTTCTCATCAGTGTTTGATTTTTTTGCCTTTTTTGGTCGCAGTTGCATAATTTAACCCCACATTATGACTTCTTCTTATGAATGGAAGACCATGCCTAGGTAGCGTAGTTCTGCTTCTTCTTGTTGTGTATGTTGCATGACTATCATCATCATCTTCTTGATCATCGTCAATATTTGGGTCGCCGAACGTGTCGAACTCGTCCTCATCAACGACTCCATCCATTCCGATGATATTTCTTTTCCCTCTCCTCACGACAACACGGCTAGGCCTTGCGGGGTCTGTTATGAAGAAGCATTGTGACACATGCTTAGCCAATACCCATGGCTCATTTTGCGCTGTGACATTCGCGCTTGATGAGGTTCCGGCTTCGGGAATAACCATGGTTGTAAAGTATTGGTCTTCTTTCCTGACGGTCGACATCCTAGCCCATCTGACGCGGAACATAGGCACCTTCTCTCCAGAGTAGTTAAGCTCCCATATCTCCTCGATCCTTCCGTAGTATCTTAACTTTTTGTCACCGGTGTAGGATTCCATCGTTACCCCTGAGTTTTGATAATCGGAAGTTTTGTCTTTCTCCTCTGTGTAGAAAGTGAACCCGTTGATATCATATGCTTGAAACGTCGCTAGGTTGGGAGCTGGGCCATGTGCCAAGGCGTACAATAGTTTATTTTTCGCACAATCCCTTGGCGGTGGATTAGCGACGATCACATCTTTAAACCAACGCAAGAAAGTGGAGTTATGCTCTCTGATTATTTCTCCTTCGGTCCTCCGCTTGCCTTGTTCACTGTACTTTTTCATAATCGAGCTCTTGTGTTTTTCCACCCAAGTATCGACCATGTCAATGTGTTGGAGAGCTACTAAGTTTGCCCTGTTAAAGTCGGTGCGTCGACAAGCCCGATCCACATGCACTTCTCTACGTCCATTTTTGTGACCTACTCCATCGAGCTTGCCAATGTGCTTGTTTCTGGGCAGACCAACTGGGTCCTCCACGTCCATATGATTCGTGCAGAAAGAGATGCACTCTTCGGTGAGAAAGCCCTGAACGATGCTTCCGTCCGGACGAGCTCTGTTGCGAACATATCCTTTGATGACCCCATTCATCCTTTCAAACGGCATCATGTTGTGCAGGAACAACGGCCCGAGATGGATGATATCGTCCACGATATGGACCAACAGATGAACACATATGTCAAAGAATGATGGTGGAAAGTACATCTCAAGCTCGCATAGTATCACGACAATCTCTTCCTGCAGCCTTGAGATCTGCTTCCCCGTGATCGACTTTCGAGATATAACGTCGAAGAAGTTACAGAGGCCAAACAGGGTTTCCCGGACGTGTTTGTCCATTATTCCGCGGATCGCAACCGGAAGTATCTGCGTCATCATCACGTAACAGTCATGAGACTTCATCCCGCTAAACTTTTGTTTCTGCGCGTCGAGGAATCTGCTTATTAGCCCTGAGTAACCGCTAGGGACTTTGACTCCGAGAAGGCACATCATCAATTTTGTGATCTCGTCCGGACTAAGAGTGAAGCAGGAGGGGGGGCAGTAATAGTCATTCCTCTTAACCCTTTTGGCCTTGCGACCATCCGTCTCCTCATCACACGATTGATCGCCGTCGTCATCATCCGGGCGTCCCCCCTGAAGATCTACCCTAATACCAAAATATTTCAGGTCGTTTCTTGCTTTCACCCCGTCTTTGGTCCTCTCCGGCATGTTGAGCAGCGTGCCAAACAAACTTTCAAACACATTCTTCGTGATATGCATCAGATCAAGGCAGTGAGGCGTATCGAGAAAGGGCCAGTATGGCAAGTCCCAAAACACCGACCTCGTCTTCCATACATCCAGAAGCGGTTTTGGCGCCTTTTGCTTCTTTCCAGGCTCTGGGCATTCCTTCCAATCATTCAGCAAATTGTAGATTTCTTCGCCGCACCTCTTACGTGGAGGTCCACGGAGCTCATCCTCACCGTTAAAAAGGTCTCCTCGCCTTCTCCACGGGTCTTTGTTGGGTAGCCACCTTCGATGGCCAACGAAAACTGTTTTCGAAGACCCAGGATCTTTCGGAAGTTGCATAAACGTGGGGTCATCCATGCACCTCACGCAACCGTTATGTCCGTGGCACACCTGGCCCGCCACATATCCGTAGCCTAGTAGGTCGTGAACCGTACAGAGTAAGACAGCTCTCATTGGGAAATATTGTTCACCGAAGGCGTCCCATGTGTTCACCCCTTCCTCGGCCCATAGCGTTTCCAGCTCATCTTTAAGCAGCTTCAGGTATAGATTTATGTCGTTGCCTGGTTGTTTCGGCCCTTGAATTAGCATACTCATGTGAATATACTTCCTCTTCATGCACAACCAGGGAGGGATGTTGTACATCCATACAAACACGGGCCAGGTGCTATGGGTGCTGCTCTGGTTGCCAAACGGATTGAGTCCGTCGGTGCTCACACCCAACCTGATGTTCCTTGCCTCCGCCCCGAACGTTGGATATTCACAGTCAATTGCTTTCCATTGACTTGCATCTGAAGGATGTGTCAGAATTACTTTTTCACTTCGATTTGGATCTTTCAAAACTTTATTCCTCCTTTTCGCGTGCCAGCGCATGAGCTCTGCTTCCTTGCGGTCCGCGAAATACCGTTGCAGACGGGGAATGAGCGGAAAGTACCACACAACTTTCCGAGGAGCTTTCTTCTTCCCTTTCTTGTATCGAGCGGCGCTGCAAACTGGACAAATGGTTTTGTTCGCGTCCTCTTTCCGATAAATGTAGCAATCGTTGATGCACACATGGTATTTTTCGTGAGGTAAATCAAAGGGGCACACGACTTTCTTGGCCTCGTCGCAACTTTTAGGACAAGTGTTGCCCTCTGGAAGGACATCGTGCCAGTATTGCAGGCTTGCATCGACGCTTATGTCGCTCCATTTGTATCTCGCCTTCATCTGCAGAACATCGAGGGCCACTCTCAGGCGGGACTCTCCCGGACCGCAGCCTGCATACAACGGTGTCTTCGAGTCTATCTCTAGTTGCGCCAGCTTCGATTGCTCTCTAGCAGCAGATATCGAGTTAGTCGTCTTTCTCAAGAGCAGTTCTTTCAGATGAGGGTCACGCACAACTTCCGTTAGGGGTGTCCCTGTGTCCTCGTGATCTTCTTCCACGTCTTGTTCAACATCTTCTCCATGATCATGTGTTGGGTCATAAGGCTGATCTTGGTCCTGCTGTAGTTGGTCCTGCTGTAGTTCTATTCGATCGTTGCTATTGTCCTGTTGCACATCATTTCCTACCGCCGCCGCCCCATGGACTTCATCATCTTCATCATCACTTACCCACTGACTGTTATACCCATCCATGAAACCATACCTTAGGAGGTGACTGAGCAAGTCTCCGGTAAAGGGATTGAGCAAGCCCCCTAGTTTGCACTTTCGACATGGACATCGTATCTCCTTGCGGCCATTTTGTAACATGTCTTCTGTCGCGTGTCTCAAGTAACTATTCACGACACGTTCACTCTTAACGACCACCATTATATGTCGCCTGCACGAGAGCGCGCGCCGATATAATTAATATTAGAACCAAACATAATATATATATATATATTGCGATATTCACGGAAAAAAATCGGCATGACCTTCCTACAAATTGGAGGTTAGAGGAGTGCCAAACTATGCCGAGACGGAAATGAATCAACATTCCGGCGATAGTTGGCTACTCAATTTCATTCCACAACAAATTGCGCACACATGCATTTATCGTCTCCATCACACGACCATTGTTGAATCCGGTGAAATTTCACACATATTGCATATCGCGTGTATCCGGACAAAATTTATATACAAACTCATTTAATTATATATTATCATTCATCACACCTCAAATGAATAGATGGCCACACGATGATCCGGAGAAATTTGGAGCTTTGGAGAGAAAGGGGTTAATTCTAGATCTAGATGGCTAGGGAGGGAAAATTTGGGATAGAAATGATGTTAGGAGGGAGATAAACATATATATACCAACTAAAATAAATTTAGTTGGTTCAAAATAGAGTAGGAGGGTGGAGAAATTGGCATAATTTCGAGCTAGAGAGAGAAGAGGGGACAAGGTGAAGAAGAGAGAGTGGAGGGGAAAGTGGGTAGGTGGGGGTGCCACTTTGTGGCAATATCTGCGGACTACCGCTGGCGAACAGATGCTTCTGTTCGCCAGCGTTAAGATGCGTGCTGGGCCCACATCTTAGCGCTGGCGAACAGAAGCATCTGTTCGCCAGCGGTTGTGGGAGTAGCGCTGGCGAACAATACAGGCCGTTCGCCAGCGGTAAAATAAGGCAGCGGCGCTACCATTTCAAATCGCGCGCAGGTGGGGCCCAGGCGTACCGCTGGCGAACAAGGGTGGTTGTTCGCCAGCGGTAGTGCTGGCGAACAGGCATAGTTGTTCGCCAGCACTATTAGCGCTGGGCAACAGCCATTCTAGTTCGCCAGCGGTATGGTGGTGGCTATAAGCCATTCCCTACTAGTGATGGGAGTACCGATGTATCCATTCATAGCTATGTTTAGTTATCCTTTTGGCTTTCGAACCATGTATTGGTGTGTTGGATATTCTGATGTATTTGAACATGTGATGATGTACCTGTTGGTTATCTATTCATGCGTCGGAATAATCTCTCTTTCGGTTACCAAGTCTATCCTTTTCTATTGTTGTGCTAAAATGCATGTCTATTCAGGATGCCGCCAACAAGGAGCAACCCGCCTGAACCACCTCCGCTCACGGAGCTGTTGACTCAGATGACTCAGGTCGTGGCTCAGATGGCCCAGATCCAGGCTAACCAGCACAACAACCAGAATGCTCCGCGAGTCAGCATCATGGAGTTTCTGAGTATGGGGCCGAGAGCTTTCGTGGCAACACGTGAGCCTCTGGATGCTGATGACTGGATCAGGGAGATGGCCAGGGCTCTGGACATTGCTCACGTTGCTGAGGAGGATAAAGTCAAGTATGCCACCTACCTACTGAAGGGTCAGGCAGCCACTTGGTGGGAGAACTACCAGACCATGAGAGCTGGATACCCTATCACCTGGGGTTGTTTCAAGGATGCCTTCCTGAAGCACCACATCCCAGATGGTCTCATGGAAAGGATGCGTGAAGAGTTCTGCTCTCTTAAGCAGGGCAAGCTGGACGTCATTGGCTACCAGAATGAGTTCAATCGCCTCGCTCGTTATGCTGGTGATGAGGTGTCCACTGAGGCCAAGAAGATGGCAAGGTTCCGCCGAGGTTTTAACCCGGAACTGAAGTACGCTCTCACCAACATCAAGTGCAAGGACTTCGAGGAGCTCGTGAACACAACGCTCAATGAGGAGAATAGGCGCAAGGCGTTCGAAGAGTCGCGCAAGCACTCGCGTGAGGGTGGTTCCTCCTCCAACATGACCACCCCTCCGCAGAAGCGCCGCATCTGGGTGCCAAATGGTACAGTCACTAGGGCTCCATATGCCCAAGCTTCTCAAGGCTTCGCTTCCCGCCCACCCAACCCAGCTCAGATGCAGGCTCAGAGGTTCTCAATGGGGCAGCCAAGGCCAGATGCACCTCGTGTCGTCACTTGCTACAAATGCAAGCAGACTGGACACTATGCTGATAAGTGCACTCAGAGGCAGCTACCTCCACCACCTCCTCGCCCCAACACCAACCAGGCAATGGTGCGCGCTCCTCCGGCTAAAGCCTTCAACTCCAACAACAGGCCTGTCGGGAGGACCGCGAGGGTGAATCATATCAAGGCCGACAAAGCTGAGGAAGCTGCTGACGTCGTTCTCGGTACATTCCCCGTAAACTCTAACCCAGCTAAAGTGTTGTTTGATACCGGAGCATCGCATTCTTTCGTGTCAAAGATCTTTGCGACAGCAGTTAAGCTACCTTTTGTTGGTTTGGGTTCCCCGCTAGTAGTAAACTCCCCTAGAGCAACTATGCAAACTTCCATGATCAGTCATGAGAATCAGATCTTAATTGGAGGCCATATATTCCTTGCTTCTCTCATTCTGCTTGGCAATTCTGACATTGATGTCATTCTTGGCATGGATTGGTTGAAGGCCAATAAAGCTACGATTGATTGTGCTAAGAAGTCAATAACTCTGTTCCACCCGTCTGGCCAGATAGTCTATTCTCCAAGTGAATCAAGTTCTGTTCAGCTGTACACTCTCGATGCTAAACCTCTACCTCTGCTCGAAAATGTTCCGGTGGTTTGTGAATTCCCTGACGTCTTTCCAGAAGAGTTGCCAGGGATGCCTCCGGACAGAGCAGTTGAGTTTGTGATCGAGCTTGAACCAGGTACTGCTCCAATCTCTAAGCATCCATACAAGATAGCTCCTCCTGAACTGAAATTGTTGAAGGAGCAAATCGATATGTACATGGAGAAAGGTTACATTCAGCCTAGTTCCTCCGCTTGGGGTTGCCCAACTCTGTTTGTTGCCAAGAAGGATCAAACAAAAAGACTCGTGGTTGACTATCGTCCTCTCAACGAGAAAACTATCAAAAACAAGTACCCAATTCCTCGTATCGATGATCTTTTTGATCAACTTGCTGGAGCCTCAATATTCTCAAAGTTGGACTTGAGGATGGGTTACCATCAAATAAAGATCAGAAAGGAAGATATTCCAAAAACAGCTTTCACCACTCGGTACGGTCTATATGAATACACCGTCATGTCCTTTGGTCTCACCAATGCACCGGCGACATTCTCTAGACTCATGAATTCAGTCTTCCATGAATACCTCGACAAATTCATTGTGGTATATCTTGATGACATTCTTGTCTACTCCAAATCTGAGGAAGAGCATGGAGAACATCTTCGTCTCACTCTCATGAAACTTCGCGAGCATCGTCTATATGCCAAGTTCTCCAAATGTGAGTTCTGGATTCCAGAAGTTGCTTACCTTGGTCATGTCGTCTCTGCCAAGGGCATAGCCGTTGATCCAGAAAAGGTTAAAGCAATTGTTGATTGGAAACCTCCTAAGACGGTAAAACAAGTTAGAAGCTTTCTTGGCTTGGCTAGCTATTGCCGTCGTTTCGTCCAAAACTTTTCCAAGATTGCCAAACCCCTCACTGATCTCACAAAGAAGGACAAGAAGTTCGTTTGGACTCCACAATGTGATGAGAGTTTCAATCTCCTGAAGACTAAACTCACTTCCACCCCAGTTCTGGTTGGCCCAGATACTACCAAACCTTTCGAGATATTTTGCGATGCATCTCTCCAAGGTCTAGGTGCAGTTCTTATGCAAGAACGTCAAGTTGTGGCCTATGCTTCACGTCAGTTGAACCCACATGAGCAAAACTATCCCACACATGATCTTGAACTTGCAGCAGTTGTGTTTGCCCTCAAGAAATGGAGACAATACTTGTTGGGTAACAAAACTGAAATCTTTTCCGATCATAAGAGTCTGAAATACATCTTCACTCAGCCAGATCTAAACCTCAGGCAAAGGAGATGGATTGAAAAGATTAAAGACTTTGATCTCACCATTTCTTACACTCCAGGCAAGGCTAATGTTATGGCCGATGCTCTCAGTCGCAAGTAATATTGCAATAATCTCATGATCATGGAAAGCTAACCTCCACTTCATGAAGAATTCCAGAAGCTGAACCTTGGTCTTGTTCCTCAAGGCTACCTTGCTAGCTTGACAGCCAGTCCAACTCTCGAGGACAAGATTCGTTCTGAACAACTTCGTGATACTGAAATCAAGAAGATGGTTGAGCACATCAAAGAAGGCAAAGATAAATTCAAGTCCTTCTCAATTGATGACAAAGGAACTGTGTTCTTTGAAGGACGCATTGCAGTTCCTCAAGTTCAAAGTCTCAAAGATATCATTCTCAAGGAGGCTCATGAAACTCCTCTTTCCATTCACCCTGGAAGTACAAAGATGTACCAGGATCTTAAGACACTGTATTGGTGGCCTGGCATGAAACGTGAAATTGCTCAATACGTTTCTGAATGCGACGTTTGTCAACGTGTTAAGGCAGTCCATCAGAAAACAGCAGGTCTACTCCAACCTTTAAAAATTCCTGAGTGGAAGTGGGACATGATTGAAATGGACTTCGTCACTGGTTTTCCAAAGTCCAAGAAGGGCAACGATGCAATCTTTGTTGTTATTGATCGTATCACTAAGGTAGCTCACTTCTTTGCTGTCAAAGAAACAATCTCAGCTAGCCAGTTAGCAGAGCTCTACACAGCAAAGATCGTTCCTCTTCATGGTGTTCCATTGGAAATAAGCTCAGACCGTGGAAGCATATTCACTTCTCATTTCTGGAAAAGCTTTCAAGAAGCATTGGGCACCAAACTTCTGTTCAGCACAGCCTATCACCCTCAGTCTCAGGGGCAAGTCGAAAGAGTCAATCAGATTCTCGAGGATATGCTCAGAGCATGTGGTATCTCCTTTGGCATGAAATGGGAGGATTGCCTTCCATATGCTGAATTCTCCTACAACAACAGCTACCAGGCAAGCCTAGGTATGGCACCATTTGAAGCATTGTATGGCCGCAGATGCAGGAGTCCAATCAATTGGTCTGGAGCTGGTGAACGTTCACTCTTAGGCCCTGACATTGTTAAGGAAGCCGAGGAGAAAGTTCGTATCATTCGTGACAATCTCAAGATTGCTCAGTCTCGTCAGAAAAGCTACTATGACAGCAAGCACAGGGATATGATCTATGCACCTGGTGACAAGGCATATCTCCGTATAACTCCCCTCAGAGGCACTCATCGTTTCGGTGTGAAAGGAAAGCTTGCACCAAGATACATTGGTCCTTTCAACATTCTCTCAAGGCGTGCAGAAAATGCTTATCGTCTTGAACTTCCAGAAAAGCTATCCAAGGTGCACGATGTGTTCCACGTGTCACAGCTCAAGAGGTGTTTCAAAGATCCAGATCGTGCAGTTGATCATGATTCCATTGAACTGCAAGATGATCTATCTTATGAGGAGCACCCTATTTGTATTCTCGATGAGACCGAGCGTAAGACTCGCAACAAGAGCACCAAGTTCTTGAAAGTGCAGTGGTCGCATCATTCCGATAAAGAGGCAACATGGGAGACCGAAGAGGATCTTCGCAAGAAGTATCCGGACCTTTTCATTTCTCAGTAGGAATCTCGGGGCGCGATTCCTTCAAGGGGGGGGGCGTTTTGTAACATCCCAAGTATGAAAACCATCCCCTTAGAATGTTTGTTTCATGTTTATTAAAGTAATGCATCATGACATCATATTGTTTCATTTCTGTTTGCATCTGTTTTACCTTTGTTTCATAATGAAACTCAAACAATTTCAAATGTTTATTTCATACTTGTCATGTTACAACCTTTTTCAAATAAGGAAATGCAAATCAAAACCTCAATTGTTTTCATTTAGTTCCATAATGTTCAATTATTAAATTGTTGGTTTTAATCAAACAATTAATTCAATCAATTAATTCCAAATCATTTCAAATTCAAACCTTATTCAAACAATGGTTTCATACTTGCTCTGTTACAACATTTGAAATAAAAATCACAAATAAAAACAACCAATTTGTTTCATTTTGTTCCATAGTGATCACTTGTTAAAAGGATGGTTTTAAATCAATCATTTAAATTCCAAAAACACATTTAAAAATTCAAATCAAGCATCAAACAGCAACCATTTTGAATCCATGCAAATTATAAAACAAATTTAACCAATGGGTTATAATTAACATAGGGGTTACCCTATTTTAAAAGTTGGTTTTTATTAATGATCATTTAATATTAAAAATTTCACCCAAACTTGGTTTAAATTCAAACAGCAAACAAAATTCAACCTTTTTGAAAATAAAAGTTAAAACCTGTTTGCAAATGACCTAAAAAGGTTACCCAAATTTTTCCAAAATTTTCACTAAGTTTAAACCTATCAAATGCTTCCAATTACTTTTCAGCAAAAAAAAGAAGGGAGAAAGAAAAATCAAAAAATCAAATTCTGGCGCCCAAGGAGAAGTGGGCTGCGCCCAGCCCATTTCTTTTCTTATCTCCCGCTCAGCGCAGCCCAGCCCGCCTACTTAACGCGCGTACCGGTTTGCAGCGCCGCCCCAGTCGTCTTCTCTCGGTACGGCAGACGATCCGAAGCGCCACGGCGGCATCGACGACCACCCGACGGCGATCCGAGCCCCTCTGGCCCTATAAACACCCCTGGACCCCCTCTGCTGTGCCCTAAGCCCTAGTTCCCCTCTCCCTCGAGCTCCCGCCGCCGTCTACCCTCGCTGCCACCGATTCCCCTCTCTGCTGTATCTCACCGGAGAAACCTCAACTGAATCCGTCCACGCCGCCGTCGCCATGGAGGTCCACTCGCCTACCTAGACACTGAAATTGAACCTCCACCTTCTCCTCGTCCGTTTAGACACCAGAGGGAGCATGGTGACCCCCTGGATACGCGCCGCCGTCCACGACCACTCCGCCGCCGTCTGCCCCGAGCTCTGCCACCTTCCAATCGACGGTGAGCCACCGTGGCACCCATCCCTCCTTCCCTCTCTGTTGTTCGCGAGCATCACCACAGCACCGTGCACGTCCACCGCACCCAACAGCAGCATCCACGCGAGCAACCACGGCTCGCCGCCGGCGATCTTCGTTATCTGTCAAAGTTCAGTCGTGGCGCGTCAGTTTGGGTTCAGTTAACTCAGATCTGAAGTATTTCCTCTCCGCGTCGCTGTTACTGTCAACGAAACGCAAGCAGCGCAGTGGCACGGTTCAGTTAGCGCGAGCGCAGCGGCCCGGGTTCGATTCCCAGGTGCCGCAACCCTTTTTTGGGGATTTATCCCCTAGACGCGACCCCACCCGTCAGCGGGCTGTTCTGCCACGCACGCGCAGCACGCCACGCTGGCCCCCCAGGCCCACGCTGCAGTGGCTGGGGCTGGCTAACCGTGCGGCAATAAAAGTTTCTGCACTTTTCTGTTTTCAAAATAGAACCTTTTAATTACAGATTAGTCCTCAATTTTAATTTGTTAATAACTTTCAAAATATAACTCTAAAAAATAAAAGTTAAAGATGTTTATTGTTCTAAATTAAATTGTCTATCCGACTATGCCATTTGTGTACTGTTTTGAATTTTCAAAATGCAATTCAAATTTGAATTCAAATAATTCAATTGTATTTTGCTAAAATTCATAACTAAATCATAATAAATCCAAATCATGCAAATAAAATATGTTTTCAATGCTATTTCAAATAACCTATTCAAAAATAAATTTTGTTTCATGGTTTGAATAATTTAAATTGCTTAAATAATTTAAATCTTATTTAAATCATTTAAAATTGCTAAAATCATAACTTGCTCAATTTAAATTATTTTTGAACATGCAAAATATGTTTTCAAACCACCAAAGTATAAAATTTTCAAATATGAGTTTGAAATTATGTTTTGAGCAAATAAAATTCAAATAAATTCATGCTTGTTTTAAATTCATTTAAAACTTGTTTAATTTTGCTTAAGTCATAATAAATTCCTCCTAATGCCTTTTTCAATATTTGAAACATGTAATCCACCCAAAATTTCATGATCTTTTCAAATATGAATTTAGTTATTTGTTTTGAACAATTTAAATTGGTGAAAACAACAAATACTTGTGTGTCACCTTTAAGGCACCAATAATTCCCTAAATTAATAAATAAAATTCTTAATTGGTAAACCCTATTTTAAATTGGTTCTAATGTTGTTATTTTGTTGTTTTCCTCATGCATGCATCATACTAAACCACTAGCACCTGTTGATTAGTTGGAAAACAAATAATCTAACTAAAATCCATGGGCTTTTCATATGCAACTCAAAATTGCATATGTGTCCATTTAAATTGTGTTACCATGTCAATTAGGTTATTTTGATGCATCTATTAACTTGACATGCATCATCCCATGATTGTGCACTATGCCATGATATTGATTGTTTATTTTCCTGTATTGTTGTTTGCTTCTTCTCGGATAGACGACGACGTTGATACCGACGATCTTTACGACACCCCTTCTGAGGATCTAGCTCAGTACCCGGCTACTGGGTTTGCAGGCAAGTTATCACTCACATGAACCATTGTGTTCCCTTCAACATTGGTTACCGATACTTTCCGTTGTCTATATTTGCTAGCCCTATGTATCGTTGTTTATGTTACGAACCTATCACATGATACCCTGAACCCTGATATTGCCTCACCTCCAGTCCTAAAACCCCGCTGCTTGGGCCCGTGTCTTACTAGCATGCTTAGGGTTGTTTTGCTCGAGTCTGCTATCAATTACTTTCTGTTATCATATCTGCTTATATTCTGGGGCTCGACGTTAAACAACAACCTGTTAATTTGAGGTAATAATAATTTGCTGATAAGGCACCGGCAGGAGGCCCGGCGTGGTTTTGAGGCCTGCTAGTGTCGACCCTAATAGGAAAAGGGTCTTGTCTACTGATCCATGATGAGCGCACTATCCGCATGTGGGAAGCGTGTATGGGCGCCCCCCTCAATTTGATTCGATTCGCATCTCGTCCAAATCACCACACTTAGTTCGGGCTTTCCATTTGATGCACGCATATGCAGGTACGAACCCGAGGCCAGGGTGGAACTTTTTGTAGTCGGCATTTAGGGCGGCGTGGTCTTCCAGTGCTATGAGGGTCCCCTTTTCTTCGTGGGGCTCGATTAGCCGCGCACGCACAGCACGTGGTGCTTTGGGCTTGATGTGAAGAAGAGTTGAGTTGTGTTGAGTGCCCCGCTTGGTGGGAAAGGCCTTCCCATCTGGCGGGTTATTCTTACATGTACGGCCAAATTGGTGCACCCCTGCAGGGATAAATCTTCTCGAGAAGCCGTGTTTTCCGCGGTTATGGTTGACTTGGTGAAAGTACTGGCTAACAAGTACTCAGAACAACTTACACCTAAATAATGATAACTTGACTAGTAATAGGCTTATTGACACAACAATTTGATCCATCATTAATCCAACTGGGTGAGTTATCCTCGGATTGCTTTTTTGGATAAGGGGCGAGATCCAGGATGGGTTTGTGTGGTGGTTAGTTGTAGTTGGTTACGATACGCTATCTTATCCCCTTTCTGATAGCCGGAAGTTGTAGTATGTTCTGTAGTTAGTTAGTGCAGCCAGTTGCCGCATCTTTTATACCCCCTTTCTTCCGTTGAACCCAAGGCATCTGTGCTTGGTGTTGACGGGCTACACTTTGGTGAACTGTGAGTCTTGCTTGCCAGTACGTTTATGTACTGACCCCTTTGGGGTTGTGGTTTCCGCAGACTACGCTTACGAGGATCCAGGTGACGGCTACTATGTGGAGTTTGACGAGGCTGCTGACGAGTAGTTAGCGGACCCGGGCAGGATCCGAGACATCGTGGATGGGCTCCGTTTTCGTTTTCATTCCCGGCTTCTTAAGCCTATTTGGATTTGTCTGTACTCAGACCCTTTGAATGCTTCCGCTGAGTTGTAATGATGTTATGTTGGGACATGTGTCCTCTGGATGATTGTATTTGCTATTCTCTGCCCTAGTGAGGGCCAGTTGCAACTTATTTCAATCTTTTGTGTCTTAGAGATATGTTATGTTATCATCTTGTTCAAAGCCGTTGACGTACCATGTGTGTATGGTATGAAGTACGTCAATGGTAGTGTCCTGATTTCTACGGGATAGTTTACATCGACGGTGAATAGTAAGATTGGTTGTCACACTTAAGTGTTGGCCTACTCGTAAGAGATGCGGGTGCCGGTAAGCCCCGTAATCCAATCAAAATATTGTTCAGTTCGTACGGTGAGTATCCCCTAGAAGTCCGGGTGCGACACTCGACAATGGATCCTACATACCGGCGCAAAATCATCTGGTAAGTGCCTGCTTGTTACCGATCGGATCTGCTAACATCTTTATCGGACTAACTGCAGAGGCCATGGGGTTTTGCGGTGGAAGTGAATTTTTCCCACCCGCCCTGTACCTAGTCGAAGATGACTATGATACCGGATTTTGCTCAGATCGCCGACACAAAAGTGATACACACTTTATCGGTATGGTGCAATCCGAAGTCGCCGAAAACACAGATAGTGGAAATCCCGTGCAAGAGGCAGACAACAGCACACCCACCACAGAGGTGGAAGATCCGACATCCGTCAACATGGCGATGAACTCGGAAGCTGACTCAGTACTAGCCGCCATTGAGGCGAGGTTAGAGTCAGAAACCGGATCAGATGAGTTCGATTCCGAAGATGAAGATGAGGACACCTTCGAAAGGAAGGTAAAATCTCTTCAAGAGGGATTCCATGAAGTGCTAATGGCAAAACCGGCTGAAACCACGGATGCCGGCAGTCAGGAAAGCCCTAAAACCCCTCCGCCAGAGGAAGAGAGAGAAGATGGAGAAACTTCTCCGATATTTCCTAACGTCAAGGAATTGACAGAGGATGAACCTGCCAAAAAGCCTCGCTCTTCCAAGAAAAAGCACAAGGCCGCTAAAAAGCTCCAGTACAAACTCCGGAAGAAAAAATCGGCTGATCCAGCCGACGAAAACCTGGAAGTAGGAGATGCAAGCGGAATAAAGCCCGCGGAGAAGAAGACCAAGGAAATCCTTGTTCCGCCAATGACTAAACAAGAAGAACAAGATCTGTTACAAACGCCAGTGGGACTAAACGAACCCCCTGAGATGCTGGAAGCCAGAAGACGAGCTTTCCAACGGCAGCAGCAACATCTACTCAGATCTCGTGAACACCTCCAAAAAACCCAGGATGACATCAAGCTCATGAAGGAAGAAATCGAGGAGTACGAGAAAAAAGAATAGATCTGCCTTAAAACCTACAAGGTTACCCGGAATCGTAAGACCGGAAGAACTGCCGCCAAAGGAAAAGTTTCATAACCCATCTTGGCAAAAGCAAGTAAACGGCAAGGATGCCAGAGGTGAACCAATATACAAAACCGCAGCAGAAAACGCGGAAGCAGCGTTCGCCATCCTCAACAATGACATGTACTCCAACGGCGAAAAACTCCAAGGGGTGTATGCTTTCTTAGCAAAAGCATTGCAACAACAACAGCGGGGCCAAGAGCGATCAGGGAAGTTGCATGACGACTCCGCCCTATGCAAAACAGCTACTTGCGCCGCTGGAGCACCTAGACCGGAAGAACCTGGAGATTCAAACAATTCAAAGGATAAAAAAGCAGATCCGAGAAAAGACAAGAAAAATCCCGACAATAGGGATGAAGCGTCTAGAACCGGATCCCATCCCCCGAAAGGTGGACTCAAACCCCACGATCGGGAAGAAAAATACCGGAATGACGGCAAAGCAATGCCACCTCCGAGACGCCCAGCTGAGAAAGCTGGAAGACATGATGTACCTCACAGGCATGAGAGATCTCGGACACCTCCTAAGGGTAAAGAAAGGCACAGGAGTAGAACTCCGCCTCATCCAAAAGGGCGTGATCTCGGAAGAAATAGAAACGATCCCGGAAAAGCGCGTCCGCGCAACAATGGAAAAGAAAGGAGTAGATCCCCTTCTGTCCATTCAGCCGGAAGGTATTCCACACACATGGATAGGGCGGAAAAGGATGATCTATACTTTGGACCTAAGTGTTTCACTGATAGGATCCGAAGGATAACCCTGCATTCTGGCTTTGCCAAGGTCGGTCCAACGTACCAGAAATACACCGGCAGTAGAAACCCAGATACCTGGCTCTCAGACTACTATACAGCCGTCCAGATTAACAATGGGACAGACCTGGAAGCTGTAAAGTTTCTTCCCCTAATGTTACTGGATGGAGCCAGAGATTGGATCAATGGATTGCCATCAAGAACTGTCGACAGCTGGGATGATATGGCTCGAGTATTCACTCAGCATTTCCGGGGAACTTATAAACGCCCGAACAGCATCAACCAGCTGAACCGTTGCACCCAGTTCGAGGATGAACCATACGTGGATTTCATCTCCAGATGGAATGCAATGAAGAATAGTTGTTCTGGAGTAACTGACGTACAAGCAATGCATGCTTTTGTCAATGGTCTAAAACCCGGACTTGTACCGTTCATGGTTGGTTCTAAACAGCACAAAGATCTCGGATCTATGCTTACAACCGCCAATGAACATGCTGCAGCCGAAGACGACATCAGAGCAAGAGGAGGCAATATCGATGCACTGATACTGGCCAAGAAAAATCCTCGCCCTAAGAAAAAAGGAACTTCAGAGGCAACAACAAAACCCAAAGAGGTCAACATAGCCTTTGGAAGTGAAAAAGGGAATAGGTGGAAAGGACGCAATTCAGAACCAATTAACTACACTAAAGAAGAGTGGGAGAAGATTAAGTCGGAACCCTGCGTCCACCATTCGCAATTTGGGAAACCCACCCATACGAACGCGCAATGCCGGCTAAACAAGCACATGAAAGGCAGTGCAGGATCCGGAAATAAGGGGAAGAGTTCCAAAAGGAAATTTTCCAAACAAAAGCCAGAAGCTGAGAAAGAAGACAGTGAATCGGACACTGACGAAAAAATCCAGGAACAACAGCGAAAAGGCGAACCCAAATTTCCGAGAGTTGATGGAGAGTGCACCCTAACGTTCTTAGCAACTCCGTCAGCAAAGGTGGCAAAAAGAACGCTTCGAGAAATAAACGCGGTTGTTCCGCCAACCCCAAAATTCTTGAAGTATTCGAACACACCAATCACCTGGGATCAGTCCGATCATCCCGGAAATATCCCTGAACCCGGCACACAAGCTCTTGTTGTAAGCCCTATTGTCCAGAACACTAGGCTAAAAAGAGTGCTGATGGATGGAGGATCCAGCATTAACATAATGTATCTGGATACGCTGAAGCATCTAAAAATATCCGAGTCCCAGCTCAATTACAGCAACATACGCTTCCATGGCATTGTTCCTGGCAGGCAAGCACGATCCCTAGGAGAAATTTCCCTAGATGTCACTTTCGGAGAAAAAGATCACTTCCGTCAGGAAAAAGTATCCTTCGAAGTGGTGCCGTTCGAAAGCGTGTATCACGCAATACTCGGACGTCCAGCTTTCGCCAAATTTATGGCAAGATCATGTTATATCTATAACAAGCTGAAGATGCCAGGAACGAAAGGAGGAGTAATCACCATAACTGGAGACTTCAAGCTGGCAAACGAGCTGGAAAAAGAAAACGCCCTTTGCGCCCAGAGGGTTATAGGAAAGAAAGAGCTGAAGGAGCTGGCTAAGGAGGTATCGCCGACAGAAATGCCGGAAGGAAAAGAAACTCGTAAGCCAGCAGATAGCTTCAAGGCATCCGAGAATACAAGACAGATAATCCTAGATCCCAACGATCCGACAAAATTTGTCGTAGTAGGAACTGGGATGACCGACAAATAGGAAGGCGAGCTCATCAAGTTCCTCCGTGAGAACTGGGATATTTTTGCCTGGTGTCCGGCTGACATGCCAGGCATACCCAGGGAACTTGCTGAGCATCAACTCAAGGTGATTCCAGGCTCCAAACCCGTCAAACAAGGTCTCCGTCGATTTGACGGGAGAAGACGGAAGGCTATTGGCAAGGAAATTATCCGGCTTTTAGCAGCAGATTTCATCCAGGAAGTAATCCACACTGGATGGTCTGCAAATCCGGTATTAGTACCGAAGAAAGACACTACTGCTCTTCGAATGTGTATAGATTATACCGGCTTGAACAAATTGTGTCCAAAAGATAGGTTCGCGTTACCGCGAATCGATCAAATAATAGATGCCACCGCAGGCTCTGAGCTTTTATGCTTTTTGGATGCTTATTCCGGGTATCACCAAATACGCATGAAAAAGGAAGATCAAATTAAGACTTCTTTTATAACCCCGTACGGGACGTATTATTACGTAACCATGCCATTTAGCCTGAAGAACGCATGTGCAACTTACTAGCGTTGCATGCAATGTTGTTTGCATAGTCAGATTGGCAAAAATGTCCACGTTTACGTAGACGATATTGTTGTCGTAACCAAGGAAAAAGACACACTCCTTGAGGATTTGCGAGAAACCTTCGAACACTTGCGCACTTACAAGATGAAGTTAAATCCATCAAAGTGTGTATTCGGGGTTCCCTCAGGAAAACTTCTGGGTTTCATCGTTTCTCACAGAGGAATAGAAGTTAACCCGGAAAAGATCAAAGCAGTCTTGAACATCTCCAAACCCACGTGTGTGAAAGATGTCCAAAGATTGACGGGTTCCGCCGCTGCCGTCAGAAGATTTATTAGTCGGCTGGGGGATAAAGCCTTACCACTCTACAAGTTGCTGAAAAAATCCGACAAATTCGAGTGGACAGAAGAGGCCAATGCAGCGTTAACCCAGTTAAAGGAAACTTTGATGAAAGCTCCGATTTTGGCATCCCCAAAAGACGAAGAACCTATGTTATTGTACCTCACGACTACAAACAGGGTTATTAGTGCGGTAATTGTTGTGGAACGGAAGAAAGACGAACAAAGCATACCAGATCAACATCCGATATATTACATAAGTGAATATTTCTCCGAGTCCAAGCAAAGGTACCCACACTATCAAAAACTGGCATATGGCGTATTTTTCGCGTCTAGAAAACTGCGCCATTACTTCCAAGGACATTCCATAACAGTGGTATGTAAAGCACCGCTAGGGGATATAATAAACAATGCGGAGGCAACTGGCCGAGTAGCCAAATGAGGTATCGAGCTAGCAGCCTTCGACATTAAGTATCAGCCAAGGACGGCAATAAAATCCCAGGTTTTGGCAGATTTTGTCGCCGACTGGACGGAAGCAATGGAGAAAACACCAATGCCGGAGTCCGAATACTGGATCATGCACTTTGATGGATCCAAGATGAAGGAGGGCGCTGGAGCTGGTGTAGTCTTAAAATCCCCTAAAGGAGACACAATGGAGTATGTATTACAAATACACTTCAACGCCAGCAATAACGTGGCAGAATACGAAGCTCTGCTTCATGGCTTGCACATTGCAAAAGAAATAGGGGTTAAACGCATTTTATGCTACGGCGACTCGGATTTGATACAACATCAGCTTAACCAAACCTGGGACGCAAAAAGCCCTATAATGGCCGAATACCGGAGAACGGTGGACGAGTTCGCCATTTGTTTTTTCGGATTCGAAGTACTCCACGTTAAAAGGGAGGAAAATTGGAACGCGGATGCGTTAGCCCGCATGGGGTCAGAAAGGGTAAAAGTATTACCACCCGGAGTATTCGTCCAGCATTTGTACGAACCATCCATAAAAGGTGGAGATGTCGATTATCCTCTGGCTTTCGAGTCAATTGAAGTTATGCTCGTTAACCCGGACTGGACAATTCCATATTTAAACTTCTTAGTCAACCAGAAGTATCCGGAAGGAGCAGACGAAGTCTTGCAAAGACAAATCCAGCGTTGATGCAAAGGATATGTGGTAATTGACAATTGCTTGTACAAACGCAGCACTTCCGGAATTTTTCTGCGGTGTATTTCACCAGAAGAAGGACGAGAAATCCTGCAAGAAATCCATGCCGGAGATTGCGGACATCATGCTCAATCAAAAAGCATAGTTAAAAAAGCATTCCGTGCTGGGTTTTTCTGGCTAACAGCCAAGACAGATGCTAAGCACATAGTCAACACATGTGCAGGGTGTCAATATTACGCCAAGCAGACTAATATGCCGGCCCAAGCACTCAAAACTATCCCAATTACATGGCCATTTGTGGTCTGGGGGCTAGATATGATGGGACCGTTCAAAACTGCGCGAGGCGGACTTACACATCTACTTGTAGCTGTGGACAAATATACCAAGTGGGTGGAGGCTAAACCCATCAAAAAGCTTGACGGTGTAACTGCCACAAATTTCATCATTGACATAGTCATGAGATACGGCGTTCCACACAGTATAATAACCGACAACGGGACAAATTTCTCCATTGGAGAGTTGGCAAAATATTGCCGACAAACGGGAATTCGCCTAGATCTTGCGTCTGTGGCACACCCGCAATCCAATGGACAGGTTAAGAGAATGAATAGCTCAATCCTGCAAGGAATACGCCCAAGACTCGAATCTCCTCTTCATAGAGCAGCTGGAGCATGGATAGAAGAGCTACCTTCCGTGCTTTGGAGTATTCGAACGACGCCAAACAGGTCAACTGGGCAAACCCCGTTTTTCCTAGTTTATGGTGCGGAAGCTATCCTTCCAACGGACATGATCCATGATAGCCCAAGAGTGCGGGATTTCGACGACTCAGATGCCGAAAAAGCACGACAGGATGCCGTCGATCTCTTAGAAGAGGAACGAGAGCTTGTGCTTCAAAGATCCGCCATTTACCAGCAAGGTTTACGACGCTACCATAGTCGGAAAATCAGGCATCGTTCTTTTAAAGAAGGTGACCTAGTGCTGAGATTGGTACAACAAAGGAAGCATAAATTGGCCCTAGTATGGGAAGGACCATTTGTCATTAGTAAAGCCATGAAGAATGGATCATATTATCTTGTCGACATTCGAGATACGGAAGACGATCCCGAGAAGCCGAATCGCAAAAGAAAGAGAAAGATAGATGTTGAGCTAGGAGAGACAAAGAGGCCTTGGAGTATCCAGCAGTTACGTCCCTTCTATACTTAGTTCAATTTCTATGTAAACATCTTTGAGATCATGAAATAAAGTTGTCGGAATTCTGATATCCATGTTTTTACAAGTTTATTATAGTACAAAGCATGATTCCACCTTATCTATTTCCCAATGATCTTACAAAATACTCAATGTTAACCCGAATTGTGTCTGCGTGCTCGGTGTTTAAAAACTGAATGATTTTCAGCCTGCTAACGGCTAAAGGAAACTCGGATTGTGCCTGCATGCCCAAGTTTCAAAAAATTCCTTACTTTTCTCTAAGTATTATCTGATTGTTTATGTGTTGGGTCACTGGAGCTAGTTAGTAAAAATGCCTTTAGTATGATCCATGTCTCCGAGTTTAAACTGATTGGTTATACCCAGTTACTCGGCATGATGATTCACAGTACTATTGAGCCATTTCAAACACTAAGGACAGTTAAAACACATAAGCCAGAGAACTTAGAAGACAAAGGAATATTAAAACCCGGAAACCTTGCAAGGAATTTCATAATTTAAAACTTCAAAAGGCGGAGTTCTTGTTTATACAAAAGGAATAGAAGCATTACAATATAAATTACATTGTAAAAGTGCAGTAATGCTCCTATTGTCTACTTCCACCATCCAGGTTAAGGACATCCCTTCAAGCATCCGAGTCTTCTTCGCTGCTGTCATTCTCGGGGGCTTCGGGGATCTCCTCTTCTGGATAGGTGATGGAGATGTTCACCATGGAGGCAATCTTGGTGGCGTGACCTTTGATCTCATCAAAGATGGTGGTCCGCTGGGTTTCCGTGTATCCTTGTGGGATACCGGACGCCACGCGCCAAGATTTGGCACCAGGGTAATGCATACGCATAAGGCCGAGAGCCATGCGTGCACCACCCCGTGCTGCGGAGCGTAAGGTAGACTCCCTGGATTCCGCCACCTCCAGGATAGCTCCCGGAAGTTTTTCAACTTCCGAGAATTCCCCAGTCCTTGTGGGAAGGAACTTGTTGACCAGCTGCATTCCAGCAGCTCGGATTGCAGTCCAAACTTCCCAAAGGCTCGGATTCTCTCAATCCGAGTGAGATCTGGGTTGTCTCCTGTTTTTTCAGACAAAACAGCCAAAAGGTTAAGTGAAAAAGCAGAGAAAGAAAGCAAGACATAGAAAAAACCGGTAAAAGAAATAAACTTACCGAGAATCTTGTCGATTTCGGAGCCTTCCTCCAGGCGCAGGTTTAAGGCATTCTCTAAGTCCTGAATAGTGATATTGTCCTTTTCCGCCTGGTCGGAAGCCTTGGATTCAGCAATTCCAAGGGCCAGATTGCTGGCTTCCAGATATTTTTTGGCCTTCATAAGTTGCTTATGAAGGTCCAGATTCTCCTCACGGAGACTGGCAGCATTGCCGGCATCTTCAGCTATTTCCTTCGCCTTGGCCAAAGCAGCTGGAAAGCAAGGAAACAATTCCAAGTTTAGTCAAAACTCGAGAAAAGTACTTAGACAAAAAGCTGAATCAAAAAACTTCAGAGAAAAAAGTTTACCTGTTGTTTCCGACAGCTGCAGCTGAGACGATGCCAGCTCCGCCTCTTTCACATCAAGAATAGAAAGAAGATTTCTAACTTCTTTATTCTTGACGGAAAGTTTATTGAAAACTTCCATGTTAATGGATTCAGCGGTTTGCTGGAACACGACAAGGAAAAGAGTAACTAAAAAGCATCAAGGTGAAAAGTATACATTTTGCTTAATGCTTGGGGGCTAGAGTTAAATACCTGGCTCATTCGCTGCAACCCCGCCAAGTTTTCATTGAACTCTTTTGCGTATTCCGCAAAAAGAATTCCGGCCACGCTTAGGCCATCGTTGATGTTCTTGAAGTCCTTGTCAAAGGTGGGAATCTCCTCATCGGTCGTTCGAGAAGAATTCCCACCTCTGGAGCCGCCCTTTCCCTCGTGTCCGTGTCCGGCACAACGGGCTGGCTGGGCTCCAAAGACTCGGTGGTGGGGGCTGTGGTATGCTCTTCTGCCATCGTGGACGGTGTGTCCGGTGCAATGATGGGAGAAGGTTGAGAGCCTCTGCTGGACACAACCTTGTGCCTTTTCAGCTTCTTTGGCTTTAAGGTAGAGGGAGGCAGGCTAAAGGCAAAAAACAAAAAACCCGGAAAAAGTTAAAACTCCGAAGACAAAAGAAAACTTCGACAAAAGAAAATAACCCGGATGCTCTAACCTGGAGGTGGCGACGAACCCCGTCAAGATCAATGATTTCCTCAGAGGAGGAGATCTTCTTGCGCTTTCGCCCACCTGCAAAGGCGGCGCGCAACGCCTCCAGTTCAGCTTCGGAGGCCAGCTCCGATTCAGGAAGATCAGCAATCTGTCGAAAAGAAAAAGCAGAGTTAGAAGCGAAAAATCCGAGAAAACATGGAAAAGTTTAAACCCAAATGACGGAAATAATACCTTGGGGGCCGGATTGTCGGCCGTATACATTGGCCGACTCGCTTCATATTGGTCGCGTGATGCGACCAACTGGTTCACGCGCCTCCGCAGATCCCTCGCGGCCCATTCTTTGCTGGTTGTCCGCATTTTGTCGCCGGCACCCGTGTACTCGCAAAGGAGACGACCACCATGGTTGGCTAACGGCTGGATCCGCCTGTCCAACCAGCAAAGGACTGTGTCCATGCCGGTTAGAGGCGGATCAGAGGAAGTGAGCTTGGCGATGCGTCGCTTGATCCTTAGAAGATCAGGCGGCAGAACTTGGACGGCTTCAGTTCCCCAATTTTCTTGGGGAACAGCAGCGGTGTTTGAGAAAGGTGGAACCCCGATGGCCTTTTTCGGGAAAGGAACATCGGGATGATAAAAGAAGGAACCCGTCCAGAATTTGACGGATTCCGAGGTTTTGATCTTGGGGAACCAATCCTCCCTAAATCTCCTAAGAGTGAAGGAAATGGTTCCGCAAGTCGGGAGTGCGCCCTCCGAAGAGTTCCGCTTAACCCCGAAGCAGTATAACCAGAAATCTAATCTAGGTTCTATGCCTAGAAAACCCTCGAAGAGGGCCTGAAAGCCGGCCATATATAGAATAGAATTTGGTGGCAGGTTATGGGGTTGGATATTGCAATGGGAGAGGACCTGGAGAAAGAAGGCAGAAGGTGGCAGTCCCATACCTCTCAGAAGGTGGGAGGAGAGAAGAACCCGTTCGCCGTCGTTCGGCATGGGTTCGTTCTCGTCCTCCGGAAGCCGCCATTTCCCTTTCAGCACTAACCCCTCCTTTTCCATGTTTGGAAGGAGGGATGGTGGAATGCTGCAGGCAATCCAATTGCCGGCAGTCTCCATTTCTTCGTCAGCTCCGGCGGCGGCGGACGTGGCAGCCTCTGCAGCGGCGAGCTCGTCGCCAACGAGCGTGATTTTCTCCTCCGCCGTCTAGGGAGCGAATGGCAGAGAAGGCGCGGAGCTCGAGCCCGCAAGATCCACGGCGGCGGAAGGATCTCCTCCGTCCGCCGCGGTGCCCGCGGTCTTCACCGGCTCGCCGCCGGCGTGCGTTGGGGAATCCAACATAGGATCCATCGTGTTGATGATATCCTCGATGTCTTGCGTGACGTTGCGGGCTGGCGAAGACGACGGAGATGCCATTAGGTGGCGGCGCTGGCTCGCCTCCGGTGAGGTTTTGGGCGCGGTGTGCGTTCGGAAATCTCTCTCTGCTCGGAAGCTTGGGCGCGGTAATGGCGTTGGAAGTGAGAGCGGAAGGTTTTCCGGGAGGACGAAGAAGGCTATTTATAGCCGGAAATCCGTCACGATACGTGCTAACGGCTCTTTTGACCGTTGGATGATCAACGCGTGTCACTCGCCGGAAAATCCGGGAAATGAATCGACAGGGTGATTATGGCTATCTCCTCGTTTCTCGCGAGAATCTGTCAGAGATACGTTTCTGGGTTTCCCGCTTGAAACCCAAACGTCCCTTACGTCAGCATGATTAAAGCGCTGACGTAGGAGGTTCCTTCTCCGTGAAGGATCGTGTGAGAAAAGCCGGATTTTCAGAATTCCGAGTTTTACGCTATCATCTCTTTTCAAAGAAGAATAAGAAGAATCAAGACTGCTGGCCAATATTTCTCGGACAATATATATTTGGCGAAAGACGGCGAATCAGAGTTTTAATCCTTCTTGGGGGCTACTGTCGGATATATACTGAATAGGGGTATATCAGATGGTGGTCATAAGTGCCGGATTACCAGGGTGGCCCAAGTGGTAGTGGGCTATGGTCCATTGGGCGGCCCAGTAAGCTGACGCGCAGAAGCCGGATTCTAGAAGGACCCGGATCACGGCCCACGTGATCTGGCTTGGAGGAGAAGGCGGATTCCTTACTTTCCAAGTTAGTAGCTACCGTAGTCTTCTAGGTTTCCTACTCTGTATGCCCTAACCCGGCTATTATATAAAGCCGGACGGGAGATATGATAGATAGACAAGAAGCTAAAGGCTAACTCGCCGGGAAGTTGATCCTCAGCGAATAGCCAAACAGAACCTCACGTTGTAATTGTATACACAAGGTTTAGCCCTGATTAGTGAGATTGCAGGAGTAGGAACGCCGTATTATTACGACGTACCGAAACTGGGTAAATCCTGTGTCTTTGTCTTCAACGCGATCCCGTTCCCCCACGTCTCTACCCGTAGTCTCATGGCACCCCCGTCTGTGAAAACTACTACGATGTCTCGACAGTATTGATGACCCACAAGTCTAGGGGGTGTATCGTAGTACTTTCGATAAATAAGAGTGTCGAACCCAACGAGGAGCAGAAGGTGTTGAAAAGCAGGTTGGATAGAGGATTAACTGTAAACACTAGTAAACGGGTTTTTGGTTGTTTTGGATATAGTAGATAAATAAAGTGCGAGTAGGCCCAATCCTTTTGAGAGCAAAGGACAAGCCGGTTGAGTTAGTTATGACTACCAAACGTTCTCGAGGACACATGGGAATTTCGTCAAGTTCTTTCGCTTCGTTACAGTTGATTAATATCCATTGGTTCGTGAAGTGTTGTGTGGGTGAACCTATGCTAATGCACCGACCAACTAGGACTAATACATAGTTGTGATTATACCCCTCGTAAGCATCCGCAAATACAAGAAAGTAATTAAGATAAATCTGACGACAACCTTAAAACTCTGGGATTCTACGCTCCCTCGTGCATTGGTTTCCTAACGGGGGTTTAGGTTTCTGTCACTCCGGCAACCCCACAATTAGTAGCCAAATACACAATGCATCCTCCTAGGCCCATAAAGGTGAAGTATAATGTAGTCGACGTTCACATGACACCACTAGAACCAAACCACGAGATATTACTTCAATATAACTTCACTACTAACATCATGACTTCTCCCATGTCCTAAAGAACTAAACAAACTACTCACAAGACATCATATGGATCATAATCAGAGGTGATACAATGGATAATAACAATCTGGTCATAAATTGCTAACACCGATAAATCTCACAAGCATCAACTACTAACAAGTAATCCACACCGGGAGAGAGATCTAATGTAAAACAACGATAGAGGCCCCTAATTGTTACAACAGGATGACGGTGGATGATGAGGGTGATGGTGCTGGTGGTGGTGATGATGATGACAATCTTGATGATGCCCGGAGTGATGACGGTGACGATGGCGATGATTTCCCGTCTTCGGAGAGGAATTTCCCCGGCAGATTTCTCCCTGCCAGAGAGCTTTTCTCTCTCGGGTGTTTTCCGCCCCAAGGCGGTGGAGGAATAATTCTTTGATGATGGTATGGGGCTTAGGGTTCCATGGGGGTCAATTATGCGAAAGAGCTCGACCAGAGGTGGGCCAGGGTGGCCACACCACCTGGCGGCGCGGCTAGTGGGGGCGCCGCCTCATGTTGTGGGCCCCTGGTGGCCCCCTCTAGCTTCCCTTCTGGCTGGAGTCCTCCTCTGAACTTCTAAGACACCTTCTGGTGTCCCCCTTATTCTTCTGATCTTCTGAAATATGGTATCTCGACGGTGCTGTTTCCATCAGATTTCTGGTCCCGGTGTTTATTCTCCAAAAATTATGAAACATGCAAAATAAGATATAATAACATACGTAATGCATCATAACATGAAATATATCGATGAATAACAGAAAATAACAATTGAAAACAGTGATGCAAAATGGACGTATCAAGTACACGCGCGGGTCTTCTTCTACATCTCCTTCAGCTCCACTCTCGATCTCCTCCTCGAGCTTAGGGTCTTGGAGATCATCTTCTATAGGATCTTTCCCCTTGTTGTTGTTGGCGGAGACGATGGTGCCTCTAAAACTGAGAACAATCCCGACAGAAATAGATCAAAATGAAAACACGATGAGAAAACGATATACGGACCTTGGGGGATCCGGGGGATTATATAGCTAAAAGTTTCGTAACAAAAGGAAGGTACATGGCGAAAACGGCTCAGAGACGGGCTCCGAGGCGCCCACACCATGTGGTGGCGCGGCCAGGGGTGGGCCCGAGATGTGACATGGTGTGGTGGCCTCGTGCACCGTTTCCTACCCTTTTTCGTCTCGTAATTTTTCATATTTACTAAAAACAACAAAAATATAAGTTGTAATGTTAAACACAAACTTTTCTTACCAAAATTGTTACCTATTCAAAAATGGACTCTCCAGTTTCTGGAATTTTCTCTTTGATGAACACTTCTGCAGTCATCACTTGAATAATATCAACCTCTTCATTACAAGAATCTCCAGAAATATAATGTTTGTGTCTTTTCCCATTCACCACTTGTGTAGTGTTATCATTAAGTGAAACAATTTTGATTGCACCCGAACAATACACCTCTTCAATAACAAAAGGTCCCTGCCATCTCGAGAGCAATTTTCCCGCAAAAAATCTGAGACGAGACCTATACAATGAACTTTGTCACCAACATGGAACTCTCTCTTAAGAATTCTCCTATCATGCCATTTTTTAACTTTCTCTTTACAGAGTCTAGCATTTTCATAAGCTTCACTTCTCCATTTATCCGAAGAACTCAAGTCAAACAACCTTTTCTTACCAGCAAGTTTAAAATCTCTATTTAGTTCTTTCACTGCCCAATAAGCCTTGTGTTCCAATTCTAAAGGCAAGTGACAAGCTTTTCCATAAACCATTATAAGGAGAAATACCCATATGATTTTTTAAAGAAGTTCTATAAGCCCATAAAGCATCATTCGGCTTACTAGCCCAATTTTTCCTAGATTTATTAATAGTATTTTGCAAGATAGATTTAATTTCTATATTTTATAATTATACTTCTCCACTTGTTTGGGGATGATAAGTGAAGGCAATTCTATGATTTTAACATCATATTTAGAAAGTTTTTTTTCTTCTAAAACCACCATGAATAAAGTGAGAACCTCCTTCAGTCATAAGATATATAGGCACACCAAACGTAGGGAAAATAACATCTTTAAGCATTTTGAATGAGGTTTCACTATCAGCACTCTTTGTAGGTATAGCTTCTACCCACTTATTAACATAATGAACAACAACACATATATGAGTATAACAATTTTAAGGAGGAAACCGACCCATAAAGTCAAATCCCCAACAGTCCAAAGGTTCAATAACAAGAGAATAATTCATAGGCATTTTATTGCGTCTAGAAATATTACCAACTCTTTGACATTCATCACAAGATAAATAAACTTTAGTGCATCTTTAACAAGAGTAGGACAATAGAAATATGATTGTAGAATCTTTTACGCAGTTCTATCTCCAGCATGAAGTCCTCCATAAGCACCACCATGACATTTTCTCAATATCTCTCGTTGTTCATGTTCTGGAACACATCTTTGCATAATACCATCTACTCCTTCTTTATATAAGTGTGGTTCATCCCAAAAATAATGCCTCAAGTTGTAGAAGAATTTCCTTCTCTGCTGAGATATAAATGTTGGAGGCAAGTACTTGGAAACAATAAACTTAGGATAACCTGAATACCAAGGACTAGCCCGCGACCTCACTTTTATTGCAGCAAACTGTTCATTTGGAAAACTATCATTAACAGAAGTAGGATCATAAGCAATGTTTTCCAATCTAGACAAATTATCAGCAATAGGATTTTCAGCCCCTTTCCTTTCTACAATATGCAAATCAAACTCTTGTAAAAGCAACGCCCATCTAATAAGCCTAGGCTTAACATCTTTCTTTTCCATATGGTACTTAATAGCAGTGTGATCGGTATGAATAGTAACTTTCAAATCAACAATATAAGGTCTAAACTTATCACAAGCAAAAACTACAGCTAGGAACTCTTTTTAAGTGGTAGCATAATTCTTTTGAGAAGAATAACGAGTCTTACAAGCATAATGAATACCATTCAACTTCTTATGTATGCGCTATCCAAGAACATCACCTACATCAAAATCACCAGCATCACACATAATTTCAAAAGATAAATTCCAATCAGGTGGTTTAACAATAGGAGCAGAAATTAAGGTGTGCATTAGAATTTCGAAATCTTCTTTACGATCATCATAAAAAACAAAAGGTACATATTTTTGAAGAAGATTAGTAAGAAGCTTTGATATTTTAGAGAAATCTTTAATAAACCTCCGATAGAAACCAGCATGACCAAGAATACTACGAATACCTTTAACATCCCTACGACAGGGAATTTTCTCAATTGCTTCAACTTTAGCTCTGTCAACTTCAATACCTCTTTCAGAAATTTTATGTCCAAGAACAATTCCTTCATTAACCATAAAGTGACATTTCTCCCAATTAAGAACAAGATTAGTTTCCTCACATCTCTGCAAAACTTTATCAAGATTGTGCAAACAGTTATCAAAAGAAGTTCCATAGATGGAGAAATCATCCATGATTACTTCCACAATTTCTTCACAAAAACCATGAAAAATAGCATACATGCATCTTTCAAATGTAGCAGGAGCTTTACATAAACCAAAAGGCATACTTCTGTAATCATAAGTTCAATAAGGATAAGTAAAAGTTGTTTTCTCTTGATCTTGCTTTTTAACAACAATTTGAGAAAACTTAGAATAACCATCAAGAAATCAAAAATGAGTTTTCTTAGACAACCTTTCTAAATTTTGATTGATAAAAGGTAAAGGATAATGATATTTCTTAGTAACTTTGTTAACTTTTCTAAAATCAATGCACATTCTGTAACAAACTAGTACCCTTTGGGGAATAAGCTCATGATTTTTATTTGGCACAATAGTAATTCCTCCTTTCATAGGAACACAATGCGCATGGCTTTCCCATCTACTATCAGCAATAGGATAAATAATACAAGCATCAAGGAGTTTTAATACCTCATTTCTTACCACTTCCTTCATCTTAGGAATATTCATCTGGTTCCATACTAATTGCATGCTGGCATATAGCAGGGGAAATCCCTTTCAAATCATCAAGAGTTTATACAATAACTCCTCGGTGTTTCTTCAATACTTCTTCTTTGCCTGAAAGTTTAGAACTAATAATAACAAGATATGTTTTCTTATCATCAATATGAGCATATTTAAGATGATCAGGTAAAGGTTTTAAATAAAAAACAGGATCCTCCTTGGGTGGTAATGTGGTACCCAAGTCTTCCACCGGTAAATTGTGTTTCAACATCGCGGGTTGACGAAGAAGAATCTTGTCAGTTTCATTTCTTTCTTCCATAAAGACCTCACTTTTGTGTTCCTCCATGTATTGCTACAAAACATTGTTAGGAGCAAGAGCAATAGAGGCAAGTTGTTCAACTTTAAAATCTTCATTAGGCAATTCAGTTTCATAAGGAGCTTTAGCAAATTTAAAAAAAATTAATTCATAAGATTCTCCATCAAATTTAGTTAATATTTTCCCCTTCTTACAATCTATAACATCACCACAAGTGTTCAATAAAGGTCTACCAAAAATGACAGGACAAGTTTTACTAGCAGCTGCACCAAGTACTAGAAAATCAGCAGGATATTTAGTTTTACCACATAAAACTTCCACATCTCTAACAATACCAATTGGAGAGATAGTTTCTCTATTAGCAAGTTGAATAACCACATCAATTTCTTAAAGTTCACAAGAACCAATTTCATGCATGATTTCTCTATAAAGCTCATAAGGAATATCACTTGAACTTGCACCAATATAACATAAACCATAATAGCAATGATCACATATCCTTTCAGAAAGCACAAGAACACTAGTTTTCCAATATCTACTAGGGTGTGAAACAATATTAGAAGCATCTTCACAGATGATAATGTGCCCATCTTCTATAGATTTCATTGTAATTTTGTTAACCACACTAGCTATAATAGAATGTTCCTTTACCTTAACATGGAAATGAGATAAATAAAAATGGAACAATGTTGTAAACTGCCCTATTGTATCTCCTCCACATTATGATAAAAAGTTGGCAGGCCTAAAAAGAATAGAAGTAAACAACCAGAAGTAAATGAGAGTCAAAGTGGTGGCACAGTGATGTCTAAACATGGAGTGATAATTCACTGTAGTCATTGTGGCAAGCCTAGCCACAACAAAGGTGGCTGCTCATGGGCCAAAGCTGGCATGCCACCAATGAAGCAAAGGAGAAAGACAACCAGAGCACTTCCTGATGATCGAGAGGAAGAAGATGTCCTTGTGATTACATAGGTACTTGTATTGTTTATTATGTGAGTTTGACTTATATAACGCTACTTCCTGCTTGTTGTGTGGGTTTTAACACTATCTTTAACTAATTACACAGGAGCAACCAACAACTGGTGGAAATTTCACTTTCAATGATAACAATCAGGGCAATCCAACTGTTGAGACCGTGCAAGATACAATGTTGGAGGAGATGGTGCAGCAAGTAATTTTCTTGCATTTGTTGAGAATGTTATTGTGCCATTAACTTCATATAGCATTTGTCCTTTTAGTTACAAAAAATCACTATGCAGGTACCACCCCCAAGAACCAGGGTTGTACATCCAGTACCCTTGCCAGATTCTAACTTCATTGTTGAAGAGCAGATTCAAAACATAGCTACTGCTAGCTCTAGTGGTGGTGGGAAGGCAAACATTGTTGTCCAGGCCGAAGCAATGAAACTGACCAAGCTAAGAGCATTTCAGGAAAAGAAAGAAGCTGCACTAGCAGAAAAACTGAAGAAACCAGAAGAGGCAAAGCAACTAAAAGCCGAGCTTGCAAAACAGAGGAAGTTAGAAGCAGAACTAAAGAAAAAACAAACTGCAGAGTTGAGGAAGGTGGCAGCAGCTCAGAAAAAAGAAGCTCAACTTGCTTCCAAGGCCAAGCTACTTGAGGAGAAAAAGCAATTGGCTGCGGCAAGGCTCCAAGAGAGGGCTGCTAAGAGCATGTCTAACAGACCCCCTATGTTTTCGCCCCCTAAAACGCGTGTAGAGGGCCCTGTATACGCATTTCGCCGGCCAAAAACTCGGGCGAGCTAGCAGACCCCCTACCCCCGCCCTGTAAAACAGAATATTCTGTTTTACGGGGCGGGGGTAGGGGGTCTGCTAGCTCGCCCGTGCTTTTGGCCCCTCACAAAACAGGGTTTTGGACATTTTCATGCATAGCTACAATGGTTTCTGAACTATTTTCGAGGAAAGATACCAAGAACCATGAAACTACAAGCCCCTAATGGTATTGCATATGTTGGAGTTAGAGAGAACATGAACAGAACAATCCTTAAGTATGGGTTCCCATACTTAAGGAATGTTATGTTCATGTTCTCTCTAATAACTCCAACATATGCAATCCCGTTAGGGGGTTGTAATTTGACAGTTCCTCGTATCTTTCGGACAAACTTGAGGGAACCAGGCTATGCATGAAATTTCCATTAACCTAAATCTTGCTTGAGGGATTGCTCATATTGGATACATCCTGTGCGATGGATGGCATACTTAAGTATGCCAAGATTCAAAACAATGCCCTATAGTAAAAAAAAAATCATCTCCGGCAGACATCTACGCGGAACCCTTCCTCTGATCTAGCAGCTTCGCTCGGTCCTCGAGGTGCTTGATGCGGAAGATGCACTGCATCATCTCCGGCAGACATCTACGGCATCTCGAAATCGAAGAAAACGGCGCGGCGAGTACTCACCGAGGGGAGGCGGCGGAGATGCAAACGGCGCGGCGAGTCGAGGGGCGCCGAGGTCCGCTGGGGGCCCGGCGAGGGTGCGGCGGTGTCCGGCGGGGGTGCGGTGCCTCGGAGGCGACCGGATCTACGGGGCGGCGGCGGGTCCGCTTGGGGGTGTATTCACCACCTCAGACATGGGTGGCGCGCCGTCGGCGGTTGGAGAGGCTTGCGAGGAGTCCATGGCGGCGAGATCTGGCGACGCGGTGGCCGGGGAGGGCGAGGAGGCGGATTTCCGGCGGCGGCGGCGGCGGTTGGGAGCTTCGCGCGCAGTGGGGGAAAAGGTGAGGGGTTGGACCTCTATATCTCCTCCCGACCCGCACATGTAGGGGTCGAAGGGCCGCCCCCTACCCAAACTTGTAAAAACTCGTCCGGGGTGGTCCATTTACGGGGCGTGCTAGATGGCCGGGTAGAGCCCAAACCCGTATATCGGCGGTTATTATACGGGTTTGGGCCATATAGGGGGTCTGTTAGACATGCTCTAAAGCCGACAGCAGCAAGCCAAAAAAAGCGTCAATGTTTGATGAATTAAGGGGTTGATTATGTCTGAATCTTGATTTGTAATTCCATTGAGCATCTACGTTAGGCTACTCAGTTTTTTTTCCACATTATGTGCTGTCATATTTGTGGATTTTAAGCTATACATAAAGATATATTTGTGACATCAAGCTATATCTGTTTCCTGCCATTTTAAAGCTATATTTGGGGCATTTGAATCTAAACATGTTTCTACCATTTTGAATATATATCTGTGGCTATTTATGCTATATATGTTCCTTCCAATTACAGCTGTATTTGGTAACTTAGAAGATACTCCACTGCTATATTTTCCATTGCCCTTTACGGCCTTCACAGCAAGATACAGAAGATAAGGTACTTCACAAAAACAAAGAGGGAATAACCTATTTCATAGATCTGCAATATATTTACATTGTCACACTGATTACCAGTGATGTGATCAAACAGATTCCTGATATAGAATATAGTGCATTGCATTGCACAATTACTAACAATTAGCACTACATTAATCTGCTAACAATTACAGTAACAATCATCACAAAGACTGCCACGGTAGCTAACTTGACTACCGAGCTCATTCTTTTCCTACTGCTAATAGTGAAGCCAACAATCCAGTGATTACATTGGAGTCTCTTCTTCGGCTACTGCTTCAATTCCTCTTCGGTTGCATCTCCTACTTTGTAGATTTTTTTGTTGAACAAGCGTAGCCTTCTTCTAGAACTACTACAAATGATTTGGTGATGAGCTTCTTCACTCTCCCTGCCACCACACTGTGACGGTGACCGGCAGAGAGAGGTGGAGCCGGCGAGGCCGAGGGAGCATTCCTTGAACGGGAGAAGCCCGTTGTCGTCGGCGGCGCAACTCGGGGTACTTCCTCCTGGCCAGCGCATCGGCGCTGCTCGCCTCTACGCTCTCCCTGTACTGCTCGAGCAGCAGACAAAGTGTAGGCCATCACCGCCGCCGCCTCGGTTCGAGTAGGAGCGAGAGGGTAGGCCGCCACCGCCGCTCAAACTACCGCTTGAAGCCATGCGACCATCCCCTGCGAATCGAGTCTCCACGCGGTAGAAGCAGGGTTAGGGATTGCAAACAGAGAATTGGGAAATTCAATTTTGACCCTGCAGCTCTACGCCAATTCTTTTGCTTTAAACCCTCCGCACTTCAACGTAGACACACGTATTGTCCATGGATTGTGCCGGACATGCCAAGTCAGCAAAATACGCTACGCAGAACAAGTTTAGCAACCCGAAATTTTTATTTTCATAGTTCAGTGACCAAATCGTTCTTTTCATACAAGTTTAATCACCGTGCGTGCATTTAACTCTATATAAAAAAAAGGTACGGACGGAATACTAGTTTTAATATGGGAGTACGAGTTACACACGTGGATATCGGAGTTGTTTCTCGTCACGGATAGAAATTAAATCGCAGCAGAAAAAGGTGCAAGAGGACGTAGAAAAATAAAGCTCCGGGGGCTCCTCCGTTCCAGCCGAAAAAAAGTACTGTAGGTCTTTGCCTGGTCCTCCCGCCGCCGCTCTTCATCTTGTCGGACCCCAAATCGCCAAACGGAGGAGGAACTCCGAGAGTGGATGTCCGTCGGGACGCAATTCGATTCTTCCTACTCGTAAGCAATCCCTTGTCCCCCCCCCCCCCCCCCCCCCTTTTCTCTCTCTCAAGCAGAGCTTTCTCTTTTGTTCTGAGCAACCAGGCGTCTCCTAGATCGGTGGACCTGTGTGTTCCTGGTGAACAAATTGATCTGAATCTTTGACCCACATATTGAACTGGCAGTACTACCAATAACGTCAGTTTATTATCGAGGATGTTCACTAAAAATACCGATTTTACTGCAGACCCAATTAACCCCAATCGACACACTGGGGGTGGCATGATGCTTGACAGTGGCAGCAAGAGGAAAATTGAGGTGCCAATGCCATCCTGCGGCTCAGTGGTGAGCAACAAGAGGATGATGGCTGCCGTATCCAGACCAGCACTACCGCCGCTCCCGGAGGAGATGGTCGAACAGGTGCTGCTGCGGCTTTCCGTCAAATCCATCGTCCGATTTCGGGCCGTCTGCCGCTCCTGGTCCGCAATGTTCTCCTCGGACGGATTCTACAGCCTCCACAGGGCGATGTCGTCTGCGGCACCAAGGCTACTGCATGTCTCACCTACAGCAGATTTGACTCCGCAGCTGTGCGCGCATGCTCGCCATTGGACCCCAGAGAAGAGCTATTGTTCACCCTCGACTATGCCCACGGTAACTTTATGGAGGTGGTGACGCCTGCGCCCTGCCGTGGCCTGACCCTTCTCTACGACGCTGCTCCGCCGGCTTACTACATCTGCAATGCGGCCACAAGAGAAGTCACGCGTCTGCCGCCTTTCCTTGATACTAGACGCTGTTCCTCTGCCGGACTGGGATTCGATGCCCGGACGAGGAAGTACAAGGTGGTGAGGCTGATCAGTGGTATGCAACACGAGAATGAGATGATCAAGTGTGAGGTGTACACGGCTGGTGGCGGGTATGGGGATTGCTGGAGGCCGGTCACGAGAGAAGTACCCTTTGGGATGCGCAGGTTTGCGCGTGCCGCTATCGCTAATGCTACCCTGCTGAAGATACCGCCCGTATTTGCGGACGGATTCCTGCACTGGTTGATACCCCCTTCATCGTTTACCACATGGCCTAGAGCTTCTGTCATATCCTTTTCTGTCACAGATCACACATTCAAATGCGCGCCACCACCGCCCTTCTGGGCATTAGAAGTGCACCAGCCTACCTATACCAGCTGGATAACCAGCCTAGTGCAAATGGATAACCTGCTGTTTATGGTCCGAGACCTTCCCGAGTGCAATGGTGGCACTTTGGAGATTTGGAAGCTACATGATTACAGCTCCGGTGATTGGTCACTCAGTCACCAAATTGATTTGTCAGGGCACATAGAAAGAGTTTTATTCAAACCGCCTCTACAGATTGCCAGAGTTATTGGTTCTATTGGCAATTGCACATCAGGGAAGAAGATTATCCTCGTTACTAGCAAACACATGGTTCAGGACTGGTTCCAGAAAAAGGTTCACTCCTATGACCCTGGATCCGGTGTACTAGAGACCATCCTTTCAACCATAGAGACACACACATCGCTTATAAGCAGTACCCCTAGTTCAAGATTCGGTCTATTCGAAGAGAGCCTTGCTCCGGTGCATAGAACAGATAAAGAGATAGCGTTATCATCTACCCTGGCTAAGGCAACTAAAGAGATCCTGCTCCGCCTCCCGGCTAAATCGGTCATATGGACCAAACTTGTCTGCAAGCAGTGGCTCTGCTTGACTGAGAGCGAAAGCTTCATTAAGTCGTACCTTGAACATAAGAACATGGACAAAAGGCCAAAGGTCATGCTTGTGGGCAAGGGCACTACACAGTCAGGCTTTAGTTTTTCACCCTTGAATAGTATTCTTGGAGAACATCATAGGCACATTGCACTGCTTGATACAAAGGTTGTTTGCTCGAAGCCTTGCCATGGGCTGAACCTGGTAAGCACTGAGGAAAAAGACTATCTCTACAACCCATGCACAGGTTTCCACATGGTGTACTGTAACCAGGAACATGCTGCTTTTACAGTCGGCAACAAGAATGTCGGATTAGGCTTCAATCCTTTGAATCGTGAGCATTTTCTTGTGGAAATCTTCTATAGCCTGAAGGACTTTGGATCTCGTCGATATAACTGGACGTGCTTGTTACGGTGGTGTAACTCTGGAGATTATGCCCAACATTACCTGGTCCCACCTCTACCTGTGAATGATATGCCACCTGCCTATGTTGAAGGGATAATGTACTGGATGAGTGAGCCAAGGTTGGGACAGAGTTTTCAGCGGGCCATTATCTCTTTCGACATATCTATAAATGCTTTTGGTGTCGTCCCTTGCCCTCCATGCATTGCAATGTGGAATAGCAGAAGTCGTTGTCATGCATTTGTGGTTGAGCTGGAGGGGGTATTATGTGCTATTCTGGCAGATCTAATCCGGAACAGTTTAGATATATGGAAGCTAAAAAAGCATGGCCAGTGGGGTAGAGCATATATAGTTCACTTGGAAGATGGCCTGACTATTCCCTTGGGACAAACGTTGTGGTGCCATTAGCTGTTGATCCTGATGATGGAAGGATCATGTTGCACACTGGGAAGAAATTAGGTTTATATGATCCAGTCGAGCGAACAATTCAGAATTTATATTCACTTGATCAGGGTATCGGATGCTCTAATGACCAACAGTCAGCCGGGGAACTAGATAGAATGGACAGTGAAATCATACCTCTTGTTCCTATGCTATATGAGGAGAGCATAGTTGGTTATCCCCGCGTGGCTAAAACAAGATGGCTGTGAAGCGTTGAGTCTCATATTGGTTAGTTACCTTCGGCATCTTCTTCGAAAATTATTCATAATAGGATGCTAGTGCGTTGGGAAACTGTAACACCAGTTTTTGATAATGTAATATTTTGATAATAGGATTACTAGAAGCATATTTCTAATGTTGTCTTATTGTACTCCCTCCGTCTCAAATTAACTGTCACAAAGATGGACAAAAGTGGATGTATCTAATACTAAATTATGTTTAGAACTTTAGATACATCCACTTGACAGTTAATTTGAGACGGAGGGAGTATTTAATTGGTGGTCTGAACTGCTATTTTGCTTTACTAAAGAGGCGCTATGTTCTGGTCATCGAGCTAATTGTCAAAACAGTACGTGTTTATTCTTAACTGTATGGAGTACTGAACTTCCGTTGATTCTTATATATGAGGTTAAATAATGTTAAAGTTCTAGTGCGCAGAAGCATACCTCTGGCTTGATTCTAGTGTTGTATATATTTTCTGTAATTTAGCTTTTGCATATCTTGTTACTGAGTTTTGATAAACAGTTGGATGACATTTTCATTATGATCAGGATTTTATTAATTTTATTATGCACGATTGTATTGGGAGTTAATGATATGACCAGACCCTGGTATCCTAAAAACCTAGCTGAGTTCAGGTCAGAATCTGTATTTTTCATTTTTGACCCAAGTTTTTTAAATCATTTTTGCACTGGTTTTAGTTTAATTTTAGATCAATAGGGGCCCACACCCCTGGCTCCATTTTTTACAAAATGATACCAACAGTTTAACAGACTGGGTACGGCAAAATCAAGACTGACAGCATTACCATAACAGAGTAGCTGAGCCAAAAACAACCAAGTTTTTTTTGTGATAGATAAGAAGTGATCTCTCATGGCGTACTTATTTTTTTGTTTTGTTTTGGGACATGGTGTATTTGAAGTTGAGGACAGAGTCAATGACCTGAACTAGGACATGTAATGATGCAATGTGAATATTGTAGGGTATTGAATTTTCTCTTTCCTTTTGAGGCTAACTTAGTCAGATAAAATACAGGGTGTTGCTGAATATTTTGTTTGGCTCGTTCTGGGATTCAGTGATTCAGTCATTGAGTTATAGTGTTATTCCGAAATAAAACCTGGACATTATATTCTGGAGCATGATCTTATACCGTGTACAGTTTGCATCTTGGTTAACTTGTAACAATTTGTCATTTTGCTTAATTGAAGCGCAATCCTGATTTTTTGTGGAATTAAGAAAATTCTCATGTCTTTGTAAGAACTATTGGTAGCTGAAGATGTATACGCTGAGGTTACAATGGATAAATACAAGCTTGTTGTAGAACTATTGGATATACACTGCTACTTAGGAAATATTGGTAGTAGAGCATCAGCGAGCAATGGTAAATTACTTCATTATTCTGTTAGACAACTTTTTAAAGTTGTATTTCTTCATGTACTGTTTGCTGGGTAATCTATTCGTGTGTGTAGATTAAACTAGGCTGAAATAAGATATCCCGTGTGTGCACACGTATTTTCTGTCGCATTCTTGCTTACGCTCCAGTCCATTTTCACGTTGCAGCGTTATTTATGATTTCGATTTTTTTAAAGCCCTACAGCACAGAAGAAAAATGGGCTGTCATGCCCCTCTGTAATTAAGCTTAATGAATGCATAAAAGGTGTCCCAGATCGAAGACCGGGAAGATGTCCTCTTTTTTTGTGAGTTTTGTTCATGCAGGTCAGCTTAGAAGAGTTCGAAATAAGCTGTGCCGTGCAATTTATATTGCAGAAGTTTTGCCTCTAGTTATACAGATACACTCAAGTCCAATTTGGTCGTCCTATAACACTGAAGCATCTTTTGGCCTACTGATGAGAAGAATTGATCAAGCAGTGCAAGAAAAACCAGTTGGCAAACATAGGCGGTACCACCAGAAGCAGAAGGGTACTCTTCCAGTCGGCGATCTCCAACGATCAGCTCCCGGTGTGTACATGTCACACCTGAGTCTTCTTCTCATAAGAATACCCATTGATCAACCTCACCACCTTGTACTCCCATGTATGGACATCAAATCACAGTCCAGCACTGGAAACTTGTCCTAGGTGGGTGCGATTGTCTGTGTGGCGGCATTACAAACATAGTAAGCTAGCCCAGCTGCATCAGAATGAAGTGTGAGTCCACAGGATGGTGAGGGCATCACCACTTCCATGGTGCTGCGGCTTTCAGGTAACAATAGTACTACTTGCCTAGATTTATAGGACCATTGTTCTTAACTCTTCAAAAAAAAAAATCAGGAATTTTCACTTTATGCAAAATGACTAATTGTTACAACCTCTCTTCCTAACTATAAGAATTTTTGGGAATTCGATTTGAACTCCCAAAACGTATTATATACAGGAACATAGGGGGTATAAGTTAACAAAAATGCAAACGCTACACAGTATCAAATCATGCTCCTTGAACATAATATCAAGATTCATTGCGGAGTAACACTATAGCACAACTACTGAATCCCAGAACGACCGAAATAAAATATTCCATCTACTTTATTAGAGTAAGTTAACCTCAGACAGAAAGAGCAAAAAAAATGGCCTATAATGTGCACACTACGTCATTACATGTCCCAGTTCAGGTCATTGACTCACTGTCTGCATCCTCCAGTACTCTATCAGAGATCACTTTCACGGAATCTTGGAGCGAAACCATGGAGATTGGGTACCTGTCATACACGCTCTCGTGAGGTGACAATGGTGCAGTGCCCTTTCCCATAGCTGCCCTAGCAAGTTCCCGAGGATCACCTTAAAAGACATAACATACGGAGTACTTCTACTTTTTTACCTTACTAGTATACATGCACGTGCAACGCACGTCCATACAATGGCTCAATTTCACACCGTTTTATGATTTTTTTTCTACAATGTATCATGCTTAAACACCCCTTCCCCTTCCTTCTTAAGAATCCCGAAACCTCTTTTGCTGGGTAATGCTCATATCTAGAATGACATATGCAAAAAACTTTCAAGCTCACACAAGCAAGGCGGCAACATTGGCACATGTTGCCTGTGCCCGAACATGGTGGTGATGCACACACATTTCTTCTGTCTTAGAATGCACCCTATCCACCACAAAGTTTTATGTGGGCTCCTTCCTCGCCAGCTTGCGGAGCCCTACATTTATTATGGAGATGTGCCGAGATAAAATCCGACACACATTGGCGGCTCATCCGAGCACAACCATCAACCGGCCAATGGTAACACTCAACATCAGCCTCAAGAACTAAACATGCCATTTTGATGCAATTTATAAACAAGGATTCATAATATCTCTACACCTGATTAGTTTTGGCTACAAAAATTCTTATCGGCATGCCACAAGAATTTTCAGTTTCTCCTAGATTATTCGTGACACCTCGAAAACAAAAGTGTGAGATCATCCAAAATTAAGATTGTACTATTATATGAAAAATGCCAGCACCAAAGATGTTTCCAATGATATATAAGAAAGAATCACAAAGGCCAGACATGAAATAAATTATATGCAATGTACAAGATAAAGAACTTTTATAGAATTGGGCTTTTCATTTGGAACAGAGGAGATAGCTACTGGCGCTACACGCATCCGCTTCAGGTAACCTCCTTGCTCCACCATGGAAAATGAGAGTATCAGACACAAATGAGAGAATGGAGATACAGTGATTTGTCAGGCTCAAATTTTGTACTATACCATTAAGTTCACTCTTTTTCTCAAACGAAGAACCTACACAAAAATCATATATGCTAGAAAATATTATTCTTTCTTGCAGGTTGCCAAGCGCAAGATGTCCTAAAGACCTAATTCTTGTAGCTAAATATCATCTCCATTCTCCCTTTCTTCTCAAAACTGCTTTAGATCAACTTACTACACAGTAAATCGTCATAAAATCATATCACTCTCATCAGCCATGCATGAATATAGTGCTAAAATATTTGATCGGGAAAAAAGAACCTGAAATCATCTCCATTCACCCTTTCTGCTCAAAGCAGCTTATACTGAAGCAAACAATTTATGATACAAATCAGGCCAGGTTCTTCTATTATGCAAGAAGACAGCCATGAAAAATCTTATTCTACTACTTTGTTATCAGGCTCATGATACCTAGTTATTATTTGGCACAACACACTAAACCTGTAAATGACAACATGAAAACAAATATTTACTACATTGTAGAAAAATTAGTTTCAGTAGTGGACTGAACTTCACATTTTAGCAAAGGAAAGCTAATATGTATAACATATATTTGTCCCGTCGGCCAGACAAGAAAACACGTTTTATGACTGTTTTATTTTGATTGGATGAATATGTTGTACATGTAACTTAATCAGGCTTTCCACGTAAAATATAGCACCATTCTGTACTGGTGGCATTTCATCGAACATAATCGGATGCACCATGCTGACTAAAATTTTGAGATGCAAAGATCCCAAAAACAAAATATAATCACCAGCTTCATACGTAAGAATGATGACTAAGATGAACAAAACTGTTTACCCAAAAAAATATTTGTTTTATGTTCCATGGATGAACCATCCTGACCTTTCACTTTGCCTAATAGCCTCGGTGCACACTGATTGCTCGAAATCTTTGATACGAATTTGGCATAAAGTCTGGTACATACAAAAAAGGGTAGATATTTAACTCAAAAAAAAACAAAAAAAACGAACCAATGCAGAAATATTCTTGTCACGAATAGAAAAGGGTTGAAGTCCAGAGCTTGGGGGTAGATATTGTCGTAAATTATCTGAAGCCACATGATTAATTCACGCACAGTTTTGCTGAAATTCTTTTTTCGAAAAAAAATTTGCTGAAATTCTTCAACTGAAAAGCACACATCCGACCAGAACTAAAAGAATTGCCATGTTTTGATAAAAATGGACAAGTTCGAATCGTCTGCTTGAAATTTGATCAAGTAGCTCCTCTCAAATTCCATCAATTCCCGTTACTTGTTGAAATTCTAGGCTTCAGTTTACTTCTTGCTCATGTCCATGCTTCCATGGTAGCGCTCTGTATTCATGGAGGAAGTGCATAGCAAGGTGTGAAAGTATGATCAACTAAAGACATAGTGGTCTGCGACCGTCTGAACAAAGGTGAAAATAAAAGGCATGTGATTCATATCACAGAAGGATAACCATCTAGCAAATTAAAACACTTGCCATTCAGGTTAGCATAATTAACATCAAATTAGACGCATACATTAGCAAACAACTTTAGAGAGGAATTAGTCAAGCATTACACAAAGTTACATGGGTGAAAAAACAAGGTAAGTGACCGTATAATCTATGCATGCAAACCTTTGTTCGAGCATTACACAACCTTGCTGAATTATGAATCTCCTAAAACCACAGTATGCCAGCCCATCCAGTGCCCTGATATCAGAAACCAATCAATAGAGCTAAGTGATATTCAAGGCAAAAATTATATTTTTACCTCAAAAATAGTTCTGTGAGAAGAAAAATTGGTCTACAAACTGGGGATCTACGGTGCCCAACTCATTATAATCATAATCCTACATAAAAAATTGTTAGCTATTATTTGTAGCCAAACAAATCGAATTTTATTAAGACTTTAGACTTTCGCATTGCTAACCTCAATATTTTGATCAATTTCCGTAATTTCCGCCACTGAAGCATGTTAATTTACAGATGCGGGTTGGCACACGCCTCCTTGGCACGCGATGTCATGACGCCATCATGGGTTAGGAGGATCGGTGACGGGGGCCACCTATTTATCCCGACGCACGGGGAAACGGTGACGGTGGCTGCGACCCCAAGCCTCTCCGGCGCAAGGAGTAACAATGGAGAAAGACGAAGGTCAAAGAAACAACATACGGCTGATCAGAGGAATACGGCTATGGGGTGAGAGTCCGTACGATCACGACGGGGGAGGAAGCGAGGTCCGGCTCGCGGCGGTGCTGTAGGGTTTTTTTTTTTGATCGCTAGGAGCGGTGGCGATTCAACACCACTGGTTTTAACGTGTGCGCCTATTACGTGATTGATCAGGAGCGCTATTTGGCTGTTACGTGAGGGATGCACCTGTTACGTGATCGATCAGGAAAGCTATTTTGGCTGTTACGCGAGTGCTGCTCCTGTTACCTGATCGATGGAACACTTTTTTTTTTTTTTTTTTTTTTTTTGAAACGACCTGATCCGATGGAGCGCTAATTGGCTGCTACGTGAACCGTTTTTTCGGCTGCTACATGAACCGTTTTTTCGCTCAACATTGGAAAGATCTTGGTCGTTGATTAAAGGCCATTGAACGCATTAGATTTAATGTATCCCATCATGTTTACTCTTTTATAAGTAGTTTAGATTAGATGTACAAACTGAGAGTCACACAGTACTTAAATTTATACTGTTTTCAATTACACTGAAAGATTGGCCGTATGGCTGATTTAGTTTGTAGTAGTAATCTTTACTATTAAGGTTGCTGTGGCGGTGGTGTCACACTTCAACATAATTACGCATCAAATGCCACCACACTATTTTTTTTGCCAACTGTTGCATGCAGCCTTATCTTTTTAAAGTTTGTTAGATTTGTTAGCTACTCTTGATGCATGCACACCTATCTCTTCCTATCTTGTCGGTACGTCAAACTCCGTGGTCTGCCTTCGCTCGCTTTGTGCCCCCGATCGATCACCATCGAGCACAAATGGGCCAAGGCCCAAGTAGACTCCGCAAGTTTTTTTCTTCCTTGTAATTTCGTCTCGCTCCTTCGCAGAGAGAAAAAAAGAAATACCAAAACCCTATCCTCGTTCGCCTCCTCGACTCCTTCTATCCAACCATGGTGGCGGCGCTATTGTGCCTCGCCGGGTGGAAGGCCTAGCCCTACGACCAACCCAGCCATGGCCGCCATCGTTCGTGCATCTTGGTTCTGCTCTCCACACACTTCGGAATGACCTCCCGCCACCGAACCACGAGGACACCGAAGCAGGTGACCCCGCGATTTGACGCCGTCGGCTCGACCTACTTGCAAGCCGCCAGCTCGACCTACTTGTCCAGCGTGTTCGAGGAGGGCGTGGAGCTTCTGGCTTCCCGAGGTCGCGCCGCCGGGCTCGTCTCGCCAGGCCGCCATGGATCGGGGCAAACTACGAGGACACCGATGTGGGTGACCCAACGTTTCGATGCCGCCGGCTCGACCTACTTGTCCAGCAGCTTCAAGGAGGGAGTAGAGCTTCTGGCTTCCCGAGGCTGCCGCCGCATGGGCTCGTCCCATCAGGCCACCATGGAGTGCAACACGACCGTGGCGGCGACCACAACGCGGTAACTTCCAGTGACCATCTTAACGTTTTTAAACGTTTGATCCCTATTTCATTCTCGATTTGGCTCTACTCCAAATCAGCCATAGCGAAGGCACTTGTGCTTTTCATGTACCAGTGTAGGTTCCGCTACACAGGTCAGTGAAGAATTTATGAACTGAAGAAAATCAGGAGAAGCTGCAAAGTCGTTTACGCAGTACGTGCTACTATATTTCTGAATGAGGGATGTGCTGCCTGAATTTTGCCAGTCTTCTCGCAACAACTATGGCTACAACCCCTCTTCTTCACTTTTTCAGTGGCCCCACAATGATTTTCCCTATCACAGTGTGTTCCCTGTTATAACACAGGTATCTTACTGAAGCTACACTTTTTTCAGAGGCTAGATTGTAGATGCAGCCGCAACTGCCAGTGCCGTTAAGGTATTGATAGAAAAGATTGATATTATGGTGTTTTTTACCTTTTTCTCATGCGTGTAAATGGCTAAATTATGGTAATCCGTGGAAACAGCTTAATGTTTGTAGATCCATGGCATGCTTGGTATTTTCTATGGAAGGAGAAGGACACGGTAGCAAAAAAAGTTTCTCTTCCATACGTTTTGGTGTCAGCAAGGGTGTCAGTTCAGATTACAAGTTATCACAATGTGTCCATATACTGAATGAAGACATCTTACCATTCATAGATTATGCCCTGTTATGCGTATTAGCTCGCACCGTTTTTGAATTCTTTTGACTATTCTGTAAGTGCTGCTGATCAGACCGATAAACACTGATGGTGCTCAGAAGGTACATTCTCTCTTAACTGTATGCTTAGTTGCATGAATTTTGAGGACTCGTGTCCATTGAATTTTTTTCCCAGCTCAAAATTGTCATACTGTATAAAGTCAAATATTGGATATGATGTACATGGGACCCCTATATTAATATGTCATGTATTGGAAAATATCGAACTGTTAAAAGTTTAGCAATGGACCCCATATAGACCACAAGAAGACATTTTGTCTTTTAAGTGTATATGGACAGTAGTATTCCATATGTTAATATGTCATGTTTATGTTTTGGAAAAATATTAAACTCATAAAGTTCAGTAACCGACCCACCTATTTACAGTAACTTGGTAGCTTGCTGTGAATCACATCCTTTTTCATTAATGTAGTAGTAAGTTACCTGCCTAATGTTTTATTGGATTGCTGCCAGCTTATATATCAGGTTGGTCAGAAGCGAGCCCGCCTCGTAGGGGAGGAAGATGATGAACAACCTAAGAAGAAGATTAGAATGGGAATGCCAGCGACTCAGTGGATTAGTGTCTATAGTGCCCGGCACCCTATGAAACAGAGGTTTGCTTCGAACAGTTATCTTCTTTATGACAGTGAAGACTAAGAGAAACTTCCTCTGTCTTACTGAATTTACTTTTCAGGTACCACTACAATATTGCAGATGATAGATTAGTACAGCATATTCTGAAAGGAAATGAAGATGGCTTGTATATAAGTTCAGTTTCCTCTTCCTCAAATCTGCGGGCATTAATAATGGACGCTGGAACTGGTTTTACTGCTCAAGTATATGAAATTTCTCTCCACTTCCTTCAGAAGGTGCACAATTAGTTCAGACCATCCTACTTCTCAGAATGCATCTTCTTTGTTGATGGTTGGATAGCAATGCTTTGTCAATCATCGATTGGCATGTTGTCAATGCTATCTCGATTTCATTCAGTTTACAAGCTTAACTCATTTTGATTAATGATTCCTTTTATTTTCTTCTTGCTGCTGTTAGGAACTTAGGATGTCCACTTTGTGCGAATTCATTTTGCACTCAGATGGAGTGCATATTGTTCACAATATTGAGTATTCTTACTGGACCAACCATATATGGTTCCAACTTACAACATTGTTGCATGAAAAATTCTAAAAAATATTATAATACATTACAGTAGAGCACCTTTTAACACTACCACATTCAGCTTCTTGTTTCTGTAGTTGTTTTTTTCCTATCATGGGCATATGTACTACCTTTTTTTTTTTTTTGGATAAACAGTCTATAATATAATACACACGAGTTTACTTTTTGAACAGGTTGTAGAATTGTCCAGATAGAGGCATGTCTTGTTTTTCACTATTTTTGTCCATAAATCAGTTTCAGGATCCTCAACTTGAGAATAGATTTTTAGATTCTACTTCCGATTAAATTGCATTATAAGAAATTTGTTAATCCATCCAAATAGAGGTAGCTCATGAGCATGATAGATAATATTTTTATGGGTTGCTTAGATAAAATGCATTTACCGTATTCCATAGAAATATTTTCTTCTACTTCGTGGGAGGTGCAAAAAGCATTGCAAAAAACAGTATAACACCTATATGACTATTTTCATGGTGCGAGACATCTCCTTATTGTAAACATTATATATATTTTTTGTGCAAATACTACCCTGCTAAAATATTTTATATTCTAGCATGCACCGTGTTTTCTCTCATCTAACAACCCGCACATAATTTTCATTGAATTTATAGTATTTTTTTCATGGTCGTATATGTAAGCAATAGTTTTCCAGTTTATGGGAAAAAATGCTTGTATTGATCACTGGCGTATCTTCTCTCTATTCACCACATGGTATGCAATATAAGAGAGCTTGAAATATCATGAAACGACAAATCTCCGCTGCCATTCACTTTTGGTTTAGCATGTCTGTTAATCTTTGCCTCTTCTCCTTTTAGGGGAAGATGACCTACAACATATATGAAGAGGATGCTAATCAACCATGCATTGAGATTGATACTATGGTAGCAGCTCGTAGACGAATTGTCTAGAATATGACAAGATGAGGATTAAAGAACTCGGTAAATGATGACCATGGTGATAGGAATTGTACTATACAGAGCTCAGTAAAATTCCTTCCTACCTATGTTGTTTCTCTTTTTTGAGTTGGGTTATTGATCCAAAAGGAGAAAAAAGAACTGGATGTCGGTGACAACACGAGATTCTGATGTCCAGGACCAAATTCTCTATACTGCGGCCCTCATTTAGATCAGTTCTAGAAGCCACCTCCGGAAATGACTCTAAAGATTAATACCAATGCCTTCTATCTAGCAGATTCAGGGTGCTTGATGAGGACATATCAGTGCTGAAACTAATTTTCCCTGTAACTACCCGGATACCGCCCTCTTTGCCTCTGCTTGCAATCCGAGAAAATGCAATAGTGTCAAGGCGATCTTGAAAGTACTCCGTCTTAGCATCGAGATTGGCTGCAGAAACTTGGTGATGGAGTTTGACTGACAAATGATTATCAAATCATTAAATTGAACTACCAAAAGGATAATATTTATGTGTCATGTATTGTTGTTGCTTAGATTAAAGGGTTGTGCCATGCTTGGTAGAGTCCTGTGTTTTACGGAAAATAAAAATGGGATGCAATGGTGTACCTCATGAGTTGTCCTCCCTAGCTCCTTGTTAGCCACAGTACCGAACAATGGACATGTGTGTCTTGTAAATGATTGTAAAACTCTATTTGCAAATGATATATAAGGATCCATTCCCCCATAAAAAATAGATGTGGTGTATTTCTCAAATGTACATTTTTTTCTTTCTGTAATTTTACTGTAAGTTTAACTGTCATATGAAAAAGATGCAATAAGGGTAAATAAGGAAATTCCATTTTTATGAACATTGTAGATATACATTTCGGGCCATGCTGAGTAGAGGGAGAAATAATGAATCTACTTAGTACACCCTGCAGTGCCTTGGTCATAAGCTTGTACAACCCGGTGACGAGATGCATCGGCGTTTATAACTTTTCATCTAATTAGATTTTAAACAAAGTAGAATCTTTTAAATTTTCACCATGTGTGTCATGTTCAGATATGTGACTATAATATTTTTTTTTAAGTGTCCGTAGCAACGCACGGGCATTCAACTAGTTGGTTTAGTTGCCTTAGTCATGGTAGATGACAGGGCAAGCTCTTCATTTTTTTTTTCCGAACCATGCAGGAGAGCTGCATGTGCTAAATTAAGAAGAAGAGAGAAAGCCACAAGGGGCTAGAGTAAAATCAAAACTCGGCAACAACCACGATCATCAGCAGGAAAATCGCTGCAACCCAACAGATGAAAAAAGAAACAGGAACACAACGACGACCCAAGAAGAAACTGACTACCACAGGATAGCAACTAAGAGTTCCTACTTGATTTAAAAGTTGACCCAAGAAAAAAGGAAAAAATTGTTATTTACCCAAAAGTTGAGCGGTCTTGGATTATCTACCCAAAGTTGGAGGTGCCTTGCTAAAATACCCAACACGTATTTGGAAGAAAAATAAAAATCCAACAAGGACCTAGAAGCAACTGTCTGCCTGCTTATAATTAATCGCTCAGGATCTTACGTCTCCTGTTCGTAACTGTAGGCCTGCTGAAGAGCTGCTGGGGTCTGGCCGGCCGGCACACCCCAAGCAAGGTGCAGCGACCAGCAAGGGTGTTAAGAGCATCTCTAGTAGTACCCCTAAACCACTAAACCCTTAGAGCAGTTTTAAGGGTTGAGAATGGCCTTTTTTGTGCACTTTTACGGGTTGAAAAACAGGGGCAAAGACTAGAACCCTCAAACCCAACCCTTAAAACGGAACCTCTAAAATTGTCACATATACATCACAATATGCCACAAAAACATAATGAACCATCAAACATACTACAAAATAACAATAATGGATGCATGGTTTCAAAGTTTTTACATCACATAATCATCATCTTGCTCATCTCATTGGCACCACCAAAAAATTGCACCTCGGCGCCAACTACTAGGACACTCAACCACTATCAAACCTCACCATCATGCGAGTTGTCAACGCCGCCATCGCTCATGGGAAGGTAGAGGAGGACCGTCGGAACATCCTCTTTCTCTCCGCGATGTCATCCTTGCACTCCTTCCACCACTGCAGCTGATCTTCATCCATGTCCTTCTTGGACATCATCATGTGCTCTTTCTCTTCCATCATGAGCTCCTTCCATACCTTGGCTTCTTTCACCTTGACCATCCTCTCCTCCAAGTCGGCCTTGCGCTTTGCCTCCTCACGTTTTGTTTCAATCTGTGCCATCTTCACCTCCTTCTTGACATGGGTGATGGCCAACTTTGCCTCCAATGTCTTGGTTGTCATAGCCTCCCTTGCCTTCATCATGTGATCCATCTTCTCCCTTAGGCTAGACGTCTCTCCTTCCATCTTCACTCTAAGTTTGGCCTTCTTGGTTCCCTCGGGCTTGTTCAAGTTCCTCTCCTCAACATCTGGATCATCCATGTCAAGCATTTCCTTCTTCTTCGGTGCGGTTTCTTGATCCCGCAACTTCCACTTGTCATATGTTTGCAGAATTGACCAAACATGCTTGAATGGGAATGTTTTACCCTTGGAAGCCGCCATCTCCTTGTACCTCAAGCCGGCAATGGTATCCTACAAACCACACAACACACATGAGAAACCACGCAACACACATGAGAAACAAATTGAAAGTTGTAGGTTTGCAAACTTACGTAGTCACTCTCCACGGTGCCACTCGGCGGCACCTCCAACACTTGCTCCATGGCCGCACTCCAATGCGCACATGCCGGCTTCATCAAGTCCCACCGGCCTTGAAGCGACCGGAATGAGCGAGCGGCGAACCCACTCCTCTTCGGCTTCATCCGTAGATACGCGTCCTCGATGCGTTGCCAATACCGTTTATTGGTTTGGTCGGTACCGGTGGCCGCATCCATCCCCACCGATGCCCAAGCTCGAACCAAGAGCACATCCTCCGCATCGGTGTAGTTCGCCGAGCGGACGGCGGGGCGAGCAACGGCGGCGTACGCATCCTCCCCTATCTCGGTGATGTCCTCATCACCATCATCCTCCTCCGCATCATCTCCGTCGAAATCATCCTCCTCCATGTAGGGATCAAGCGGTGGAGCGGTGATGTCCACCTCCGCATCATTGAGCAAATCCATGAAGGATATGTCCGGGGTGGACGTTTCATCGAGCACCTCCGGGGCGGCGGCGACGGGCGCGGCGGCGGCGGCCACATCCTTCTTCTTGGAGGCGCGTTTGGCGAGCGCCTTCCTCGGCTTCACCGCCGCGGCGGCAGCCCGCGGGCCACCCGACGCCACCTTCGCCCGCGCACGAGGAGCGGCCGGTGCGGCGAGGGGCGGGGCGGGCGCCGCGGCCGGTGCGGCAAGGGGCGGGGCGGCGGGCGCGGCCGCGGGCGCGAGGAGATGCGTCCCGGCCCGCCGGCGCTTGGCCCCCACGGGGTTGGTGGCCGCCACCATAGCCGCGCCGCGGCGGTCGGCGGTGGCGGACGGGGCGGCCGGGGCGGGCGCGGCCGGGGGCGCCGCCGGGGACGGCGGCGGGGCGGGCGGGCGGCGGCGGCGGTTGGGAAACTTCCCTTCCGCGCGTGCGTCGTGGGGTGATACGGGTTGGGGAGGGGTTGACCCCTCCAACCCTTAAGTTTACAGGTTGGTTGGGGCTTCCCGGGTCCGGCCTGCATTTTTTTTTACGGGTTTAGGGGTTTACGGGTTCTATTCTTTGCAATTTTTTGGTCCAAAACTGTAAAAAAGCAGTTATTTATAGGGGTTTAGGGGTTTGAGGGAACTACTAGAGATGCTCTTAGACTGTTACTACATACATATATATTGTCTGCTATCTGCTACCTAGCTAAAATGATCCAACTATTAAATCATCTAGATGCGTACTGGCATATATGTGTGGCAAATATGTAGTAACAAGTTTATGGAAAATAGAAATATTGTCGGAACAAGCCTACACCATAAAAAAAATCAAAAATATGTTCACAGATCACACAAAATAATAAAAGAAACTCAATTAGTACTTCCAATAATAATTGTACTTGGACTGAACACACATGAAACATGGTGTGAATATATCAGGCCAAAGAACAATAACTCAATTGCATACATGCATGTATTTTTGGATAGACTCGTCGTACAACAGCAAGGTTGGAAAGAGCGAGTGTGAAGACGTACAGGCGGACGGCGCCGATGGGCAGCAACGCTGGTCAAAAGCGACGGCTCTGAATACGGGTAGACATCGTCAGGGATGGCTTCGACGGTGTTGCTCGACGGGCAGGAGGCCAGCACGTGTTGGTTGAGCTGCTACTCCCGGCCGGCGCGCGCGGTGCATGAATTGGAGAATTGAGATCCGTCGTTAGACTATGGCAGGGCCGGCAGAATACAGTTACGCAGGGGAGAGATGATATCGGAACGATTAATTATGGGCAGGCATATAATTTCTTTAAGGTCCCTGTTTGATCTTTATTTTGCTTTTAAATATGTATTGGGTATTTAACCAAGGCACCTCCAACTTTGGGTAGATAATCCAAGGGTGCTCAACTTTTGGGTAAATAACAATTTTTCCCAAAAAAGTACGTACTGCTTTTATTATTTGGTGCAAGCTAATCATGTGATTTCGCCTAATAACTGCGTGATCCTTTTCTTACTAGGCTATACACGGCAGCAAACTCCTGAGGCCTTGCAGATTGGTTCTGACCTCAGTCGTCGGCGAGCCTACAATCTCGATTCTTCAAAATCTTATACGGGTACGTAACTATACTATGTTCTGATCTTCAATCTCACGTGTATATGCGCATAATACTTTTTTGGTTGAATAAATTCAACATAGCAGAGTGGATCGATCTATATTGCCTGCTGCCTCTCTGCTCTGTCTTTCCCCGCATAGGTAGAAATTGATCTTTTGTAATTTCTTTTAAAGAGTTACAGGGTTCTAGATTTAACTAATTGCAGGACATGGATTGACCTATTTATATAATCATGACCACACCATATTTTAAGATTTTGTTGCATGACCTTACGGTTGACGTGCTGGCAAGTTTCAAACTTGGTCCGTCGTACAACCCGGCAAGGTGATGTGATGCAATGTTTTGACAATTTTCGGCTTAATACGATTCCTGATTATATCGTGTTCATGTACGTTCATGCACGTACGGCTACAGATCCTATCTTTATAATTTTTATTCTTTACTAGTGGTCACAATTTGGAATATTTGCGGCAATATCGTGTTTACTTTGTATGCCGTTACATCACCTCCAAAATAAGAGGCGATTCATACCCTGGTCTAACTTCTGCTCCTTTCTTTTTAAGGTAAGCTGATCACAAAATTGCCGCAGACCGGATATCATATTCCATCGTCTGGTTGTTATATATCTGCTTCTCACATAGGTATAAATGCATATCCCAAGATTTCTTTTAAGCAAAACGGAACCAGTTATAGGACACGTATGATCCTTTTTTTTTTCAATTAAAATTACACAAATGAACTCATGGTTGGCGTGCCGGCAGGTTTTAAACTTGGTCCGTCGTACACCCATGAGTACACATGTGTATGTACTATAATTTTATTAATTATGTATCATTTTATGTGATTAAATGGAAAAATGTTGTCATGCGAGTTCTCTCATGGTTGACGTGCCGGCAAGTTTAAACTTGGTCCCCCGTACAACCCTGAGTAGCAATATTCATGTGCGACATTTTGCCATTTTTATTTTTATATCTATGTCATATGAATGGAGCAAATGTGGTATTACAAATGCAAATTTTCTCACGGTTGACGTGCCGGCGAGTTTAAACTCGGTCCATCGTACAACCATGAGTACATATACGTATGTAGCATAGTTTTGTTATTTTCTAAAAAAAAGAATTCTTGGCGAGTTTTATATTTGTAAACTCGGCCTGTCGTATGTCGCACCCTGGCTTCTAAGGGATACTCATCGTACGAACTGGATAGCAGGTACTTGGATTATGGGGCATAACTGCTCCCACGTCCCAGCTTCCTGGTAGGCCTGCGCTTATGCGCGACAACACAAGCCCTGCTATTCCACCGTCGAGGTAAACTATCCACTAGAAGTCATAGGCACTACTGTCGACGTACTTCATATCAATCACGCACTGTACGTCAACAGCTTTGAACGAATGATGATCACAACATATCTCTAAGACACAAAAAATTGAAATAAGGTTGCAAATGGCCTTCACTAAGGCAGAGATAGCAAATACAATCATCCAGAGGACACATGTCCCAACATAGCATTCATTACATCAGCGGAAGCAATCAAAGGTGTCTGGGTACAAACAAACCCAACAGGCTTAAGAAGCCGGAGAAAATAAAGAAGACGAAGCCCATCCACGTAGCTTCTGGATCCTGCCCTGGTCCAGCTAACTACTCGTCTGCAGTCTCGTCAAACTCCACGAAGTAGCCATCCTGGTGGTCATCGTAGCCGTAGTCGTAGTCTGCGTAAACAACAGCCCCAACGGGGTCAGTACATCCAAGTACTGGCAAGCAAGACTCACAGTTCACCAAAGTATAGCCCGTCAACACAAGCACAGATGACTTGGTTCAACGGAAAGAAGGGGATATATATAAGATGCTGCAAATGGCTGCGCTAACCAACTACAGAGATTCTATCATTTCCAACTATTAGAAAGGGGATAAGATCGAGGGTTGTAACCAACTGAAAGATAACGTCAAACAAACCCATCCTGGATCTCGCCCCTTATCCAAAGAAGCAATCCGAGGATAACTCACACAGTTGGATTAATATGAATCAAGTTATTGTGACAATAATCCTATTACTAGTCAAGTTATTAATCATGGGGTGTAACATGTTTGATCATTATGTTTAAGTTGTCCTGAGTACTTGTTAGCCAGTACTTTCACCAAGTAATCCATAACCGCGGAAAACACGGCTTCTCGAGAAGATTATCCCTGCAGGGTTGCACCAATTTGGCCGTACACGTATGAATAACCCGCCAGATGGGATGCCTCCCACCAAGCGGGGCACTCAACACAACTCAACTCTTCTCCGCATCAAGCCCAAAGCACCTTGGGCGCACGGCTAATCGAGCCCAGAAGAAAATGGACCCTCATAGCACTCTAAGAACGTGTCCCCCTATATGCCGGCTACAAAAGTTCCACCCTGCGCTGGGCTCGCAAAAACATGCATGCGGCAAATAGAAAGCACGAACTAAATGAGATGATTTGGACGAGATGCGAATCGAATCAAATTGAGGGGGGCGCCCATACTCGCTTCCCACATGCGGGTAGTGCGCTCATCATGGATCAGTAGACAAGACCCTTTTCCTATTAGGGTCGACACTAGCAGGCCTCAAAACCACACAGGGCCTCCTGCCGGTGCCTTATCATCAAATTATTATTAACAGTAATAACATTGCATGATTGATTGAGTGATTAACATCGAGCCCCCAGAACATAATAAAGATATAGTAACTGAAAGGTAACGGGTAACAGACTCGAGCAAAACAACCTAAGCATGCTAGTAAGACACTGGCTCAATCATCAGGGTTGTAGGAGGGGTGATGAGGCAATATCAGGGTTAAAGGATTCATGTGATAGGTTCGTAACAGAAACCTCTACCACTAAGGCTAGCAAGTGTAGACAACTGATAGTATCGGTAACCAGGGTTGAAAGGAACACAATGGTTCATGTGAGTGATAACTTGCCTGCAAACTGAACAGCCGGGTACTGAGCTAGATCCTCAGAAGGGGTGCCGTAAAGGTCGTCTGCCTCAACGTCGTCGTCTATTCGAGAAGAAGCAAACAAACAAAACAGGAATGTAAACAATCATTGCCATGGCATTGTGCACAATCAAGATGATGCATGACAAGTTAATAGTTGCATCAAAATAAGCTAGCTAACATGATAGCACAAATTAAATGGACCCATATGCAAGGGTTGCATATGGAAAAGGATCCATTGGAATAAGTGGAACAAATGATTTACAATTATTTATTATGTGATAGTTGTTATCATGATGCATGCATGATGATGATGATAAGATAACAACAGATAACAATAAATAACAATGATAGATGCAAGGGAAAAGGAATAAAACAAGTTTAGAAATTATTTATTAAGTTTGGAAAATTTTGGTTACTTAAACATGCCACACATACCATTATTGTTTTCACCAGATTAAAGTGTGCAACACAATTAACAGAATTTATATTTGAAAAGAACATCAAATTTTAGTTGGATTACATGTTTCACATTTTGAAATTTGAATTAGGATGAATTTATTATGAATTAAACAATATTAAACAAGTTTTAATTGAATTTAAAACAAGTTTGAATATTTATTTGAATTTTATTTGTTCAAATCAGAAATTCAAATTCACATTTGAAAAGTTCACACTTTGGTGGTTTGAAAACATAATTGCATGTTCAAAAATATTTTATATTAAGCAAGTTATGATTTTATCAATTTTAATTGAATTAAACAAGTATTAAATTATTTAGGCAATTTAAATTATTCAAACAATGAAACAAATTTTATATTTGAATAGGATATTCAAAAAGGTGTGAAAAACATATTTTATTTGACTTATTTGGAATTAATATGAATTACTTATGAATTATTGCAAATTACATTTGAATTATCCAAATTTTGAATTTTAAATATATTTTGAAAACTCAAAACAGAACACAAATATGTTAGTTGGAAAGATTATGAAATTTGGAGCAATAAACATATACAAGTTTTATTTATTGGACTTATGGTTTAAAAGTTATTGAATTTGAAAGTTTATTGCTTTATTCTGCTATTTAAAAGAAACAGAAAACATTTTATACTTTTGTTACGGGGGTGGCAGCTACACGCAGCCTCTGCCGCGTGGGCCAGGGCCAACATGGAGCAGTGCACGCCCGCGTGGCAACCAGGCCTGCTGACGGGTGGGCCACTACACGGGAGAAAAACTCCAAAAAGGTGCGCGTCAGGGACTCGAACCCACGACGGCTCGCTTGCGCGTTCGCTGTCTGAACCAAGTGTGCTGTGTGCGTTTGTTGTCAGTAAACGAGATTCAGACAGGTTATTGTGTATCGCGCGTTAACTGAAACTCTGACGACCGAATGCTTCCGCGGCTGACAGAGCAAACGCGGCGGCGATCACCGGCAACAGGCGCTCGTGCTGGTGATGGACGGAGGCATGCGAGCGCGGTACTGGAAGCGGGAGTGACAGAGGGGAGAGAGGAAGGTGGTGGAGGCTCACCACCGCGTAATCGTGGCAGAGGCTCGACGGTGGCGCGAGCTGACGGCGACAGTGAGGTTGCGGTCGAGGACGGCGCCGTCGATGCAGCGGATCTCCTGGCTCCCTTCGGTGTCCACTGCGTAGAGGAGGAAGTGGCGACGCGATTCCAGCGAGCAGACGGCTTCGAGGGGCTCTGCAACGAGGAGGATGACCTCGGGTTCAGAAACAATGGTGGCACGGTGGCCGGAGAGGGAAGAGATCGCGGCGGCGAATTAGGGGCTTACCCGTGGCGATCTGGTGTCCAGCAGAGAGAGGAGAGGGTGGCGGTGTGGTTCCCGCGGTTAGGTAGGGGTGAGATAGGCCATGGCGACGGTGGTTGGCTCGGGTTCAGAGTTCGCCGCCGGGTGGGTGAGTTGCAGAGAAGAAATCTCGTCGGGGAAGAAGCGTTGGGCGGCGGCGGAGCGAGGAGATAGGAGCTAGGGGCTAGGGTTAGGCTCCAGGGTTGCCCTAGGGCTTTTTATAGGCAGCTGCGGGCTCGGAGCGGCCGCCGGAGTCGTGCGCGGTCGCGGTGGCGCTCGGCGATTCCTGCCGTACTTCAAAAAGAAGACGGCACGAATCGCGAAGCGGTACGGGGGGTTAGTTGGGCTGGGTCGCGCGCGCGCGTAGGCTTAGCGGGCTGGGCTGCGTTATCTGCTGCGCGCGCGCTGCAGTTCCTTTTCTTTTCTATTTTTCTGTTTTTTTTTTTTGCTGAAACAGTTTTTGGAAGAAAATGATAAGGTTTTGGACTTTAAAAATTTTGAGAAAATTCATGGGACCATGTTAGCTCAAAAGCTAACATTTGGCAAAAGGATTTTTGAAAATTCAAACCTTTACATTGCTGTTTGGATTTGAAACCAAATTAATGAAATTTTCAATATTAATTAATATTAGAAAACAAAGTATTTTCAATAGGGTTTCCCCCTAGGGTTTAAAATGATTTAAAGGATACAAATGTGTGGTGAACTTTAAGGTTTCAAAAGGTACTGGTTTTGAGACTTGGTTTGAATTTGAAAAATGATTTAGAAATATTTGATTGGATTAATGGTTTGATTAAACCAACAATTTAATAAGTGAAAAACAAGGAATAAAATGGTTGTTTTTATTTGTTATTTTTATTCCAAAAGTTGTAACAGAGCAAGTATGAAAATAACCATTTGAATTTGTTTGAGTTTGATTTATGAAAAACAAGATAAAACAGATGCAAAACAAATATTAACAATGCAAACAATAATAAAACAATGCAATGAAATGATGACATGATGCATTGCTTGAAATAAAACAATAAATCAAACATTCTAAGGGATGTTTCATACTTGGGATGTTACAAAACGCCCTCCCTTGAAGGAATCGCGCCCCGAGATTCCTTACTGAGATGTGAAAAGGTCCGGATACTTCTTGCGAAGATCCTCTTCGGTCTCCCACGTTGCCTCTTTATCGGAATGATGCGACCATTGGACTTTCAAGAACTTGGTGCTCTTGTTGCGAGTCTTACGCTCGGTCTCATCGAGAATACGAATAGGGTGCTCCTCATAAGATAGATCATCTTGCAGTTCAATGGAATCATGATCAACTGCACGATCTGGATCTTTGAAACACTTCTTGAGTTGTGACACGTGGAACACATCGTGCACCTTGGATAGTTTTTCTGGAAGCTCAAGACGATAAGCATTTTCTGCCCGCCTTGAAAGAATGTTGAAAGGACCAATGTATCTTGGTGCAAGCTTTCCTTTCACACCAAAACGATGAGTGCCTCTGAGGGGAGTTACACGGAGATATGCCTTATCACCAGGTGCATAGATCATATCCCTGTGCTTGCTATCATAATAGCTCTTCTGACGAGACTGAGCAATCCTGAGATTGTCACGAATGATACGAACTTTCTCCTCGGCTTCCTTAACAATGTCAGGGCCTAAAAGTGAACGTTCACCAGCTCCAGACCAATTGATTGGACTCCTGCATCTGCGACCATACAGTGCCTCAAAAGGTGCCATGCCTAGGCTTGCCTGGTAGCTGTTGTTGTAGGAGAATTCAGCATATGGAAGGCAATCCTCCCATTTCATGCCAAAGGAGAGACCACATGCTCTGAGCATATCCTCGAGAATCTGATTGACTCTTTCGACTTGCCCCTGAGACTGAGGGTGATAAGCTGTGCTGAACAGAAGTTTGGTGCCCAATGCTTCTTGAAAGCTCTTCCAGAAATGAGAAGTGAAGATACTTCCACGGTCTGAGCTTATTTCCAATGGAACACCATGAAGAGGAACAACCTTTGCTGTGTATAGCTCTGCTAACTGGCTAGCTGAGATAGTTTCCTTTACAGCAAAGAAATGAGCGACCTTAGTGAGACGATCAATAACAACGAAGATTGCATCGTTGCCCTTCTTGGACTTTGGAAACCCAGTAACGAAGTCCATTTCAATCATGTCCCACTTCCACTCAGGAATTTTCAGAGGTTGGAGTAGACCTGCTGTTTTCTGATGGACTGCCTTAACACGTTGACAAACGTCGCATTCAGAAACGTATTGAGCAATTTCACGTTTCATGCCAGGCCACCAATACAGAGTCTTGAGATCCTGGTACATCTTTGTACTTCCAGGGTGGATGGATAGAGGAGTTTCATGAGCCTCCTTGAGAATGATATCCTTGAGACTTTGAATCTGAGGAACTGCAATGCGTCCTTCGAAGAACACAGTTCCCTTGTCATCAATTGAGAAGGACTTGAACTTATCATTGCCTTCCTTGATGTGCTCTACAATCTTCTTGATTTCATTATCACGAAGTTGTTCAGAACGAATCTTGTCCTCGAGAGTTGGGCTGGCTGTCAAGCTAGCAAGGTATCCGTCAGGGACAAGACCAAGGTTCAGCTTCTGGAATTCTTCATGAAGTGGAGGTTGGCTTTCCATGATCATGAGATTATTGCAATAGGATTTGCGACTGAGAGCGTCGGCCATAACATTAGCCTTGCCTGGAGTGTAAGAAATGGTGAGATCAAAGTCTTTAATCTTTTCAATCCATCTCCTTTGCCTGAGATTCAGATCTGGCTGAGTGAAGATGTATTTCAGACTCTTATGATCGGAAAAGATTTCAGTTTTGTTACCCAACAAGTATTGTCTCCATTTCTTGAGGGCAAACACAACTGCTGCAAGTTCAAGATCATGTGTGGGATAGTTTTGCTCATGTGGGTTCAACTGACGTGAAGCATAAGCCACAACTTGACGTTCTTGCATAAGAACTGCTCCTAGGCCTTGGAGAGATGCATCACAGAATATCTGGAAAGGTTTGGTAGTATCTGGGCCAACCAGAACAGGGGTGGAAGTGAGTTTAGTCTTCAGGAGGTTGAAACTCTCATCACATTGTGGAGTCCAAACGAACTTTTTGTCCTTCTTTGTGAGATCAGTGAGAGGTTTTGCAATCTTGGAAAAGTTTTGGACGAAACGACGGCAATAGCTAGCCAAGCCAAGAAAACTTCTGACTTGCTTCACCGTCTTAGGGGGTTTCCAATCAACAATTGCCTTAACCTTTTCCGGATCAATGGCAATGCCTTTGGCAGAGATGATATGACCAAGATATGCAACTTCTGGAATCCAGAACTCACATTTGGAAAACTTGGCATACAGACGATGCTCGCGAAGTTTCATGAGAGTGAGACGAAGGTGTTCTCCATGCTCTTCCTCGGATTTGGAGTAGACTAGAATGTCATCGAGATATACCACAACGAACTTGTCGAGGTATTCATGGAAGACAGAATTCTTAAGTCTTGAGAACGTTGCCGGTGCATTGGTGAGACCAAAGGACATGACGGTGTATTCATATAGACCGTAACGAGTGGTGAAAGCTGTCTTAGGAATATCTTCCTTTCTGATCTTTATCTGATGGTACCCCATCCTCAAGTCCAACTTTGAGAATATTGAGGCTCCAGCAAGTTGATCAAAAAGATCATCGATACGAGGAAGTGGATACTTGTTCTTGATAGTTTTCTCGTTGAGAGGACGATAGTCAACCACGAGTCTTTTTGTTTGATCCTTCTTGGCAACAAACAGAGTTGGGCAACCCCAAGCGGAGGAACTAGGCTGAATGTAACCTTTGTCCATGTACATATCGATTTGCTCCTTCAACAATTTCAGTTCAGGAGGAGCTATCTTGTATGGATGCTTAGAGATTGGAGCAGTACCTGGCTCAAGCTCGATCACGAACTCAACTGCTCTGTCCGGGGGCATCCCTGGCAACTCTTCTGGAAAGACGTCAGGGAATTCACAAACCACCGGAACATTTTCAATTGCAGGAAGGGGTTTGGCATCGAGGTTGAACAGCTGAACAGAACTTGATCCATATGGAGAATAGACTATCTGGCCTGAAGTGTGGGAGAGAGTTATTGACTTTTGAGCACAGTCAATTTTAGCTTTGTGGGTCTTCAACCAATCCATACCCAGAATGACATCAATGTCAGAATTTCCCAGCAACATGAGTGAAGCAAGGAATATGCGACCTCCAATTAGGATCTCATTGTCCATGCTTATCTTGGAAGTCAACATTTGCGGTCCCGGAGAGTGAACAGTCATTTGATTGCTTAGCGGAACCAGATCTAGGTTGTATGCTTTTGCAAAAATCTTTGACACAAAGGAATGCGATGCTCCAGTATCAAACAACACTTTAGCTGGAATAGAGTTTACGGGTAATATACCGAGAACGACGTCAGCAGCTTCCTCAGCTTTGTCGGCCTTGATATGGTTCACCCTCGCGTTCCTCCCGACAGGCCTGTTGTTGGAGTTGAAGGCTTTAGCCGGTGGAGCACGAACCATTGCCTGGTTGTTGTTGGGGCGAGGAGGTAGGGGTAGCTGCTTCTGAGTGCACTTATCAGCATAGTGTCCAGTATCCTTGCACTTGTAGCAAGTGATGACACGAGAAGGACCTGGCCTTGGCTGCCCCATTGGAATCCTCTGACCCTGCATCTGAGATGGGTTGGGTGGGCGGGGACCAAAGCCTGGAGAAGCTTGGGCATTTGGAGCCCGAGTGACAGCACCATTTGGCACCCAGATGCGGCGCTTCTGCGGAGGGGTGGTCATGTTGGAGGAGGAACCACCCTCACGCGAGTGCTTGCGGGACTCTTCGAACGCCTTGCGCCCATTCTCCTCATTGAGCGCGGTGTTCACGAGCTCCACAAAGTCCTTGCACTTGATGTTGGTGAGAGCGTACTTCAGTTCCGGGTTAAAACCTCGGCGGAACCTTGCCATCTTCTTGGCTTCAGTGGACACTTCGTCACCAGCGTACCGAGCGAGACGATTGAACTCGTTCTGGTAGCCGAGGACGTCCAGCTTGCCCTGTCTGAGAGAGCAGAATTCCTCACGCATCCTTTCCATGAGACCATCCGGGATGTGGTGCTTCAGGAAGGCATCCTTGAAACATCCCCAGGTGATAGGATAGCCAGCTCTCATGGTCTGGTAGTTCTCCCACCAAGTAGCGGCCTGACCCTTCAGTAGGTAGGTGGCATACTTGACCTTATCTTCCTCAGCAACATGAGCTATCTCCAGAGCCCTGTTGATCTCCCTGATCCAGTCATCAGCATCCAGGGGCTCACGTGTTGCCACGAAAGCTCTCGGCCCCACGCTCAGAAACTCTTTAATGCTGACTCGCGGAGCATTCTGGTTGTGGTGCTGGTTAGCCTGGATCTGGGCCATCTGAGTCACCACTTGGGTCATCTGAGCTAACAGTTCCCCCATTGGTGGTGGCGGAGGCGGGTTGTTCCTGGTTGGAGGCATCCTGAACAGAAATTCATTTTAGCACAACAACAGAAAAGGATAGACTTGGTAACCGAAAGATAGATTATTCCGACGCATGAATAGATAACCAACAGGTACATCATCACATGTTCAAATACATCAGAATATCTAACAGACCAATACATGGTTCGAAAGACAAAGGATAACTAAACATAGCTAGGAATGGATACATCGGTACTCCCATGCTCATCACGCAGGACGGCGGTGAGTAGTACGACGAGAGATACGGTGAGGAGGAACCCCACGGAAGTAGGTATGAAGACGATCCCTGTAGATAGGAACTGCTCTGAGAGCAACTCTCGGTGTGGTGAAGTAGAAAGCGTCGTCTCCCTGTGCTCCATAGCGGGGAATCCCTGTGTAACCAGCTCCGAGGTCGAGAAGTGGGCCTCTGATCGGCTCGTAACCTCCAGCATCTGGCAGAGGAAAACCAAGTGTCTGAGTGAAACGTGCAAAGCGCTCGTCTCCAACGAAGTCTGTGGTGTACGTCGCCAGACGAGTCAACGCCAGATAGAGCTGCTCCCTGACTGAGGCTAACTCCTGAGAGAGTGCGGAAGCAACTGCGTCACTGTGCCTCACGAACTGGGCAGTGGTGTGCAGCCTGGAGCTATCAGACTCGTAGGTATCCAGGTTGCTGTGGAGGGTGAAGTGAACTCCCGCTGCCGTGATGTAACCACGGGGGATGTGACGATAGATGGAATCATCAAACCCCCAGTAGTCAGCACGGAGAACGATGACACTCACGTACGCTGCCTGCTGCATGGCCATATCCACTGTGGAACCTACTGCCTCGTAGCGGTGGGCAATGCTCCTGCCATCATCCGACAGAATGTAGACGATAGCCCGGTAGCAGGTCTGGTCAAACTCTCGCTGCTGCTCGTAGACCTGGTACTCCGGTGCCCAACGGAACCCCAGATAGGTAACCATGTCTCTCAGCATCTCCGGATAACCGGTGGTGCTCTCACAGCGAGTCATCCGAACCACCTGCGGGTAGAACCTGAGATCCATCTGCAGATGATTTGGGAGGTTTTGATTAGACTCCGGTAGAAGAACAAGGATGTGGAAAACAACAACAAGGTTCAACGGACGATAAGGCTGTTGAAAAGAACATGATATTGAAGCAACATCAGGAAAACGAGACCAAAAGTCCTGAGGTACTACAGAGAGCCCAAAACACGTGAAATCCTAACTTGAAAGTTTAGGTGAGAACAGAAAACAACGTTGCACTTCCTTACCAGAAAAGGGTGGGTGGGTGGGGAAAGAAGAAAAATGGCAGAATTCTACTCTCACGTTTCATTTTTCCTGTATAGCTCCAAAATAGTTTCTAGACTCAACTGCGACCAGTAAAAAGGGATCCTACAGGCAGACAGGCTCTGATACCATTTGTCGCACCCTGGCTTCTAAGGGATACTCATCGTACGAACTGGATAGCAGGTGCTTGGATTATGGGGCATAACTGCTCCCACGTCCCAGCTTCCTGGTAGGCCTGCGCTTATGCGCGACAACACAAGCCCTGCTATTCCACCGTCGAGGTAAACTATCCACTAGAAGTCATAGGCACTACTGTCGACGTACTTCATATCAATCACGCACTGTACGTCAACAGCTTTGAACGAATGATGATCACAACATATCTCTAAGACACAAAAAATTGAAATAAGGTTGCGAATGGCCTTCACTAAGGCAGAGATAGCAAATACAATCATCCAGAGGACACATGTCCCAACATAGCATTCATTACATCAGCGGAAGCAATCAAAGGTGTCTGGGTACAAACAAATCCAACAGGCTTAAGAAGCCGGAGAAAATAAAGAAGACGAAGCCCATCCACGTAGGTTCTGGATCCTGCCCTGGTCCAGCTAACTACTCGTCTGCAGTCTCGTCAAACTCCACGAAGTAGCCATCCTGGTGGTCATCGTAGCCGTAGTCGTAGTCTGCGTAAACCACAGCCCCAACGGGGTCAGTACATCCAAGTACTGGCAAGCAAGACTCACAGTTCACCAAAGTATAGCCCGTCAACACAAGCACAGATGACTTGGTTCAACGGAAATAAGGGGATATATATAAGATGCTGCAAATGGCTGCGCTAACCAACTACAGAGATTCTATCATTTCCAACTATTAGAAAGGGGATAAGATCGAGGGTTGTAACCAACTGAAAGATAACGTCAAACAAACCCATCCTGGATCTCGCCCCTTATCCAAAGAAGCAATCCGAGGATAACTCACACAGTTGGATTAATATGAATCAAGTTATTGTGACAATAATCCTATTACTAGTCAAGTTATTAATCATGGGGTGTAACATGTTTGATCATTATGTTTAAGTTGTCCTGAGTACTTGTTAGCCAGTACTTTCACCAAGTAATCCATAACCGCGGAAAACACGGCTTCTCGAGAAGATTATCCCTGCAGGGTTGCACCAATTTGGCCGTACACGTATGAATAACCCGCCAGATGGGATGCCTCCCACCAAGCGGGGCACTCAACACAACTCAACTCTTCTCCGCATCAAGCCCAAAGCACCTTGGGCGCACGGCTAATCGAGCCCAGAAGAAAATGGACCCTCATAGCACTCTAAGAACGTGTCCCCCTATATGCCGACTACAAAAGTTCCACCCTGCGCCGGGCTCGCAAAAACATGCATGCGGCAAATAGAAAGCACGAACTAAATGAGATGATTTGGACGAGATGCGAATCGAATCAAATTGAGGGGGGCGCCCATACTCGCTTCCCACATGCGGGTAGTGCGCTCATCATGGATCAGTAGACAAGACCCTTTTCCTATTAGGGTCGACACTAGCAGGCCTCAAAACCACACAGGGCCTCCTGCCGGTGCCTTATCATCAAATTATTATTAACAGTAATAACATTGCATGATTGATTGATTGATTAACATCGAGCCCCCAGAACATAATAAAGATATAGTAACTGAAAGGTAACGGGTAACAGACTCGAGCAAAATAACCTAAGCATGCTAGTAAGACACTGGCTCAATCATCAGGGTTGTAGGAGGGGTGATGAGGCAATATCAGGGTTAAAGGATTCATGTGATAGGTTCGTAACAGAAACCTCTACCACTAAGGCTAGCAAGTGTAGACAACGGATAGTATCGGTAACCAGGGTTGAAAGGAACACAATGGTTCATGTGAGTGATAACTTGCCTGCAAACTGAACAGCCGGGTACTGAGCTAGATCCTCAGAAGGGGTGCCGTAAAGGTCGTCTGCCTCAACGTCGTCGTCTATTCGAGAAGAAGCAAACAAACAAAACAGGAATGTAAACAATCATTGCCATGGCATTGTGCACAATCAAGATGATGCATGACAAGTTAATAGTTGCATCAAAATAAGCTAGCTAACATGATAGCACAAATTAAATGGACCCATATGCAAGGGTTGCATATGGAAAAGGATCCATTGGAATAAGTGGAACAAATGATTTACAATTATTTATTATGTGATAGTTGTTATCATGATGCATGCATGATGATGATGATAAGATAACAACAGATAACAATAAATAACAATGATAGATGCAAGGGAAAAGGAATAAAACAAGTTTAGAAATTATTTATTAAGTTTGGAAAATTTTGGTTACTTAAACATGCCACACATACCATTATTGTTTTCACCAGATTAAAGTGTGCAACACAATTAACAGAATTTATATTTGAAAAGAACATCAAATTTTAGTTGGATTACATGTTTCACATTTTGAAATTTGAATTAGGATGAATTTATTATGAATTAAACAATATTAAACAAGTTTTAATTGAATTTAAAACAAGTTTGAATATTTATTTGAATTTTATTTGTTCAAATCAGAAATTCAAATTCACATTTGAAAAGTTCACACTTTGGTGGTTTGAAAACATAATTGCATGTTCAAAAATATTTTATATTAAGCAAGTTATGATTTTATCAATTTTAATTGAATTAAACAAGTATTAAATTATTTAGGCAATTTAAATTATTCAAACAATGAAACAAATTTTATATTTGAATAGGATATTCAAAAAGGTGTGAAAAACATATTTTATTTGACTTATTTGGAATTAATATGAATTACTTATGAATTATTGCAAATTACATTTGAATTATCCAAATTTTGAATTTTAAATATATTTTGAAAACTCAAAACAGAACACAAATATGTTAGTTGGAAAGATTATGAAATTTGGAGCAATAAACATATACAAGTTTTATTTATTGGACTTATGGTTTAAAAGTTATTGAATTTGAAAGTTTATTGCTTTATTCTGCTATTTAAAAGAAACAGAAAACATTTTATACTTTTGTTACGTGGGTGGCAGCTACACGCAGCCTCTGCCGCGTGGGCCAGGGCCAACATGGAGCAGTGCACGCCCGCGTGGCAACCAGGCCCGCTGACGGGTGGGCCACTACACGGGAGAAAAACTCCAAAAAGGTGCGCGTCAGGGACTCGAACCCACGACGGCTCGCTTGCGCGTTCGCTGTCTGAACCAAGTGTGCTGTGTGCGTTTGTTGTCAGTAAACGAGATTCAGACAGGTTATTGTGTATCGCGCGTTAACTGAAACTCTGACGACCGAATGCTTCCGCGGCTGACAGAGCAAACGCGGCGGCGATCACCGGCAACAGGCGCTCGTGCTGGTGATGGACGGAGGCATGCGAGCGCGGTACTGGAAGCGGGAGTGACAGAGGGGAGAGAGGAAGGTGGTGGAGGCTCACCACCGCGTAATCGTGGCAGAGGCTCCACGGTGGCGCGAGCTGACGGCGACAGTGAGGTTGCGGTCGAGGACGGCGCCGTCGATGCAGCGGATCTCCTGGCTCCCTTCGGTGTCCACTGCGTAGAGGAGGAAGTGGCGACGCGATTCCAGCGAGCAGACGGCTTCGAGGGGCTCTGCAACGAGGAGGATGACCTCGGGTTCAGAAACAATGGTGGCACGGTGGCCGGAGAGGGAAGAGATCGCGGCGGCGAATTAGGGGCTTACCCGTGGCGATCTGGTGTCCAGCAGAGAGAGGAGAGGGTGGCGGTGTGGTTCCCGCGGTTAGGTAGGGGTGAGATAGGCCATGGCGACGGTGGTTGGCTCGGGTTCAGAGTTCGCCGCCGGGTGGGTGAGTTGTAGAGAAGAAATCTCGTCGGGGAAGAAGCGTTGGGCGGTGGCGGAGCGAGGAGATAGGAGCTAGGGGCTAGGGTTAGGCTCCAGGGTTGCCCTAGGGCTTTTTATAGGCAGCTGCGGGCTCGGAGCGGCCGCCGGAGTCGTGCGCGGTCGCGGTGGCGCTCGGCGATTCCTGCCGTACTTCAAAAAGAAGACGGCACGAATCTCGAAGCGGTACGCGGCGCTTAGGAGGGTTGGGATTGCGCGCGCGTAGGCTAGGTTGGGCTGGGCCGCTGTTATCTGCCGCGCGCTGCGTTAGGTGCTGCGCGTTTTATTTTTTTCTTTCTGTTTTTTTTTTTTTTAGTTTTGCTTTTGGAAGAAAAAGCTAGGTTTTAGTTTATAGAAAAATTTGAAAAAATTTGGGGAGTTTTCTTAGGCCAAAAGCAAACACTTGGTGGATTCTGTTTTCAAAAATTCAAACATTTGCTTGCTGTTTGAAAATTGAACCAAAATGATTGAAATTTCCAATATTACTTAATATTAGAAAAACAAGCAATTCAATAGGGTTTCCCCTAGGGTTTTAAAGTGATTTAAAGTTTATAATTGTTTGGTGGAAAACATGGATTCAAAAAGGTACTGATTTTTATCCTTGGTTTGAATTTGAAAATGTTTTAGAATTATTTGATTGGATTAATGGTTTGATTAAACCAACAATTTAATAAGTGAAAAACAAGGAATAAAAATGGTTGTTTTTATTTGTTATTTTTATTCCAAAAGTTGTAACAGAGCAAGTATGAAAATAACCATTTGAATTTGTTTGAGTTTGATTTATGAAAAACAAGATAAAACAGATGCAAAACAAATATTAACAATGCAAACAATAATAAAACAATGCAATGAAATGATGAGATGATGCATTGCTTGAAATAAAACAATAAATCAAACATTCTAAGGGATGTTTCATACTTGGGATGTTACATCGTACAACCGGTCGCATAAACATTTACAATATTGTCGTTTTTATTTTTCTTTTAACATTTTCTTACTATTTTCTCCCATTCTTTGTTTTACAGGGAGGTGCCTACCGTTTGGGGGGAGTAATTGCTCGCAAAGGCTGGTAATATTACTATGACGATCTCCTTCCTTTTCCCTTTTTTAATTCTTACTATGGTTTAATAATTTTAAACGTATTTATCTAGATGGCGCTTGGTGGACCTACCCTATCATCATTTTAGCTCAAATTATCCGAATTAGCTAAACAATGTCTGTATGAACCAGAAACAGATGAATCAGCTAACCCTAAACTTGGCAAGTCAACTGCGACGGTAGGGAGATTGGACCCCTCTGAACTCGGGTGGCACTCTGAAAATTCCTTTGAAGCTTTGAGTTATTATCCGCCAACACCTAAGCCGAGGGTTGATTTACAATGTGCTTTAGGGACTAGAATGGTGTCACGCCAGTTAGGGTTGGAGCAACATAGTATTCGGCACGTCAGGCGCCCTAATGGTTATAATGAATGGGGTGTTGAGATTCTTCATCATCATTCTTTTGGTCTGAAAGGGGGTGAGGACCACAGAGACCATATCTGCGGGGCTATATACTGCTCCCTCTACAACTATGATGTTTCCCCTTTTCTGTTCCGGTCTTTGCTAGAAAAATGGAGTCCACAAACGAACACTTTCCTATTCTCGTGCGGTGAACGTACGATCACTTTACTTGACATGCTTCAATGGCCGGGCTTCCTATCACCGGAGATCCTTATGAAGAATATATCCCTCCACTCAATAAATTAGATCCTGCATTGCTTCTATATCCAAACTTCTTATGCGATCTCTTGCAAACATGGGAAGAGCTTTCTGATAAGCGTGAGGACAAATTGGTATCCTTCCATGATTGGTGTGACCATTTCCACAACCACCGTGACAAACCCTTAAATTTTACTAACATGCGCGATGGACGCATTTATCTTGCGGCATTTATTGCCGTTTGGTTGTGCAGTTTTGTCATTATCGCTGGTGGACCATATATTCGCCCAGGCGTTCTCGTCATGGCATCCTGGATTGCGGTAGGACGCAAAATTTCACTTGCTCCGCCAGCGTTGTCCTCTTTATATTTTTCTCTCCGGCGTATTAGTAGACACCCTGTCGGGCCCTCATTTCGCAAGAAACCTTGGGCGACTCATTATATCATAGGTTGGATATATCTCTATTAATTTGAGGAAATCATTTGGGCCTAAGGGAAAGGGAAATCATCTTCCTACTCCTAAGATCGCGCCGATGCAACCAACCATGATACAAACGATGTTTAGGCACCCGATTGAATTCACGTCCGAGATGGCACATGAGTTTCTTGAGAAACCTCAAAAAATCAGTTGGTGTCCTTATTCTTCGTGTAACTTAATTGGAGTAGATCAGCTACAGAGGGCTTACATGATTTCTATCCGACGGGCTATTCTTCCATGGAGGTTTCTATTTCAAACCATTGGTACATGTGAAGCCGAGCCATATCACCCGGACCATGTAGCTCGCCAACTTAAGTTAGACCAACATATACCATATAATCCTTTGATATCCTTATGGACAACAGATGTTGGCATGGCCTACACATACTGGTCACATCTATTTCTCCCAGTTCAGGAGGGAATTCATCATCCTCTCGACAACACTTATGAGGGAAAATGTGACGTGTCATGGACTAGATGGTGGAACAAATTTTTGTGTCCATTTACCATTATTTTGGATAAACTTAAGGCTGGTAGTCCACATGGGGAAATCTCCTATGATGAGAGAAAGGATGCGTATAAGAAAATACAAGTTTTACGATGGTTGGCATTTTTAGCAACCGTCTATCCATTTTATCTGACGGTCATAAATTAGGAGGTACTAGAAAGTACCAGATTGAAAGTATTAGAAAGTACCCAAAAGTACCAACATTTTCTTTTTTTTATATCTAATAAAAAGTCTTGTTGGTAAATTCATCTAGTGGCCCCATCTGTCAGTATCTCCACTATCTTCCCATTTTCTCCCGTAGATACATCGACGGCGGAGCAGTAGAGCACATGGACGCAGCAAGCTCATCTCGACGAGCAGCAATTGAAGCTGATGCTTCTGCATGGTCGGCTGGGCATCGTCATCCTCCCTGTATTCCCGACTCCCGACGCGGCGGCAACTCGACGGACTGCCGGCGACCATGTTGGCCCGCGCATCGCACCTGCACAGCCTGAACCGTTACGTCTTGCCGGGCAGCACCGCAAACACCGGCGTGGAGCACTCTGGGTGTGCGTCGCGATGCAGGACTCTACAAACGCCAACCAGGGACCGGGGCTCGCCGACCTACGAGCAGCACTGAGACGAGCCCCTTGTACATCTGCAGCCGCTATGACCCTGAGTTCGCGGCCATGCTCACCCGTGAGACGCTGGCTAACCTGGCCGGCCTGCAGCGCGAGTTTTTGGGCGCCATCCCGCACGCCATGGAGCACCGTCGGGAGACCCAACGACGATGTGAGCCTATGCCGCTGGAGAGCGGCCAGGTGTACAAGCTGATGAGTACACGGCAAATCTCTTCATCCGTCGGCGGAGGTGGCGCCTTCCGTAGCAAGTGCTCATCCACGGGAACAGATGCTGCCTCAGGCTGGACTTCTCCCACGGCCATGCCTTCTACCTCCCCAAGAAGCATGTGACACAGTTCGATCCTAGTCTGTGCCCAGACTTGTGATGGTGATTGAGGGTAGTATGTGGCTTCGACGCCATGGTGCGTCAGACGGAAAGGGTGCGGGAGGGGATGGTGATGCCGAGTTGCCGACGGACTCCATGTGAGGCGATCAGTCGAGGCAGGCTTTTTTTTTTCTTTCTTAGCGATTAGCGACTATGCATATCGGGTGACTCGTGCAGAGCGCCGTAGATATAAAATTAATAATTTCAATTAAAGTTAACATCGAACGGTTGAAAATGATGCAAGGCGGAGGTACCTAAAAGTACCTGCAGTACCTGGACAATCACCGTAGAAAAGCTCATGAGAAAAAGGAAAAGGAATTTATGCTCCCGCGCGAACTCTCAATATCTGATTTTTTTTGTTATAATAAAGGAGGTGTCAGCAGAACGCCGAGAGGGGTACATTAATGATATTGAGGCCAAAGAGAAAAAGATAGATCATTGTAATCATGTTTTGGGTGTTTTTTTCAGATGATGAACCTGCTATGGTCTCTCGACGTGTGAGTTAACAATCTTTGTTTCGTTTTGGTTTAAAATTTCCACCCTTCTTCATCCATATAACATATACATATTACTGTTTTACAGAAGCGAAAGAGCAAAGCCAATGTTATTGGCTCTTCCTGTAGTGTCTCGTCTCCAATGGATATGCAAATTGGTGAAAGCCTTTCAAATGCTGAGCTAAAAGGACCGAGTTCAACTGCAGTTATGTCTTCCGATGAGGAGGCGAGGCTTACCTCCAAAAGAAATTGATTTTGCTGACGTAGAGAATATTTCCAGCCCTATAAAATTAGATGGTCCTTTGTACGTACATGGTGATCTCAGTTTCACAGATCTGGAAAATATACTTAATGGAGATGTAGCTCACGATTTGGGTGATCTTCACACATTAAATGTGGATGACTATGAATCAGGCATAGATGTGGATTTCCGAGTTTCTTCGCCGCGCATAGCTTCAAACGTGCACCCATCGACTGATATTGGCAGCCTCTTATCTTCTGCACTAAATGGTAGCTTTATATATGTATATATAAAATGATTATGTTTTATTTGTCATGTTGCCCACTTGCTTTAATATATATATAATTTTTTTACAAGAATATTCACTTGATTGCTTTTATTTTAGGTGTCAAGGACGCTCCTGTTGGTAGGGAAGAAGCATCATCGCGTATTGCAATGGCATCTGTGGGCGTTCCTTTTGTTACTAGAGTTTTCATGGATGCCATTGATGCAGCGTTGAAGCCTGCTCTGGAAGGCTTGGACAACTCTACAATAGCAGATCCTGACCGTTGTAAAATTCTTGAGGCGGTGGCTTTATATCTCCCAGCCAACGATGATATTGCTCGAATTGCCGCTATTCGCATGGGTCTGAAAAAACTTATTTCTATCTCAAATGGCATGCAGCAATCCCACAAAGAGATTAAATCCTAGTCTCTGAAGAAAAATGAAGCTCTCGCTGTGCCAGATAAGGAATACATGTTACTTAAAGAGTTTTTAAACAGTACAGATGAGAAGATATCATCTATGGAAGTGCAACGTGCGGAGAAGAGGAAATAGGCTGAATCTCTTAAAGCTGAGCTTGAAGAGGTTAACACTGCATTGCACCAGATTGAGGAGGGCGTTGATCAATTGAAATTAACACGGTCCAGCAAGCAAGCTGAAGCTAAGCAGTTGTGTGACACTCTTTCAGAAATTAATGCCAAGGCCGATCAGGAACTTGAGGATCTCCGGCAGAAGACGTCGACGATGGGCAATGAAGTTGTGTCTATTCTTGAGCAGCTGAAGAATCTTCCTGCTATGCCATGATTTTGTTTTCTTTAAAAGTTCTTTTAGTGTCCGCGTGTCATTGGACTATTTAAACATTCAACTTTTAGTTTATTTGCATGTAGTTTTTACATGCAAGGTTATTGATTTATTCTGATAAAAGATTCAGACTTGTATCTGAGGGATCTATTGTACGTTTCTTATCTGATACTTGGTACTCGTGCTACTTGTATTTGCTTAGTTCGGTTAAAATCGATACACACCCTGGTTATACATATAATATTTATGGTACACGCATATTTAATGTACCATCTTTATTTACATGTAGTATCACAACTTTGGCTCATAAAAATTGGAGCGTTACTTGTTTATGTTCATTTAGCGCCACAATATATAATTATAGACGATTGGGCATTTATTTTATTTTATTTTATTTACCATGGTTTAAACTTTTTTGGAGTGATATATGCACTTTGATATACATTTACATTTTATGTGCCCCAGTTTATACTCGTGAGAGTATGAAGTATTTTTATATATACATTTACGTTTTATATGCCCCAGTTTATACTCGTGAGGGTAAGCATAGTATCTCTTAAGGAATTTCCCGTTTACCGGCGACGGTGAATATTTTCCGTCTAGCGATATAATTCTGTATGCGCCACTTGAATAAACTTCTTTTACAACGTAAGGACCTTCCCATTTAGGTTCAAATTTCCCTTTCATCCGTCGAGTGATATTCATAGGGCGGATAACTGCGAGCACTAGGTCTCCTTGTTTATGACCTACGCTTAACACGTTTGTCGAAAGCTCGAGACATCCTAACTTGATATGCTTCGAGGTTTTGCAAAGCCTAAGTCGTTTTCCTTCAAGTCTTTCTAATTCATTAAGACGTAGTTGTGTTGATTCTTCGTCTGATAATTTTTCATGAGTAGCGACCCTTAGCGAAGTAAATTGCACTTCCAAAGGTAAAACCGCTTCTCCTCCAAATACTAGGGAATAAGGCGTCATCCCTGTCGGTGTGCGCGTCGTGGTTCTATAAGCCCACAACGCTTCAAGGAGCTTTTCATGCCACTCTCTCTTATTTCCTGATACAACTTTCTTTAGAAGTTTACAGAGAGTTTTTTAAAATCTTCTGCCTGTCCGTTAGCGGTCGGATTATATGCCATGGAGTAATAATGATTTATCTTAATTTTTGAGCATAGTTTATCCACATGTTTATTTTTAAATGGAGTTCCATTGTCAGACATGATCTGAGAACGAACACCAAAGCGATATATGAGTTGTGTTCTTATAAAATGTTCCACATTCTCTGCTTTATCCTCTTTTAGTGGCGTGAGTTCGGCCCACTTAGAGAAATAGTCGGTCGCGGCTAGAATGAATTTGTGACCTTTGGACGACGGAGGGTGAATTGGACCAACTATATCCATCCCCCACATTTCGAAAGGCCAAGATATATTTGTTACGTGAAGTGGTTCGTGCGGTTGATGTATAAAATCAGCATGCACTTGACATGCATGGCATTTCTTTGCAAATTTGGTAGAGTCTTCAAACATTGTAGGCCAATAATAACCTAAACGCCTTAGTTGATAGTGTAATTTAGGTCCAGATTGGTGCGAGCCACATATTCCGGCATGCACTTCGTTTAAGGCTTTCACAATTTCATTTTCAGCGAGGCAACGCAATAATAGGCCATCGTAAGAACGCCTATAAAGTGTGTCATTGATGCATGTATAATGAATTGATCTTTTGCGGATTCTAGATCTCTCACCAGCATCGAGAGGTAAGTATCCAAGAAGTAGGTATTCTAAAAATGGCGCTTGCCAATCCCCTACCTCGATTTCATATATGTCCGTTGTCATGGCGGAGGATATCATTATTTCTTCTTGTTCTTCACCAAATACTTGTAGTACTCTCCTCTCCTCTACATGTACGTCCATTGTCTCATGTGAGGTTAACGACATACTAGCAGCTAAACCAGCTAAGGCGTCAGCATTTTCATTCTGGTTTCTAACTATATGCTGACTATTTACATAATTGAACATAGCTAAAAGCTCTTTATCCCTTTTAAAATATGGCATCAATTCTTCTTTCTTTACCATATAAATTCCCAATAATTGATTAATTACTAGTTGTGAGTCACCATAAACATAGAGTGTATCCAGCCCCATGTTTATGGCAATTTCGAGCCCGATGATAAGAGCTTCGTATTCAGCCGAATTATTTGATATTGCAGATGTTAGGGAGAATGAGTATGGGATCACCCCCTCATTTGGAGTAACGAAAACAACTCCGGCGCCTGCTGCCCCAGATCGCCGAGAAGCGTCGTCGAAGTACATTTGCCATGTTGATTTGGTAACAGTTGTGGCAAATACGTCCTCATCTGCTAAGTCATCATCTATCGGGAAGTCATCTGGGATTGGATGTGCTGCAAAGAAGTTAGCCAAAGCTTGACCTGTTACAACTTTCTATGGTACGTACATTATGTAAAATTGTGACAAAAACATTGCCCATTTAGCTAACCTCCCCGAGAGCACCATTTTACTTAAAATATATCTGAGAGGATCTGCTGTCGATACTAAATGCACAGTATGTTCTAACATATAATGTCGCAACTTTTGTGCAGCGAAAACAAGGGCCAGACATATTTTTTCCATATCTGGATAATTGCATTCAGCCCCTACCAAGGTACGACTAAGATAATACAAAGATGTTTCTTTTCCTGCATCATTATTTTGTGCCAAGAGGGCGCCCAACAAATTAGGCATAGCGACAGTATAAAGAATCAATGGACAATCCTTAACCGGCGCACCTAAGACGTGAGGGTTCATCAAATACTTCTTTATTTCTAGGAATGCGTTTTGACATGCTTGATCCCATTCAAAAGGGACTCCTTTTTTCATAAGACGAGAAAACGGTTTGCATCTCCCGGATAAATTTGAGATAAATCTTCTAATATATGCCAGGTGCCCCCAAAAACTTTTTAATTTTTTAAGGTTCACAGGCGGAGGCATTTTTACGATCGCTTGTACTTTGGATGGATCAATTTGAATACCACGTTTCGTAACCACGAAGCCAAGGAATTTTCCGGAGGAAACTCCGAACGCGCACTTCATTGGATTCATTTTCAGATTATGTTTATGAGACGCTCGAAAACCATTTCGAGATGCTTTAGATGATCTTGTTCATGTTTCGATTTTACAACTATGTCGTCAATATCACTCAACGATATCATACAGCAACCCATATAGGATGATTGTCATTGCTCGTTGATATGTTGCCCCGGCATTTTTTAACTCGAAAGGCATCACTTTATAACAGTATATGCCTTTATGTGTACGAAATGTTGTTATCTCTTCATCTTCTGGCGCCATTTTTATTTGATTGTAACCGGAATAACCATCCATGAAAGAGAATATTTCATGCCCCATGGTGGCATCGACTAATATTTCAGATATAGATATAGGGAAATCATCTTTGGGACATGCTTTGTTCAAATATCTAAAATCTACACATATGCGAGTCTGGCCATTTTTCTTTTTGACGGGTACAATACTCGAAACCCACGTAGGATATTTTACTTCTCTAATGAACCCCGCAGCTATGAGTTTGTCTACCTCGGCCTCTATTTTTGGAAGTATTTCGGGTCGATATTTCCTTTGTGCTTGCTTTATCGGCACGACATCATCTTGTACATCGAGGTGGTGAACGGCCACTTCAGGGTCCAGTCCAGGCATTTCCTCGTACGTCTAAGCGAATATATCCCTATTTGCCTTTAAGAATTCATGGTATTTCTGTTTATTTTCTCTGGAAAGATGTTTACTAACGAAAATTGGACGAGGATCATCGGTCGCACCAATATTTTTTTTCCAAGTCATCAATTGTACATTGGTTGCCATCTTCCATTTGTGGAGATACTTCCGTCATGTCCATATATTCATCCGAAGCCATATATACTTCATATCCTAAACCATGCTTCTTTTCTTTCCAAATTTGGTCTTCATCTACAACTTCGAGTTGTTCTTGTGATAACGCCTTTTCAAATGGTGCTAGCTGCCCGCGACCATCGCATAGAGATGGGCCAGTGGCGACGTCATAACCCATTTGCTGCATCATGTACAATACTTTGTTATCATATAATGAAATGGGTAAAGATTCGTCATCTCTATTTAGCACAGATATTTGTGTTATATCCTTATTTTCATTTTCACTTGTAGTTGAACCACGTGAATCTTTTTTAGATTGTTTTATTCTATATTGTACCAAAGGAGGCAAAGGTGTAGGGAACATAATACCTTTCATGTCACGTGATTTTTCAATGACACGAAATATTTGGTCGCCCTTCTTTCTTTGGTTTCTTGGTATATACTGGTATGTCTTTTTCTGTGATGAGGATTCTGCAGCCCCTTTCTCTGCAATATTGGACTCGGGTATAACCACAGATATTGGTTTGTGTACTTTATCAACAGGTTCGAAGTAGAACTTTGTGTCGGCATAGAAAGATTCACCTATAGTGAAAGGCTTCTTATCGGCAAATATTCGGACTGTTTCTCCAGTCTGATCTATGTACTTGATACACCGATGTAAAATGGATGGCACAACCTGATTCTCATGTAACCATGAGTGTCCAAGCAGTGCATTGTATGAAGTAGCCGCATCAATCACATGAAACTTCACATAAGTTGATAGTGTATCCAATTTTAATAACAACGAAATGGTACCCATAGCTTCTTGACCTGCTTGGTTAAATCCATGTATAACCACATTGGACTTGCTCAGGTCTCCTTTGGAATATCCAATCTTTTTTAGTGTACGCAACGGTAGAAGGTTTATAGCTGATCCACCATCTATCATTATGCGGTTTACTGGCAACACATCAATTTCGCCAAACATCAAAAGAGGTCTATTGTGCTTCTTAGGTCCTAACAACATATCCTCATCTGTCAATGTCATGTTTAGAACTTCAGATTCTTCTACTTCTGTTTGAGATACTTCAACTCTATAATCTTCCGGGAATGTGAGTGCAGTGACAAGAGATTTACCATGTCAGACGAAAGACACAAAGCATCATACACAGAAAAGCATAGCTGGTATCTGCTTCAAATGCGCGATTACATCATACTTGACTGGCACCCTACATGCAGGGTCAGTCGAATCATCAGCAATTGCATCCTTGCTTTTTGGTTCCTTTCTAGGTGGAGGACGAGGGTCTGCTAGTTGGCAACCTGATCGAAGATGAACCTGATCAACCTCTAATGATTCTTCTTCTTCTTCTTCAGGGAAACATAGAGACTCGCCATCATCCTCGAACACACCGGTAGTGAGAACGTTGAATTCTTCACTTCGGATTCTCATGCGCTTCGTGGTGTGCTGATATATCTTTGGTGCGAAGCGCAGAGGAGGTGCTTCCTCCATCACTGGGTGTAGTACACGACGTTTTGGCCGATGCTGCCTCCAATCTTGGTTCCTCGAGAACTTGATAAGCTGGGCCATGCGCCATTGTTGGAGGGAAGGTGAGCCTTTCCTCGATGCTGATCTTGCGTTTTGGCAAGGCCTGGAATGATCATAGGAGAAAAGCCATATTCTGTAATTAGGTGCACATCATCATAAGTTGCTCTCATATTTGAAGATGCACAACTCACCGAATCATCTTGAAGGGTGGCAACATTTGCTGCAGCCATCTTCTTTCCCTTTGTCATGCTTTTGAGGAGATCCGCATCAATAGTCCCCTCATCAATCATTTTCTGGATGATATTCTTTACAACAAAGCAATCTTTGAGTGTATGGCCCAAAATGCTATGCTAATGGCAGAAATTTGTCTCTTTGAATTTTGATGCTTCTTCTGGCCTTTTTGGTTTAGGGAGTTCTATAAGACTTAGCTCCTTCACACCCGTGAAGAGGTCATTGATTTCTTCAATGGGGAAAGAATACTCCCTATTTTGCCGCTCGCTGAGAGTTGACCTCCTAGCGACTTGTGTACCCCTTTGTTCATAGTTCCTTGGCGCGGTCCTCCCAGACTGAAGGTGAGAACTCACAACGGTTGTTTCCATTGCATGTGCTGACTTTGGCTTGTTTGGCGGTTTCTCGCGCTGCACATTTCTTTCCGCAGGCCTATTGAACGTCATTTTTGTTCGACGGGCCATGAGCTGCATGTAGTTCTCTATTTCTGTGGCTTTGGAGGCTAGATCTTCAAAAGTTATGGGTCATACTCCCTGCAACTGCACAGCTACATCAGAACGAACGTTGTTGGTGCACATACGCACCGCTTCTGGCTCACTAATTAGTTGTGAGCAGTGGAGACTTAGATTTCTTCATCGATTTATGAAATCTGCTGCTTTTTCATTGATACCTTGCTCAGTTTGGGTCAATTCTGTGATACCCACAATTCTCTGGGTACTGTAGAACCTCTTAGGGAAAGCATTCTACATCTGCTCCCATGTTTTGATGGAACTTGGTGCCAATTTACTGTACCAAGTGAAAGAAGGTCCAGAAGTGCCCCATTGTGAGCCTTGTCCTGGCAAGCTGCAAGGAAGTGTGCTATGTGCTCATACGGAGATCCGCTTCCATTAAATTTGCTAAACTGTGGTTGCCTATAATTTCTTGGGAAGGGCACGAGGTCGACATCAGGTGGATATGGCTTGACATAACCTGGCCTCATGGAGTAGTGATTCTGCATTAGCTGAGTCTTCACCCCCTTGGCAATCATTCTTTGGATCGCTTCAAGGTTAAGTGCAGCTCCTCCTGGTTGGCTGCTGGTACTCGCACCACCATTCTCTTCGGTGCCTTTATTTGTATTATCGCTCATCTGACCTCGCAAGGCCACTATTTCATCCCCTTTCTGTTGGAGTGCAGCTCTAAGGTTGGCTAACTCCTCCTCGGCCGAACGAGTTTTGTCCGCGGCCATGACTAGCTCTCTATGATCTGCACCACTATTGCAGCGTTGATCCATGTTGGTATTTGTCTCATACTCAAAGGGACAAGGGGTGTTGTCTGATAGGGGATTATAAGACCCACCATAACTGGACCCCAACTCCTCATGATCTGAACTCTTCTGACTACGGGTCTTGCGGCGAGGTCCTTCCATAGTCTTGCGTGCTTTCTTCCTCTTGAAATGTGTGGACGTTGATGATGTTTCACTATTGTTGTCCGCTGTCTCTGTGATACCAACTGGAAAAGAGTTAAACACCTCAAATTTGTTACTTGAGGTTCTCTTGCGAGCTGGCCAAGGAGTGAGGGTCGTGGCAACCTTCCCTGATGTATTTTATGACCTCGTACTCACATGTTCACTACCAACCTGCCTTGATGTTGTAGAATATCGGCCATCTATTCTGCTGTATCCAGAGTAAGCTCGTACTTCCATTTCTCTTCTCTTCAGAGCAGCACGTTTTGCACTTGCACGACCTGCCTGGGTGACATATCCTTGTCTCTTGGGATTTTCCTTTACAAACTCTTCATATTCTGGCATTTTGGCGAGAGTCTGTGCGCGCCGCATAATTGCGTCGCCTTCATCATCTGCTGACATGGAACAACTGGGCAACATGTTTCTCAGTGTTTCACATATTTTTTCTAATAGTATTTTGTGAAAATCCATGTGACGCCTTCCACGAATTATTGCATTGGTCTTCATATCTTTGTCTATCATGTAACCAATGACTTGCTGTCGGTGATGCCTTGCTTGGTTGGAATCAATTGCTGCCGTCATATCAACCCATGCCCGATGAGCTCGCTGCCGTCGGCGACGGTGACGAACATGGTCATGTGAAGCTTCAAATGATGGTCGTGGCGCTGGAATTGATGATGACAGGGGTCTGTCAGTGTAAGTGTTGGATCACCATGGCCTGTTTCAACATCGCTGGGAGTGAGATACACCCCGTCCCATACAAGCAAACGTTTGTTGACCGGCTCAGGGTATGTGGGGAAGAACTCGGGTACGTCTACCCTAAGTTGACCACGTGGTCGAGGAACTTCAGTTTCCTCTACCACCACAGCTTTTCCTTTATCCGCCGCGGAAGCCTTATATGTCGGCCCGGCGTATTTGCAGTAGGCATGTATGAGCCCCTCTCTGGTATTTCATGGATATCATTTCTCATATATGATGTAGACGGCACGCCCACCTTCAGTTTGGAAGGAGTTAGCGGCACCACGACCTTGGTTGACATAGACAAAGAAGCTGGTCCACGTCTAGTTGGAGTGACTGGAGCTGAAACAGATTGTGTCGGGGAAGCTATCTTTACTGGTGAAAGATCATCGTCCGTTTTGGTAATCATATGACAACATAACCATTTGATCTAATGTTTGTTCAATGTATGAAAATGCCCAGGTTATTAGGTTCACTAATTTTATGGGTCACGTGTTCGTTTTATATGAAAAGTGCAAGGAGAAAGGAATTCAGGAAACTGCAATGTGCAGGAGCGGAGGCTCCGCCCAGGCTCCGGTGGGGGTCTGGTGTGGGCTCCGCCCAAATCCCTCTCTGGAGCAAACGAGCGGACCCACGAGCGGAACCTTCGGTGGAGCTCCGGTGGGCGGAACGTCCGCCAATGCCACCGGAGGCTCCGCGGCCCTCCAACACTTGGGCTGCACACAAATGGCCTCCGGTGGGCATCTGGTGGAAGCTCCGCTAAAATGCCCTTCTGTTTGAGAAGAGTGGAGGTTCCACCGGAGCCTCCGGTGGACCTCCGGTGCCCTCGCCCAACCTAGTGTAAATGGCCTCCGGAGGAGGCTCCGGTGGGGGCTCCGCCAAACTGCTGCTCTGTTTGAGAAGAGCGGGGGTTCCACCGGAGCCTCCGGTGCACCTCCGGTGGGCGGAACCTCCGCGGATCCCACCGGACCCTCCGCCCCGTGTTCCAGCACATGTGAGCTGGTGAGCTGCGCAACTGCGCAACTAATTGAAGACCACCGGAGCCTCCGGTGAAACCACCGGAGCCTCCGGTGCTCCTGGACTGCAACGGCCACTTAAATGCAAGGGGTATAAATACCCCTTCCCCTACCTCTTAAATGGTATGCTTTTCCCATTCTCTCTCCTAGCCATTAATGAAAGCTTCAACCACCTAGATCTCCCACTCCGTCCACCCAATCACTCCCAAACTTGGTGGAGAGCTAGAGGAGACCTAGATCCACACTTCCACCAAAGGAATCTCAAATCCATCCACCACAACCTAGTAGATCTAGAATCCTACTTGAGGCCTAGAAACCTTAGTAGATCGCGTGCTTGTAGTTTCCACCTTGTTGCAAGAAGCTACGGATTGCTTGAGAGCCTCCATCCATCTTGTGGAGTGACCTCAAGCCCTTGTAAAGGTTTGGTCAACGCCTTCAAGTCGACCTCATAGTGGAAACGAGCATCTCCCTCACCGGAGAAGCTCAAGGAGAACAAGGTGTGCACAACCGTGCTATTGAGGAGCGCCTAGGTGGCTCCCCACCTCTCCAACATAGACGTACTTCTCTTTGAGAAGGAACTACGGTGAATCATATCCTTGTCTCCTTTTTTACACTTGTTGTTTGCTTTACTACCTTACGCTTTACTTCCGTTGCGCATATTACTTTGTCCACATTGGTTGCTCACCTAGTTGCACATCTAGAGAATCGTATCTTATCTTGCTAAGCCCCACTAAATAGAAAAGAAAATAAAATTGGTAGTCAACCTATTCACCCCCCTCTAGTTGACCATAGTGCACTTTCAATTGGTATCAGAGCCTCGGCTCTTACTAAGGGCTTAACCGCCTAAGAGTACAATGGTCGATGAAAATGCCCCCGGTAGTTCTAGTGCGGAAATCTCCAAGATGTCCGACAATATATCTAACCTACAAGACACGGTTGGAACTCTCCAAACCGAATTGTCTAAGGTTAGCTCTACTGTCAGTATGGAGGTTTCTAGCATCAAGAAAATGATGGAGGTATTGATGGGGAGAACCAAGGAGTCCGCGGAAACACCTCTCACCACCAACGATGTTAGCTCGGACGAAGAGTCCATTCCGGACATCGACGAAATGGAAGCTAACATCGCTTTAGCCAAGGCGAAAGCCAAAGCAAAAGCCGATAAAAAGGCTAAGGGTAGTGGGAACTCCGAGGGCTCCAAGTCTCAATCGGCTAACGGTTCGGGGTCTAACTCTAAAGTACCACCACCTCGCAATTACGATTCTATCCACCCTATTGCTACAATGCCACACATGGTTAATGTTGGAAATCCTCCCATGCTTAACACTAACGAATTCTCTTCATGGAAGTTCGATATGGAGTCTCACATTTCAGGTTCTTGCACCGCTTTATGGAGAAGCATTCTCCATGGATTCCATCCTCATGATCCAAGAAACTTGACTCCAAGAGAGGATGTGGAATTCCAGCTCAACAAGACCGCTCTCGTGACTATCCAAAAGGCTCTCCCAAGAGAACATCTCGAACACATTCGCGGGTTGAAGACCGCCAAGGAAGCTTGGGATAAGCTTGACTCTTTGTTCCAAGGAAATGCTAGCATCCAATCGTCAAAATATGATGTTGCTCTCGACAAATCCGAGAACTTCGTCATGCTTGAAGACGAGAGTCCCGAGGAGCTATATAGAAGAGTTGTCACCCTTGGCAATCAACTAAGGGATTTTGGGAAAGAGGAAATCTCCGATGAGTGGATCAAGAGGAAGTTTGTCAAGGCCATAACCCCGTTTGAGAAGAACCTCTCCACTAGCATTCGAACAAGATCCGACTACAACTCTCTCAACTCCATTGGAGTGCTAAGTGAGTTCATAGCCATATCCTTATCTCACAAGAGCGCGGATGATGCTCTTGCTCGCTCAAGAGGACATGGAAAGTCTCCCAACCTCGCCTTGAAGTCTAAAGCAATGGCCAAGATAGAAGAAGTTGATGATGATGATGATGATGATGATGAGGAATATGAAGATACATACAAGGGTGCCCATAAATGTATTGCTCTTGCCATGCAAGGGTATTGGAAGAGATGGGAGGCTCACTAAGACGGTGCCCCTAGACCTTCAAGGAACAAGATCTTTAGGAAGAAAGGGGAGCGGCCAAGGACATGCTACAATTGTGGAAGTGCAAACCACTTCGTCAAAGAGTTTCCCTTTGAGCCTAGAGAAGAGAATGAAGGGAAGCTTGTTCGCAAGGACAAGAACAAAGCTCCACAAAACAAGAACCTCGCTAGAAGAGTCCCAAGGGCTCTATATGTTCAAGAAGGCCCCACATTGGAAACATACTACTCCGGAGATGAAGGAGAAGATGAAGTCGTAGGTGTTGCCCACGTCGACATAGCTACGACTTCCTCTTCATCGGTCTCTCTATTTGAATCTCCCAATGACAAGGCATCGATCCGACCTACATGTCTCATGGAAAAAGCCACCGCGGTAATATCTTCCACCTCCAAGTCTATTAACACTAGCTCTCCCTCATTATTGGATTGTGTTGAAAACATTGTTGACGATGAGGAGGCCAAGAACCTAGGATCTTGGTTGTGTAGTCTTGAAGGTGAAACTAAAGAAAAGGTAAAATCTCTCCTAAGGCAACTTGATGATGCAAACTCTCTCATTGATGAGAAGGAGGAGATCATCATGACCTTGAAGAATCATGGCGTTAGCAATGAGAATCATGATGACGAACTAGTCAAGGCTCTTGAAAAGGAGAGATCCATGAGAGCCTCTCTTGAAGAGAAACTATCTAGTCTACAAGATACTTATGCTATTAGTGTTTCTAAGCTTAGAAAAGATAACGAAAAATCTCTTGCCAAGCTTAAGAAAGAACATGCTAAATCTCTTGTTTTACTTAAAGAATTTGAAGAGGAAGAGTTGAAGCTAGGAATATCTCACCAAAAACTTGACGAGGAGCATGACAAACTAAAAAAGGAGTTTAAATCTCTTAAAGAAATTCATGACAAACTTGCCAAGTCTCGAATCAAGCTCCTAGCTCAACAATCTAATAAGCATGTTGCATCTTCATCAAATAGCATTGTTATTGTGCCTACCTCTTCTACTACGACTAACAATGTAGGGAAGGAAAGAATTCTCAATGATGCAATAAGCTCTCAAGGTGCCAAGAAAGGAAAAGAGGGACTTGGTTTTGTTTCCAAGTCAAAGAAGATATCCAAGAGTGTCACCTCTCCCTCTCAAAATGTTGTCTTTGTGAAAGAGGGTGAGGTGACCAAAGAAAAGGAGACCAACGCCATTATGGGTGGTGATACCTCTAGGGGGAGCATCACTCATAATGATGTCGCCGGAAAATATAACCCATCTTATGTTCTTATGAAATCTAGAGATGGACATGTTTATGCTAAATACGTTGGCACTTCTTATGGTGATGATTATCATTGGACTATTTGGGTTCCTAAGACCCTTGTGACTAACAAAAGAGGACCCACTGAAGGATGGGTACCTAAATCAAGAAATTGATCTCTTGTAGGGAAATGCTTCCGGGTCTAACAAATGGACAGTGGATAGTGGTGCATCCCAACATATGACCGGAAGCCGTGACGCAATAAGTTACCTTGAACCTCCTCTACCTCATCTCAATTGCGTCACTATTGGTCTTAAGTCCGAGCTTAAGGTATTGGGATGAGGCAAGGTGGCAATCTCAAATGATTTATCAATTGAGAATGTTCTCCTTGTTGAGTCCCTTGGCTATAATTTGATGTCCGTTCTTCAACTTGCGAATTGTGGTTTTACCTCGTTCTTTAATAAAGAGAGTGTGATTGTCACTTGGGAGACATCTCTTAAAGTAGCCTTTGTTGGGTTTGTCGAGAACGTCATGTATGTAGTGGACTTCTCTAAAGAATACACATGTGTCGCGACATGCCTAATGGCTAAAGTTGATGTGGGGTGGCTTTGGCATCGCCGACTAGCCCACACCAATATGAGAATGTTACATGATCTCCAAAGTGGCAATCACGTTCTAGGACTAACCAAAGCTAAGTTTGCTAAAGATCGTGTGTGTAGCTCTTGTACCTTTGGGAAGCAACATGGGGAACTACACCCAACCAAGACAACTATCTCCACCACAAGAATTCTCGAGCTCATTCACTTAGATCTCTTTGGTCCACTATCCTATGATAGCCTCAGAGGAAAGAAGTATTGATTGGTGATTGTGGATGACTATTCAAGATATTGTTGGGTGTATTTCTTCAAGAGGAAAAGTGAAACTCAAAGTAGAGTCATCGAGTTCATCACTCTAGTGGAGCGCCAACACAATGCTACCATATTGGCAATCCGGAGTGATAATGGCTTGGAGTTCAAGAACTACACCGTTGAGGGTTTTCTTAGTGAAGAAGGAATTGCTCATCAATTTTCCACTCCATATACCCCTCAACAAAATGGTGTTGCGGAGAGAAAGAACCGGACTTTGATGGATGCGGCTAGAACTATGATTGCGGAGTTCTCTTCTCCCTATAACTTTTGGGCCGAAGCCGTCTCCACCGCATGTCACTCTACCAACCGGTTATATCTTCGCAAGATCTTGAACAAGACCCCCTATGAGATTCTCACGGGTAAGAAACCGGATGTATCTTATTTCAAGGTCTTCGGTTGCAATTGCTTCATTCGCAAGAAAGGTAAACGGTTGTCAAAATTTGAAACTAGATCTTATGAGGGTATCTTTGTTGGCTACGCCACAAACGCTCACGCCTATAGAGTCTACAACAAGTCCACCGGACAAGTTGAAGAAGCTATAGACGTGCTGTTTGATGAGGATAATGGCTCCCAAGGGGGGCGTATAGATCATGGTGTTGTAGGAGATGCAATTCCTCCCATCGTCATAAGAAGAATGGGGATTGGTGAAATAATCCTCATTGAGGGACACCGGATGACGGAGGGAGAAGGACTATGCCCCACTCAAGTGGAGCCATTGACTACACCCATTGATGATCAAGCTATCCAACAAGATGCACCAAGCCCTCAAGCTAACAATCAAGGCCAAGCTAATGACCAAGGCCAAGCTATTCATCTCAATCATGATCAAGATTCTATCATTGTTGAGAATGCTCAACCTAGTGGTGATTCATCACCCATTATTGATCAAGGACAAAATGAAGATGGACATGCCTCCGATGAAGAAGGTGATTCTCAATCCATATCCAAGGAATATTTGGAGGAGATACTAGCACGAAGAGCAAAGAGAAGGCTAGAGAATCTTGAACGAGCGGGTCATACGGAGGACAAGATTCTTGGACAAGTCCGTGGGAGAGTGGTCACTAGAAGGCAATTGGCGGATTTTAGCAAGGCTCATGCGTTTTTCTCCTTCATTGAACCCAAGACGGTATATGAAGCTCTCGAAGATCAAGATTGTCTTGGAGCCATGCATGATGAACTCAATAAATTCGAGCGCAACAAAGTGTGGAAATTGGTGCTAAGACCCAAATATTGCAAGAATGTTATTGGCACCAAATGGGTGTTCAAGAACAAACAAGACAAAGATGGTATTGTCATTCGCAATAAGGCAAGATTGGTAGCCCAAGGTTTTTCTCAAGTCGAAGGTATCGATTTCGGTGAAACCTTTGCTCCCGTAGCTCGTCTTAAATTCATTCGCATCTTACTTGCCTATGCATCTCATCATAACTTCAGGTTACAACAAATGGATGTTAAAAGTTCTTTCCTCAATGGTCCCATTAGTGAGATAGTATATGTCAAGCAACCTCCGGGTTTCGAGGATCCCAACCACCCCGATCATGTCTATAAACTTGATAAGGCGCTCTATGGACTTAAACAAGCTCCACGTGCGTGGTGTGAGGACCTTAAAGAGTTTCTAGTAGATCGCGGGTTTAATGTTGGTTTAATCGATCCCACCCTCTTTACCAAGACGGTTGGAGGTGACTTGTTCATATGCCAACTCTATGTGGATGACATCATTTTTGGGTCTACTAACACTTTGTTCAATGAGGAGTTTTGCAAGCTTATGACCGATAGGTTTGAAATTTCTATGATGGGAGAGTTGGATTTCTTCCTTGGCTTTGAAGTGAATCAATATTATGAAGGAACTTTCATCAGACAGGCCAAATACACTCAAGACATGCTCAAGAGATTTAATATGAATGATGCCAAACCTATGAAGACCCCTATGTCCACGACCACCGACTTGAAACCCGACCCTAACGGGAAAGAGGTAGATCAAAAGGTATACCGCTCCATGATTGGCTATTTGCTCTACCTTTGCGCATCTAGACCCGATATCATGTATAGCGTAGGTAAATGTGCAAGGTTTCAAGCCTCTCCGAGGCTAAGTCATTTGGAAGCCGTGAAACGAATCTTTCGATATCTAGTTCATACCCCAAACTTTGGTCTTTGGTACCCCAAGGGTTCAAGCTTCCAACTCATTGGATACTCGGATGCGGATTATGCGGGAGAGAAGACGGATAGGAAGTCCACATCCGGGGGTTGTCAATTTCTTGGCCGCTCCTTGGTATGTTGGTCTTCCAAGAAGAAAAATTGCATTGCTCTCTCCAGCACCGAGGCTGAGTATATCTCTACGGCAAGTTGTTGTGCCCAATTGCTATGGATGAGGCAAACCTTCAAGGACTATGGTATTCATTTTGACAAGGTGCCTCTTCTTTGTGACAATGAGAGTGCTATCAAGATCGCCTACAACCCGGTTCTTCACTCCAAGACGAAGCATATTGAGACCTGTCATCACTTCATTCGGGATCATGTTGAGAAAGGTGATATTGATCTCTCATATGTCTCCACAACGGATCAACTTGCCGATATTTTCAGGAAGGCCCTTGATGAACCAAGATTTCGAGCTTTGAGGAATGAACTAAATGTCATCGACTCTTCCAACTTCACTTGAAACCTTGCATATCTACCTTCATTGTACTTGCTATCTAGTCTAGGTGTAGGCATGGAAATAGGGGGAGCGCTACTCAACTCATGAGTATGCACTCCTTTTATTATGCGAAAATCAATAAATCATTGCATATCTAGTCAATTTGTGACTCATTGTGCTTAATTGTGAGTAGTAATTTTGGACCCAAGATATATCTTCGCGGTGCCAAGTTACACACTCAAACATGGTGGCTCGGCCACCGACCTTTGGTGTGTTTTGGATCTTTCTCGCATATCATATCTTCATCTTGACAACTCGTACGGGTTCGGTTTTCACTGTTTATGCTTCTTGCGAACCCCTTCGAGTAATGTCTCTCGTATATCAGTGATGTTTTTCCAACCCAAGCCCCCCTTTTGCCTAAACCATTGTTTCTATCGAAATGCTCGTGTTTTTCCAATCTTGGCGTGCTAAAATTCAGCTGGGCGGAGGCTCCGGTGAATCCACCGGAGGCTCCGCTGGTCCTGTCCACCGGAACACCACCGGAGGCTCCGCTGGCCCACAGTGGCTCAACGGGCCAAAACTTAGCAGTTTTGGGGACAGGGAGCGGAGGCTCCGCCGGCGGAATTTTTCTGTGGATAAGTGATGGGCGTGCGGGGGTAAGTGAGATCCAATCTCACTTTCCCCCACCCGCCCCCATCTTCCTCCTCACGAACCGCCGCCGCCCCCAAGCTTTTCGCCGCCGGATTTGGGTGCTCCACCGCGGGGAGGCCTTCTACTTTCCTTGGGACGCCCCGGGAACCTTCCCTCCTTCCTTTTTCACCATGGACGACGCGGGTACGTGCTCTCTCTCTCTCTCATCTAGTTGATGGATGGGATGCATAGGAGTTCATGTTCTTTCTCTCTAGATTCGTGGATTTGGAGTTTTAGGTGTGGAATTTCTCAAGTACAAACCCTAGCAACCTAGATAATGTGTGTTAGGCTTGAATCGTTGCGGTTGTAGGGAAGATTTTTTTGCCAAAATCCTAAATTATTCAACCCTAACACCATGTATATCTTGGCTTCTTGGTTTTGTGCGTGCTTTACCGACTCGAGCATTACTCGTTCTTCATGTTCTTCTTGCTTTCTCTCTTAGATGCTTCCGGTTCCAAAGGAAAAGGGCAACGGTACAAGACCACCGGCCGTCGCAAGCCCCAACCCGTGGATGAGATTCAAGCGGAACTTGACAGCTCTCAAGGCAAGCGCAAGCGATACCCAGCTCCCGAGAAGACCTTGCCCAAGAAGAACACCGCACCAACCGCCTCCAAGATGTCTGATGCTATGTTCTTGAAGGAAAGACGTGAGAACCCGTACGTGATTGCCCGTGAGCGCTTGATGCCACAATTCCGGGGTAAGGATCAACGCTTTCACACCATCTTCCAAAAGGAAATCTATAGTGAGATCTTGATGAGGAAGCCGAAGGAAAATGTTGTCCCTCAACATGCCATCAGTTTTGGGCACATGGAACGGAACCACAAGTACTTTGGGGAGGCCCTTGAGCTCATTGAGAAGTTTGGTCTCGGTCCAATTATCAGTCTTCAACAAGATTTTGATGAAGATCTTGTTTGTCAGTTTCTAGCCACGGTTCATCTCTCCAATGAGACAAACCGTCACCTTATTTGGATGACTCAGGGAAGACAACTTGCCATCAAGTGGAAGGATGTTGGCACTATTCTTGGTTGCTACCCGGATTTTGGTCCTTTTGCTGAGGGAGAAGAATTTGCTATTGGATGGTTCCGAGTTCACGCCATGAACACCGTGTCTCTTCCCAAGGATGAACTTACTCCTCTCTATCATTGGAAGAAGTACGCCGATGGGTTCGTCAAGGGTCTCTACCCCACATATGACATTATGTTGCGGATCTATAGAGAGACTATCAACCCAAAGGCGGGCAATGTGGACGAGATTCAAGGTTTCTTGAAGAACCTAATGCTCCTTACTCATCAACAACGGATGGATGCCACTCCTCACAAGCTTGATGTGCTTGACTATATTTGGAACGAGTTGTGGCATGCCATATGCAACTGCAAGAATGCTTGCTTTGGGCCATTCATCATGAAGATCATCTTACATGTGTGGAATGAAAAGTTTCCGGATGAACCTCTTGATGATGAGCATTGGATCTCTCACACGGAAAAGAGACTCCTTATCAAAGATCACACGGAACCCATTGTGCATACCACTCCCGCCGTTCGCAAGCACAAGGCTAGGCCTCGCATCATTGTTGATGAGGAAGAACAAGGGGGTGGTCCATCTCAACCTCCTCCCTCTAGCAATGCTTTTAAGTGGATGGCTAGAGCTCTCAAGAAAGTGTTTCGCTTGAACAAGAAGATTGAGCAACATCAATGGGAAGCACATTATGATAGGGAACTCAAGAACCGCAACAAAGCTCAAGCATCTCGTCAACGTCTTCGTGAGGAAGGTCTCTCCATTGAATCTCCGGCTCTTGATAGCATCACGGATTGGGATGCATGGCAAGCAAAGGACTCCAAGGGAAAGATCATTGAATGGTCTGAGGAAGAAGGAGACGAAGCTACTAGCTCTCACCGCCATGCCCCCTCTCCGGACCCGGAAGCCTCCGATGAGTGATCTTCGGGACGTTAGCGTCTTGGTCTCCCTCTTTTGGTATCTTGATGCCAAAGGGGGAGAGATATATTAGGAACGGGCATTCGCATGGGTCTCCCTCAAGCTTTCTCGATTTGCATCTTTCATTTGCTTGAGGGAGTTTGGCTTCTTATTTGAATCATTTGGAACTTCAGTTTGTTTACATTATTCGTATCTATCGTGAACCTCGTTATATTATGATTGTGTGAACCTCGTATCATATTATATATGTGTTATGTGTGTTGTGTGATATCATTGTCATTTTACTCTTATATATCATGCCTAGATGCTCTGAATATGAAAGGAGCATACCTTTAGGGGGAGCTCCGTTCATATTGTGTTCTTAATCATGCAAATAGTTATGTTGTCATCAATTACCAAAAAGGGGGAGAATGAAAGATCATCGTCCGTTTTGGTAATCATATGACAACATAACCATTTGATCTAATGTTTGTTCAATGGATGAAAATGCCCAGGTTATTAGGTTCACTAATTTTATGGGGCACATGTTCGATTTATATGAAAAGTGCAAGGAGAAAGGTATCCAGGAAACTGCAATGTGCAGGAGCGGAGGCTCCGGTGAATCCACCGGAGGCTCCGCCCAGGCTCCGGTGGGGGTCCGGTGTGGGCTCCGCCCAAATCCCTCTCTGGAGCAAACGAGCGGACCCATGAGCGGAACCTCCGGTGGAGCTCCGGTGGGCGGAACCTCCGCCAATGCCACCGGAGGCTCCGCGGCCCTCCAACACTTGGGCTGCACACAAATGGCCTCCGGTGGGCATCCGGTGGAAGCTCCGCTAAAATGCCCTTCTGTTTGAGAAGAGCGGAGGTTCCACCGGAGCCTCCGGTGGACCTCCGGTGCCCTCGCCCAACCTAGTGTAAATGGCCTCCGGAGGAGGCTCCGGTGGGGGCTCCGCCAAACTGCTGCTCTGTTTGAGAAGAGCGGAGGTTCCACCGGAGCCTCCGGTGCATCTCTGGTGGGCGGAACCTCCGCGGAACCCACCGGACCCTCCGCCCCGTGTTCCAGCACATGTGAGCTGGTGAGCTGCGCAACTGCGCAACTAACTGAAGACCACCGGAGCCTCCGGTGAAACCACCGGAGCCTCCGGTGCTCCTGGACTGCAACGGCCACTTAAATGCAAGGGGTATAAATACCCCTTCCCCTACCTCTTAAATGCTAAGCTTTTCCCATTCTCTCTCCTAGCCATTAATGAAAGCTTCAACCACCTAGATCTCCCACTTCGTCCACCCAATCACTCCCAAACTTGGTGGAGAGCTAGAGGAGACCTATATCCACACTTCCACCAAAGGAATCTCAAATCCATCCACCACAACCTAGTAGATCTAGAATCCTACTTGAGGCCTAGAAACCTTAGTAGATCTCGTGCTTGTAGTTTCCACCTTGTTGCAAGAAGCTACGGATTGCTTGAGAGCCTCCATCCATCTTGTGGAGTGACCTCAAGCCCTTGTAAAGGTTTGGTCAACGCCTTCAAGTCGACCTCATAGTGGAAACGAGCATCTCCCTCACCGGAGAAGCTCAAGGAGAACAAGGTGTGCACAACCGTGCTATTGAGGAGCGCCTAGGTGGCTCCCCACCTCTCCAACGTAGACATACTTCTCTTTGAGAAGGAACTACGGTGAATCATATCCTTGTCTCCTTGTTTACACTTGTTGTTTGCTTTACTACCTTACGCTTTACTTCCGTTGCGAATATTACTTTGTCCACATTGGTTGCTCACCTAGTTGCACATCTAGAGAATCGTATCTTATCTTGCTAAGCCCCACTAAATAGAAAAGAAAAGAAAAATTGGTAGTCAACCTATTCACCCCCCCTCTAGTTGACCATAGTGCACTTTCAATTGGAGCTGCTCTTTTTGCAAGAGCAGGCCATTCTGTAGATTGGAACCTCAACGGAACCTGCTGGCTTGTAGGCTTGACATGTATTGCCTTTGCAAAACCAGGAGGGGCTGAATCAGATGAAGTGACCCTCGGCACAGTAACATGCTGATCATTAGTCTTTTCCGCTTTTGCTGCCGCGGCTCTTATCCTCCTTTTAGCTGACTTAGACAGAGCTGGAATGAATCCATCTTTGGCTGCATAAGTGACTTCATTTTCTTTCTCTGCTTCATTGCGTGATACAGCTGTAGTTTTCCAACTCTCACTGGCAGAAACCACAAGTGGACCAATGGGCACATCAAGCCACAGGTCACCGAAATGGAGAGTGACAAAATGCTGCACTTGTCCCTCCATACTTTCATATAAATGGAGAAAACCATATACTACCTCCGATCAGGATTAAGTGTCGTAGAACTAGTAGTAAGCTAGCACAAAATTGTATACAACTTCCAACACTAATTCCGGATCGGAGGGAGTATTAGTTTTCTTGCATAGATATTTCTTTTCATGACATATTATTTATTTTATGAAGTCATATATTGCAATCCTATGTTGGAATTCAAATATGAGGGGAGAAATATGTCCCACCAGGCGTGCCAGAATCTGATGACGGGAAAATGGGGCGATAGAAAAATACTAACTACGCATCCACGTCATAGAGACAGATGAAATTTAATATTAAAATGCGCGAATGTAAACGAGACAAATATCAAGTATTGCGGGTAGTTTATTTCCAGCACTCTTACATTTACATAAAAGAACTGTTAATTACATCTCCGGAGAGAAAACCCCTGATTAAGAACTCCAAAATTTCTAATACAAAGGATTACATCGCATATGACTATTAAAAAAATATAAAATAAAAGGAAGATCCTCTTCGCTGTCGTTGACGCCGAATGTTGGAAGGAGCATTTAATCTTCTTTGAATAATCATGATGTTTGGTAATATATATATGACATATTTTAACCGTCATATTTACTTGATTTTACTCGCATTAGTTTGATTATGCGAAATATTCCTAAGTGCATGCATGGGTTATTTAATATGCCCGATCAATCATTTATGTTTGTTTTATCATAAGCGGACTGTCATTTTGATTATAGTACATGGTTCCCCTTAATGATTAATTATTGCATGCACTAAAGGCTATAGGACCATATGCGGGGTCTTTTCTACATGCATGAGAATTTAAGCAATGTATGGTATGCTTGTCATACAATATTTTGTTTGAGTTAACATATTTACCTAGCGAGCTTCATTTATTTTACTACCAAAATATCCGGTGTGATAACATAGTTTTGGTTTAGCTAGGCATGATATTTGATTTCATCCTACTTTGCATCATAGGATAAATGACACATATGGAGGGTGCAACATGATTCATTTGAAGTGACTTGTCTTATGTCAATATGACCAAACCAAGCACAATATTTATCTCTAGATGCATTTAGAGTATACCTTGGTATGTGTCAATGTAACCAAACCAAAGACATAATTTTATCAACCTAAATAGTTTTAGAGCAACTTGGTTCGTGTCAATATGACCAAACCAAGAGGCCCAAATTAACAATATGAGAATTTAGGGATATTTGGATAATGCCATCATGAACCAATAAATGTCAAATTTCAGGAACATGTGTTTCTTAGTGTCACTTGGTTTGTGTCAATATAACCAAACCAAGAGCCAATATTTTATTAGGATGTCAACTTTTAGAGCAACTTGGTTTGTGTCAATGTAACCAAACCCAGAGGCAAATTTTTATCAAGATGTCAAATTTATAGCAACTTAGTTTGTGTGAATGTAACCAAACCAAGTAGAAAACATTTATTAAGATGTCAAATTTATAAGCAAGAGCAACTTGGTTTGTGTCAATGTAACCAAACCAAGAGCCAATGTTTTTATTAAGATGCCAATTTTTTATAGCAACTTGGTTTATGTCAATATAACCAAACCAAGAGGCAAAGTTTTATTGACATGTCAATCTTTTATAGCAACTTGGTTTATGCCAATATAACTAAAGCAAGAGGCAAAGTTTTATTAAGATGTCAATTTTTTATAGCAACTTGGTTTGTGTCAATATAACCAAACCAAGACCCACTATTTTATTAATGTGTAAATTTAGACATATTTGGGTTATATAATTATGACCAAAAAGAGGCCAAAGTTTTATTAAGACCTATCATTTTGATGCCACTTGGTTTGTGTCAATATAACCAAACCAATGACCGTATTTTAATGATTAAGAGTAAGCAATTTGGCATTTTATGGAAATAATTTGGCATGTGTGAAACAAATAGAAAATATGAATAGGTTGTAACCAAACTAAGGATCATGAGGGAAAAAGCTCCATGGTTGTGTCAATATAACCAATCAAGGAGTGAGAACACATGTAACAAATATGAGGAAATATTTTCTAGTTTGTGTCAATGTGACCAAACTAGAGAACCGTGAGAAGAGAACTCCATGGTTGTGTCAATGTAGCCAACCAAGAAGTAAGAATATATGTAGAAAATATATATGGAGAAATATTCGCTAGTCTGTGTCAATGTAACCAGACTAGACAACTACGAGGAGAAGACTCCATGGTTCTGTCAATGTAACCAACCAAGAAGTAAGAATATATGTAGCAAATATGGAGAAATATTCCCTAGTCTGTGTCAATGTAACCAGACTAGAAAACTACGAGGAGAAGACTCCATGGTTGTGTCAATGTAACCAACCAAGAAGTAAGAATATACGTAGAAAATATGAAGAAATATTCCCTAGTTTGTGTCAATGTAACCAAACTAGAGAATTATGAAAATAAAACTCCATGGTTGTGGCAATGTAACCAACCCAGAAGTAAATCCCATGGAGCAAATATGAAGAAATATTCCCTAGTATGTGTTAATGTGACCAAACTAGAGAATAGGAAAAGCAATCTCCATGGTTGTGTCAATATAACCAACCAAGAGCAAGAGAAGAACTACAATCTCATCTTCTCCAAGTCTTTTTCCTCTCATGTATGGAGTAGTGCAAGAGCAAACGAAGTATGAGTTCAATTGACCTTGTTTCTGTTAAGAATTTAGGCAATTTACAGATTAAATTAATCCAAATATAAATCATGAACATGACGTAAACATACTGATATTTAACCATGTTCCTGCATACTAGATTTATAGTAGATAAATCTATGCAAACTACTAGTGTTGCAAACATGGAAATAATAAGGACATGGATAAACATGCTATACCCTGCAGTTGGCCAATTGGCAGTAGCCGTAGCAGAGGCGGCAGCCGCGGCAGCAGAGGCGGCCTCGGTGGCAGCAGTGGCAGCCTCGGCGGCAGCAACAGCGCGTTCAACTTCGGTGGCCATGTTGACGACGAGGGCGACGCGGTAGTAGACGAAGTAGATGTACTGTTGGCGATGAGGGCGACGCGGTAGTAGACGAACTAGATGTACAGCAGCAGCGAGCAGTCGTGTAGGAGACGCTCCCCAAAAACCTAATCGCCCCTCTCCCGTACAGGATCTGGAAAGGCGGGGTTTCAGAGGCCTGCTCTCCCGTCGGCCGTATACGCGGTAGACGGGATGGGATCACCGGCGACAGCAACAGAAGGTGGAACGACAGTGGGCGCAAAGAGGCGGTGTGTGTGAGTTGTGTGTACTGTGTCCGCCTGAGCCTCCAATTTATAGGCACGGCCGAGTAGGAGAACGGTCAATTTAATTGGCGTTTACTACAGCCTTTACCACGTGATAAAGGCGGCGTTTTACTGCGCAGTTATCACATGCGATCAATACGGCTGTTACCAATATAAATGCCATAATTATGACGTCTCATATTATTGCCGTGTCTGTTGACTCCCCGTTTTTGACTGCCATAATAAAGGCATCGGCTCGGCTCATTCCCGCAACCCGCGACGCGTCGTGACATGGCGAGACGGGCGGCGGAGGACGAGGAGCGCGCGTGTGGAACACCTCCACTACTCCTCTCTCTTCATACCAACTCACACTAGTGGGGAGAGAGCTCACCTTATAAACTGGTGCAAAACTCTCCCAACTAGCAATATGGGACTAAACTCCTACCATTTGCTATGGCAGCATGGGCCTTTGGGATTAAATGGAAATTGCCTAATGGGCCTGCAAGCCCATCCGAATTTCAGCAATCCCCCACCAGATCCCGAAGACCCATGTTGTTGTCCTCTGTTCCATTCACTGTTTTTATATACCGACATTTTTAGTGGAGACCCGTTAAGGTTGAACATCCACCTAAAACAAGTAGCTACACTACATCACAACTAAACAATGGACTATGCCTTGAATTGTAAGTTTGGCGTAAAATAGTTTCACTAAATGTCTTGCCAGTACTAGATTGCCGAAGGCTGACCCCTCAGGTGGAGCATATTAGTCATACTCCTGGCCTATTCATGAACTTATTAGAGATCACCCAATCTCATAGACTGTGACCAGCAGTCAGGATCATATAGGTGTGTTCCTCCAAAGATCGCTCTGTAGGATAGCATCTTGCTTATACAAGCCTTGGAACACATTAAGACAAAAGTCAACCTGCCATATAGTTTTTGAGAGTACTGCATCTCCAGTGGAGTGGGTTAGTAAAAATTACTCTCCTCAGTTAACCACTAGCTTGTTTTCCCAGGTCCCACTTCACGGGATCTCCGATCACATAGGTTGGGTTACTACCATGGAAACTCATGTGGGTCTCATACCCATCTCCCTCGATGCACTTTCTATCACAACACGTGATAGCCCTTTAGTAAAGGGATCTGCCAGATTCTTAGCCGACTGGATATAATCCACTGCTATCACTCCGGAGTTTCTCAAATGTTTGACAGCTTTTAATCTCATTTTTATGTGCTTTGTGGACTGTGCATTTTCCTTTGAACTCTTCACCTTGAAAATTACTGTTTGGTTGTCACAATTCATAAGGATAGCCGGTACTGGCGTTTCAACCACAGGCAAGTCCATCAAAACATCTCAAAGCCATCCTGCTTCGATAGTAGACGTGTCTAATGCTGTTAATTCTGCTTCCATTGTCGATCTCGTTAAGATCGTTTGCTTGCAAGACTTCCAGGAAACAACACCACCTCCAAGGGTAAACACATACCCTGTTGTGGCTTTCATCTCATCAGCATCAGAGATCCAATTCGCATCACAATAACCTTCAAGTACCGAAGGATATCCACTGTAGTGAAGTCCATGGTTCACGGTACCTTTCAGATAGCGCATAATTCTTTCTACAGCATGCCAATGCACATCACCCGGATTGGAAACAAACCGGCTTAGTTTCCACACAACAAACATGATGTCAGGCCTCGTAGCGCTCGCTAGATACATGAGTGAACCAATTACTTGAGAGTACCTCAGCTGATCCTTAGCTGTGCCTTCGAACTTTCGAATCCGCACACTAGGATCATATGGTGTTGTAGAAATTTTGCAGACCGAATATCCAAAACGACTCAAAACCTTCTCAACATAATGAGATTGGATAAGTGTAATCCCACCCTCATTGTCTCTCAATAGCTTGATGTTCAAAATAACATCAGCCACACCAAGATCTTTCATCTGAAAGTTCTGGGATAGAAATGACTTAACCTCATTGATTACTTTGAGGTTGGTCCCAAATATCAGTATGTCATCAACATACAAACACAATATAACTCCTTCGCCCCCACCATGGCGATAGTATACACATTTGTCAGCTTCATTAACAACAAAGCCAACATATGTTAAATTGTATTTAACTTCTCATGACATTGCTTAGGTGCTTGTTTCAGCCCATATAAAGATTTCAGTAACTTACACACCTTTCCTTCTTGACCATCTAACACAAAGTCATCTGGTTGTTGCATATAGATTTCCTCGTCTAACTTTCCATTTAGGAAAGCCGTCTTAACATCCATCTGATGGACGAGAAGACCATACGAGGCCGCCAACGAGAGTAATACTCGAATGGTGGTAAGTCTGGCCACAGGTGAATAAGTATCAAAGAAATCTTCATCTTCTTTCTGGGAATAACCCTTGGCCACAAGTCTAGCCTTGTACTTTTCAATCGGACCATCAGGCCTAAGCTTCTTTTTGAACACCCACTTACATCCTAATGGTTTACAGCCATAAGGACGTTCAGTGATCTCCCACGTTCCATTAGCCATGATGGAATCCATCTCGCTACGGACCGCTTCTCTCCAGTAGTCAGCATCTGGAGATGCATAAGCTTCTGAAATAGAAGTGGGAGTATCATGCACAAGGTACACAAGGAAATCATCACCAAAGGACTTTACATTCCTCAGTCTCTTACCCCTACCAAGGGTTTCCTCGTCATCCTTCTCAGGATTCTCATCATGTGTTTGTTCATAATATTCCATAGGAATGGCAGGTTCAGGAGTCTCCTCTGATTCCTTTCTAGAAGTGCTTTGCATATTTCTCATAGGAAAAATATCCTCAAAGAATGTAGCATCTTTAGACTCCAAAATCGTACCGACCTTCACGCCAGGTACCTCAGATTTCACTACTAGAAATCTATAGCCAACGCTATTCTTAGCGTATCCCAAATTAGCGCAATCCACGGTCTTTGGTCCAAGTTTACGCTTTTTGGGGATCAACACATTGACTTTTGCCAAACAGCCCCAAGTACGTAAGTACGAGAGTGTTGTTTTTATCTTCTCCCATTGCTCATAGGGAGTGGCCTCATTGTCTTTCATCGGAACTTTATTCAGGACATGACATGATTTCAATATAGCCTCCCCCACCATGCCTTGGATAAACCCGATGTATCTAACATGGCGTTAACCAAATCTGTTAGAGTACGGTTTTTCCGTTCGGCAACCCCATTTGACTGAGGTGAATAGGGAGGCGTCCACTCGTGAATAATGCCATGTTCCGCACAGAAAGAGTCAAACTCATTAGAGAAATACTCTCCACCACGATCTGACCGGATTCGTTTAATTTTCTTTTCAAGTTGATTCTCAACTTCTGCCTTATAGATTTTAAAGTAGTGTAGAGCCTCATTTTAGTGTTTAGCAGATATACATAGCAAAACATAGTGGAATCATCTATTAACGTCATGAAGTATCTCTTTCCACCTTTAGTCAACACACCATTCATCTCACAGAGATCAGAATGTATGAGTTCTAATGGCGCCAAGTCTCTCTTCTCCGCAGCCTTGTGGGGCTTGCGAGGTTGCTTTGCTTGTACACACGAATGGCACTTAGAACCTTTGGCTAAAGTAAAACTTGGAATTAAATTTAGTTTTGCTAACAGCGTCATGCAACTGAAACCAACGTGACAAAGACGTGAATGCCAAACTTCTGTTTCATTAACACTCGAATGAATATTGTTCACGACTTTATTACAGAAATCAGCGAGGGAAAAGCGGAACAGACCTCCGCACTCATACCCTTTTCCAACAAACAGTCCATATTTCGTTACAACTACTTTATTGGACTCGAAAACCAACTTAAATCCTTCTCTACATAGAAGGGAGCCACTAACGAGATTCTTCTTGATGGCGGGGACATGCTGCACGTTCTTGAGCTGCACGATCCTTCCCGAAGTAAACTTCAGATCGACCGTGCCAACATCAAGTACAGAAGCACTTGCCCCGTTCCCCATCAATACGGACCCGTTCCTTGTGACCTGATAAGAAATAAACAATGAGATGTCAGCACACACATGAATGTTTGCACCTGTGTCAATCCACCAATCAGTAGACTGACAAATTGAAAATACAGTAAACAAATTACCATACCCAGATGCCCCATTCTCATTGTTGCTCACGATCATGTTGACAGCTTTGGATTCCTGTCCTGGCTTCACGTACTTCTTTGGGCACTTAACAGCCCAGTGTTCTAGTGAACCACAACTGAAGCATCCATCTTTCTTCTTATCCTTCTTGAAGGTCTTCTTAGCCTTCTTCTTGAAGTCGGTATTCTGCTGGACACCAGTCATCGCTTTGTTCTTGTGGGAGTTGTAGTTCTTCTGTACCATATTGGCCGCAGAAGTCCCTTCGTTCCCTTTTCCATGCGAGTCCTTTGCCCTCGAATTCTGCTCAACACTCAGATGGCCGATGACATCCTCTACTGAGAATTCACGCCTCTCATGTTTCAGAGTAGTGGCAAAGTTCCTCCAGGAATTAGGCAGCTTGGCTACTATGCATCCCGCGACATACTTGCCCGGTAGCACACACTTGAGAATTTCAATCTCCTTAGCGATGCATTGTATCTCATGAGCCTGCTCCAATACAGAACGGTTTTCGACCATTCTGTAGTCATGGAACTGCTCTATACTGTACATCTCGCTGCCAGGATCGGTTGCGCCGAATTTGGATTCGAGCGCCTCCCACAAGTCCTTGGCAACCCGCACATGTAAATATGCGTCAACAAACTTCTCTCCGATCACGCTTAGAACGCATCCAACAAAGACGACGGTGGCATACCTAAACGCCTTCTCCTGTTCAGGAGTAATCGTTCCCGTCTGAGTGACACCGGCGACCCAGAACACGTTCATAGCCGTGAGTCATAAGAATGTTTTGGTCTGACAACGCTTAAAGTACGTCCCCGTAAACGGGTCCGGTTTCAGTGCAGTAGCAAAACCATGAATCGAAAATTGCCTACACATATTAGGTTTTTGGATTGTTAAGAATTTAGACAATTTACAGATTAAATTAATCCAAGTGTAAATCATGAACATGACGTAAACATACTGATATTTAACCATGTTCCTGCATACTAGATTTATAGTAGATAAATCTACGCAAACTACTAGTGTTGCAAACATGGAAATAATAAGGACATGGATAAACATGCTATGCCCTGCAGTTGGCCAATTGGTAGTAGCCGTAGCAGAGGCGGCAGCCGAGGCGGCCTCGGTGGCAGTAGTGGCGGCCTCGGCGGCAGCAGCAGCGCGTTCAGCTTCGGTGGCCATGTTGACGACGAGGGCGACGCGGTAGTAGACGAAGTATATGTACTTTTGACGACGAGGGCGATGCTGTAGTAGACGAAGTAGATGTACAGCAGCAGCGAGCAGTCGCGCATGAGACGCTCCCCAAAAAATCTAATCGCCCCTCTCCCGTACAGGATCTGGAGAGGCGGGGTTTCGGAGCCCTGCTCTCCCGTCGGCCGTGTACGCGGTAGACGGGATGGGATCACCGGCGGCAGTAACAGAAGGTGGAACGACAGTGGGGGCAAAGAGGCGGCGTGTGTGAGTTGTGTGTACTGTGTCCGCCTGAGCCTCCAATTTATAGGCACAGCCGAGTAGGAGAACGGTCAATTTGATAAAGGCGGCATCACACGCGATCAATACGGCTGCTACCAATATAAATGCCATAATTATGACGTCTCATATTATTTCCGTATATGTTGACTCCCCGTTTCCGACTGCTAAAATAAAGACATCGGCTCGGCTCATTCCCGCAACCCGCGGCGCGATGCGTCGTGGCGGAGAAGAAGGAGCGCGCGTGTGGAACACCTCCACTACTCCTCTCTCTTCGTACCAACTCACACTAGTGGGGAGAGAGCTCACCTTATAAACTGGTGCAAAACTCTCCCAACTAGCAATATGGGACTAAACTCCCACTATTTGCTATGGCAGCATGGGTCTTTGGGATTAAATGGAAATTGCCTAATGGGCCTGCAAGCCCTTTCCAATTTCAGCAGTTTCTCACCTTGGCGGCAGAGTTGGACGAGCGGAGTGCAGCAGCGGCCCTGAGACGCACTTGTGCTATGCTTACGGCAGCACAACAAAAACACGTACAGTGACGCGTATGTTGAGCGGCCGGAGACGATGAGCGGCTGCGGCGTGACGACCAGCGACGACGAGTATGCAGCGTATACGAGGGATGAAAGGTGAGTAGCGTGGGCGCGTGCGGGGACGGACGATGGAATGGATCGGGAAAAATTAGCGGGGGATGGAAATGAATGAGGAATGATCGATCATCTCTGCTGGCCTTTATATAGGGAAAACGCTTATTATAGGGCGACCTACGCGAGGGAAACGTAGGTCGCTCGCTGGCTTCGCATGGGTTGCCCCCTATTGGGCCTTCTGCTCCTATGTTGGCCCAATAAGCTGTATATAATTTTTGTCTGGGTCAGTTTTACGTCTTTTGAACCGAATTGAAAAGCCCAAGTTAGTAATTAGGAGCAGCGCACATATGCTAAGTGTTTTCACCATGTTCGCCCAATGTTGCATACATACTAAAATATTGTAACAGTTTTGTCCATATTTTGTTGAGAATGCACAAACAAGATGTTGCAATGTTTTTTCTGGACATTTTCTCTAGACAAATACATGTATATTTAGAATTCATTTGGAATGATATGTTTACGCGCTCATTCATATGTTGTAAATATGTAATTTTTTTGTTGCTATCGATTTAACTTTTTGTTGAAATAGGTGATGATTTTTGTTGCAACCGAAACAGTGACAAATTATTTTGTTGCTTACCAACTTTTTCTTTTTGGTGCAAATAATTTTTGGTGTAATAGGTTGTGATTTTTGTTGCATTGTTGTAACTTTTTTGTTGCGACGCAATAACATATTGTTTAACTATTATTTGTAACATTACTTTTTTTCGGAAAAAGTTTTGGAAATTTTTGTTGCAATACTTTTTTTTTTGTACACGGAGCGATATTTTTTGTTGTGGCGCAAGTGAAATTGTTGCAATGACAGATTTGCTGTAATTATCGCGATGACCGCGGGCAACACAATATACCTTTTCGTTTTAAGTGGGCTGCTGTGAACTGCGGGTTCTATATACGAAAAGTAGCGGGGCTAAACTGTAAAACTGGGTTTATGCTGTTTTGAGCCATCGGATGAAGATCGGACGGCTCGTGAGGGGACCTAAAACGGGGCGCTGTAGGGCGCCCTACGCCTAGCGTGCGCGCGGTCACTCGGGACGTCCACTCGGGACGTCCAGCGACGGAACCCGCGTGCATACTGGGGAGGAACGTGGGTGTCGTGGACAGTTTTAGATTGAAACTTAAGTTTCCTCTCGCGTGGATTCGGGACACATGCATGCAGGTTTGGATCGAGTCCTGCCAAGGCAATAGCTGATCGCATGGGCTTTGTCTCCTAATCATAATTTGTACGTGCACGCGTCGATTGTTGCCAACTTATCTTAATCATTGTGTGGGCTTTAGTTACATGCATGAAGCCATGCATGGCTTGGTAATTAAGCCGCTAATCTTGCCGTCTAATTCATGCATGTACGTATGAGCCACAATTTTTTTTACATGGATATGCATGTAGGTGGGCCATGGTCAACTAATTAACTTTCTAGGATTACTTAGCTGCTAATGATGCCAACTAATCCATGCACCATGTATGCACGTATCGTAGCATGTGCCTCATGTACTTGCTCATGTACTCGTTTGGCCACAATGCGTAAGTTGGTTAGCTCATATTATTTTTCATGGGTATTCATAATCTTACTGTGTCAACATTTTCTGGTAATTTTCCATTATTTTAGTACAACACATATTTTGATACAATACCTATTTTGGTACATTATAGTCATACTTTATAAGTTGTTAGAAAAAAGCCGAGTTTTATCCGGGGTCAATATTTTTTATATAAAAGGTTTAATGGTCATTCGCGGCATCGTAAATTTAGTCAATATTTGACCCGATGTCGTCGGACTAAAATTATTTTTTGGCAATATTTGACCCGATGTCGTATTTCATAATCTCTAATCATTCTATATAATCTGCGACAAAATCGATGTCAACAATGTGGTAATTAACTGTCACTCCAAAGTAAATTGCTCATGTGTTACCTTTAAAACTTTCAAAATTACTCCTTTTTTGTGCTCCTTTTTTAGCTCATGAGGACGTAAATAGAGAATGTTTATCTCAATTGTTGACTGGAATTTCACACCATGGACTAGTGGCTTCATCCTCTTATCCAATGATAGAAGAGCTGGCAGCAAGGTGCCCAGCCCCAAATTAACAACACAAATTATTTTCACTATGTTTGCCCCTGATTTATCAGTCAAATCATAATTGTGTAAAAAAATAGGGATGACCTTCTACCCAGATGCGTCCTTCTATGGGAGCCGCTCTTGTGATTCTAGTTGTCTTGTGACGTACTGTATTTTCTGTTTACCATTCATTGACATAAGAATACACCTCTCTTAAAATATAGACACTCCTCCATGGTATGTGATTGTTGGCAGGCACCCGAGCATTCGGTTAGCCATGGTTTGTGAAAGATGGTTGGGAGGAGGAGTGTCAAGTTTTTATACCTATGTTTAATAAAATAAAAGCTCTAGCACATGAGTGATCCATGCTTCCCTCTGCGAAGGGTCTTTCTTTTACTTTTATGTTGAGTCTCCATCTTCTAACTTTATGCACGACTGAGAGGGCATTTTTTCCATTCTGAGTTTATGTGCATTTGTCCCAGAAACATTATTTGATTCATGATGTGTTATTGTTTGTTCTCTTATTATTTGTTCTAGTCTTCCTCATGAACTTTGAAGGTGTCTTGGCATTTATGTTTTGCCCCACTCTTAAGGACTAGCGAAATATCACTTTGACATGTTCTCTTTATATACTTGAAACAAACGTATATCTTTCGTTGCATTTTTATTAATGATATTTTATTTGAGTTACTTCTCATGATGTAAGGTGATTGCTATGCTTTATTATTAAAGTTCTATTTATCATGCTTATGTTTAAGTTCTATGATCTCATCTTACTTATGCTTTTACATTATTGATGATCAAGTTTATGTTGGTAGCATGTCACCTCATAAATTATTGTGTTTTTATCTTTTACTTACTCGAGGACGAGTAGGAGCTAAGCTTGGGGATGTTGATAGGTCATAAACGTATCCTTAATTTCTGATGTTCCATGTTGTTTTCTTATTTTTTTCCCACATGTTTGCTATACACTTTATTTCATTTTTATCTATTTTCTGGACTAACCTATTGACAAGATGCCACAGAGCGAGTTCCCTGGTTTCTGTTCTTTTTGGTTTCAGAAAATTTGTTCTGGAAATATTCTCGGAATCGGAAAATTCGAAGCCCCGAAGTCTTAGAATTCGCAAAGAGACCCGGAGGGGGGCCTCAGGGGTCCCACACCATAGGGCGGCGCGGCCCCTTGGCCACGCCATGAGGGTGGTGTGGGGGCCCAGACCTCCACCGCCTCTGCCTTTCTCCTATTTAATTCCCCCGAGACGTAAACCCCAAATATATCCCACTTTTTCCCGCGAAACACCTGAGGCCGCCGTCATCGTCATCTCGAGATCGGGAGGGTTCTCGAGCTCACCCCGGCACCCTGCCGGAGGGGGAAATCATCACCGTAGGGGTCTACACCACCATGCCCTCCTCCGAAGTGATGCGTGAGTAGTTCATCCATGGACTGCAGGTTCATAGCAGTAGCTAGATGGTTGTTCTCTCCACTTTGTACCTCATGTTTAGATCTTGTGAGCTGCCTATCATGATCAAGATCATCTTTATGTAATGCCACATGTTGTGTTTGCTGGGATCTGATGAATGTTAAATGCTATGTCTTCTGATTATCAGTCTATCATGCTGTCTTAATGTTTATGTTATTTATGATCTTGCATGCTCTCCGTTATTAGTAGATGCTCTGTCCAAGTAGATGCTAGTAACTCCAAGAGGGAGTATTTATGCTCGATAGTGGGTTCATGCCTCCTTTTCATCTGTGCTCGAGTGACAGAAATGTGAAGGATGGAGGATGTGATGTTGCCATTAGGGAGAAAACAACAATGCTTTGTCTAAGGATGATGTTTTTCTTTACATTACACACTTCGCTTACTGCAATTATCTGTTGCTTGCAACTTAATACCTAACGTTTTTCTGATGATATTCGAAGGGTGGATTTTTAGTCATAGATGCAGTTGGATGATGGTCTATGTATTTTGTTGTAATGCCTGCATGAATCACATAGTAATCTTTATGTATTGCATATGCACTATGGTGCAAGCTTCATTTATGTCAATTGCCCTACTCTAATTTGTTCACCACATATGTGATTTATCTTTCACGGAGAGACACCACTACTGAACTATGGACCCCGGTCCATTTTCCTCATACTGATAACACACCTACTGCTTTCATACTGCTACTACTGTTTTCATATTGTTTTCCACACCATATGTTTAACCTCTTTGTGTTCAGCAAAACCGATGAGATGGACAACCTCACTTCTACGTTGGGACAAAGTGATTTTATTGTGTTCTGTAGGTTCCACGTTGCTGCTGAACCGGTAGTGCGCCCTAGCACCTCAGCTACATCAACCTTCAAAGATTGCTTGTCCTGCTGCTGGTCGATTCAACCTTGGTTTATTTTTTGAGAAAACTTGATGTTGCACTCTTCACACCTTGCACTTGGGGTCTACCAACGTTATTCATCATGGTGCTGGTGGTGATGATGATGACGTTGACGATCTTGATGATGACGGTGACGATGGCGATGATTTCCCCTCTCTAGAGAGGAATTTCCTCGGCAGATTTCTCCCTGCCGGAGAGCTTTTCTCTCTCTGGTGTTTTCACCCCGAGGAAGTGGCGGAATATTTGTTCGATGTTAGTCTGGAGCTTAGGGTTCCCTGGGGTCAAGTACGCGAAAGGGGTCGACCAGAGGTGGGCTAGGGTGGCCACACCACATGGCGGCGCGGCCAAAGGAGGGCGCCACCTGGTGGTGTCAGCCCCTGGTGGCCCCCCTCCGGTTCTCCTCGTGGCTGGCTGCCTCATATGTACTTCTAAGACATCTCCGGTGTCCTCCCTCTCCTTCTGATCTTCTGAAATAGGGTATTCTGACGGTGCTTTTTTCCATCAGATTTCTGGTCCCGGTGTTTATTCTCCAAAAATTATAAAACATGAAAAATAAGATAAAATGACATAAGTGATACATCATAACATGAAATATATCGATGAATACCAGAAAATAATAATATAAAACAGTGATACAAAATAGACGTATCAACTCCCCCCAAGCTTAGATCTCGCTTGTCCCCAAGCGGAACTGAACTCAGTAAAAATGACCATAGGTTTATGGAGTGAGGTGGCGATAAATAAAATACGGACAAGAGGCACCACATCTAACAAATAACAAGTCATTTGAGAAGGCTACTTCCTCTCATATAATGAAACTTGAAACAAGTAGAGGAACAATAAAGGTGCAAAAAAATAAATCAAAAATGGTAAAGGCAAACTTCGTTCTTGGTTAGAGAATAATTAACAGTGTGATTATCTTTCGATCAGAGTCTTTATACTAGAGATTTATTGCAGAGTGTATCTTGCTCAATTATAACGGTCTCCTTGTAGACATTGGTAACTTTCAAACTGGTATTCAAATATATAAAAGCATTTGCAGAAACAACGAAGAATAAAGAACATGATTGAGTAAATCAACATGTAGATGGATGAATCACAACAACGCAAATGCTTGCTTAAGACAGAAAGAAGTAGGTTTACTAGACTCCACATAAATGTAAAAGATAGGACATTCGTAGAGAGAAGCACTGATCACTCATGTGCTAGAACGTTTTTTTTAATAGAGGTATAAAAGCTTGACACTCCTCCCATCCATCTTACCGAGACCATGGCCAACCGAATCCTCGGGTGCCTGCCAACAATCACAAACCATGGATGAGTGTCTAATTTTGAGAGGTGTATGTTTATTTCAACGAATGGCAAACAGAAAATACAGTACGTCACAAACCAACTAGACTTCACAAGACCGCCTCCCAAAGAAGGACGCAACTATTATAGAAGGTCATCCCTCTTTCTCTTTTGTTTACACAATTATGCTTTGACTGATAGATCAGGGGGGAAATAGTGAAGAGAATTTGTATTATTTGGGGCTGTGAACTCCGCTGTCACCTCTTCTAGCATTCGGATAAGTGGACGAAGCCACTAGTCCAGGGTGTGAAATCCAATCAACAAGTGAGATAAATATTCTCTATTTGCGTCCTCATGAGCTAAAATAGGGGCACAAAACAGGTGTAATTTTGAAGGTTTATAGGTAGCACACAAGCAATTTACATGAATAGCGGTTAAATACCACATACAGGTAGGTATGGTGGACACAAATGGCAAGGTTTTGGGTTCAAGGTTTGGATGCACGAGAAGCATTCTCTATCTCAGTAAAGTTTTTTGGCTAGCAAGGTTGGGTAGCAAGCATAAGAATCAAAGTAGAACAAACAAAAACATATATGATAAAGCCAACCATGCAATCTTCCTTGAAGGTGTAAACAAACTTATTTGAGAATACTTAACTTATGGGCTAACAAGAAAGAAAGATCATGAAATAATATATCTACATGCAACTCCCTCTTTTCTACTGAAGTCTCAACAAATTGTTTCTACTGACCAATGCTAAGTTTGCCAAAACCAACAAGATTATCGTGAAGCTCCAAAATTGAGACCAATACTAATAACAAGATCAACCATGTAACAAAAATTGCACACTAAAATAAAGTAAAACAAGTAGATGATGAAACTTCTCATTAATATTTCATTACGACAACTCAAACCAAGGGATACAACGACAACCAACTTAGGAGCAACACTTCCATACTGCAAACCATCCTATATGGTATTTCTGTACTCACAATATGACTCTACTAAAAGATAAAAGGGTGAAAGATAAAGGTGATACCGTGGCACTCCCCCAATCTTGGAACAAGCCAAGGGGATGCCAATACCAATGTAGAATCAATTCTTCGGTGGTGGTGGTGAATCCTTCTCATCATTAGTCTTCCAAGGTAAAGGCTCTCCATCCACAAATGATGCCCTGGTCTCCAACATCCTGAAACTAGTAGCAGAGCTTATACTTTAAACCTGTTCTCATACTCATAGTTCTGATTCTGCACATCATAGAGTTGTTCTTGCAAATCATTGGTGGTCTTGGTGAGTGAGAAAACCCCCTCCCAAAGCTTCAAAGTCTCCTTATTGTACTCAGCGATCTTTTTTGTTTTTATCCCGTGGATGATCACAAATTCACGCTCCGCCATCTTCTTGTACCTAAAGACTTCTTGCTCCAGCTCTTCCATCCTAGCTTCCATACTGCCTTCCCCTTTAGGGCCCCGAACATTTTCAATCTGCACCTCCCCATCCATGAGCAGCAACTCTTTGGATGCATCTTCAACTCGTTCATGTATGGGTTGACGACATTCTCAAAGAAATTGTCTTTGGGAGATCGAGGAGAGGACATTGTGGCTGTAGATGTGAATATGTAACCTGGCAGAAACAGCTCGAAACAGTAACACGACGAGAAAACGATATACGGACCTTGGGGGGTCCGAGGGTTATATAGCAAAAATATGCATAAAGAAAGGAAAGTCCAGGTCGAAAACGAGTCAGAGAGGGGCTCCGGGGCACCCACACCATAGGGTGGTGCGACCAAGGGTGGGCCCTTTCCCCCACATGGTGTGGTGCCTCCGGGCATCTTCTCCAACTCCTCTTCGGCTCAGTATTTTTTTATATTTTCCAAAAATCATTAAATTATGACTAAAAAGGTATTCCGCGAACTTTTTCTTAACAAAACTGTTACGTATTCCAAAACAGACTCTGCATATTATGGATTCTTCCCTCTAATGAACTTCTCCGGAGTTATTACTTGAATAACATCAACATCTTCATCATAGGAATCCCCATAAATATAATGTTTTATTCTTTGTCCATTTACCACTTGTGTAGTGTTATCTTTGAGAAAAGCAATTTTGATTGCACCCGAACGATACACTTCTTCAATAATATAAGGTCCTTCCCATCGGGAGAGTAATTTTCCTGCAAAAAATCTGAGACGAGACTGATACAATAGAAATCTCTCACCAACATGCATGAAAGTCTCTTTTAAGGATTCTTTTATCATGCCATTGTTTAACTTTCTATTTAAAGAACTTGGAATTTTCATAAGCTTCAATTCTCCATTCATCTAGATGATTCAAATCAAGCATTCTTTTCTTACCAGCAAGTTTAAAATCTATATTTAATTTTTTCGGTGCCCAATAAGCTTTGTGTTCTAAATCTAAAGGCAAGTGACAAGCTTTTCCATAAACCATTTTATAGGGAGACTTAACCATAGGATTTTCATAATAAATTATTTATCCCATAAAGCATCATTCAACTTATCAGAACAATTCTTCCTAGATTTATTAACAGTCTTTTGCAAGATAGATTTAATTTCTCTATTTGATAATTCTACTTTCCCACTAGTTTGAGGATGATAAGCTGAGGCAATTCTATGCTTAACATCATATTTAGCAAGTATTTTTCTAAAACCACCATGAATTAAATGAGAGCCTCCATCAGTCATAAGATATCTAGACACACGAAACCTAGAGAAAATAACATCTTTAAGAATTTTCAAAGAGGTCTCACCATCAGCACTTTTGGTAGGTATAGCTTCTACCCACTTAGTAACACAATCAATAGCAACAAGAATATGAGTGTAACCATTTGAAGGAGGAAAAGGACCCATAAAGTCAAATCGCCAACAGCCAAAAGGTTCAATAACAAGAGAATAACTCATAGGCATTTCAATACGTCTAGAAATATTACCTACTCTTTGACATTCATCACAAGATAAAATAAATTTACGTGCATCTTTAAAGAGAGTAGGCCAGTAGAAACCTGATTGTAGAACCTTCTGTGCGGTTCTATCTCCAGCGTGATGTCCTCCATAAGCACTACTATGGCACGTCTTAAATATTTCACATTGTCCATGATCTGGAACACATCTTCTCATAATACCATCTACTCCTTCTTTATATAAATGTGGGTCATCCCGAAATTAATGACTCAAATCATAGAAGAATTTTATTCTTTGTTGAGCTATAAATGTTGCAGTCAAATACTATGAAACAATAAAGTTAGCATAATCAGCATACCATGGACTATCCTGGGGTTTTTCCTTTATTGCATCCAACTGTTCATTTGGAAAATTATCATTAACAGGATTAGGGTCAAAAGTAATGTTTTCCAATCTAGACAAGTTATCAGCAACAGGATTTTCAACACCCTTCCTATCCATAGTATGCAAATCAAACACTTGTAAAAGCAAAAGCCATCTAATAAGCCTAGGATTAGCATATTTCTTTTCCATAAGGTATCTAATAGCAGCATGATCAGTATGAACAGTAACCTTTGAGTCCACAATATAAGGCCTAAACTTATCACATGCACAAACTACAACTAAGAACTCTTTTTCAGTAGTAGCATAATTCTTTTGAGAATCATCAAGAGTCTTACTAGCATAATGAATAACATTCAATTTCTTATTTACGGGCTGTCCAAGAACAACACCTATAGCAAAATCACTAGCATCACACATAATTTCAAAAGGTAAATTCCAGTCAGGTGGTTAAACAATAGGAGCAGCAGTTAAAGCCTTCTTTAAAGTTTCGAAAGCTTCCTTACAGTCCTCATAAAAAACAAATGGTGCATCTTTTTGAAGAAGATTAGTAAGAGGCTTTCATATTTTAGAGAAATCTTTAATCAACCTAATATAAATACCAGCATGACCAAGAACACTATGAATACCTTTAACATCCCTAGGATAGGGCATTTTCTCTATATCTTCCACTTTAGCTCTGTCAACTTCAATACCTCTTTCAGAAATTTTATGTCCAAGAACAATTCCTTCATTAACCATAAAGTGGTAATTCTCCTAGTTAAGGACAAGAATAGTTTCCTCACATCTCTGCAAAACTTTATCAAGGTTGTGCAAACAATTGTTTTTTTACACCAATACCGTTGGGGAATACCCCATAGCCCCCCATTTATCAATAAAAAATAAAGAAGTTATTTACAATTTTTACACTAATTACAAGGGAATCACGGGAGTGAATCGATCCATGATGTCAAAAAAATAGAGAACTCTCTCTTCACCCTATACTTAAGCTTGGTGACTTCCTGAACAAACAGGGCCTTCCAACCCCTAAAACTGGGTCTGATGTTTTTAAAAATCCAACCATTTCTCTGTTTCCAAATGCCCCAGCAGGCCAGGATCACTATCTCCTAAATCAAGGACCAGAGAAATGCTGCTTGGAAAACCTGATTGAAATAAATGTAGAACCTGGAATCCAAGGAATTTGCAGATAATTCCATACCCTTGTACTGTAGGTACAATTAAAAAATAAATGTCTCCAGTCTTCAAAGGCACGAGCAAAAACAGAGGACACACTCAGAAGAATCACTAACATTCCAATGTCTTCGAATCAACATATATCTGGTGTTAATTCTATCATGCAACAAAAGCCAGGCAAAATATTTATGCTTAGACTGACATTTACTCTTCCAAATCCCATAGGATAGCACAGCATCAGGAAGACTATCAAAATGATGTTATAAAAAGAGCTTGGAGAGAATTTAGAAGATGAAATAGAGCTTCTCCATTGATCTTTCTCACTTGACTGGAGATTGAAATTGAGTATCATTCTTTTCAACATCATTAACTCATCATTTGCTTGGGTAGTCAGTGGGAGGAAAAAATTCTGAATACAATCAGTGTGCAAGAAGAATTCATGGACATATTGAAGCTTATATTTAGCAAATGAGAATAACCTTGGGAAAGTTATCTTAAGCAGTTGGGGTTGCCAGTTATCCTCCCAAAAAAGAACAGTGAAACCATTACCCAAAAAGCATGTGGTGGTCTTTCTATATTCCTCAGATAAAGGCAGAATATTTTTCCACCAAAAGGAACCTGACTCAACCACAGCATGAGGGACATACGGATGATAATAAGCATCAGTAATGATTTGAACCCAAGGTAAATCCACATGGTTATAAAATTTATCTAGGTGCTTTAGCAAAAGAGCAGAATTTTGCACTTTCAAATTCAGGACCCAAGTCCTCCCTTCTTCTTAGGCTTACACACCATAGACGAAGCTGCAAGAGAATTAGCTTTGTCTTTTCCTCTTTTGCTCCACAAACAGTGTCTCCTTGCTCTGTCAATAACCTCAATAACACCAGCGGGAATAACCAAAGAAAGCATGTAGTATGTTGGTAAGGAGGAGAGCACAGAGTTTACCAGCACCAACCTATCACCATAAGAAATAAAGGAGGATGTGGCAGATAGCCTTCTTTCAACTCTATCAATGAGAGGAGAAAAATCTTTGATAGTGGGTCTAGTAGTGCCCATGGGCAGGCCTAGATAGGTGAAAGGCATAGACCCAATTTGACACTGGAAAAAATCTGCCAGAGCAATGGTATTCTTCAGAAGCAAGATTTATAGGAATCATTGAAGATTTGTGGAAATTGACTTTCAATCCTGTGAAGGCAGCATAAGTCTGCAAAATTCCTTTGAACACATTCAAATCTTTTTTACAGGCTGGTTGAACAACTATGGTATCATCAGCATACTGTATAATGAGAAAATCCTTTCTGACAGGAATAGGGGAAGAATGCAGACCATCATTGTAAGCTTTGTTGACCAGACTTTGCAGTAAATCAGCACCTTCAACAAAGATAAGAGGGGAAAGTGGATCCCCTTGTCTAACCCCTCTTTTGCAGAGAAATTTCTTGCCAGCAATCCCATTAAGGAGCACAGAGGAAGAACCAGAAGCTAGTATTTCCTTGACCCAATAAATAAATAATTCTGGAAATCCCTTAGCTCTCAAGACTTGTAAAATAGCATCATGATCCAGGGTATCAAAGGCTTTCTCAAAATCAATTTTAAGTACCACAATTTTCTTCTTGGATTGCTGGCATTGAAATAAGAATTCAAATGACGAAGCAAGACAGTCCTGGATAGTTCTACCCTTTATGAAGCCATATTGGTTATCATGAATAGTGTCACAAATAATGTTTTGCATTCTATTAGCAATCAACTTTGTAAAAATTTTGAGACAAGTATTAGTCAATGAAATTGGCCTGAAATCATTCACTGTCTGTGGGGAGTTAATCTTTGGGATGAGAGTGATGTAGGAATCATTTATACTCTGCAAAGATAGGTTCCCTGAATGAAAATCATGGCATAATTGAAAGAAGTCCTCTTTTATCACATCCCAACACTTTTTCACAAAAAGGCCATTGAAACCATCACGCCCTGGTGCTCTATCAGTCTTAAGAGACTTCATGACAGTAACAATTTCCTCAGAATTGAAAGGAGCAATAAGACACTCCAAATTGGCAGAAAGCTTTATAAAATTGGAAAGAGTTAATGACTGTGTGATATTGGTGGAAACACCCATTCTGTTCTTGAAACAGACCCAAAAAGCTGTTGCCTTATGATGATGATCAATCATGGAAATTCCTTCTTCATTTTTAATCTCAGCAATAGTATTAAATCTATATCTTTCAGTAGCTTTGGCATGAAAGAATTTAGTATTCTCACCACTAAGTTGCACCCATCTGATGGTACAACTATTTTTTCCAATAAGCAGATTGTGAAAGAAATAGCTTATTCAGGTGGGATTTAATATATTTCTAAAATTGAATTCAGGCCTACTTAGACTTCTTTCCTCTTCCAAATTATCCAAGATCAGAATGACCTTGTTGCAATTGGCAATCAAAACCTTCAGATTGGAGAGATTCCTACCCCACCTTTTGAGTTCATGCCTGATATTTTTAAGCTTTGCAGTAATGGTGGCAGCAATGTTATTTTTCTTCACTAGCCATTTCCAAACTTTAAAAATAAGGTCCATGAAACCTGGCTGGTGGATCCAATGATTTTCAAACCTGAAAATCTGAGATTTTGTAATGGTAGTTGAGATGGAGATGACACAAGGGACATGGTCAAAAGTGGACTTAGCAAGAGGCATAACCATAGTGTTAGGGTAGTTTAATTTCCACCAAGTGCTTGTAAAAAAACCAATCCAGCTGCTCAAGAAGGGGTTGATCTTGCATATTAAACCAAGTAAAGGATCTACCTTTTAAAGGGAGTTCAATTAAACCAAGGTGGCTAATAATTTAATTAAAAATGATGATATCATTCATGCCAGCCCCAAGTTTAATTTCTAATATCCACAGATCTTTTAAAATTGAAATCTCCCACCAGCAACCACTTTTCATGAGTGGGGATTATGAAATCATGAAGCCATTGGACAAAGATGTCCCTGTCTAACCCACTGCAAGGACCATAAACAGTGATGAAAGTCCAAGAAGAAAGATTGTGCTTAGAGGTAAAACACAATTTAATGGCAGACTTATAGCAATCAATCAACTCCCCGTCAAAGATAGCACTGTTCCAAAGAACAATAATGCCACCTGAGGCTCCAACAGATGGGGTGAAAACAAATTTATCAAACCTCTTTGGACAAAATGATCTAATGAAACTGTGATCAAAATCTTCACATTTTGTTTCTTGTACACAAACAATAGCACACTGGCTTTCTTCAATTTTGTTGTAAACCAGTAGTCTTTTATTTTTGTCATTAAGTCCCCTGACGTTTCAGTCCAAAACTTTCCAATCCAATAATAAATACGATGTATTATCCATTAAAAGAAGGGGAAAAATATCATGAAGCATGTAGCAGTACCAGACAGCTACAAGAATAATATGTAACACATGATAGCATTGGAACAGTGGAGCAATACTTGGATAGTTCACTGATATATCCACAAAAGGGCCCAAAAGCAATTGTGGCATTAAAAAATAAAGCTCCCAAGAGAAAACCAAAGAGTACAGGAGCATCCAAGGACAAAAGTCATTATAATAAAATAGGCTTCCTAACATTATTACTTCTTCTTGTCCTTATCAGAATAAGGGACAACATCAAGCTTGTCCTCTGTGAGGTCCTCATCTGCAATATCCAAGGCCCTTCCAACATGTTGTAGAACATCAATTGGGGTATGAGGAGTGGCAGGAGCATTGTCTGCAACTGGCCTAGCAGATCTTGGTTTCTTCCTGGGTCGTGGATTGTCCTGCATTGCCACAAGCCTGAAGCCATTGTGCAAGGCAGCTTGCCTGGTACTTCTTCTAACAGACGTTTCCACAGAGGGGGTGCCCACCTTAATTTTCCTTCTCTTCCTTGATTTGAGTTCAGAAGTAGAAGGAGTAGAGCACTCAATTCTCTGATGGAGAACACTAGGGAGAGGAACATAAGTATCGCGATAGCTCTCTAAAAACAATTTTCTAGCAGCTTTCTAAGCCTTGAAGAACCTTATGTGAGCTGTAAAATGGAAGATATTCCATTTGAAAGGAACCGTGGCATCAGTAATCTGAGAGAAAGGACTAGGAGAAAGTCCACTAGGTCTGACAGTTGACATATACTGTAAAGGGACAAATTTCTTCAGAAGAAGCTCCCATTGCATGGATGGGGGGAGAGCAGTCCCATACATATGTGAATTATGCTGCACCCAAGGCCAAGCAAAATGACTAGAAGCAGGTAGTGGAGGATATGCATTGTGGACCTGCATCATGTTGACAATAAGTACATTCTGATTAACAGAATTGTCAGAGTCAGAGCTGACTGTAGAGTTAGATTCCTGTAAAGGGAGGTGGTGGTCCCAACCCCCAACTTGTCCAGCCTCGAAGTCCTGCTGCTGCATCTCATCATCATGTTGTTGATTGGGAAACTCTGCCATTGGTGGTGGTAAATTCCAGCCTAGTTCAGGGTACTGAGGCATCTTAAAATTACCTAGGTCCTGCTTCAGATGACCAGGTAAAAGATGTGGGTTTCCATCAAACGGCATCGGGTCTTCATCAGGTGAAGAACTTCATCAAATTCTGCAGACAAGATGTAACAGGGAGCAGTCCATGATTCCCTCACTGCTCCTAGAGTGCTAAAATTCCCAAACACAATATCTCGAGGCACTAGTCAAGGAGAAATAAAGGTAATAAAAATCATAGTCCTATCCAGGATACCATCGAGGTGATGCCAATGGTGGAAGCGTACAAAAGGAGCCAAACCATTAGCTAAATCTCTATCATTGCGGAAATCATAAGGAACAACGAGATGCATAATCCAACCAGTGCGAGATCCAATAGATGATTATGTAATTGCATACGACTGTCATGATTGACAAAACGCACAAAAATATTCTCCAGAAGCTCATAAGGCCCGTTCTGAACCAGGGCAAAGCGCGCAGCAGTAGTGTGCATCTTGAAAAGACCACTACCAAAAGGACAGGGCTGTGCGTCTTCAACAACACGCTGAAGAGTTTGTTCAGTGTAATCACGGACCTTCAATCTCCAGAACTTCTCTTCCTCTGGCAACTGCACTGGTTCCACAATTGCCACGCAGTAAACTTCATGAGCTCAGGTGGGGGGAACTGCAGGTGTGTGGAAGGAGCGAGGGAGTCTCGAAGGCCCTCCATCAACGATTTGAAAACCCTGCGGCACCCACCTCGCCGGATTGAGCTCGAAGGTTGCCATGGTTTTTGGAGGAACCGAGGAGGGCTCGGTGAAGACAGGGTCAGGGGTTTGCCGACAGGTGGAGGTGGCCTTGTCAGGGAGAGGGGGGGGTGGAATATGGAACGGCCCCGGCTGGCTCTTGAGTTCTCACGGAGGGACATGGAGGCAGTTTTTTTTGTACCCAAATAAGAGATGAATTCCTTTTACTAAAACAATTTATTTCAATGTGGCCATAGGAAAAACATTTACGACATCTAATATCATTAGTGCAATTATCTTTGTCATGTTTCATAGAGAGGCATCTAGCACATTTCCAGAAACGGTAAGCAATGTCATCAATAACTGATTTCATCTCTATCTGACCCGTGTCCTCAGGAGGAGAAATAACAGTTTGATCCAAACTATTAGATGCTGACAAAATAGGAGCTGCGTCTGGCTTAGCCTTGAAAGAACCAAAAGTGATATCCAAGTTCTTTGACATTGGATCTGAGTACCCTTTACAAACATCATAACTAATAGAATCCGAGAAAACCGATTTCTTGCTCACTGAATTTGGAGATTTGAGACTAGACCTTGGAAGAGGTAATTTTAAAGCATCCAAGCCAAGTTGGACTTTCTTTTTGGTTGGACTAACCAAAATCCACTCCTTGTTACATTCCTGTTGCCAAGATTTAAATTCACTTTTCCAATGTGGCCCCCCTCTACCCCAAAGGTTAAAGGAACATTTGAATTTAGCACAAGAGAACTTGTTTAGCTTATAAATATGAAAGCCAACCAGCCTATTGGAAACATTAAAATAAAAAAGTTCTATCATTAAGATGAGAAACTTTTAAGCTGCCACAGAAACCACCAATTGTAGCCTCCAAAGCAATAGCAACAGAATCTTCTGTTAGACGAAAACACGCACGTGCAAAAGAGACCACCATAATAAAATACCCAGCATAATAGGTTGAATGCACTGTCGATGAAAATAGAATATCAATCTCTCGAGCAAATTTGAAACCGTGAGAAAAATCCATCCCCATTGAGATAGAATCATAGACAGCGAGGCACAATTATCCATGGTAGACGTGTCGGATTCACCATCAGTAATACCATTAATGCCTTGTAGATCAGATCCAATTAAACTAGGTGAATTTGACTCATTAAATGAATCCTTATCCATCAATGCACCAATAGGCGGCTCAAGCACCTGATCATTAGGTGAAATCAAGCATTTGCCAACTAGGGCAGTGTGATCCGGGAAATGTACCTTAAACCCCAGATCAATTTTCTAATCGAGATTCACGTGTCTCCAACCAAAGACGTACCCTTTGCATCCTTGAGGGAGATCCAATCACGATTGTGCTCCTTGATCCATAGATGAATGGATCCATCATATGACTTGACACGTCCTCGGTCTAGATCCTTGAATGTAGAATAGGTTACCTTCCAGATCCATGAAGGAGGGATAGGTGGTGCCATAGGGTGAGTAGACGATGTGTGATCGAAAGGTATGATCAGAAGGGAGAGCTGGACGCCGGAGAAGGAAGATCGTCGGCGGCTAGGTTAAGGTGGGAGGTGGAAGAGAGTCGCCATCTGTTTTCTGTATCTGTGAAAACAATTATCAAAAGAAGTTCCATATACGGAGAAATCGTCCATGAATACTTCCGCAATTTCTTCACAAATACCATGAAAAAATAGCACACATGCATATTTGAAAAGTAGCAGGAGCATTACACAAACCAGAAGGCATACGTCTATAAGCATAAGTACCATAAGGACAAGTAAAGGTTGTTTTCTCCTGATCTTGCTTCCTAACAGTAATTTAAGAAAACGCAGAATAACCATCAAGAACGCAAAAATGAGTTTTCTTAGACAACCTCTCTAACATTTGATCAATAAAGGGTAAAGGATAATGATCTATCTTTGTAACTTTATTAACCTTTCTAAAATCAATACATATTCTATAACCAACTACTACTCTTTGTGGAATGAGCTCGCTGTTTTCATTAGGCACAACAGTGATTCCTCCATTCTTAGGGACAAAATGCACAGGGCTGACCCATCTACTATAAGCAATAGGAAAAATAATACCAGCATCAAGAAGTTTTAATGCCTCATTTCTTACCACTTCCTTCATCTTAGGAATTAAACGACATTGATCTTCAACTATTGGCTTTGCACCAGGTTCAATATTAATTGCATGCTGACATATAGTAGGAGAAATTCCCTTCAAATCATCAAGAGTATATCCAATAGCTCCACGATGTTTCTTCAGAATTCCCAATAAGCTTTTCTCTTCTTCACCTGATACTTTAGCACTAGTAACAACATGATATTTTTTTATCATCCATATAAGCATATTTAAGATCTTCACGCAAAGGTTTTAAATCAATAACAGGATCCTCCTTGGGTGGTAGGGTCATCCCGAAAATAATGCCTCAAATCATAGAATAATTGTCTTGTTTGTTGAGTTGTAAATGTTGGAGGAAAATATTCTGAAACAATAAAGTTAACATAATCAGCATACCATGGACTGTCCTGGGGTTTTTCCTTTTATTGTAGCCAACTATTCATTTGGAAAACTATCATTAACAGGAATAGTGTCAAAAGTATTGTTTTCCAATCTAGACAAGTTATCAGCAACACTATTTTCAACACCCTTCATATCCACAGTATGCAAATCAAACTCTTCTAAAAGAAACACCCATCTAATAAGCTTAGGATTTCCATCTTTCTTTTCCATAAGGTATCTAATAGCAACATGATCAGTATGAGTAGTAACCTTTGAGTCAACAATGTAAGGCCCAAACTTATCACATGCAAGACCCACAACTAAGAACTATTTTTCAGTAGTAGCATAATTATTTTGAGAAGCATCAAGAGTCTTACTAGCATAATGAATAACATTGAACTTCTTATTTACGCGATGTACATGAACTACACCTACAACAAAATCATTAGCATCACACATAATTTCAAAAGGTAAATTCCAGTCAGGTGGTTGAACAATAGGAGCAGTAGCTAAAGAATTCTTTAAAGTTTCAAAAAGCTTCCTTACAATCATCATCAAAAAGAAATGGTACATATGTTTGAAGAAGATTAGTAAGAGGCTTTGATATTTTAGAGAAATCTTTCATAAACCTCCTATAAAAACCAGCATGACCAAGAACTCTACGAATAACTTTAACATCCCTATATAGGGCATTTTCTCTATTCCTTCCACTTTAGCTCTGCCAACTTCAATACCTCTTTCAGAAATTTTATGTCCAAGAACAATTCCTTCATTAACCATAAAGTGGCATTTCTCCTAGTTAAGGACAAGATTAGTTCCCTCACATCTCTCCAAAACTTTATCAAGGTTGTGCAAACAATTATCAAAATAAGTTCCATATACGGAGAAATCGTCCATGAATACTTCCACAATTTCTTCACAAAAACCATGAAAAATTGCAGACATGCATCTTTGAAAAGAAGCAGGAGCATTACACACACTAAAAGGCATACGTCTATAAGCATAAGTACCATAAGGAAGTAAAGGTTGTTTTCTCCTTATCTTGCTTCCTAACAGTAATTTGAGAAAACCAAGAATAACCATCAAGAAAGCAAAAATGAGTTTTCTTAGACAACCTCTCTAATATTTGATCAATAAAGGGTAAAGGATAATGATCTATCTTTGTAACTTTATTAACCTTTCTAAAATCAATACAGATTCTATAACCGACTACTACTCTTTGTGGAACGAGCTCACTGTTTTCATTAGGCACAACAGTGATTCCTCCATTCTTAGGGACACAATGCAAAGGGTTCACCCATCTACTATTAGCAATAGGAAAAATAATACCAGCATCAAGAAGTTTTAATACCTCATTTCTTACCACTTCCTTCATCTTAGGAATTATACGATGTTGATGTTCAACTATTGGATTTGTATCGGTTCAATATTAATTGCATGCTGACATATAGTAGGAGAAATTCCCTTCAAATCATCAAGAGTATATCCAATAGCTCCACGATGTTTCTTCAGAATTCCCAATAAGCTTTCCTCTTCTTCACCTGAAAGTTGAGCACTAATAATAACATGATATTTTTTATCATCCAGATAAGCATATTTAAGATCATCAGGCAAAGGTTTTAAATCAAGAACAGGATTCTCCTTGGGTGGTAGGGTCATCCCAAAATTTTTGCCTCAAATCATAGAAGAATTTTCTTGTTTGTTGAGTTGTAAATGTTCGAGGCAAATATTTTGAAACAATAAAGTTAACATAATCAACATACCATGGATTCTCCTGCGGTTTTTCCTTTATTGGAGCCAACTGTTCATTTGGAAAACTATCATTAACAGGAATAGGGTCAAAAGTAATGTTTTCCAATCTAGACAAGTTATACGCAACAATATTTTCAACACCATTCCTATCCATAGTATGCAAATCAAACTCTTGTAAAAGCAACACCTGTCTAATAAGCCTAGGCTTGGCATCTTTCTTTTCGATAAGGTATCTAATAGCAGCATGATCAGTATGAGTAGTAACCTTTGAGTCAACAATGTAAGGACTAAACTTACCACATGCAAAACCTACAACTAAGAACTATTTTTCCGTAGTAGCATAATTCTTTTGAGAAGCATCAAGAGTCTTACTAGCATAATTACTAACATTGAACTTCTTATTTACGCGCTGTCCAAGAACAACACCTGCAGCAAAATCACTAGCATTAGACATAATTTCAAAAGGTAAATTCCAATCAGGTGGTTGAACAATAGGAGCAGTAGTTAAAGACCTCTTTAAAGTTTCAAAAAGCTTCCTTACAATCATCATCTAAAACAAATGGTACATATGTTTGAAGAAGATTAGTAAGAGGCTTTGATATTCTAGAGAAATCTTTAATAATCCTCCTATAAAAACCAGCATGACTAAGAACACTACGAATACCTTTAACATCCCTAGGATAGATAATTTTCTCTATTGCTTCCACTTTATCTCTGTCAACTTCAATACCTCTTTCAGAAATTTTATGTCCAAGAACAATTCCTTCATTAACCATAAAGTGGCATTTCTCCTAGTTAAGAACAAGATTAGTTTCCATACATCTATGCAAAACTTTATCAAGGTTGGGCGAAAAAATATCAAAAGAAGTTCCATATACGAAGAAATCGTCCATGAATACTTCCACAATTTCCTCACAAAAACCATGAAAATAGCAGGCATGCATCGTTGAAAAGTAACAGGAGCATTATACAAACCAAAATGCATATGTCTATAATCATAAGTACCATAAGGACAAGTAAATGTTTTTTTCTCTTGATCTTGCTTCCTAACAGCAATTTGCGAAAACGCAGAATAACCATCAAGAAAGCAAAAAATGAGTTTTCGTAGAAAACCTCTCTAACATTTGATCAATAAAGGGTAAAGGATAATGATATTTCTTAGTAACTTTATTAACATTTCTAAAATCAATACAGATTCTATAACCAACTACTACTCTTTGTGGAATGAGCTCATTGTTTTCATTAGCCACAACAGTCGTTCCTCCCTACTTAGGGACACAATTCACAAGGCTCACCCATCTACTATCAGCAATACGTAAAATAATACCAGCATCAAGAAGTTTTAATACCTCATTTCTTACCACTTCCTTCATCTTAGGAATTAAACAACATTGATGTTCAACTCCTGGATTTGCATCAGGTTCAACAATAGCATGCTGACATATAGTAGGAGAAATTCCCTTCAAATTATGAAGAGTATATCCAATAGCTCCACGATGCTTCTTCAGAATTACCAATAATCTGTCTTGTTCTTCACATGAAAGTTTAGTACTAATAATAACGTGATATATTTTCTTATCATCTAGATAAGCATATTTAAGATCATCAGGCAAAGGTTTTAAATCAAAAACAGGATCCTCTTTGGGTGGTAACGTGGTATCCAAGTCTTCCACAGGTAAATTATGTTTCAGTATCACCGGTTGACGAACAAGAATATCGTCAAATCTCTTTTTTCTCTTCCATAAAGACATTACTCTCGTGGTCCTCCATATATTGCTGCAAAGCCTTTTTAGGATCAAGAGCAATAGAAGAAAGTTGTTCAACTTTAAAATTCTCATCAGGCAATTTAGATTCATAAGGTGATCTAGAAAATTTGGAGAAATTAAACTCATAATATTTTCCATCAAATTTAGTTAATATCTTCTATATTTTACAATCTATAATAGCACCACAAGTGTTCAAGAAAGGTCTACCAAAAATAATAGGACAAGTCTTACTAGCAGCCTTACCAAGTACTAGAAAATCAGTGGGATATTTAGTTTACAACATAAAACTTCCACATCTCTGACAATTCCAATTGGAAAGACAGTTTCTCTATTAGCAAGCTGAATAACCACATCAATATATTCAAGCTCATAAGAACCAATTTCATGCATAATTTCTCTATAAAGCTCATAAGGTATAGCACTAGAACTAGCACCAATATCATACAAACCATAATAGCAATGATCACGAATCTTAACAGAAAGCATAGGAACACTAGTTTTCTTAGTCTATGAGGATGGGAAACAATATTATAAGCATCCTCACAGAAGACAATGTGTTAATCCTCTACATTTCCACAAACAAGATCTTTCACTATTGGTATAGCAGGTTCAACAATTATTTGTTCATCGGGTTCAATAGATTTCTTATTACTCTTATTAACCGCACTAGCCACCATATAGTGTTCTTTTACCTTAGCAGGGAAAGGCATTCTTTCAAATATGGCTCAGGAATAGCAGGATTAACATCATGCACTTCTATATTACTAGCAGGAACAATATCTTTATGAGGTGCATGGTACTTGTGACAATCCTTTTTAGGAATATCAAGATAAGAGGAAAAAGCTTTAAGACAGTTTGCAAAGATTTGAGAATCAAGACCACAAACAACACTAATATCATAGAAATCATTGGTTCCTATAAAAGATTTAATGCATTCATAATCATAATTTATACCTGACTTTTTACCTTTATCGTTCTCCCATCCTTCAGTGTTCTCTTGAATACGGTCAAGAAGATCCCATTTAGCTTCTTCCCTCATACGTGTGAATGATGCAGAATAAGAAGCATCCAATAAATCCTTATCATGAAGAGAAAGCCTTGCATAACAATTATTGATAACAATATTTCTCGAGAGTTCACGAACGGGACATTTGAGCATTAATAACTTCATTCTGCCCCACGCTTGGGAAATACTCTCTCCATCATGAGGCCAGAAATTATATATTTGATTCCGGTCTTTATGAATCTCACTAGGAGGATAAACTTTAGAATAAAAGAGAGGAACAATTTCCCCCCATCCAATAGATTCACCATTATTTTGTAATTTGAACCATTCGGTGGCTCTTCCTTTCAGCGATAAAGAAAATAATTTCCTTTTAACTTGATCCATTGTAATACATGCACACTTGAATAACTCGCACAATTCATGTATAAAGAGCAAATGATCACCGGGATGGACAGTTCCATCACCGTAATAACATTTATCCATAACACAGATATTTTATAAGGATCTAATTCAGCAGATGACGGGTTACCAACTACCCTAGTAAAAACGATAGAAGTACCCCTAAACATAGAACCCAAAGTATTCTACATAATGAAGTAAAACAACATACAGAAATAAAAACAACACTCACAGTAAAAGTTTCTCTTACCAATTCCACTTACCAATATCGCTTCACTCGCCGGCAACGGCGCCAAAAAATAGTCTTGCTGACCCACAAGTATAAGGGGTGTATCGTAGTACTTTCGATAAATAAGAGTGTCGAACCCAACGAGGAGCAGAAGGTGTTGACCAGCAGGTTAGATAGAGGATTCACTATAAACACTAGTAAACGGGTTTTTGGAGGTTTTTGATGTAGAAGATAAATAAAGTGCGAGTAAATAAAGTGCAGTAAATAATATTGCAGCGAGTGGCCTAATCCTTTTGAGAGGACAGGACAAGCCGGTTCTTCTACTTATGACTACCAAATATTCTCGAGGACACATGGCAATTTCGTCAAGTGCTTTCGCTTCGTTACGGCTCATTAATATCCATTGGTTCCTGAAGTGTTGTGTGGGTGAACCTATGCTAATGCACCGCCCAACTAGGACTAATACATACTTGTGATTATACCCCTTGCAAGCATCCGCAAATACAAAAAAGTAATTTAGATAATTCTAACCATAGCTTTAAAACTTCGGTATTCTACACCCCCTCATGCATTTGTGGACTAACGGGGGTTTAGGTTTCTGTCACTCCGGCAACCCCACAATTAGTAGCCAAATATACAATGTATCCTCCTAGGCCCATAAAGGTGAAGTATCATGTAGTCTAAGTTCACATGACACCACTAGAAGAATAGCACCACAACTTAAATACCGAACCACGAGATATTATTTCAACATAACTTTACTATTAACATCATTACTTATCCCATGTCCTCAAGAACTAAACGAACTACTAAAAAGACATCATATGGATAAAAATCATAGGTGATGTAATGTATAATAACAATCTGGTTATAAAGTGATAACACCGATAAATCTCACAAGCATCACCTGCTAACAAGTAATCCACAACGGGACAGAGATCTAATGTAAAACAACAATAGAGGCCCCTAATTATTAAAGTGGGGTGACGGTGGATGATGAGGGTGATGATGCTGGTGGTGATGATCATTACGATGATGATCTTGATGATTCCCGAAGATATGAAGGTGACGATGGTGATGATTTCCCCAATCCGGAAAGGAATTTCCCCAACAGATTTCTCCCTGCCAGAGAGCTTTTCTCTCTAGTGTTTTCCGCCCCGAGGCGGAATAATTCTTCGATGATGGTATGGGGCTTAGGGTTCCCTGGGGGTCAAGTACGCGAAAGGGGTCGACCAGAGGTGGGCCAGGGTGGCCACACCACCTGGCGGCACGGCCAAGGGGGTCGCCACCTGCTGGTGTGGGCCCCTGGTCCCCCCTCCGGCTCTCCTCGTGGCTGGCTCCCTCATATGGACTTCTAAGACATATCTGGTATCCCTCCTCTCCTTCTGATCTTCTTAAATAGGGTATCCCCACGGTGCTTTTTTCTATCAGATTTCTGATCCCCGTGTATATTCTCCAAAAATTGTAAAACATGCAAAATAAGATAAAATAACATAAGTGATGCATCATAACATGACCTATATCGACGAATAACAGAAAATAACAATTTAAAACAGTGATGTAAAATGGACCTATCAGATACCACTTTGTCTTTGCGCTCGGAAAGTTTTGAGGATGGAGATTTCGGCCCTGACAGGTTGGAGACTCCACCCAGGGAGGATACTGCGCATTGTGTCCGCACACTTTATGTGGTGGGTGCTGTGGGTGACACCACTTTCTCTATGCGCAGGAAAATGCCCTGATTCCAGAGACTCCGGCTAGCCGGACACTCCGCACAGTCTCCGGACACAATCCAGAGTGATGGTAGTGGGTGACACCTCTTCTCTTCTTTGCTGGAAAATCCTGGTTCCAAAGACTCTGGTCTGAGACCCTGGAGACTCCAGCCTGGATAGAAATTCCAGTACCTCCAGCTCTTCTAGTTCTCTTTGATCATTTTGGAAACACACCACCTTTAATAAATTTATCAATAAACCCTATAACATCAACACACGTTAAAATAATACTAGTGTTGTGAACAAACAGACAAAACAAGATTTAGGCGGGATATGCGCTTTCAATTCCACCTTTTTGGTGTTTGATGGCAACACAAGTATTTGCAATGATAACTGTTGATAGACATATGTAAAATATAGACGGGCTCCCCCTTGATGTGTGCACCAAGATGGAACACAACAACAAGGTTCTAAGCACCCCCTACATTTTACAAACTCACATCATGAGCAAAAATATACCGAACAATACAATTGCATATATAAGTAGGACAAGTACGGAAAAAAAGTATTAGCACAATCGTAGATAGCCTCACACACATAGTATTACCACACACAACCACAAAGTTCACTAAGAGAGAAATTCAAATTCAAATAAGATAAAATGAGACACAACATATAAAAAAAATCAACTTCAAAAGCTTTTGCTCCAAGCTACCCATGCAAATCCCCGAGAAGTCTAGATAGCAACTTCTCCCCCTTTGGCATCGAGACACCAAAAAGGAGAAAAGAGCAACTCCATGCAACCCAAAGGATCAATCATCCTCCTTCTCAGAATCCTCGTCCTCTCAATCTTCTTCTTCCACATCATCTTCAAACACATATTCTTCCTCCTCAACATCTTGATCTTCTTCAGTCATAGGAGCCTTGCCTCGGTTGTTAGAAGAGGAAGGAGTTGAAGTAACCTCATCGAAGTCACCCCAAGGGAAGGAAGATGTGTTCCACTCATTGTAGGAGACAATGTGTGACTCAGCAACAGGCTCAAGAGGATGGCTATGCACAATGCCAGCATTATCCTGAAGACTATTAGGCATCATCTTTATTTCCCTCCTTTCCTTGTACGCCTCAGGGTTCTACTTGTGGACAACAGTAGTCATGCAAAGTATGTTATGTTGAAACCATGTGAGTTGCTTCACCTTAGAATGATGATGACCCACAAGTATAGGGGGTGTATCGTAGTACTTTCGATAAATAAGAGTGTCGAACCCAACGAGGAGTAGAAGGTGTTGACAAGCAGGTTGGATAGAGGATTCACTGTAAACACTATGAAACAAGTTTTTGGTGCTTTTTGATATAGACGATAAATAAAGTGCGAGTAAATAAAAGACAGTAAATATAATTGCAGTGAGTGGCCCAATCCTTTGAAGAGCAAAGGACAAACCGGTTGGTCTACTTATGATTACCAAACGTTCTCGAGGACACATGGGAATTTCATCAAGTGCTTTCGTTTCATAAGGTTGATTAATATTTATTGTTTCGATATGTGTTGTGTGGGTGAACCTATGCTAATGCACCCCCAACTAGGACTAATACATACTAGTGATTATACCCCTCGTAAGCATCCGCATATATAAGAAAGTAATTAAGATAAATCTAACCATATCCCTAAAAATCTGGGATCCTACCCTCCCTCGTGCATCGGTTTACTAACGGGGGTTTAGGTTTCTATCACTGGCAACCCCACAATTAGTATCCAAATTCATAATGCATCCTCCTAGGCCCACAAAGGTGAAGTTTCATGTAGTTGACATTCACATGACAACACTAGAAGAGTAACACCACAACTTAAATATCAAACCACTAGATATTACTTCAACATAATTGCAATATTAACATCTTGATTTCTCCCATGTCCTCAAGAACTAAAAAAACTACTCACAAGACATCATATGGATCATGATTAGAGCTGATATAATGATGAATAACAATCTGGTCATAAAGTGTAAACACCGATAAATCTCACAAGCATCAACTACTAACAAGTAATCGACGTCGTGAGGGAGATCTAGTGAAGAACAACGATATAGAACCCATGGTGAGGGTGAAGGTGCTGGTGGTGATGATGATGACGATGACGATCTTGATGATGCCTGGAGCAATGACGGTGACGATGGCGATGATTTCCCCTCTCCGGGGAGGAATTTTCCCGGTAGATTTCTCCATATCAGAGAGCTTTTCTCTCTCTTTTTTTCCCGCCCTGAGGCAGTGGCGGAATATTTCCTCGATGATGTTCTAGGGCTTAGGTTTCCCTCAGGGTCAAGTACGCGAAAGGGGGAGACCAGAGGTGGGCCAGGGTGGCAGACCACATGGCGTCACTGCCGCGGGGGGGGGGGGTCGCCACCCCATGGTGTGGGCCCTCTGGGTCTCCTCGTGGCTAGCTCCCTCTTTTGGACTTCTAAGACATCATCGATGCCCCCTTCTTCTTCTGATATTCTAAAATAGTGTATCTCGACGGTGCTTTTCCATCAGATTTCTGGTCCAAGTGTTTATTCTCCAAAAAATATGAAACACACAAAATTAGATGAAATAACATAAGTAATGCATCTTAACATGAAATATATCGATGAATAACAGAAAATAACAATATAAAAATAGTGATGCAAAATGGACGTATCAACTCCCCCCAAGCTTAGACCTTGCTTGTCCCCAAGAAAAACAGAACTCAGTAAACATGATCACAAGTTTATGGAGTGAAGTGTGGATAAATAAAATACATACAAGAAGCATCACATCTCTCAATTCACAACTCATTGTAGACATCAACTTTCTCTCATATAATTAAACTTGAAACAAGTAGAGGATATCGAATTAAAGGTGTGATGGTGCAGATCTTGCACTCGTTGGGAGACCCCAAGAGGAGGGTGTGATGAGCACAGCGGTAGGAATTTCCCCTTAGTTAAGAACCATGTTTATTAATCTAGTAGGAGAAAGAGAATCTTCGGAAGGTTGATGCCAGTGATGGTGGTGATGGCGCATCACCGGTGTCAGCAACAACGCGGAACCTGCACACAACACAACCAAAATACGTTATCCCAATGGTACAGTGAGGTTGTTAATCTCACCGGTCTTGCTGAAAACAAATATTAGACGTATAGTGTGGAAAATGGTGTATGCTTGCAGTAATTAAAGAAAAACAGGAAATTGTAGTGGTTTGTTTAAAAGTGTAGGAAAATGGAACGGGGTTCATAGGTTCACTAGTGGTGTCTCTCCATAAAAGATAGCATGCTGGGTGAACAAATTACAGCTAGACAATTGACAAATAGAGGTTGCACCGTACGGCACATTCATGACATGATGACTACTATGATATTTAGTGCGAGCATTACAACAATATACATACACCGTAATCCAACTGCATCTATGACTAATAATCCACCGTCAGGTTATCATCTAAACCCCCTTAGGTATTAAGTTGCAAGCAACAGATAATCGCATTAAACAATGTGTTTAATGTAAGCAATGATTGTACACACGGGCACTCACACCGCTGTTTTATCCCAAGTGGCAACAGCACATCCTCCCCCGTCACGTTTCTGTCACTCGAGCACAGGCGAAAAGGAGGCATGAACCCACTATCGAGCATAAATAATCCCTCTTGGAGTCACTTGCAACGACTTGGCCAGAGCAACCACTAGCAACGAAAAGCATGCAATATCAAAAATAACATATGCAATAAAGACTATAATCAACTTGGCATAAGTTCAATATTCATCGGATCCCAGCAAACATAGCACATAGAATTACATAAGAACGATCTCGATCATGTTAGGAAGCTCACGAGATCTAAACATGGAGGCATAGGAGGAGAAGACAACCATCTAGCTACTACTATGAACCCGTATTCCAAGGACGAACTACTCACGCATCACTCCGGAAGCAGGCATGGTGATGAAGAGGCCACCGGTGATGATCTCCTCTCCGGCAGGGTGCCGGGAGACAGCTTCAGAACTCCCCTTATCTAGGGTTGACGACGACGGCGGCTGCGGAACTTTTTGGGGATATTTGATCAGGTGCTTAGGGTTTTCCATCGGAGGGGAATAAATAGGCGAAAGGGCAAAGGCGGTGGAGCCCTGGGGTACCACAGCACCCCCTGGCGCGGCCAAGGGGGGCACGCCACCCCATGGTGTGGGCCTCCTGGTGCCCTTCTTCGACTCCTCTTCAGTCTTCTGGATGCTTTCGGGGAAATAGGAACTTCGGGATTTGTGTGGTCCAATTGAGAGAATTTTTCCAGAACAAACTTTTCTGAAATAAAAAACAGCAGAAAACAAGGAACTGACACTTGGCATCTTGTTAATAGGTTAGTCCCGGAAAACGTGTAAAAATGCTATAAAGAAGGGATAAAACATGTAGCAATGGGCATAATATCATTATGGAGCATCAGAAATTATAGATACGTTCGAGACGTATCAAGCATCCCCAAGCTTAGCTCCTACTCGTCCTTGAGTAGGTAAACGATAAAGCACAATAATTTCTAAGGTGACATGCTACTAACATAAACTTGATCATTATAATGTAAAAGCATATGTAAGCTGAGATCATAGAACATTAAACACAAACATGATAATAGAACTTTAATAATAAAGCATAGCAATCACTTTGCATCAACAGGAGTATCTCAAATAAAAGATCATGAATAATAATGCAAAGAAAGATATTCGTTTGTTTCATGTATAGAGAAAGCATGGAAAAGTGGTATTTCGCTAGTCCTTAAGAGTGGGGAAAAACATAAATGCCAGGACACCTTCAAAGTTCATGAGGAAGACTAGAGAAAGTAATGTGAGAACAAACAATAGCACATGATGAATCAATTAATGATGTTTATGGGACAAATGCACATAAAACTCAAAATGGCAAAAATGCTCTCTCAACTATGCATAAAGTTAGAAGATGGAGACTCAACATAGAAGTAAAAGAAAGGCCCTTAGCGGAGGCAGCAGGGACCACTCATGTGGTAGAGCTTTTATTTTATTAAACAAAGCTATTAAAATTTTTATTAGAAAGGTGTATGCTAGTGTCAACGAATGGTAAACATAAAATACAGTACGTCACAAGCCAACTAGATTTCACAAGAGCGGCTCCCATATGAAGGACGCATCTGGGTAGAAGGTCATCCCTCTTTCTCTTTTGTTTACACAATTATGCTTTGACTGATAAATCAGGGGAACAAATAGTGAAGAGATTTTGTGTGTATCAATTTGGGGCTGGGCGCACCCCGCTGCCAGCTCTTCTATCATTTGGATATGAGGATGAAGCCACTAGTAGAGGGTTTGAAATCCAATAAACAAGTGATATAAAGATTCTCTATTGACGTCCTCATGAGAAAAAACAACATTACAAAACAGGATTTTTTTTGAAAGTTTTAAAGGTAGCACAAGAGTAATTTACTTAGAGAGGCAGTTAAATACCACATGTAGGTAGGTATGGTGGACACAATGGGAGAACTTTGGTTTTAGGGAGTTGTATGCGTGAGTAGAGCTCATACTCGGTACAGGTGGAGGCTAGCAAAAGACTGGGAGCGACAAATCAAGATAGCATAAGAGCCATAATCATGCATAGTGACATAAACATCATTAATTAAAGCATAAGAGGTATCACAAGTTAAAAAACTAAATGGTTCATAGTCATAAACATGGTGTGAGCATGCGCCAAGTCAACCAAATAAAACATTCAAAAGAGAATACCATAAATTTATGCTTTGCTATGACAAAAACAACTCATGAATCTTTCAATGGCACATTAAACACTCTCAGCTATTTGAGGCTAATCATGCTACTCAATAACCACAAGGCTTTAAAACTAAAATAACATCTATCATGGCATGAAAAAGTTCTAGCCACAGTCCATACAAGCTTCTACTTGCACCACTATAAATTCTACCTCAAGCAACAGTTTCGTTTCCCAACAAGCACCATACAAAACATGCTTTAACAAAAACTCTCCAAATGATACAACAAGCAAACATGAGAGTACTCATATAACACTACTAAAACTAACAGCTCTGATAAGATATGCACGCAAAACGGGAGCTAAATAAATGCAGTAGTCAGACAAAGATTAAGAATACAAATTATTCCCATGAAAAAGCGGAGCGTGTCACTATCCAATAAAAGAATGCTGGGGTCCAACCAAGCTTATTGAAAAAATAAAAACAAACTGAAAGCAAAAAGTAAAAACCGCTCCAAGTAAAGCACATCAGATGTGACCGAATAAAAATATACTTTCACTAGAAGTGACCTGGTAATTTGTCGATGAAAAAGGGGATGCCTTGGGAATCCCCAAGCTTAGACGCTTGAGTCTTCTTATAATTTTCTGGGATGTACCTCCTGGGCATCCCCAAGCTTAGGGTCTTCACTCTTCTTGATCAGGTCATATCATCCTCTTCTCTTGACCCTTGAAAACTTCCTTCACACCGAACTTCTCACAATCTTCATTAGCAACGTTAGTGCAATCGAAATAATAAATTCACATGGTACAGTTTCAACATAGGCCTAACACTAAAAAACACATTAGCTACTGTCATGAATTATTTCAAAATTATTTTTCTCAAAAGAACACCAAAAGAAATAGATTAAGATGCAAATGCAATTATTGGCAGAAATCTATCAAAACAAGACAGCAGGTAAAGATGATTTTTTCGAAAATATTCTGTTGCTCAAATAAAAAGGTGTTCAACTAAGAAAAGTTGCGTATATAGCGCAGGATTACGCACAAAAAGAACACATTTCATTTTGAATTTTTCTTGATTTTATACGAATTTAATAGTGGACAGGAGAAATCCGTTTCCTGCGTAGAAATCCGAAATATAGTCTCAAGTTTCCACTAGAGGCTTTACTTGACTCAACAAAAACACAAAATAAAAGATACATCGGGGTTGCTAAGGAAATATAAAACACCCTGGTGGAAAGCACACAAAAGAAAACGAAGGAAAACATGTTGAAAACGGAGAAATAAAATGGGTTGTCTCTCGGTAGCGCTTTTCTTTAACGCCTTTCAGCTAGGCATAGAAAGCAACTCAACTAATTTAAAGTGAGGAAGCATCAACATCATAACTTTCTCTAATAATAGATTCAAAAGGTAGCTTCATCCTATTTCTAGGAAAGTGTTCCATACCTTTCTTGAGTGGGAATTGATATTTAATACTCCCCTCTTTCATATCAATAACAACACCAACAATTCTAAGAAAAGGTCTTCTCAAAACAATAGGACAAGAATCATTGCATTCAATGTTCATAACAACAAAATCAACAGGGTCAAGGTTATTGTTGACCATAATAATAACATCATCAATTCTACCAAGAGGTTTCTTCTTAGCATTATCAGCAAGATGAACATCCAAATAACATTGTTCCATCGGTGGTAGATCAAGCATATCATAAAGCTTTTGAGGCATAACAGAGATACTAGCACCAAGATCACACAAAGCATTGCAATCAAAATCATTTACTTTTATCTTAATGATGGCCCCCCAATCATCAGTTAATTTCCTAGGGATAGATGTTTCAAGTTTCACCTTTTCTTCTCTAACTTTCATGAGAGCATTGGTAATATGTTTAGGGAATGCCATATTCATGGCACTAGCATTGGGACTTCTAGAAGGCTTTTGTAGAAACATAATAACTTCAGAGATATTGCAATCATCAAAATCAAAATTATTATCACCAAAAGTAATGTGACCATTATCTCCCACATCTCTAAAAATTTCAGTACTTTGATTAGAAGCAATTTTAGCAATTTGAGGCAATTTAGCACGTTTCACCGAGAGGGTGGAGACTTTGTTAACACCAACTACTTTACCATTGATAGAAGGAGGTTTAATAGCACTTGGAGCTTCATTTTTACTAGTGGTGGTGATAGTGCAAACTCTAGCAATATTATTCTTTCTATCTGATTCATCTTATCTTTCCCACCTAGCACGTAATTCAGCCATCAACCTAACCTTATTATCAATTTGAACTTGGATGGAATTAAAAGTTTTACTTTCTTTGACATCATGTGGCAAAAACTTCAGTTTTAGAAAATCAACATCAATAGCTAGTCTATCTACTTTAGAGGCAAGACCATTTATTTTACCAAGCTTTTCTTCAACAGATTTACTAAAAGCAGTTTGTGTGCTAATAATTTCTCTAAGCCTGTTTTCAAGATCAGAGGTAGATCTTTTATTATTATTGTATGAATCGCCATAAGAATTACCATAACCAATATTAGGAGGATAGGGCTTATAATTGTTTCCACCAAAATTATTTCTATAAGCATTGTTTCTACAATTATTATTTCGAATAAAGTTTACATCAACATGCTCTTCTTGAGCAACCAAAGAGGCTAAAGGAACATTATTTTGATCAACTTGATCTTTACCATTAACAAGCATAGACATAATAGCATCAAGCTATTGACTCAAAGAGGAGGTTTCCTCAACATAACTTACCGTCTTACCATGTGAAGCTCTCTTAGTGTGCCACTCTGAATAATTTATCATCGTATCATCAAGAAGCTTTGTTGCATTTCCCAAAGTGATGGACATAAAGGCACCTCCAATAGCTGAATCCAATAGGTTCCTTGAGGAGAAATTCAGTCCTGCATAAAAGGTTTGTATAATCATCCAAGTAGTCAGTCCATGAGTGGGACGATTCTTCACCATAGTTTTCATTCTTTCCCACGCTTTAGCACCATGTTCATTATCAAATTGTTTAAAATTCATTATGTCACTTCTCTGAGATATAATCTTAGCAGGAGGATAATATTTTCCAATGAAAGCATCTTTACACTTAGTCCATGAATCAATACTATTTCTAGGCAAAGATAGCAACCATTCTTTAGCTCTTCCTCTAAAAAAAGAAAGGAAATAATTTAATTTTAATAATATCTCCATCCACATCTTTATATTTTTGCATCTCACATAGTTCAAAAAAGTTATTAAGGTGAGCAGCAGCAGCATCAGTACTAACACCAGAAAATTGCTCTTTCGTAACAAGATTTAATAAAGCAGGTTTAATTTCATAGAAAGCAGCAGTAGGAGCAGGTGGACCAATAGGTGTGCAAATAAAATCATTGTTGTTTGTGCTAGTGAAGTCACACAACTTGGTATTCTCACAGGAACTCATTTTAGCAAAATAAAAGCAAGCAAATAATTAACAGCTATAAAGTAAACTATTTTTTTTTTCAATATAAAGAAGCAAAACAAGACAATAAACAAAACAAGACTTCTTTCTCCCCGACAACGGTGCTAGAAAAAGTCCTTGATGGTGCAGATCTTGCACTCGTTGGGAGACCCCAAGAGGAGGGCGTGATGAGCATAGAGGTAGAAATTTCTCCTTAGTTAAGAACCAAGGTTATCAATCGAGTAGGAGAAAGAGGATCTTTGGAAGGTTGATGCCACTGACGGTGATGGCGCCTCACCGGTGTCAGCAACAACACGGAACTTGCACACAACACAACCAAAATACTTTGTCCCAGCGGTACAATGAGGTTGTCAATCTCACCGGTCTTGCTAAAAACAAAGATTAGACGTATAGTGTGGAAAATGGTGTATGCTTGCAGTAAGTAAAGAAAAGCAGGAAATTGTAGAGGTTTGTTAATAGTGTAGGAAAATGGACAGGGGTTCATAGGTTTACCAGTGGTGTCTCTCCATAAAAGATAGCATACTGGGTGAACAAATTACAGTTGGGCAATTGACAAATAGAGGTTGCACCACAGTGCATATTCATGACATGATGACAACTATGATATTTAGTGCGGGCATTACAACAATATACATAGACCGTAATCCAACTGCATCTATGACTAATAATCCACCCTCAGGTTATCATCCGAATGCCCTTAGGTATTAAATTGCAAGAAACAGATAACCGCATTAAACAATGTGTGTAATGTAAGCAATGATTGTACACGCGGGCACTCACACCGCTGTTTTCGCCCCAGTGGCAACAACACAACCTCTCTGTCACGTTTCTATCACTCGAGCACAGGCAAAAATGAGGCATGAACCTACTATCGAGCATAAATACTCCCTCTTGGAGTCACTAGCAACTACTTGGCCAGAGCAACCACTAGCAACGGAAAGCATGCAAGATCACAAATAACATATGCAATAAAGACTATAATCAACTTTGCATAAGTTCAATATTCATCGGATCCCATAAAATATAGCCCATAGAATTACATAAGAATGATCTCGATCATGTTAGGAAGCTCACGAGATCTAAACATGGAGGCAAAGGAGGAGAAGACAACCATCTAGCTACTGCTATGGACCCATAGTCCAAGAATGAACTACTCACGTATCACTTCGGAGGCAAGCATGGTGATGAAGAGGCCTCCGATGATGATCTCCTCTCCGGCATGGTGCCGGGAGACAGCTTAAGAACCCCATGATCTAGGGTTGACGACGATGGCGGCTGCTGAACTTTTCAGGGATATTTGATCAGGTGCTTAGGGTTTTCCATCGAAGGGGAATAAATAGGCGAAAGGGCAAAGGAGGTGGAGCCATGGGGGCCCCACACCACTCCCTGGCGCGGCCAAGGTGGGGCGCACCAACCCATGGTGTGGGACCCCTGGTGCCCGTCTTTGACTACTCTTCGGTCTTCTGGATGCTTCTGGGGAAAATAAAACTTTGGGATTTGTGGGGTCCAATTCCGAGAATATTTCCAGAACAACTTTTCTGAAATAAAAAATAGAATAAAAAAGGGAACTGACACTTGGCATCTTGTTAATAGGTTAGTCCCTAAAAACGTGTAAAATTGCTATAAAGAAGGGACAAAACATGTAGCAATTGGCATAATATCATCATGGAGCATCACAGATTATAGATACACTGGAGACATATCAAGGAACAAAAAGGAAATCATAATTGGTGAGTGCAAACTTCGTTCTTGGTTAGAGAACATTTAATAGTGTACTTATTTTTCGATCAGAGTATATATATTAGAGCTTATATTGCAGGGTTTATCAAGCTCAATCATAAAAGTCTCTTTGCAGTCATTGGTAACTTTCAAAGTGATATTCAATCAGAGAAAAACATTTGTACTAAACAATGAAGAATGAAAGACATGATTGAGTAAATCAACATATAGATGGATGGATGGATCACAACATCTCAAATGCTTGCTTAAAACAGAAGGGAGTAGGCTTACTGACTCAACATAAAGGTAAAAGATAGGCCATTCGCAGAGGGAAACAGGGATTAACGCACGTGATAGAGATTTTTATTTGATAAACACAAGTATTAAAAACAATTTTGAGAGTGTTGTATGTTTGTGTCAACGAATGGCAAACAGAAAATACAGTACGTCACAAGCCAACTAGACTTCACAAGAGTGGCTCCCATTGAAGGACGCAACTGGTGTAGAAGGTCATCCCTCTTTCTCTTTCGTTTACACAATTATGCTTTGACTGATAAATCAGGGGCAAAATTGGTGAAGAGAATTTTTTATTATTAAGTTTGGGGTCGGGCCCCCCGCTGCCAGCTCTTCTATCATTTGGATTAGACGATGAAGCAACTAGTACAGGTGTGAAAAGTCGAATCAACAAGTGAGATAAAGATTCTCTATTTGCGTTCTCATGAGCCAAAACAGGGGCACAAAACAGGTGTAATTTTGAAGGTTTGAAGGTAGAACACAAGTAATTTACTTGGAGTGGCGGTTAAATACCACATATAGGTAGGTATGGTGGAAACAAATGTCAAGGGTTTGGTGCTCAAGGTTTGATGCACGAGAGAATTCCCTCTCAGTACAGGTTTTTGGCTAGCAAGGTTGGGTAGCAAGCATAAGAGTTGAGGAAAAACAAACAAATATACATATGATAGAACCAATCATGCAATCTTTCTTGAAGGTACAAACAATCTTACTTGAGAATATTATTCTTATGAGCCAACAAGAAAGAAAGACCATGGAGTAATATATCTACATGTAACTCCCTCTTTTCTACTTAAGTCTCAACGTATTGTTGCTACTGACCAATGCTAAGTTTGCCAAAACCAACTAGATTAACTTGATACTCCAATATTATTACCAATACTAATAACAAGATCAACCATATAACAAAAATTGCAAACTAAAATAAAGTGTAGAAAGTAAATGATGAAACTTCTCATTAATATTCCATTACGACAACTTAAACCAAGGGATACAACGATAACCAACTAAAGAGTGATACTTCTATACTGCAAACATCCTATATGATATTTTCTCTACTCATGATATGACTCTACTCATAGGTAAAAAGCTGAAAGATAAAGGTGTGATACCACGACACTCCCCCAAAGCTTGGAACAAGCCAAGGGGATGCCAATACCAATGACGAATTATTTCTTCACTGGTGGTGGTGAATCCTTCTCAATAATTTTATGAACTGATTTCTGAAAATCTTCAATTACACATCATCTCTATATTTTCCTTAATACGGTTCACATGCTTGTCATACGGTGAATCCCAGCCATCAAGATTTTTCCCCCACACTTCCTACTATCGAGAGCTTTCTTCATCTGCACGGTTAGAACGATCCATATCCCAACAAGAAGGCAACCTGGCCTTGGGTGCCCTCCTAGATGGATACTCATGAATTAAGGTATGGAAAGGTTTCTTAATTCCTAAAAGTGGTGCCCTTGAAGCTAAGCAGTGACATGGGGCCTTCCCTCCAGTACTCATCCTCGCCGTTTGCTTGGAAGGTTTTACTACCACTCCAATGCTTGAAATAGTGGCGCGTGGGTGCACTCGCGGATTTTCTTCTACATCTCCTTCAGCTCCACTCTCGATCTCGTCCTCCGGCTTCTGGTCTTCGAGATCATCCTTTATCGGTCCCTTGCCCTTGTTGTTGTTGTTGGCAGAGACAATGGTGCTTCTAAAATTGAAAAAAGATCCTGGCAGAAACAGGTCGAAACACAAACACGCCGAGAAAACGATATAAGGACCTCGGGGGGCCAGGGGGATTAAATAGCAGAAACATATGTATCGAAAGGAAAGTGCAGGTAAAAAACGAGTTGGAGAGGGACTCCGGGGCGCCCACGCCATAGGGTGGCACGGCTAGGGGTGGGCTCTTGCCACCAGGTGGTGTGGTTCCATCAGGAACCATCTCCTACCCTTCTTCGGCTCGATATTTTTTACATTTTCCATAAAAGATAAAAATAAAAGTTGGAAAGCGATACGCGGACTTTTTCTTAACATAACTATTACCAATTCGAAAACGGTCTCTGCAGATTCTGGAATCGTCCCTCTAATAAACTTCTCTGGAGTCATTACTTGAATAATATCAACATCTTCGTCATAAGAATCTTCGGAAAGATAATGTTTGAGTCTTTCCCATTTACAACTTGTGTAGTGTTATCTTTGAGGGAAGTAATTTTGATTGCAGCCGATCAATACACTTCTCCAATCACATAAGGTCCTTCCCATCTTGATAGTAATTTTCTTACAAAAATTCTGAGACGAGACCTATACCATAGAACTTTCTCACCAACATGAAACTCTCTTTTCAGAATTCTTCTATCATGCCATTGTTTAACTTTTTCTTTAAACAGTCTAGAATTTTCATAAGCTTCATATCTCCACTCATCTAGAGATCTCAAATCAAGCATTCTTTTCTTACCAGCAAGTTTAAAATCTTTATTAAGTTCTTTCACTGCCCAATAAGCATTGTGTTCTAATTCTAAAGGCAAGTGACAAGATTTTCCATAAACCATTTTATTAGGGGACATACCCATAGGATTTTTATAAGCTTTTCGATAAGCCCATAAAGCATCATTTAACTTATCAGAGCAATTTTTCCTAGATTTATTAACAGTCTTTTACAAGATAGATTTAATTTGTCTCTTTGAAAATTCTACTTGCCCACTGGTTTGAGGATGATAAGCTGAGGCAAATCTATGATTAACATCATATTTAGCAAGGGTTTTTCTAAGACCACCATGAATAAAGTGAGAACCTCCATCAGTCATAAGATATCTAGGCACACCAAACCTAGGGAAATAACATCTTTAAGCATTTTTGAAGAGGTCTCACGATCAGCACTTTTTGTAGGTATATCTTCTACCCATCTAGTAACATAAGAATATGAGTGTAACCATTAGAAAGAAGAAAAGTCCCGTAAAGTCAAATCCCCAACAATAAAAAGGTTCAATAACAAGAGAATAACTCAAAGGCATTTCATTACGTCTAGAAATATTACAAACTCTTTGACATTCATCACAAGATAAAAAAAAATTTACGTGCATCTTTAAAGAGAGTAGGACAATAGAAACCTGATTGTAGAACCTTCTATGTGGTTCTATCTCCAGCGTGATGTCCTCCATAAGCACTACCATGTCACTTTCTCAATATTTCAAGTTCTTCATGATCTGGAACACATCTTCTCGTAATACCATCTACTCTTTTATATAAGTGTGGGTCATCCCAAAAATAATACCTCAAATCATAAAGGAATTTTCTTCTTTGTGTAGCTGTAAATGTTGGAGGCAAATACTTTGAAACAATAAAGTTAGCATAATTTTCATACCAAGGACTATCCTGGGAGTTTAGCATTATTGCAGCCAACTGTTTATTTGGAAAACTATAATTAACATGAATAGGGTCATAAGCAATGTTTTCAAATCTAGACAAGTTATCAGCAATAGAATTTTAGCACCCGTCCTATCCACAATATGAAAATCAAATTCTTGTAAAAGCAGCATCCATCTAATAAACCTAGGCATAGCATCTTTCTTTTCCATATGGTATCTAATAGCAGCATGATCAATATGAATAGTAACTTTTGAATCAACAATATAAGGTCTAAACTTATCACATGCAAAAACAACAACTAAGAACTCTTTTTCAGTAGTAGCATAATTATTTTGAGAAGCATCAAGAGTCTTACTAGCATAATGAAGAACATTAAATTTCTTATCTACTCGCCGTCCAAGAAAAACACCTACAGCAAAATACCTAGTATCACACATAATTTCAAAAGGTAAATTCCAATCAGGTGGTTGAACAATAGGAGTGGCAGTTAAAGCCTTCTTTAAAGTCTCAAAAGCTTTATTACAATCATCATCTAAAATAAAATGTACGTATTTTTAAAGAAGATTAGTAAGGGCTTTGATATTTTAGAGAAATATTTAATAAACCTCCTTTAAAAACCAGCACGACCAAGAACACTACGAATACCTTTAACATCCCTGGGACAGGGCATTTTCTATATTGCTTTCACTTCAATACCTCTTTCAGAAATTTTAAGCCCAAGAATAATTCGTTCATTCACCATAAAGTGGCATTTCTCCCAATTAAGAACAAGATTAGTTTCCTCACATCTATGCAAAACTTTATCAAGATTGTGCAAACAATTATCAAAAGAAGTTCCATAGACAAGGAAATCGTCCATGAATACTTCCACAATTTCTTCACAAAAACCATGAAAAATAACAGACATGCATCTTTGAAACGTAGCAGGAGCATTACACAAATGTAGCGTTCGCACATTTAAATAATGTAAGAACATCTGTGTTAGTGTGCTAGGTCCTGGATCATTTGCTAGCACCACAGTACAAGATGACATATCATGCAAATGCATCAAATTCTATTACATCGCCTGATCCAGTCTTTACAAAATAGTATTAAAAATTACATAGTCTTAGAAGACTAGCAGAAAACAAAATAATACAACGGAAAACATAGAATAACATTGAGCCCATCTTATTCATCTGCCACAGGCAAAACATGTTGGCGATAGTCTCGAGATCCTAAACGAAATCCTCACTCGTCTTTAGAAACATCTGCAATATGAAATATGCAGCCACAAGGGAGTCAATACAATTTAATTTATTGGCAAGTAACAATATGGTGGATATAAATGGCAAAACTAATACTACATGCTTATTTGGCTGAGTGGAGTTTTGGCTAAGTTTGCATAAATGCTAGTTTCCTCCTATCACTTTTGTAAAACAAACTTTTCTTTCCAAAGGGTGGCGTCATTGGACTGAAATCCAAGCACCACAACTACTGTTCGCTTGGTCAAATTTTACTTACTGAAAATAGTGATGTGATTCTTCCGTCCATCCTTGTCCAGCTGCTCATAGTTGTCCATAATCGGAGACACGGCTAAGATCTTAGTTTGTTGACTCTGCAGAGTTTGTGCACTTTCACCTTCAGACTCAAATCAGCCCTAACATCCTATACACCCTGAGTGCATTTAGGAAAAGAAGATTGAGACGTGATCTTTTAGAAGCAAGAATTCAACCTAATGGCAAGACCCGTTCCACCTATAATTATGCTACATCTTCTTGTCAAGCCCATGTTGAACCCTCGCAACTTAGTTAATCAAGACAGAGCTCATATGACTAAAGGCTGCACTCGAAGCAATCTAAACTTGGGGAACATCACAATCACTTTGTTCCTGGGTGGCATTCCTTCAAGTGAACTCCCCTCGGGGAGACACACAACTATCAACAGGCCCACATTACCAATCCACCCAGGTGGTTCATTCAAGTTATTACTTAGAATTTTTCCACAACATTAAGTAAAACAATTTTTGTAGCAGGGCTAAGCATCAACTAAGTACCAGGTCATCAAAAGTAACAATGTATAAGGATGGCTACACACTACTAGGATATAGCATAGCATAATATAACTTAGTAAAATTTCCTATCATGCATACTACTCAAAATGAACTAATGCATGTAGAAAATAATGGGTAGTTGAATGATGTGTTACTTGCCTTGTTGAAGTTGATGAATAATTCACACTCTCTTCACAAAAGATCGTTGCTCTCCGTACAATCTATTCATTGAAAACACAATAACAAAGTAAAAAAAGCATTCTAGCAAACAAACATACAAGCGTAGAAAACATACAGAGCAACTAACATATCAGAAGGGGTTTAACCAAGTTGGTTAGGACAAGGTCAAGGTTTTATTTTGAAAATATTTATTTTCTAATGGTTCAATACATTCTAAGGGGTTTCCAAGGTTTTACTTGGAATGGACTAGGTTGGGTTTGTAGAAGACTAACTTTATTTTAACCATACTTGTCGAGGAAGTTCCAAGAGTTCACTAAGGATGTTTAGGTTGAGTTGGTAGTAACCAAACTTTATTGAAAACATATTTATCTAAGAAGTTCCAAGAGTTCACCAAGGTGATCTCACTATTTCAACTACAGTATCACATCATAAAGTGTAAAACTTAGTTGTTTTCATTCAAAACATTTGAGTAATCTAAGTTAGTCTTTCCATTTTGGTTTAGGGTAGGTCTTGGTTCAACTAACTTCTTAACAATATAGAAAACCAGATAAAGTCGTGGGATTTTCTATTTGGGTCAAGGGTTGGACAAAACAACTTGTTATTCTTCAACTTGTGTTGATGGCTCGAAGTCTTCACATGCTTGTCTTCTTGAAGTTTATCTTGATGCTTCTATTAAAGTTTCCTCCTTGTTGTGAAGCTTATCTTGTACTTTATAAATCTTCATGATCTTCACGTCACTACTTGGTTTAGGTATGGGATGGGCACAAATAACACTAAGTCAAATTGGAAAGAATATAAGAAGAAAGATAGAAAGAGAGAGGGAGATGTTTTTTTCTGAATTCCTTCACACTTGTACTTCTTGAGTTTCCTCTAGGTGTGGAGTCCAGGTATTTTCTTCAAAACTTCTTCATTGATCTTCCTTGTAGCTCTTCATTTTTCCACTAAGTTGGAGATGAAGTTTTCTTCCTATGCTTGAGTCTTGATCTCCATTTTGCTAACTTGATAAATTCTTGAAGCGAGAATAGGAGAGTAGATAAGTAGATGGGAAACAATAGTACTATTGTTTATAGGTTCACTTGTTGGCTAAGTGTATTATTGGACCTCACTAGGGACTTAGACTTGGTCTTGGCTCCAAAATAGCCACAACATCAAAGATGGAAACAATTTCTAAGACAAGGCTATCAGGAGGTGAAACATATGTGTGATAATTTGGCCAAGTCTTCATGAAAATGGTTCTAAGATGGTCAAGGGTTTTATAGAAAGTGTTCTCTAGTTCAAGGTTACCAAATTGAACAATTTTGCAAAAGGAACTACATTGAAATTATTTATAGAAATTAATCTATCTCAAAGTACTTTAGTGGACAACTTAATTCTAAATTCAAATTCAAATTCAAATTGATAAAAAATTATTTTGGTACAGAGGTTATTAAAGTACATATCCTAAGTTTTCCAAATATATATTATTCACAATTTTTGGAATAGTAGAATTTGAATTATGCCAAAATTCATCAAACTATCATATTTGAATTTGAACAAATTTAAATGGTCAAATTTAAATTTGTTCAGTGCCAAACGTTTCTACATATTGTGATGATTTCAAAAAGTCCAAGTTTGCTAAATTTGGGCTTATGGATCAAAAGATATGACATATCTATGGTGCAGGGGCTTTTCTACAAAAATGACATTCTATTTTTATTCGAAAACAAATCCAGAGGCTGGCTGGCTCTGTTTGTCTATTTACCGGGCGGAGCGGTAGATAAGAGCTGGGTATGGGCCATATACGCGTTGTGGTGGGAGAAAAATAAAGACATAACGCACATGGCGACGTGGCGTGTACATACTGGACGATACCCCTTCGTTAAAAGATTTAATCCTATCATTTGGATCTAGATCGTACGGAGCATGGGGACTAGGGTTCACTCACCGGTGGAGGAATGGCCGGAAATGGCAGCATGGCGGCCGGCGTCGAAGAAAGTTGATGGAAACGGAGATCCGCTGGCAACCTGGGCTCCGGAGGGGAACGAAGACGTTCGCCTCGGAACATCAAAGAAGATGATGGTAATGGCGCGCTCCCTCGCTTCCGGGAGTGGCGCCAAGATGCAGCCGGAGACGGCGCGACTCTGGGGATGCACGGACGAACTTGGCGGCGTCGATTTCCTGCGCCAAAAGGTCGGAAGGGGCATCAAAACATGTGTACGCTCAAGGGGGTCGAGCAAAGGGGTTTAGCGACCGAGGGATCGCTCACCCTGGCCGGGAATGGAAGAAATCGATGACGGAACGGGGGATCTCCGGCGAAGAATCCTTCAAGTCTCGGGGACTCAAAACGAGGGGAGAGAGAGGTGAAGTGGAGAGGCCAGCTAGGGCTTTAATGGGGCGGGTTCAGGGCATTGATGCACAACCTTAATCGCGTGCATTTACGACGGGCAATCAAGGGAAGAAACGGCTCGAGAATTTCGCCCGGAGGTTGAAGACGACCATGTCATACTGACGTCATACGCGGGTCCCAGTGCGCAGAGAGAGAGAGAGAGAGGGGAGAGGAGCGGGCTGGGATCTGCTGCTGATTCTTACGGGCCGCTGCTCGGTTTCCACTAGGCCGTGCTCGGGTCGCGCACTGGCCTTTTTTTTGTTCTGGTTGATTTTTTTTCCTGTTTTCTCATTTCCTAATAAGTTTTGTTTTAATAATCCAAACAGCCTCAAACCAATTTCTAAAAATTCGTAATTAAATTATCTACCGGATAAAAACATTATTTTGATGTTTCCAACACAATTCAATTTTTATATTTTGTAATTGTAAATGAATTACTAATAGTACTTAAAACCATTTTTAAATAGAAAAATAAAAAATAATTAGAAAGGAGGTTTTATAAACTTTTAGAAACATTATACTAGTCATATGTTATTTTCAAAGAATTTTCAACTTCTTTTTGTAATTATATTTTTGAAAATATGGATAATTTACTAAATAACATTTTTTTAATAGGAAATTCAATAATTATAAAAGTGGCTTAAATAAAATTTAGAAAAATTCCGCAAGCTTTAATATTGTTTTCAAGTCCTATTTTATGTTATTTTCAAAGAAAAACATTTTATGAGTAGCACTTTATGTTTAAAACTTGGAATAACATTTGCATATCAATATAAATATTTGTTATTCCCATAAAATAATTTTGAGGCATATAAAACTATTACAGGTAATAATTGTATTGGTAATTTCAATTTGATTGAAATATGTATTGTTTCCTTTTGTTTCTTGCTTCTCATTTGTTTTTTGGTGACTTGCATAACATGAAAACAAAAAAATTTAAATTTTTGTGATTTTTTAGTTTTCTAAAAATCATGGATGTTAAAGACTACCACACTTATAAGAAATCTTGTCCCGATATTTGGGAAGCCTAGAAAGAAAGATTGGTTAACTAGGTTTCGGAACACCTTGGTGTGCTACCACCCTTAAAAGAAACTTTTGTGGGTAGTCTAAAAACTCTTTTCTAACTGGTTGATGGTTTTACTATATGTTCAGTTGGAGTCATACTTCATTATCCATAGTTCTATTGTATAGAATATATCAACTCCTTGTTAGAATTGCGGTCTTGAACCCAGGTATACAACCTTTAGGATTCCATGGGTCAATATTCTCTTCCAATAGGATGTGTGCATTCACATATCTTGAAGTGTGGTTTTACTTAAGATGGTTTGAGTAGAACTTTCCTTCATGGAAGAGTTACAAACCAAGAGAATTATGCTGAACTAACTTTAACACTGAGGGGTCACTCTTTGGGTCAAAAAAAAGTCTTTGAGTTCCTCTCAACTTGGTATTTTGATGTTCTTGGAAAATTTTCCATCTTGTCGTTGTCATCCTTGAAGGAAAACATCATGCTATTTCTAACGAAACTCTCATGGTAGTCAATATCTTACATTTCTTGATACCTCCAAGGTTGGCTTGATCCTCGCCGAAAATAGTATGTTTTTCAGCAACACTAACATAGGGTCATTATTGTATTCTACCATTCTATGGTTCAAGTTTAACATTGTCGTCTCTCTAATAGGTATGTTACTCGGATTTAACATTTCTCATAGGAAAGTAAATAATGTGAGTAGTCACCATGGGGGGCAATCCATGTTGCACTCAGTCATTCACTTGTACTTGGATTGGTGAATCTCATTTAATAAAACTAGGTCAACTCACTTGTCTAACAGAAAGTTTCCAATCTCTAAGACAACCCTGAGCTAAACTATCATTTTCTCACATGATTGGGTTGCGTAAAACTCAACACAAACTGGATAGTTCTGTTTCTTCATTGTTTCTTCTCCTGGTGTAGTTGGCTCTGAAATCTTCATAGCTCATGCAACTTGGGTCCACTTGTTTATCTTCTCTGGTTGATTGGCTTGCTGCTCCTTAGGATGTAGTTGGCATTGATCATGGATGTGATTCTTCCTTCACACAAAAGATCAACATCTTGAAATCTATGCTATTCCTCAATTAGATGGCTTGTGTCTTGGTAGGATACTAGTTGTAGGATTTCTCGGTTGCCCTCATAGGCTGTTGCATACCAAATGGCCTCTCACTATGGTTGGTGATTCGGTATAGGGTTTGGTTTGGGTTGGCATGGATTATAAAGAGATCTAAAAAAATTCCTAGCCCATTCACATCAGATCAAGGAAACTCATCTTACAAGCAACATCTAACAAACATTCTTCAAAACAAACAATAAGGTTTTAGAAAACAAACTAATATTTTCATACCACACTCATCGGTATGATCAATACACTACCATGTTAACGTTGTTCTAACAAAGTAACTAGATTGGTGGTCTCATCTATATCTTCTTGAGTTTCTTCAAAACCTTCTCTCAATGTCTTGGGGTATTCTTGATTGTTGTGAAGTATTGGTGTATCTCCAAGTTTTCTTCAATTGTCTTGAGTGTAGGTCTTCATGCGGTGAAAATACTTCTTGCACTTCATGGTATGGTCATGAACGTTCCTGTATTTATGGTATTGAAGAGGTAGCTCATCTTGAAAGTTTTGAAGGCGAATAATAGGTAAGATGATATGAGAAAGATTAAGATGGTAGTTTTGTTTCTAGAAAGTTTGAACATAGAAATTTTTCAATCCGAAGGTGATCAATGGGTTATTAACAACTTGTTGCAAATTGGATATTCACTATAGTGAGAAGGATAATGCACCCGCAAGCCAATCAGGGAACGGTCTCGTGTCCGTGGACACGTAAAGTTGTCTGGGCCGCTTCATCTCACTATGCCGCTAGGATACAAAATACTGTAAGGAGATAATAACATGATAAAAAATGGCTTCCAAACCTAAGGGTCTCGAATCCTACATGCAACATGTCGGGGGGTTACCCCCGAGTAGGGCAAAGGCAAGTGCTAAAGGCAAGATCAGAACAGATGTTAGGTCGAGTAGCCGCCTACCCGGTACTCGCTACCCGGTCGACTGCTACTCGGTCTTACACAAAGATGACCAGAAGGACGAATCAAGGAAGTTATGTTCATTCGAGTAGAAGAGTTGGTCCGAGTAAAACTGGTGGGAACCTACTCGGGCCAGAAGTCAAAGGAGCCGTTCTAACACAGGATCCCGCGTATCCGGGGTCCGTACTTGGCACTATTCACGGCACTGTTCATCTGAGGACGGCGTGCCTGACAGCGACAGTGTGTCAGCAGGCCGTCGCAGGATAGGGGGGACCTACTCTGTGTTCGGCACAGTGATAACAGACTGAACACTTGGTTTTGCCCAACGACTTTCCGGACAGGACAAGATTAGAAGCCAAAGCTGTCAGCGGGAGCTCGGAAGAAGGACGGTGTGAACACTATGTCGACACTTATTTTGTACTCTACCTAGTTGTCTGTATCCGGCATGGGCGCCAGTATATAAGGCGCCCTGCCCCCTCCTGCGCGAGGCATCACGCACTGATCGCACGATACGCACCAAGATCACAGTAGCACCGGTTGAGATTCTTGACCTAGTTCATAGAAGAGAGAAGAGTGGCTACTCGGTAGAAACCGAAGTTGTACTGTGGCTACTCGGACAAGTACTAATAGACAGAGAGAAAGGCAGGAGTAAGGGTTTTACCTCCTCACGAGGGCCCTGAACCTGGGTAGATCGTGTTGTTTGCAGTGTTTGATTCTTACCTCACGCGGCTACTCGTCGCGTGATCCCTCCCCGAGCACCTCCAGCGTCCATCGTCCCCACACTTTTAGCCATCCTATAGCATCTGTCTTGACACCACCACGACAGTTGGCGCCCACCGTGGGGCTACCAGCGGCGCTGGCTGGAATTTCCGTTCGGACGGGATCTTCTTCGGCGGAGCGCGTGGTCTATGGCCTTGTCCACAGATTCGGCTCCTTCGACTTCGTCATCGACAACGCAGGCGACTTCGGCGGCAGAGCCATGCCGGAGGGCGGCACGGTGATCTCCTTCGGCTCGCACCTCGTCTACGTCGCCACCGCCGTCCTCAACGAGTTCCCGGAGGAGGTGCTGGTCGAAGAGGATCCTCCTGCTGTGATCGCTGCTCGCGGAAGGCCTGCGTGCCGTTCTGCGAACAGCGCTGAGGTGATGGTGACCGGCCTGGCTGCGAACGCCGGCAAGGGTGCAGTTGGGGCCGCGGTCATCATCGAGGATCTTGCTGGCTCGAGCGCCGGCGGCAAGACCCACAAGCCCTACGAGAAGGACTGCAACCTCCCTCTCTCCACTACACCGACCATTCCTTCGTCCGCTGCGCGGACTGGCATGCCGCCTCCCACCGACATCGAGCTCTTGACCATGAAGGAGCAGCTCGACCGGCAGCGCCAGGAGCTGCTCGCCGAACAGGCGGAGCTGGATAAGGTTAGGCTTGAGCTAAGTCTAGACCAGAACGAGTACAACAAGGCTCACGGCTTCACGCCAGTTACTAGGAGAGCTAGCAAGGTAGGTGCCACGCGGCGCAACTTAGGTGCCGAGATGGCAACTGTTGTAGAGGCTCCTAGTCAGTCTGCCACCGCAAACACCTCCACTAGGCCTAGATACAGCACCCCCGCCAAAACACTTAGAGCTGCAGAGGCCGTAGCCGCCGAGTTGCCTCATCTCGACGGCGACGCGCGCGCTAGGCAGCAGGAGAGGCTCAACGAGTTGGTGTTAGAGGCTGCTAGGCAGAACAAAGAGTTCCAGAAAGCCAACCCGGGTGCTGGCGGCTCGCAGGTGGTGCACTCGCATGCGGCCCGATCTAACGATCAGGCCTCATCTCCGCACCCCAGTCGCGAGAGGGACCGCAGTGGCACCTCGGGAAGGAACAGGCAAATGCAGGTGTACGACCCGACTGCCGCCGCGAAACAGCTCGCTGTGCCGCGACAGTCCGGCCAGAAACACAACTCTACTGGAGCAGGCTTGCAAGCCCATAAAGATCATAGCCAAACGCGAGGTGGAGATCGACCGAGCCCTTCTCGGCAACAGGTTGCTCAGCCTGCTCGGCGGAGGCCTCACCAGGCAGCTGTTGCTCAGCCGCGTGCGGCTAACCGAGTAGCCAACCTGGTGGAGCAGCCTATGGCCATGGAGGTGGACAGGTATGATGACGGCAACTCGGCCATGGGGCTGGCTGGGTATGATATCCTGGACCGCGTGGGAGAGCGCGTGCTGGAGCCCGCTGATGTTCGGTACAAGCTAGACCGGATCATTCTATCCGCGCGGCTCGAGAACACGGGGCCTCCCGGCCCTGATTGCTTTGGCCCGCGCATCATGAACGAGCCATCCGTGAAGAACTTCCAGCTCGCGAGGGGCACCAAGAGCTACAACGGTAGCACCAAGCCAGAGGACTGGCTCAATGACTATGTCACTGCGGTCCATATTGCAAGCGGCAACCGGAGATGGGCGGTACGGTACGTGCCGCAGATGCTCGAGGGTCCAGCTCGCACTTGGCTCAACAATTTGCCCAAGAACATCATCAATTGCTGGCTGGACTTCTCGGAGGCCTTCATCAGCAACTTCACCAGCACCTACAAGAGGCCGAATAGGCCGCAGTAGCTGTCCGCCTGCAAGCAGCGAGAAGACGAGACGGATCGCGAGTATCTTACTCGGTGGAGCACATTGCGGAACACCTGTGAATATGTGAACGAGGCGCAGGCCATCACTTGGTTTGCGCAGGGTTGCAAGCATGGCAGCATGCTGTGGCAGAGGTTGCAGAGGGAGATGCCGAACACTCTGGCGGAGACCATCAAGATCGCGGATCAGTACGCGCTTGGTGATCCTACTCAGCCACTGATGGACTCCTCCGAGCCGAGAAGGAACTTCAACAACAAGCGCAACGAGTTCCGCAACAAGCGCAGGGGTGACCGAATAGATACTCGGTATGACCCTGAGGAAGTGAACGCAGTGGGTGTTGGAGCTGGGAGTAGCCAAGGGCAAAAACCTGCTGGAGCCCAGTACAGGCGCAACCAGAACCAGGGCCAAGGCAACAAGAAACCATACCGAGCTCCTCAGCCGGGTAGCGGCAACTCGGAGCCGGCTAAGAAGTTCGTCTTTGACGACATGAAGGACGGCCCATGCAGCTTCCACACTCAGCACCCTTCGAGGCCTGCCAACCACACTACTCGGCAATGCGAATGGTGGGATCTGATCAGAAATGAAGGCTTGCCTCCTCCTCCTCCCCTGCCAGTTGCAAATGCTAATGTGCAGTCTGCTCGCGCACCCGCACCTCGGCCTCCGGTGTTCCCGAGAAGAGAGAATGTGAACCAAGTGGCTTTAGGAGCCAACCGCTACTTCAACAATGAGGGTTACCGCAACAACAACAATAACCGCAACCGCAACAACAACAGAGGCAACAACAACAACTACCAGGGCAACAACAATGGTAACAATGATGATGGGGGCCGCAACCAGTACCAAGAGCACCACGAGAGCTACATGATCTTCACTTCAGAGCCCGTCGACAAGCAGTCGTAGCACATACGTGCCATGGAGGTCAATGCTGTCATCCCTGCTGTTCCTCATTACATGCACTGGTGCAATGTAGAGATCACATGGTCCCGAGCTGACCATCCCAAGGTAATGCCCAACCCGGGTAGCTACGCCTTGGTAATGGACCCTACTTTCTTGGGTCCCAAGAAGAACGTGAGGTTCAGCAAGGTGCTAATCGACAACGGCAGCAGCATCAACATCGTGTACAAGGACACACTCGAGAAGCTCGGGATCGCCGAGAACATGCTGCTACCTAGCAAGACCACTTTCCATGGCATTGTGCCGGGGATTTCTTGCTCTCCAATGGGCAGAGTGTGGATATATGTGCTATTCGGTACCCGGGAGAACTGCCGCACAGAGCGGCTGCAGTTCGAGGTGGTTGATCATCAAAGCCCTTACCATGCTCTACTCGGCAGGCCTGCTCTGATCAAGTTCATGGCCTCTACCCACACCGCATACCTGAAGATGAAGATCCCTGGTCCCAATGGTGTGATTACCATCTCGGGTGATTACAAGAAGTCCATGGAGTGTGCCTCTGCTGGTTCTCAGCTGGCAGAGTCGATGGTGATTGCTGCCGAGAAGAAGAAGATACATGAGGTGGTGGCCATGGCGCAGGCTGCGCAAGGTGTTGCGCCTGGGATGCCGAGCTCCCTGTACGGGACCGCGTTCCAGGCCTCCCAGGAAACGAAGAAGATCCAGGTTGACCCTGAGTTCCCCGACCGAGTTGCCATCATTGGCTCCGGGTTGACGGAGAAATAGGAAGGCGAGCTCATCCACTTCCTCTGTGAGAATCGGGACGTGTTCGCCTGGTCCAATGAAGATCTGTCGGGTGTCCCGAGGGAGTTGGTTGAGCACTCATTACATGTGCGTCCTGACGCCAAGCCAGTGAAGCAGGCTATGCGCCGCTTCGGAGATGAGAGGAGGAAGGCTATTGGTGATCAGATCACCAAGCTGCTGATTAGCAATTTCATCCTGGAGGTACTGCACCCGGATTGGCTAGCCAACCCGGTCATGGTCGAGAAGAAGAAGGATGATCCTAAGGCCGCTACCGCGTGGCGCATGTGCGTCGACTACACCGACCTGAACAAGGCCTGCCCCAAGGATCCTTTTCCGCTACCTCGCATCGATCAGGTTATCGATTCCACAGCTGGTTGTGAGCTCTTATCTTTCATAGATGCCTACTCGGGTTTTCATCAGATAGCTCTCAACCCTGCTGATCAAATAAAGACTGCTTTCATTACCCCGTACGGGGCTTATTGCTATCGTGTCATGTGTTTCGGATTGCGGAATGCGGGTGCAACCTATCAGAGATGCATGCAGAAATGCTTGCATGATCAGCTCGGCAAGAATGTGCAGGTGTACGTAGATGACATTGTCATCAAAACGAATAAAACATATACTCTGCTTGCCGACCTTGAGGAAACCTTTGCTAATCTGCGCAAGTATAAAATGAAGCTGAATCCGAGTAAATGCACTTTTGGCGTCCCGGCCGGCAAGCTACTCGGCTTCTTGGTGTCTAGTCGGGGCATTGAAGCCAATCCTTCAAAGATAAAAGCTATTGAGAGCATGTCTTTGCCGAGATCTTTGAAGGATGTGCAAAAGTTCACTGGTTGCTTGGCATCTCTGAGCCGTTTCCTAGGCAGAATGGGCGAGAAGGCCCTGCCTCTATATCAATTGATGAAGAAGAGTGATAAGTTCGTCTGGACACCGCAAGCAGACGTGGCGTTCAACGAATTGAAGGCAATGCTGGGTAGCGCTCCCATCTTGGCTAGTCCGCTACCCAAGGAGCCAATGCTGCTGTACATTGCTGCCACCAACCGAGTGGTCAGCGTGGTGATTGTGGTGGAGTGAGAAGAGGAAGGCAAGAGTGTGCAGCGCCCAGTGTACTATCTCAGTGAAGTGTTATCCAGCTCCAAGCAGAACTACCCGCACTACCAGAAGATGACCTACGGCGTGTACCTGGGCGCCAAGAAGCTGAAGCACTATTTCCAGGAGCATCCTATCACTGTTGTGAGTTCTGCTCCCATCTCGGATATCATGGGCAACAAGGAGGCGAGTGGAAGAGTAGCCAAGTGGGCGATTGAGCTAGCCGCGTACGCTCCCGCGTATGCGAGAAGAGAAGCCATCAAGTCTCAGATACTGGCGGAATTTCTGGTGGACTGGGCCGAGATGCAGTATGAACCTCCTGCTCCAGTTTCCAATTACTGGAGGATGCACTTTGATGGCTCGAAGGTGAAGGAAGGGCTCGGTGCTGGCGTAGTGCTTACGTCACCCAAGCGAGATCAACTCAAGTAAGTGCTGCAAATTCACTTCAAGGCATCGAATAATGTTGCAGAGTACGAAGCCGTGGTGCACGGCTTGCGAGTAGCCAAGGAGGTTGGCGTGCAGCGCATCATATGCTATGGTGATTCCGATCTAGTGGTGCAACAAGTTTCTGGCACTTGGGATGCTTTGTATGCCAACATGGCATCGTATCGCTTCCTGGTGCAGTCTATGACTGTATTCTTCGAAGGCTGCGAGTTCCAGCACATCCACCGAGCAGAGAATGAAGCAGCAGATGAGCTGTCCAAGTTGGGGTCTTCTCGGCAATTCATCCCGGCGGGAATTGCCTTGGAGAATTTGAGAAAGCCATCCATCAAGCCATCTCCCAACTCGTAGTCCATATTTTTTCCTTCTCTGCCAAATGAAGAAGCTGTTCCATGGAGATTGACAGGGAGAATGCAACACAGAACCCGGGGACTGCAGCCTCCATCCCGGGGACTATCGTCTGCAACTCGGGGACTGCCGTTCCCTACTTGGGGACTGTCCTTCACTACTCGGGGAATGCCCCTCTCGACCCGGGGACTGTTGCATTCATTGAGGAAGTTCTCGCAAACCGTTCAGGGCTTCAAAGGAGTGCTCCCAACCCTAAAGAGCAGACAGAGGTACCTGTTCCAATGGAAGTGGACGAACCAGTGTTTCCTACACGGGAGACACCGAGTTGGGCTATGCCCATATTATCCTTTCTAAGGGACGGTACCCTACCAGAAGATGAGGTTGCTGCAAGGCAAATTCAGAGAAGATCCAAGGGATACACCATATTCCGAGATGTGCTGCACAAGAGAAGTGCTACCGGCGTGCTGCAACGCTGTGTGGAACCAGAAGAAGGAGAAGAGATTCTGGTAGAGATACACCAAGGAGAATGTGGGCATCACGCCTCTTCTCGGGCATTGGTCAAGAAGGCTTTTCGGCATGGTTTCTATTGGCTCACTGCATTGAAGCAAGCTGAGGATATCGTGAGGAAGTGCAATGGCTGCCAGAGATTTGCAAGTAAGATCCACCTGCCTGCTTCCGAGTTGAAAACCATTCCCATTACTTGGCCTTTTTCCGTTTGGTGCTTGGATATGGTTGGTCCCTTCAAGCCAGCTAGAGGCAACATGACTCATATATTGGTCCTGGTTGACAAATTCACCAAGTGGATAGAGGTGAAGCCTATTCGGAAGTGCGATGGAGCCACAACCGTAAGTTTCTTGAAGGATGTGATCCTGAGATACGGCTACCCACACAGCATCATCACGGACAATGGCACAAACTTTGCTGAAGAAGCAATGGTGCGATTCTGCAGAGATAAGCATATCCGACTAGACGTTGCGTCAGTTGCGCATCCCGCCTCCAATGGGCAAGTTGAAAGAGAAAATGGCATGGTGCTAGCTGGCATCAAGCCAAGGCTGATTGAGCCACTGCTGAAAACACCTGGGTGTTGGCTAGACGAGTTGCCAGCGGTGTTGTGGAGTCTAAGGACTACCCCTAACCAGTCAACCGGCTACACGCCATTCTTCTTGGTATATGGGGCTGAGGCCGTATTGCCAATAGACCTAGAGCATGACTCCCCCCGAGTAACCCTCTATACTGAGGTGGAGGCGAGAGAAGCTCGAGAAGACGATGTTGACCTGCTTGAAGAAGCAAGAGAGCTGACTCTGTCACGTTGGGCTATCTACCAGCAAAACTTGCGGCGTTATCATAGCCGAAAGGTGAACCCAAGGGTTTTTCGAGAAGGAGACATGGTCCTTAGGCTTGTGCAACGCACAGCCGGGATGCACAAATTGTCTCCTCCATGGGAAGGGCCCTTCATTGTGAGCAAAGCTTTGCACAATGACGCCTATTACCTAGTCGACGTACAGCCATCACAGAAGAACAGGGTAGACAAAGCTAGAGAGGAATCTAAGCGCCCCTGGAACGTAGCTCTACTTCGTCGCTTTCATTCGTGAGCAAATATGTGTATGTACTCTCTTATCCGAGTTAAATCTCTATTCTGCAATCTGAAATTGAACTCGGGGACTGCCCTCGTCCAAAATTTCTCTAAGTGTTTCTACTCGGCTTCGTTCTTTGTCTATTTGGTTGCTCTGCTTCAAATTTCATAAGTACATTGAGTATTGTGTTTAAACCTACATGCCAACTCTTCGACTCTGCTGCTGTCCGAAACCCGGCTTCATGGCAAGCAAGAGAACAAGCAAAAGGTGAATGAGCACAAGAAAAATTGCTAAGGAAAGAAAGAGTGCAGGAACCAAGTAGGGTGCCCTTGTTATTGTTTTTCATTAACTCTTTTCGGCTAAGTGGTGGGCTGCCTTACTATGAATGTTTCAAAGTGGCTAAGTATTTGCAACTCCAACTTTGAACTCTTGTGACTCGAATACCAAAAAAGCAACAAGTTGCGGGTAAGAGCTGAGATAAAAAGGAAGAGCGAATAAGAAATGAAACTCGGGGACTTGCATGATAACGCAACCCGGCATCGAGCCAAGGCTGCTCAAATTGACTAAGTTAAAAATATCAAGTGTGAATAAAACTGAGTAGCAAGCAAAACATAAATATTCCGATACATCTGCACCCGGCATCCCGGGGATCTGATAAATGTTTGAAGGATAAAGTTGCAGGAGAGAATCAGGTCGAGGTAGCAGAGTTCTCGGAGTTGGCTTTGGCAACTTCAGCCTCAGCGCTGACCTTGGCAGCATCCGCTTCCGAGTTGGCGGCGTCGGTCTTCGCTGCGTCAGCATCTGGCTCAGTGGCAGCCTGGTCTGAAGTGGCCGTGGCCACCGAGATGGGCCCTGTCGCCGAGGTGGAGGCAGTCGATTGGGCGCGGAGGCGAGCCGTGTCGTCGAGGGCAGCACCTGACGAAGTGCCGAACTCGAGCGCTGCGGTGTCGATCGTCATCTACTCGCTCTCGGCTTCATCGTCACTGTCCGCGACAACCGCGGCCTTCCCCTTCCCGGTCTTGCCGTCAGGAGTGTTGAAGCAGCTCAGGTCCAACTCTTCGGAATCCGCGGCCTCCTCGTCCGTCTCTTCGTCCTCGCCTTCCTCCTCGCCTTCGTCCACCTCGGTGTCAGGCTCTGTGAGACCTTTGATGAAGCGCATGGTGTCCGCGTACTGGGCGACTTCGTACGCGACAGCCTGGCGGAGAGCCACGCACTCAGAATTTTTCTCCCACTTGGAGTCCTCGCGCATCTCACGGACGACGTTCAAGTTGAGGTTCTCGTACCAGCTCGTGATGAACAGCATCATCATATCGGCGCCTGCCCGAGATCCCGACGCCCGCCACCTCTTCAGCTCGGCCTTCACGCCGTTTAGCTTCAAGGCCAGTCCGCGGATGGTCGTTGGCGCGGAGTCCCGAGGCCAGAACATGTCATGGAGCTTGAAGGCGGTGCCCACCAGATCGGTGCCCACGCCCGCTAGGCGCTGAAGCTGTCCTTGCATGACTATGAGGCTTTCTTCAATCTCTGCCTTGGTGTCCGTGGGCTCGCCCTTCTCGGTGCGAACAGCTCGGGCCTTTGCTAAGGCAGGCTTGCAAGATGACTCGAGGTCGGGGAAGATTTCTGAAAGAGCTATCGAGAAGATCAGAGACAGAGGCAGAGTAGAAAAATAAACCGAGCAGCAGAGAAGCAAAAGGAGACAGTGAAGCAAAGAAAAGAGGGCACTTACTATTCAGGTCGTAGAGTAGCCCCTGCAGCTTGTTCTTCCACAGCTCCTCGTCAGCTACGTGCTTTTCTTCGAGTAAGAGGAGCTCGGCGAGCTGAGCCATAAGATCCGCGTTGCTCTTCTTCAGCACCTCGCACTCCATCTCGAGGGCTTTCTGCTTAGCCGTGGCTGCTGCTTCAACCTTGTCCTTCTCGGCAGCTATCTGGTCCCTGTCGGCAGCCATGTTAAGGGCATCTTGGAGGGCAGTCTTCAGCTGAACTTGCATTGGCTGCAACTCGGCAAGATGTCTCTTCTGGAATTCCACCTCAAGGCTTCCAATCTGCTGCTGCACCAAAGCAGGCTTGAGGCAGTCGAGATGCTCCTCGACAAACTTCTTATGGTCTTCTGTGAAGAGCAAAACACGGTCAGCAGAGTAGCAAAGAAGGAAAAAGAAAGACAAGCCGAGAAGACGGCAACATACCTTCCAATTTCTTGATCGTGGCTTGGCCACTCTCAACAAAAGCACGGCAGTTCGCGTGCTCATCGGCCAGGGCCTTAAACTTGCCTGCAGAGTAGAATCGGTTAGAGCAGAAAGCAAAAGCGGGCGTAAACACCAAACGCAGGAACCGCGTAGCTAAAAGCTTACCTTCAACTTCAGAAATTCCGAGGGCGCTATCCATGACCTCCTTCTCTGCTACCTCGTCGGCTTTGCGCTCCATTTCTAGGGCATCAAGACGCCTCCTAGCGATACTATGGTTCCAGAGCAGCCGACGATACAGGTTGGTCCTCTTCAATAGGCTATTCTGAGAAGCAAAAGGGAAAAGAATCAGACAAAGTGGTAAAGATTCAGCCCGAGAAGGCGGCAACTCGGTCGAGTATCCGCCTACTCGGCCAGAATCTCGGGGACTGGGTGATGGATAAGAAGAAGGAGAAGAGTAGAAGAGAAGGGAAATGCAACTCGGAACGGATGAGTAAGACTTACCGCATAACTTTGTTCAAGATCCTCTGCAGCCTTGCGGTGGACGAACATCTTGGCGGCGAGCGTGCTGGACTTGGACGAGATGGTCATGGGTTTGTAACCCATGTCCGCCTTGTTCCAGTGGACGCGCATGTGATCCAAATCGCCCAAGCTCACGCCGTCCCAGTTCGGGTTGCCAAGGATTTTGCTGTCCCACTTAGCATCGATAAATCCGACTAGATCGATCATTTGCTCGAGGCCCGTGGACGTCACCTCGGCTTCCTGGACCTCGCGCGAGGAGATCGAGACGGACCTATCCTTGTTTCTGGCTGGGAGTTTGGAGTCCACTGCCGTGGCCTGTTTCCCCTTCTTGAGGGCAAGTTTCTTCTCCTCGGGGGTTAAGGGGATGCCGTACTGGTTGCTGATCTTCACCATTTAAGGTGGGAAGCTGGGTGGATCCGAGAAGCTAGATCCTGCGGCGGCGGTAGCAGCTGCGCCAAGTTCACGGATGGTGAGCTGCCCGGGCTTGGCAGCTGGTTTTGGCGGTGGCATCGTGGCAGCATCTTGCGCGCCGCCACGCGGCGGATTCCTGCGGACAATGCCCTCTGGCTGGTCAGCTGGCTTCTCGGCAGCCCGTTTCTTGGAAGTCTCCTTCTTGGAGGTTATCTTCTCGGCGGCCTTCTTCTCGGCGGCTTTCTTTTCTGCAGCTTCCTGCTTGATCTTCTTCGCAACAGGCTTGGCTGGAGGGCTGGCTGCAGTTTTAGTCTTCTGCGCCAATGGGGAGTTTGGTGCACTGGAGGAAGTGCCCTGCTGGGTAGGCGGCGCCAAGGGCGTGCTACCCGGCGCAGCGTCCGGCTGCGTGTGGCTCCGCAGGTCCTGCTGCACCTCATCGACTACTTCAACCCGCTGCTCGGCAGCGGGATCTGGCTATGTGGCGTCTTGCTTTTCTACCCGTGGCTGGGCCGCAGGGTCTTCCTGTTCAGCAGCCCTTGTTGCTGGCTGCTCTGGGTCTTCTTCCTGCCGCTCAAGGGCGGCGTCATCGTGTGTCTCGGGATCTTGTTCTAGGGTCTCCTCGGCCGTGTTGGCTGGAGGAGAAGCTGGCCTCTCATTGCGAGCAGTGTCCTGTGCTTCCTACTCTGCGCGGGCCGACTGCTCCTGTTCGGCATCATGAACATCCGTGTCCATGTACCGAGCCTCGTCGGAGTCTTCTCCTTGTGTAGGAGAGGACGCACGCGCTCTGTCCTGCGCTGCGGCTTCATTCTCGTCGTAGAGATCGATGAGATTATCGACGTCGATGGCGGACTTCTTCTTAGTCTTGGTGGGCGCGATAGCGGCGTCAGCATCCAAGGGGGCGCTGAAGAAAGAACGATGTTCAGACAAAGAGAAGGACAGAGGAAATCGAAAAGAAGCAGCGGAGTAAAAGAATTGGGAAATTGCGGCAACAGAAATACACAGCTTAGGAGAAAGTGCTTACCCTTTACGGGTAGGGAGTGGCCGTCGCCCTTTCATCACGGCTTTCTTGGTCTTCTTCCCGGCCGTCTTCTTCTTCTTGGAGGGCGGCTCCTGAGCACCGCTACCCGTCCGTTTGCGGGTAAGAGGAGCAGCAACCGAAAGCGGGTCGACGACCAGGGCTTCCTCGTCCTCATCCCCGCCCTCCTCTTCAGCGTCACCAGCGTCTATAAAGATGGGAAGAAGAAAACAGTTCAGAAGCAGGAGGAAATTGGATTGCGCTGCTCGCGGCTAGACAAGGTGAACTCAATTACCTTCGTTGTCGTCCTCGGACCAATCACGGACAGACGCATCAACGTGATGCTTCTCCGTCTGGGCGGCATGAGGGAAATTGAGCTTGTCTGTGGTGTCGAAGGAGACCTCGTCGTCCTCCTTTCGGTCATCCTCCCAGTTGGCCTCGAAGCGTTCCATGCTCTCAGCGAGTTGGCGAGCAAGGACCTGGAAAATAGACAAACATCACAAGTTAGTCGAGTAGCATAAAGGCATCCTACTCGGCAACGCGTGCAAGCACAAAGCACACTAAGCCTAGAAAAAACTGCTAAGTGTGCTACTCGGCAAGGCGTGCAAACACCAAGCACATTAAGCCTAAGCAATTCTGCTAAGTGTCCTACTCGGCACGGAGCGCGAACGCTAATCGCAGCAAGATAAGAAGGCTATCTACTCGGCGTAAACAGGATGAGATGTACTTACCCGCTCGATTGGCTTCGTGCGGCTGTAAGGGATGAAGCCGTACTGCCAATTGTCCCTGAGGCCCGTGGTCATGATGGACCGCGCCCATGTGGCGACGTCCGCGTTGCTGAGCTTGAACCTGGTTGTCCGAGTACAGTCGCTGGGGCCGCCCATGTAGCACATGAGGTGGACGCGGTGCTGGAGCGGCAGCACCCGCCTGGAGATCCAGCAGGCGATTGGGTCGTCGCTCTTGAGCCCTTCGTCGATCAGATAGGCGAGGCACTCGTCCATCTGCCTCAAGTTGCTGTCGAGGGACGGCTTGGTCCGCCAGTTCTGCCCGGTGGGAGCTCGGTTGCTCCAGCGGGGCAGATTGATTCGATCCTCCACCTTGGCTCCCTTCGTGGCGGGGACGTTCTTCACGTACAGGAATGTCTTCTGCCACTTGCGGACAGAATCCAATCCCTTGATGCGTGGGTGATTGGTACCACCACGCTGCACCATCATGGCGCTGCCCGTCTCCGTCATCCTGCTGCTCGTATCGGTGGCATCCTTCTTGCCCTTACTCTGCTGCTGAAAGAAGAGATATCTGGACCAAGTTGCCGTCGTGGGGCGAACGCCCAGGAAGGCCTCGCATACCACGGCGTGGTATTAGAGGAAGACGACGGCGTTTGGAGGGAGACAATGTGGCTGGAGGCCGTAATGGTCGAGGAACGACCGGAGGAAATTTGAGGCTGGGAGCCCAAATCCTCGCGCAAAGTGCGCGAGGAAGACGACATGCTCGCCCTCCCGCGGATCCGGGACGAGCTCATCGCCAGGTTGCCGGCAGTAAACACCGGGAGGAACCCTCCGGGTGTTCACGAGCCATTGGCAGTCCTCGGCGGTAACCTCGGATCCGACCCAGCAGGCGCGAGCGTTGTCATCGCGAGCCATGGCGGTGAGGAGAAAATTGGGGAAAAGGTTGAAGGATCTGGTGTGCTGGAAGAACTCGCGGCGGTGCAGTAGGTTGCGCGGCAGCGAGGAGCTCTGCGGCGGCGGAGAAACGAGAAGGCGGAGGGGAAAGTGCGAGCGGAAGAGGAAGAAGGATTTACCGAGGGGGTATTTATACCACTCCTCGGGCTACCGTTACGAATTGAGGAAGTGGGATCGATCGTGGCAGTAATCATGTGGCGTGGGGTCTGTGGGCCGGTTAGAAACGCACACAGCGCGGAACGCGCGCGTAACGGCCGCATTAGATCCCACGACGAGATCGTGGGCAATTACTGCGCGTGATGGGACGTAACGGGCTGGTGGGCCCACTCCGTGAAAACTGGGCGCGTGGCCTGTCAGATCCTGGGCAGCGAGGCGTCGGGGTCGTGGATGCGTGACACGTGCCCAGTTGCAGCGCGGAAAGCCGGATTGTGCTCTGCCACGCAGAGATTCTGTTTGGAAAATTCACCAAGTCTTTTTACTCGGTTACAGAGAAGAGAACTAGCTCTATTCGGAGGAAAAGAGACTCAAGGTATTTTCCGGAGTGCTACTCGGAGGTTTTACTCAACATCTTGAGGTTCAAGGGAAATATTGCCAAGGTTGGTTTTAAGCTGGCAGGGCCCAGTGAACGAGTTCGCAGGACTCTACCAGCTTCGGGGACTAATGTCGCGGGTTACCCCCGAGTAGGGCAAAGGCAAGTGCTAAAGGCAAGATCAGAACAGATGTTAGGTCGAGTAGCCGCCTACCCGGTACTCGCTACCCGGTCGACTGCTACTCGGTCTTACACAAAGATGACCAGAAGAACGAATCAAGGAAGTTATGTTCATTCGAGTAGAAGAGTTGGTCCGAGTAAAACTGGCGGGAACCTACTGGGGCCAGAAGTCAAAGGAGCCGTTCTGACACAAGATCCCGCGTATCCGGGGTCCGTACTTGGCACTATTCACGGCACTGTTCATCTGAGGACGGCGTGCCTGACAGCGACAGTGTGTCAGCAGGCCGTCGCAGGATAGGGGGGACCTACTCTGTGTTCGGCACAGTGATAACAGACTGAACACTTGGTTTTGCCCAACGACTTTCCGGACAGGACAAGATTAGAAGCCAAAGCTGTCAGCGGGAGCTCGGAAGAAGGACGGTGTGAACACTATGTCGACACTTATTTTGTACTCTACCTAGTTGGCTGTATCCGGCATGGGCGCCAGTATATAAGGCGCCCTGCCCCCTCCTGCGCAAGGGATCACGCACTGATCGCACGATACGCACCAAGATCACAGTAGCACCAGTTGAGATTCTTGACCTAGTTCATAGAAGAGAGAAGAGTGGCGACTTGGTAGAAACCGAAGTTGTACTGTGGCTACTCAGACAAGTACTAATAGACACAGAGAAAGACAGGAGTAAGGGTTTTACCTCCTCACGAGGGCCCTGAACCTGGGTAGATCGTGTTGTTTGCAGTGTTTGATTCTTACCTCACGCGGCTACTCGTCGCGTGATCCCTCCCCGAGCACCTCCAGCGTCCATCGTCCCCACACTTTTAGCCATCCTATGGCATCTGTTTGACACCACCACGACACAACACAATGCTCTGATACCATTTTGTAGCGTTCCCACATTTAAATAATGTAAGAACATCTATGTTATTGTGCTAGTACCTGGATCAATTGCTAGCACCACAGTACAAGATGAGATATCATGCAAATGCATCAAATTTTATTACATCGCATGATCCAGTCTTTACAAAATAGTATTACAACTTGCATAGTCTTAAAAGACTAGCAGAAAACTAAATAATAAGACGGAAAACATAGAATAACATTGAGCCCATCTTCTTCATGTGCCACAGGAAAAACATGTTGGCGATAGTCTCGAGATCCTAAACTAAATTCTCACTCGTCTTTAGAAACATCTGCAATATGGAATATGGAGCCACAAGGGAGTCAATACAATTTAATGTATTGGCAAGTAACATTATGGTGGATATAAATGGAAAGACAAATACTACATGCTTATTTTGCTGAGTGGAGTTTTGGCTAAGTTTGCATAAATGCCAGTTTTCTCCTATCACTTTTGTAAAAAAAAGCTTTTCTTTCCAAAGGGTGGCATCATTGGACTGAAATCCAAGCACCACAACTACTGTTCGCTTGGTCAAATTTTACTTACTGAAAACAGTGATGTGATTCTTCCGTCCATCCTTGTCCAGCTGCTCATAGTTGTCCATAACCGGGGACACGACTAAGATCTTAGTTTGTTGACTCTACAGAGTTTGTGCACTTTCACCTTCAGACTCAAATCAGCCCAAACATCCTATACACCCTGCGTGCATTAAGGAAAAGAAGATTGAGACGTGATCTTTTAGAAGCAATAATTCAACCTAATGGCAAGACCCGTTCCACCTATAATTATGCTACATCTTCTTGTCAAGCCCATGTTGAACCCTCGCAACTTAGTTAATCAAGACAGAGCCCATATGACTAAAGGCTGCACTGGAAGCAATCTAAACTTGGGGAACATCACAATCACTTTGTTCTTGGGTGGCATTCCTTCAAGTGAACTCCCCTTGCGGAGACACTCAACTATCAACAGCCCCGCATTACCAATCCACCTAGGTGGTTCATTCAAGTTGTTACTTAGAAATTTTCCACGACATTAAGTAAAACAATTTTTGTAGCAAGGCTAAGCATCAACTAAGTACCAGGTCATCAAAAGTAACAATGTATAAGGATGGCTACACACTACTAGGATATAGCATAGCATAATATAACTTAGTAAAATTTCCTATCACGCATACTACTCAAAATGAACTAATGCATGTAGAAAATAATGGGTAGTTGAATGATGTGTTATTTGCCTTGTTGAAGTTGGTGAATAATTCACACTCTGTTCACAAAAGATTGTTGCTATCTGTACAATCTATTCACTGAAAACACAATAACAAAGTAAAAAAGCATTCTAGCAAACAAACATACAAGTGTAGAAAACATACAGAGCAACTAACATATCAGAAGGGGTTTAACCAAGTTGGTTAGGACAAGGTCAAGGTTTTATTTTGAAAATATTTATTTTCTAATGGTTCAATACATTCTAAGGGGTTTCCAAGGTTTTACTTGGAATGGACTAGGTTGAGTTTGTAGAAGACTAACTTTATTTTAACCATACTTGTCGAGGAAGTTCCAAGAGTTCACTAAGGATGTTTAGGTTGATTTGGTAGTAACCAAAATTTATTGAAAACATATTTATCTAAGAAGTTCCAAGAGTTCACCAAGGTGATCTCACTATTTCAACTAAAGTATCACATCATAAAGTGTAACACTTAGTTGTTCCCATTCAAAACATTTGAGTACTCTAAGTTAGTCTTTCCATTTTGGTTTAGGGTAGGTCTTGGTTCAACTAACTTCTTAACAATAGAGAAAACAAGATAAAGTCTTGGGATTTTCTATTTGGGTGAAGGGTTGGACAAAACAACTTGTTATTGTTCAACTTTGGTGGATGGCTCCAATTCTTCACATCCTTGTCTTCTTGAAGTTCATCTTTATGCTTCTATTATAGTTTCGTCCTTGTTGTGAATCTTATCTTGTACTTTATAAATCTTCATGATCTTCACTTCACTACTTGGAAAGAATATAAGAAGAAAGATAGAAAGAGAGATGGAGATGTTTTCTTCTGAATTCCTTCACACTTGTACTTCTTGAGTTTCTTCTAGGTGTGGATTCCAAGTATTTTCTTCAAAACTTCTTCATTGATATTCCTTGTAGCTCTTCATGTTGCCACTAAGTTGAAAATGGAGTTTTCTTCTTGTGCTTGAGTCTTGATCTCCATTTTGCTAACTTGATAAATTCTTGAATAAAGAATAGGAGAGTGGATAAGTAGATGGAAAACAATAGTACTAGTGTTTATAGGTTCACTTGTTGGCTAAGTGTATTATTGGACCTCACTATGGACTTAGAATTGGTCTTGAAATAGCCACAACACCAAAGATGGAAACAATTTCTAAGACAAAGCTATCACGAGGTGAAACATATGTGTGATAATTTGGCCAAGTCTTCATGAAAATGGCTCTAAGATGGTGAAGGGGTTTATACAAAGTGTTCTCTAGTTCGAGGTTACCAAATTGAACAATTTTGCAAAAGGAACTACATTGAAATTATTTATAGAAATTAATCTATGTCAAAGTACTTAATTGGACAACTTAATTCAAAATTCAAATTTAATTTGATCAAAAATTATTTTGGGACAGAGGTTATTAAAGTACATATCCTAAGGTTTCCAAATATTTTATTCATAATTTTTGGATTTGTCGAATTTGAATTATGCCAAAATTCATCAAACAATCATATTTGAATTTGAACAAATTTAAATGGTCAAATTAAATTTGGCTAGTGCCAAACTTTTCTACATGTTGTGCTGATTTTAAAAAGTCCAAGTTTTCTAAATTTGAGCTTATGGATCAAAAGATATGACATATCGATGATGCAGGAGCTTTTCTGCAAAAATGACATTGTATTTTTATTCGAAAACAAATCCAGAGGCTGGCTGGGCTCGGTTTGTCTACTTACCGGGCGGAGCGGCAGATAAGAGTTGGGCCTGGGCCATATACGCGTTGTGGTGGGTGATAAATAAAGACATAACGCACGGGGCGACGTGGCGTGTCCATACTGGATGATACCCCTTCGTTATACGATTTAATCCTATCCTTTGGATCTAGATCGTACGGAGCACGGGGACTAGGGTTCACTCACCGGTGGAGGGATGGCCGGAAATGGCAGCGTGGCGGCCGGCATCGAAGAAAGTTGACGGAAATGGAGATCCGGTGGCTCCCTGGGTTCCGGAGGGGCACGAAAACGTTCGCCTCGGAACGACGAAGATGATGACGGCGATGGCGCGCTCCCTCGCTTCCGGGAGTAGCGCCAAGATGCGTCTGGAGACGGCGCGACTCCGGTGATGCACGGACGAACTTGGCGGCGTCGATTTCCTGCGCCAAAAGGTCGGGAAGGGGCATCAAAACATGTGTACGCTGAAGGGGGTCGAGCAGAGGGGTTTAGGGACCGAGGGATCGCTCACCGTGGCCAGGAATGGAGGAAAACGACGACGGGCCGGGGGATCTCCGGCGAAGAATCCCTCGAGTCTGGGGGAATCAAATCGAGGGGAGAGAGAGGGGAAGTGGAGAGGCCAGCTATGGCTTTAATGGGGCGGGTTCATGGCATTGATGCACAGCCTTAATCGCGTGCATTCACGACGAGCAATCAAGGGAATAAACGGGCGCGAGAATTTTGCTCGGAGGTTGAAGACGACCATATCACGCTGACGTCATACGCGGGTCCCAGTGCGCGGAGAGAGAGAGGGGGAGAGGAACGGGCTGAGCTCTGCTGCTGATTCAGACGGGCCACTTCTCAGTTTCCACTAGACCGTGCTCGGATCGCGCACGAGGAACATAGGGAGAGAGAAGGGGCCGGGCTGGCCCAAGGCTGGCTGCGTTGGCCTTTTTTTTTTGTTCTGGTTGATTTTTTCCCCTTGTTTTCTAATTTCCTAATAAGTTTTGTTTTAAAAATCCAAACAACCTCAAACCAATTTGTAAAAATTTGTAATTAAATTATTTACCGAATAAAAAAATTATTTTGATGTTTCCAACACAATTCAATTTTTATATTTTGTAATTATAAATGAATTACTAATAGTACTTAAAACCATTTTTAAATAGAAAAATAAAATAAATAGAAAGGGGGGTTTTATAAAATTTCAGAAACATTATACTAGTCATATGTTATTTTTCAAAGTATTTTAAACTTCTTTTTGTAATTATATTTTCAAAATATGGATAATTTACTAAATGCCATTTTTTTGAATAGGAAATTCAATAATTATAAAAGTGGCTTAAATAAAATTTAGAAAAATTCCACAAGCTTTAATATTGTTTTCAAGTCCTATTTTATGTTATTTTCAAATAAAAACATTTTATGAGTAGCACTTTATGTTTAAAACTTGGAATAACATTTGCATATCAATATAAATATTTGTTATTCCCATAAAATAATTTTGAGGCATATAACACTATTAGAGGTAATAATTGTATTGGTAATTTCAATTTCATTGAAATGTGTATTATTTCCTTTTGTTTCTTGCTTCTTATTTGGTTTTTGGTGACTTGCATAACATGAAAACAAAACGTTTTTAAATTTTTGTGATTTTTGAGTTTTCCAAAAATCAGGGATCTTACAACAAACCAAAAGGCATACGTCTATAAGCATAAGTACCATAAGGACAAGTAAAGGTTGCTTTCTCTTGATCTTGCTTCCTAACAAAAAATTGAGAAAACCCATAATAACCATCAAAAAAGAAAAATGAGTTTTCTTGGACAACATCTCTAGCATTTGATCAATAAAAGGCAAAGGATAATGATCTTTCTTACTAACCTTGTTAAATTTCCTAAAATCAATGCACACTCTATAACCAACTACTACTCTTTGAGGAATAAGCTTATTATTTTCGTTAGGCATAATAGTCATTCATCCCTTCTTGCGGACACAATGCACATGGCTCACCCATATACTATTAGCAATAGGAAAAATAATACCAACATCAAGGAGTTTCAATACCTCATTCCTTACCACTTCCCTCATCTTAAGAATTAAATGCCGTTGATGTTCAACTACTGGCTTTGCATCAGTTTTAATATTAATAACATGCTGACATATAGAGGGAGAAATCCCTTTCAAATCATCAAGAGTATATCCAATAGCTCCACGATGTTTCTTTCAATATTTCCAATAATCTTTCCTCTTCTTTACCTAAAAGTTTAGAACTAATAATAACATGATATATTTTCTTATCATCAATATAAGCATATTTAAGATCATAAGGTCAAGGTTTTAAATAAAAAATAGGATCCTCCTTGGGTGGTAATATTGTACCAAAGTCCTCCACGGGTAAATTATGTTTTAGTATCACCGGCTGATGAAGAAGAATATCGTGAGTCTAATTTCTCTATTCCATAAAGACCTCACTTTCATGGTCATCCATATATTGCTGCAAAGCATTGTTAGGAGAAAGAGCAATAGAGCCAAGCTGCTCAAATCTAAAAATTTCATTAGGCAATTCAGATTCATAAGGAGCTCTTGCAAATTTGGAAAAATTAAACTCATAAGACTTTCCATAAAATTTAGTCAATATTTTCTCCTTCTTACAATCTATAATATCACCACAAGTGTTCAAGAAAACTCTACCAAAAATAATAGGACAAGTTTTACTAGCAGCCTTAACCATCATTAGAAAATCAATAGGATACTTAGTTTTAGCACATAAAATTTCCACATCCCTAACAATACCAATCGGAAAGATAGTTCCTCTATTAGCAAGCTGGATAACCACATCAATATCCTCAAGTTCACAAAACCAATTTCATGAATGATTTCTTTATAAAGCTCATAAGGGATAACACTAGAACTTGCACCAATGTCACAAAAATCATAGTAGCAATGATCACCACTCTTAACAGAAAGCACATGAACACTAGTTTTCTTAGGTCTATTTGGATGTGAGACAATATTAGAAGCATCCTCACAGATGACAATATGTTCATTCTCTACATTTCCACAGACAAGGTCTTTTATTATTGCTACTGTAGGTTCAACAGTTATTTGTTCATGAGGTTCAATAGATTTCTTTATACTTTTGTTAACCACACCGGCTACAATAGAGTGTTCTTTTCTCTTAGCAGGGAAAGGATTCTTATCAGTATAAGAATCAGGTACAGTAGGATTAACAACATGCGCTTCTATATTTCTAGCAAGAACAATATCTTTATAAGGTGCATGGTACTTGCTCAACTCCTTTTTAGGAATATCAAGATAGGAAGCAAAGGCTTTAAGACAATTTGCAAATATTGGAGAATCAAGACCACAAACAACACTAGCATTATAGAAATCATCAGTTCCCATAAGAGCTTTAATGCATTCATAATCATAATTTATAACTGACTTTCTACCTTTGTCATTCTCCCATCCTTCGGTGTTTTCTTGAATACGGTCAAGAATATCCCATTTAGGTTCTTCCTTCATATGTGCGAATGATCCAGAAGAATAAGCATCCAATAAATCCTTATCATGAAGAGAAAGCCTTGCGTAAAAATTATTGATAACAATATTACTCGGGAGCTCATAAACATGACATTTAAGCCTTAATAACTTCATTCTCCCCCAAGCTTGGGAAATACTATCTCCATCATGAGGCTAGAAATTATATATTTGATTCTGGTCTTTGTGAATCTCACTGGGAGGGTAGAATTTAGAGTAAAAGAGAGGTACAATTTCCTCACATCCAATAGATTCACCATTCTTCGGTAATTTAGACCATTCAGCAGCTTTACCTTTCAGCGATAAAGAGAATAATTTTCTTTTAACTTGATCCATTATAATACTAGCACAACTGAATAACTCGCATAATTCATGTATAAAGAGCAAGTGATCACCGGGAAGGAAAGTTCCATCTCTATAATAGCGGTTATCCATTACACGTTCAACAATTTTCATAGGTATTTTATAAGGATCCAATTCAGCAGATAACGGGTCACCTACTACCCTAGCAGTAACCGTACACTACCAAATTCCGCGCGGTCTGGGACATGTCAATAACGTTGCAGATCAGCTCCAAACCGTCGCTAAGGGCAATTCACGACGGTTTCCGTGACAGAGTGAGAACGTGTCTGATCGACTATCACGGACAATTCTGCGACGTTAATTTGACCCGGAGAACATCGAGGCTATCCGCAATGTTCAGAGAATCGCCCAATAAGCGGATCGTTTTTATTTATTCGTTGTCGGCTGACACGTGCCAAAAGATTAACTGACGAACGTTAGCGTAATCAACTGACGTCATATTACACACAGCTTACGTCATTACGATTGCAACGTTTTTTTTCCATCAAGAGTATATACTGTTAAGGCTCCGTTTAAGACATCACCGGTCCCGTTCATGACATCATAACTGTCGATCCCGTTAATGACGTTTTTTGTTGTCGCGGCCTCGACCAATCAGGTGAAACCATGTGAATGCCATCTGCGACGAACTGCTAGCGTCGTGGTATGAGATGATGCAATAAGATGACGGCAGGTGGAACAATCGTAGGTCTCCGCGTGGTCTTTTTCTCCGATGATCTCCGGTCGTCGTGGGCTACGCGGTGACGTATATTTTTCCGACAAGAAGTGAGCGGCAAAACGACGCCACGTGGACCAAATGCACGGTGCCACATGGCGCTCTTTCCGCGATGTTTTGTTTCGTTGTGGAACTGCCCAATCGTAAAACGACACGTGGGCATGGTATACGGCACCACGTGCCCGGATTTGGGTCTCTTTTTACGTTACGGTACTACGACATTTTTGTTTTCGTGCCAGATGGGTGCTAAAATCATCGTTGGAATTAACCTTTCTATGTTCCATATGGAGAAAAGCAAACCACATAGTAGACATTGATACGTCATAAACGTATCCCTAATTTATGATGCTCCATGATCATATTATGCCAATTGCTACTTGTTTTCTTATTTATAGAATTTTTATACGTTTTCCGGGACTAACCTATTAACAAGATGCCAAGTGTCAGTTCCCTGTTTTATGTAGTTTTTGGTTTCATAAAAGTTATTCTGGAAACATCGTCGGAATTGAACCCCACGAAGCCCCAAGTGCCTATTTTCCCCGGAAGCATCCACAACACCGAAGAGGAGTCGAAGAGGGGCACCACGGGGCCACACCATAGGGTGGTGCGGCCCCCCATGGCCGCGCTAGAGGGAGGTGTGGGGCCCTTTGGCCTCCACCGCCTTTTCCCTTTCTCCTATTTATTTTCCCGGATGGAAAACCCTAAGCACCTGATCAATATCCCCGAAATAGTTCCGCAGCTGCCGTCACCGTCAACCCTAGACGAGGAGGGTTCTGAAACTGTTTCCAGCACCCTGCCGGAGAGGAAATCATCACCGGAGGCTTATTCATCGCCATTCTTGCCTCCGGAGTGATGCGTGAGTAGTTCATCCCTGGACTACGGGTCCATAGCAGTAGCTAGATGGTTGTCTCCTCCTCATATGCCTCCATGTTTAGATCTCGTGAGCTGCCTATCAAGATCGAGATTGATCTTATGTAATTATATATGTTGTGTTTGCTGGGATTCGATGAATATTTAACTTATTCCAAGTTGATTATAGTCTTTATTGCATATGTTATTTGTGATCTTGCATGATTTCCGTTGCTAGTGGTTGCTTAGGCCAAGTAGTTGCTAGTGACTCCAAGAGGGAGTATTTATGCTTGATAGTGGGTTCATGCCTCCTTGTTGCCTTGCTCGAGTGATAGAAACGTGAAGGGGGCGGATGTGTTGTTGCCATTAGGGAGAAAACAGCGGTGTGAGTGCCCGCGTGCACAAGCATTGCTTACATTCCACACATTGTTTAATGCAGTTATGTGTTGCTTGCAACTTAATACCTAAGGGGGTTCGGATGATAACCTGAGGGTAGATTATTAGTCATAGATGCACATGGATTTCTTTCTATGTATTTTGTTGTAATGCCCGCACTAAATATCATAGTAGTCATCATGTTATATTGTAACATCCTTAATTTTTGGAAAACTAAAAAATCACAAAAATTTAAAACTTTTTCTTTTCATGTTATGCAAGTCACCAAAAACCAAATGAGAGGCAAGAAACAAAAGGAAACAATACATATTTCAATAAAATTGAAATTACCAATCCAATTATAGCTCTATTCCATAAACCCTAAAACCCTCTCAAAATAATTTTTCCTTAGATAAAGAAAACCATTTTATCTTTAGCAAACTCTATTACATAAAATGTTTCAATTCAAATATTACTTTGAAAATAGTTTATGACAACAAAAATCAAAGATTTATAACCCTTAATAAAGCTCTAAGCCTCAAAAATATTTGATGAGAATAAAATATTTTAATAATAACTTTTAGTTGTTATTCCAAGTTTTAAAACATAAAGGAGCGAATATAAAATTCTTTGCTTTGTAAATAACATAAAATAAGACTTAGAAAACAATATTATGACTTGTAGGATTTTCCCAAATTTTATTAAGCCACTTCTATATTTATTTAATTTTCTAATTTAAAAATGGAATTAATTTACTATTAGTAAATCACTGAAATCTTAAATTTATAAAATATGAAAGTGAGGTAAAAATGACTTTAACGAATAGTACTTGACATGTTAAATATCTCTGAAATTTTATTTAATCAAAACCTCATATTATTATTTTTCTAATTTAAAAATATACATTAAATACTATTAGTAATTAATTATATTTTCAAAAATATAAAAAGTGTTCAAAAGTTCATAAAAACGTTCTAAACAGAAAGATATTACTTCTACAAACTTTTAGAAATTTTTTTGAGGTCAATTGAATTATTAAAACTAAAGATATTAAAAACAGGAAAAAAAAAAGAAAAAGGAAAAAAAAAGTGATGACGTCATCACCATCAAGCTCTGGCCGTAGCCTCTCTACCGTTTCTTCCCCGATTCAATTACCTTTATTTATCGCGATTAAGAGTAGAATTTGAAGCCCCGAGCCCACCTATTAGAAGCCCTCCTCTCACTCTGCAATACCCCTCGCCTCCATTTCTGTTTAACGCCCCCATGTCCCCAAAATTCCTCGCCGGGGTGCTTGATTTCCGCCGCCGTTTCTCTTCATCTCCGGCCAACAGAGAAGGTAACCGAGCCCGAGGACACCTCCATCCCTTTCCCCCCGATCATGCGCTCCGTTGTGACCTATTGGTCATCTTTTTTTGTCTACAGAATAGACGGTGCCAAGCATGTCCGCATCCCGACGGGGTCTTCTCCGTCTCCGTCCGCCCCCTGCTGTTATCCAAGGATGCGCACGCCCGCGCCGTCATACCCAACATGCTCTCCATTGCGCGCTGCACGCAGTCGCGCTCACTGGTGTGCTAGAAAACCTCCGAATCGTCAACGTCGTCGAGCCTGAGCCGCATCGCCGCCGTCGCTCTCCATTCCGGCGAGACCCCGCCGCCAGGTGAGCTCCTCCTTGTCCCAACACCATTGGATCCAAATCTGGTGGCCAGGATTAGATACACCCCTCGAACAGGTATCAACCATTCGGATCAAGCCAAGTCAGCCGAGCGTTAAGTTCCTTATTCGTCGCTCGGTGCAGCACGTAGATGGCCCAAGCCCAACTGTTATCTGTCGCCCCGTGCAGTGCATAGCAGCCTTGTCTTTGTTTTTTTTCCGGAATACAAAATAACTAGTAATTGTTTTGCAGATTAGTCCCTAGAACTTAGAACCATAATATATTTTTAGCCACAAGGCCAATTTTAGCAAACTTGGACTTTTTGAAATCCCCAGAATGTGTAGAATGTTTTGGCACTGTTCAACTTCAAAATTTACAAAGTTAAATTGGTTAAAATTCAAATATGCTTGTTTGATGAATTTTGGCATAATTCAAATTCTACAAATCCAAAATTTGCAAGTAAAATACTTTTGGTAACATTAGGATGAGTACTTTCACACACACTGTCCCAAAATAATTTTTAACAAATGAAATTGGAATTTAGAATTAAGTGGTATATTTGAGTATTTTTGACATAGATTTAATTCTGTAAATATTTTCAATATAGTTGCTTTTGCAATTTTGTTCCATTTGGTAACCTTGAACCCGAAACAACCTTGCCCAACCATTTTGGACACCCTTGGACCATGACCATGTAAATTTTAGCCAAACATCCATCATAGAAATCCACCTAGTTGTTTAAGTCTTAGAGTTGTTTCTATCCTTGTTTTGCTTTGTTGTTATGGCCATTTGTGTTGGGAATATGCCCTAGAGGCAATCATGTATGATGTAATTACCACTGTATTCATAAAGTTATTAAGTTGTCCTTTGGTTTGAACATCTGATATATGTCATTGAATATGTGATTCGATTGTGGAACTATATATTCATGTTGTTCATACTAGATTGTCCTTGGTCATTAAGGTTGTGCTGGACACACAACCTAGACTAATGTGAGTGTTGGCTGATGACACAGTTCCACTTGTCATGGGCATGGTGATGCCATTCCAACATTCACGGACTTGGCTAAAGAGTTTAGCAAGTCGGACTGACCCATATTGAGATGCAACGAGCAAGTCGTCATTTGCATGTCTCAATCAATGTAATCCTTAGACCTGAGGTTGTCGCACAATCCGAGTTGTGGATCACCGACTTAGGTTCTGTCAAACGTTGTTCTGTGACAAGGCAACTATAAAGGCATAGTTCAGGTAGAATGAGAAGCAAGCTGCATGATGTGGATAATCAAGATGGGATTTTGCCCCTCCGAATGGAGAAATATTCTCTGGGCCCTCTTGAGTGATATGATTCAGGAAGCATGGCCATGCGCGACTCAGTTAATAGTTAACTGTGTCGGTTGACTAAGAGTTAGTCAGATGAATCACATATCACGGATCGAGAAGAGAGTTGAACTATTAAAGGGATGACGATAAATCGCCTATAGTTCGACAAGGTATATCGTGAGGCAAAAGGGACTAAGATGAATATCACATTGAAAGGTATGTCGTCATGACTCAATGGGACTTGGGAGTCGGCACGGTCTGCTAGGAGCCGCTACCGATTGATCGATTGAGAGTCGGACTCCAATCGTGTCCAAGTCACCATGAGCCTGCAGGGTCGCACACTTAAGAGCGGGAGGAAGTATTGGTTGGGTTGGACCCGAACCGGAAATGGACTAATTTTGTGAGTCGGACTCACAGAGGGAATGGGCCACAAGTGTTGTGCAGCCCATTACCATACGCTATATAAAGAGGGGCGCATGTTGCCCAGCGGGCACGTTAGTCCACTCCCATGCGTTGGGAACCCTAGCCCCACTCAGTCCAGCCGTCGCACCAGACCTAGAAGTCTACCGTCGGAGCTCCTCCGCGTACGTGTGGATACGGTAGAGGTGCTGTACGTACAGCACTTCGACGCATCAAGGGATTGGATCGGCTGGATCGGATCGTGGGACTGCACTGCCCCGACGCGCTTCATCGATAATCCGCACCTGCGCGTCTAGTGGTAATCATCGTGGCCTTCTACCTCGGCTAGATCTTGGAAGCACCGCGTAGGAAAAAGTTTTCGTTTTTCTCTACGCGCTCCAACAGTGGTATCAGAGCGGTAGCTTCTGGTATTAGGCCCGAGATCCGTACATATGTGATACGTAGTTAGCGTTAGATGTGATCTAATTGCGATTTTGGTGGTCGTTCTATGAGATAGATCGGTTTGTACAAGATTGATTGGATCAATCGTACTCGGGTTTAATGGATGATCTGGTTTCCGTGATCATACTGCTAAGGTCGTGGAACAACTTACCCCTACCGGTCGGTTTCCTCCATCGGGGTATACCGTGACACATAAATCCAGTTGCGGTGATCGAAGATCAAAGAGTTTGGTCGAATCGGAATACGGATCAGATTCGGGTAAAATCGTTTTATCCGATGAAGAAATCCATGATCGGAATGCAGATGTCGTTGCGAGTTTCACAACGCCGGTAGATATCGTATCTATGCATAACATGTTTTTGGAGGAAGTTGTGAATGGTATGGCTTATGTGCATGTGATGTATGTAATCCATACATGATCTGCGTATCATGTTTTTTGTCAGCCGGCTGGAGCCTAGGTGCTGTCATTTTATTGTATACCGTCCTGCGTGTCGGATTCTCTATGTAATCTTTGATTTACTAGCTAGTGTAGTTTGTTGGAGAACCCGGTGACATGCAAGTCGATGTACAAGTCGACTACATGGAGTAAGATGGCACGTGACAAGAGTTGGCACGAGTCGACTTACAAGCTTCGTGGAGATGGAGATCACCATGAAGAGAGCCATAACATTTCACATTATAATTGCTTTATTTGTGTTATTTTTATGTCTCTGTTTACCTCTATGTAGATAGTTGGTAGATTCTTTAATCCCACAAAGAAGGTCTAGTCGGTCGCCCCGCCAGTGCTGCACCATCACAAATCGGACATTGTTGGTAGTGGGCTCATAAAATTGAGGTGCTACCAATTCTTTCCGGTTAGGTGGGTTACAAGAAGAAGCACTTGGTAAGCTAGACGAGTCCATCACAACGGTTGTGGGGCTCGGGGCGAGGTAGGTTGGGAGCCGGGGCATGTGATGTCACCCAACTAATAGGAGTCGTATTGGATACGATTGGCAAGGTGTTGCCTACCTAGATCACTTGACGGCTAGCGGTGATGCTAAATCTCACTAGTCGGCTTGCTTATTTAGGATCTTGAATCACTTAGCAACCATCGGAGGGATGTTGGTTCTAGTGGGAGCATAAAGATTAAAGCGTTTACTATGCCTGCTCTTTTATGAATACATGTCTTAAGTGTTCTGCATATTTTCTGTTGTAGATCAATGGCACCTACCAACCTCCCTCAGTTATCCGCATTTGCTTTGAGATCAATCCTGGAGAAAGATAAGCTTAATGGAACTAATTTCACCAACTGGTATTGTAATCTGAGGATAGTCCTCAAGCATGACAAGAAAGAACATGTTCTAGAAACTCCACTTCCAGAAGAGCCAGATGACGATGCGACTGTCGTTGTCATGAATGCCTACCGTAAGACTAGAGATGAGTCTATGGAGATTAGCTGTCTTATGCTTGCACACATGGAACCGGACTTGCCGCAGCAGTTCGAGATTGTTGAGGCCTACGATATGATCGAAAGCTTCAAAAGTATGTTCCAGGCTCAGGCAAAGACCGAGAGGTATCAAGTCTCTCAAGCTTTGCTGAGCTGTAAGCTGAAAGACGGCGATCCACTGAGTCCGCATGTAATCAAGATGGTTGGTTACATACAATCTCTGGATCGGCTGGGCTTCCCAATTAACGAAGAGTTCACTACTGATATAATTCTGAACCATCAAGAGATGCCCGAGAAAATGATGTTGACCTGCTAGAAGAAGCAAGAGAGTTAACTTTGTCACGTTCAGCCATATGTCAGCAGAGTCTGAGGCGCTATCATAGCCGGAAAGTAAATCCAACGGTTTTCCGAGAAGAAGACATGGTCCTTAGGCTCGTGCAACGCACATCCGGGATGCATAAGCTATCCCCTCCGTGGGAAGGGCCCTTTATTGTGAGCAAGGCTCTGCACAATGATGCCTACTATCTAGTTGACGCACAGGCTCCACAGAAGAACAGACCGGATAGAGCAGGAGAGAAATCCAAGAGACCTTGGAATGTAGCTCTACTCCGCCGTTTTCATTTGTAAGCAAACATTGTATGTATTTCCTCAACCGAGTTAAAATTCTGGTCGGTACTCCGAATTCAAACTCGGGGACTGCCCTTGTCCAAATTTGCTCTGTGTCATTTTACTCGGCTTTACCTTGTCTACTCGGTTGGTTTACTTAGAATTCATATGCATATCTAGTAGTGTGTTTAAATCCAAGGGCCAACTCTTCGACTCTGCTGCTGTCCGCAACCTGGCTTCATGGCAAGCAAGAGAACACACCAAAGGTCAATAAGCACACGAAAAATTGCTAAAGAAAAGAGGAGTGTAGCAACCGAGTAGGGTGTTCTTTACTTCTCTCTTTTCTCTTTTCGGCTAAGTGGTGGGCAGCGTTATAATGCAATTTTCTAAGTGGCTAAGTATCTGAAACTTGGTTTAGGAAATCTTGTGACTCGACTACCAAAAAAGCCACAAGTGGCAGGTAAGAGCAAAGATGAATAGACTAAGTGAATGAAAAATGCAACTCGGGGACTTGCATTAAAACACAACCCGACATTAAGCCAGTGTTGCTAAGTGTTGATCAAATAAAACTGAGTAGCAAGGAAAAACATAAACTTGTTCGTTACATCTGCACCCGGCATCCCGGGGATCCGATAAAGTTGATCAAAAATAAGCATGCAGGACTTAAACGACAGTCGAGGAAGTGTTGTCCGTCGCAAGATTGGTAGGCGCCGCTGGATTAGGTGTGGGAGTTGTCAAAGCAGATTCTGGCGCGGAAGAAGTTGGAGTAGCAGATCCTGGCTCGGGAGCAACAGTGGCATTTTGGGCGGTAGAGGAACCGGTACGCGGATAGGCGCCTGAGCCGGTGTTCTCGGTAGCGGCTTCGCTTGAGCTCAGCTCGGGAGCAGGTTCTTCAATCACCATCTCGGTCGTGACAACCTCCTCCTGAGCTGCGGATTACGACTCTGCTCGGGCCTCCAAGACAGTCTCCAACCCGGTTTCCTCTACGTTGGCGCGCTGCTCGGCCTCTGCGTCCTCTGCTGCCTGGTGCTCAGATTCTTCATGTTCTTCTTCCTCTGCACCCTGGCTGCAGTCTTCACCGGCATCCTCCTCAAACTCGGCCTCGCCCTCCTTCTCCTCTTCCTCGACATCAGTGTCTGGCTCGGTGGGGCCGTCAATGTATTGGTTTGTTTCCACCCCGGAAGCAAGCTCGTACGCGATCGCTTTCCGGTGCAGAACACAATCCGGATTCTTGGTCCACTTTGAGCCATTTCGACGGGAGCGGATCCTGTCAAGATTGAGGTTCTCATACCAGGATAAGATGATGTGTAGATTTTCGTCCGCTCCTGCCCGGGATGCGGAAGCGCGCCATTTCTTCAATTCTTATTTGACATGGTACAAGTTGGCCGCCATGTCTGAGATGGTGTCCGGAATCTGGCGCTCTGGCCAGAACAGCTTGTCCAGATTTATTGCCATGGACATCATGGTGGTGCCCAGGCCCTTCAGAGATTGCACTCGGGTCTTGAGGCTGACGATATGATCTTCTATGATAGAGTTTTCATCAACATTTAACCATGCGGCTGCTCTGGCCCTTCTCGCCTTCTCCACGGCGGTCCTAGCAGCAGCAGTGAGATCCGGGAAGATATCTAGATCGGGAAATGCTGGTTCAAATCAGAGAAGGAAACCAGAAAAGAAAAGAAACTAAGTAGAAAAAGACAGAAGAATCAAGACTAGGAAGAATGCAGAGTAGCGGCAACTCACAGGCTAACTCCAGCACAAAGGCTCCCAACTTGGTTCTCCAATCTTCCGCTTCTTGGAGGTTCTTGTCTTGGATACGCCGAGAGTCATTGACAATACCCTCCAGAGTCTTGGTCCTTTCTCCGAGAGATTGGATCTCCTTCAAAAGTTCCTGCTTCTCGGCGACAGCTTTCTTCTCGATCTCGTTCTTCGCAGTCACATCATCAATGGCAGTTTTGAGCGCTTCTGTAAGCTCAACCTGCATCTTCTCGAACTCTTCCTTCTCGGCCTCGCGCCCCTTCTGCAGCTCGGCCTCTCGGACCTGCACTTGCTGGTGTGCTTCAGCTGGAGTGAGGCATTACAGATGCTGCTCCCGGAATTTCTTGTATTCTTCTGCGGGTAGCACAACGCTATTAGCAGAGTAGCCAATTGAGAGAAACTGAATGCAGAAAAGAAAGAAGATTGCTCACCTTCCAGAGAAGAGATTTTACTCTGCGCTGAGGCAGACAGAACTTCACAGTCCTGGTGCTTTTCCCCCAGCGCCTTGAGCTCGCCTACAGAGAAGACATGAGTTAAGCAGAAAGCAAAAAACGGGCGTAAGCAAAAAACGCACAAACTGAGATGCTAAAGGCTTACTTTCAATAGGACAAAGCTTGAGGGTGTTGTCCAAAGCGTTATTCTCTAGAGCGTCCTTGTCGCTCTTGTCAGATTCTAGAACCCGGTTCCGGTCTCTGACTTGGCGGTGAGACCAGAGAAGCTGGCGGAAAATCTTTGTCCTTTCCTGGACGCTATCCTGCAGAGAAGAAGGAGAATATATGAGTTTTGGAAGATTTAAGAATGCAAAATAAGAAACAATCATGATGTTGGGTTCATTGACCCATATATCGTTGATGGATATGTGTTACAAAATCACCCAGGAGACGTGGATAAAGACTTGTTCAAGTTTCTTAGAAAGCATCAACTCAAAAGTCATATTCTATTTCCTTACCATTTTGGGTGAGTGTTTCTCTCTTGTGCCCATTCTCTTTTGTTTACTCCATGCATGGTATGTCTAATCGATGAGTTATGCATGACTGTGCATGTAACGTGTCCGCAGGTTCCACTGGATTTTGCTAATGATTGAACTTCACACCTCCAGAGTTCTAATCATGGACTCTATGAATTTGGATTCAAAGCTTTTGGCCGACATGATAAAAATGCTGCAAAAGTAATTATTTTCAATCATTTGCGCTCTATGTCGATCGGTCTCTTTCGTTCATTTCCTAATATCAAGTAACTAATAACTCCCTTGTTCATTTAATTTTATTTGCCCTGTAGGGTTTGGAGACGGTTCTCAGAAGAAATTGTCGGTGAATTCAAACATGAGCTAGATTTTAGAAGGTTACTTAATGTGGATAAGCAGCCACCGGGGGCCAATCTATGTGGATACTATGTTTGTGAGCACATACGGAGACACACCTCTGAGCAGAAAAAATCGGATAGCTGGCGGAAGGCGACGGGTAACTTGTGGAAGAAGCTTAGTCCAGAAGCTCGCTTCCGACCAATTCAAGAGGAAATAGCAGGATTTTTCATGAGGGAAGTCATCAATCCTAAAGGAGAACACTATACCGAGGACGAAGAACTTTTTATGTGCTAAATTGTGTATAGAAACTTGTTCGAAGTTGTATATGGTCACCCGAGATTGAATATATATATTCCTCTTGAATTCTTATTATTTGAAATTTCATATGCATGTATATAGTAGCGTAGAATATGTGTACTGAAACTTCATCAAAATTAAAATAAAACACAAAATAAAATATAACATAAATAAAACACTACAAATTAAAAAGAAACCAGATTTAGGGGGGCTAAAACCCTAAACCTGCGGAGGAGGCCTTTAGTCGCGGTTAGCCACGAGAACCGGGACTAAAGGTCCTCCGCCCCGACGGACTCCTGGCGCCCACGTGGACGGGCCTTTAGTCGCGGTTCGTAAGAGGCGCGACTAAAGGGGGGGGCTGTAGTCACGCATATTTAGTCCCGGTTGCACAGCCGGGATTAATGGCCTTCGCGAACCGAGACTAAAGGACTATTTTCTACCAGTGCCTACTCGGCCCGAATCTCGGGGACTGGGGTAGTGGCTTAGGGAAGAAAGGAGAAAAAGGAAACTGGCAACTCGGAAAATTCAGAAAGAGGGAAAACCATTACCACATAGCTTTGCTCAATATCCTCAATGGATTTGCGCAAGACAAATAGCTTGTTGGCCAGTGTGCTGCAAGGACCGGCTACCGCCATGCCGACAGGGCCGATGTCGGCCTTGTTCCACTCTAGTCGGTAGTTGCCAAGTTTGCCCAACTCAACACCATCCCAGGAGGCATGGACGAGTACCTTGCTGTCCCAAACTTTCTCGATATGGCCTACCCGGTCCAAGATAGCTACAATGCCCTCTTCGGGAAGCTCCTCGTCACCCTCGTCGCGGGAAGAAAATTCCTTGATGATAAGGGAATCTTTCTTCCCCTTGGACTTGGTGCGGGCCACGGCTCTTCGCTCTTTCAGAGCGGCTGTCCGCTCAGCTTCCTGTGACATAAGGATCTTGTGGCGCTCCTGCAGCTGTTTCCAATACTCAGGAAACGTGGGCTCAACCTCCTTCTCGCTGGCACTTGCGCCGGGATCCTGCTCCTCTTCAGGAGCAAAGTTGACGTTGGCTGGGACCAGCCTTACGTTCGGGTTAGGAGGCTGCTTCTTCTAGTTCAGTGCCCACTTGGTGTTCTGGGCCAGCTGTCCGGCTTGTCCTTCTTGCGGCGCACCCGGCTGCTGGGGTCCCGAAGGCTTGAAGGGCAGCTGCTGCTGCCCAGCCTGCGCGGCGCCACGCTTTGGCTATTGCCGAGTTGGCACCGCAGCCGTCTTGGCGAGCTTCTTGGAAGTGGGCGTGGGAGCTGGCCGAGAAGGCGGAGGTGCTTGGAGAGAGAGCTGAGAAGGCGAAGGTACTTGGCTGGCTGGTGGAGGCACCTGTTGAGTTGGCGGCGCAGGCGACCGGCTAGTCGGTGCAGCATCCGGCTGCACTGTGTCTTGGCGGGGCGGCTCCGCCACAGGGTCTTCTACCCGCTGCTCGACAGCAGGGTCGCGCTGCTCTGCAGCGGTGTCTTCAGGCTGCCGTTTAGCAGCAGGATCCGGCCGCTCCAGGGATGTATCCTCTTGCCGCTGTTCGGCAGCGTGCTCAATATTCTCCTCAGCTGATGCAGCTGGAGGAGTAGGCGTTTTCTCGGTGGTGGCGGCGTCCTGGGCAGCCAGCTGCGCATCGGGATGCGGCTGCTCGGAGGTACGTTCAGTCTCGTTCTCGGCGCCAGTGTTCTTGGCGCCAGGGTTCTGTTCTTCTCTAACTGGGGAGGACGCATGCGTCCTATCCTCTGGTACCTGGTCCCCCTCGTCATCAGAGAGCTCCACGAGCTCTCGGGGCGGGGCTTTCTTCTTCTTGGGAGGTGGTGCAGTGGTGGCATCGGCATTAAGTGCCTCACTGAAAAGAAATGTGCAAAGGAAGAACGGAGTCAGAAGGTACGCAGAGAAGGGAACCAGGAAGAAAAATAGCAGCAAGCCAAAATATACCCGGAAGTACTTCGCTACCCGTCCTATTCCGAGTAGTGGGAGCGGCCACGGACATAGGAGCCACGTCTAGTGGTTCCTCTCCTTCCTCCAGTTCAGGTTCCTCTGCAGATAAGAATGAAGAGTTCAGAACAGGCAAGAGAAAAGAATCAAAGCATACTGCAGGCAAGCAGAAAGGTGAACCCGATCACCTTCATCATCCTCTTACCAGTCCCGAATAGAAGCGTCAACGTGGGACTTACCGTCCTGGCCGGCACGAGGGATGCAGAGGGTGTATTGGATGTCGTACTCAGTCACGTCATCCTCCTTCCTATCTGCCTCCCAGTTGGCCTCGAAGACGGGTTGATCCTCTGTCTTCTGGCGATGGATATGCTGGTAATGCAAACATAAGGCATAGTAAGGTGGTTTCCAGCAGAGTAGGGATCTTAGTCGGTCTAGCCTGCAAAAATAAAGCACAAAATGCTAAGGACCAGAGGAGGTAAAGTGAGTAAAGGTACTACTCGGTTTAGCGTTCCAACACTAAGCACAAGAAGCTAAAAACTCTAAGGAAAACAATATACAGAAAGGCCCTATTCAGCACAGCGTGCAAACATAAAGCATACAAAGCTAAGTGTTAACTAGGAAGCTCTTCTCAGCGCAGCATGCAAACATAAAGCATATAAGGCTAAGAGACAACCTATTCGGCATAGAGTGCAAGCATAAAGCATACAAGGCCAAGAGGGAGTCTATCCGGTATCAACTACAAACTGTAAGCATACAAAGAAGAAGACTCACCTGGGGAATACGTTTGGTACGGCTATACGGCACAAAGCCATATGCCCAGTTGTCGGTGAGGGTGCTGCGCAAGATGGACTTGGCCCAAATCACCACTTCTGCTTTGGTAAGCTCGATGGTGGTAGTCCGGGTGCAATCCCGAGGGCCTCCCATATAGCACATCTTGTGTGCCCAATTCTGAAGCGGGAGCACTTGGCGCTCAACCCAGCAGGCCACGGGGTCATCTTGGAGGAGCCCCTCCTTCACCAGCTGTTCCAGGCGTGCGTCTACTTGGATGACGTCGTTGACGGTTTTCTTGGGGTTGTACCCCCAGTTCTGTCCCGTGGGAAGGACATTCTCGAACTTGGGGAGCCCAATTCGGTCCTCAACGACTTCTCCTTCTTCGGAAGGGACATTCTTCACGTACAAGAACCCCCGCTGCCACTTGCGGACGGTCTCCAAACCGAGTACCCGCGGGTGATACCCAGTGCTACGCTGCAGCATCATTGTGCTACCCGTCTGGGTCATCGCGCGTGGAACCAGTGGATTGTTTGGGTTTGGAACGCTTTGTTGGCAGAGATAGAAATATCTGTCCCAAGACTGGATTGTTGGGTACACGCCTAGGAAGGCTTCGCAGACGGCGGCATGGGTGGACAGCATGACAATGGCATTCGGAGGAAGATGGTGTGGCTGGAGGCCAAAGTGGCGAAGGAAGTCGGAGAAAAACTTGAAAATGGGCAGGCCTAGGCCGTGTTTAAAGTGAGAAAGGAATACGATGTACTCAACAGCTTCCGGAGCCGGAACGAGCTCGTCGCCGGGAGGGCGGCAAATCACGCCGGGAGGAACGCGGCGAGTGTTCACCAGCCACTGGCAATCAGCGGCGGTGACATCCGATCCCTCCCAGCTGCCGCGGGCCGGCGCCATCTCGTCCTCGTACTGGTCTGCGGCAGCATTCGCGAGATCCATGACGGCGCGTGTGGGGACCCCAGACTAGCAGTCCGAGACCTCCACTATGCATACATTCACGATCCCATGATCAGTTAGTCGTGAACAACATACTCGAGTTGGCATTGCAGATTACAACATCCACTACACGAATACACGGCTTACACAACTGGTCACATGACTCAGTTGAAAAACAACTGCAATGCAGGGCGGGAACACACACTAAAAACAGGGAAGTCTACAAAACACACTCGTGGTAAACCCAAGTCATGCCTTGACTACCTACAGGCTACTGACTCGGAGACGTTCCTAGCTCGCATAGTCGTCAGCGACACCATCTTCTTCTGGTTCTCCGGGTTTCTGCTCCAAGTCTGGCTAAGACAATAGCCAGGGACGAAACCAATATGAGTACGTTTGAATGTACTCCGCAAGACACCCCAAATGAAAGCTAAACATGCAAGTATACACATATATATAGGTGGTAGGAAGGCTTTAATTAGGGTTCAACTAGCTATGATGAATTTAAGACTCATCATAGTTGCACAAGTTTTATTTTTCTTTGTTGAAGAAGATACTTCAAAAGATAATTCATTTCTCTTGTAGATATAGCATGTTCACAAGGTTTTGATAAAGCATTCTAAATAAAGAAAACATTTTTCTTTGCAAAACTTCTTGGAAAAACAGAACTTTAAGATCATCATTTATCCGGTACCTCAAAGGTACAATCATTCCCTTTCAACGTACCTCCCAGGTACAATTCCAAAACACTTTCCAGCTTTTTGAAAACATTGACACAATGCTAGCTACATGGCCATTCAACTATCCATATCCGAGGACGCGGCTATTATGAATAGTTTTACTCTGCAGAGGTGTACACAATCCACAAGATCCAGTACATCCGCCGTGAACAACCACGGACTGTCCGAGACAGTATGCAAACATCAAATAACTGGTCCTAACAATCCACTATGTCAGTGCTAGTAAATGACTACCTCTTCAACTGGGTTTGTTCTCCCCGGCACTGAGTGAGTCAGCCGTATCGATCCGGTTTCCCCTAACAACACACCGCCATGGCAGGAGACCCAATTGCTGCAACCGATAGTGAACTTAATCCCACATTGTGAATGTCACGTTTCTCCCTCCTGGCGACAATTCGGTTCGGGGGACTCTAACCCCTATAGCACTTTTAGGTAGACACGGACTAACACCGACAAGCAATTAGCTAGACCCCGTTCCCATATTGAGGTAATGTGGCAGCACGGCTTCGTTGTCCGGCGAAGACTAGGTTATGTGTCATTTTTGGAAAAACAAGTCGAAAACGTTTCCTTCGTCACAAACCTCCCTCGGACAAGGTCCCACCTTTCCTCGGGGTTTTTCCAAGCTTTTTCTTTCCAAAAACATCAAGTTAAATTGTCCACTAGGGGACTTAAGTTGATTAAGTGATGATACTAAAATGTCTAAAGGGCTTGGTAACACCAATATTATATAGTGGATATAGCATATTAGATACATCAAATAGATAGTGGTATAGTCCACTTAAAAGAATAGTTTTAGAATCAAACTTTTGTAAAACTTCAGAAGTAAAACATGCATGATAGATAATGATAAGTAAAACAACAGCAAGCATTTAGAATGGCTTGCCTTGGCACTGGTCTTGGTCTTGCTCTTGAAATAAACAAGAGTTGCAATAAAAACCTCTCCGGGAAAAAAATACGGTCTCCGTTATCTAACGTCGTAACCTCAAAAAGGAAAACACCCAATCAAAACCAAACAAAGGCAAGAACTTGAAAAAAACTAAACATACAGAAAGCATTTCATGAAACAAGTACACTCACAAACAATATTATTAGGGTGCACACCGACAAGCAAAACATGCACAGACAACACACATGAATAACACTAGAATTGATGTTATGGATCCTCAACCAAAATGGCATGAGTTCAGTGAGTGTGCCACCCTCATATGATGCTCAAATAAGGTTAAATGACTCTCTGGTCATTCATGAGGATGAGCAAAATAACAAGAAAACAACCTAGGAACACATACACATGCATAGGAAAATATTAACAAGCAATACTACAAGCCCATAGTAACACATGATTTTCTAAACATGGAGAAACAATATAACCAGTACCTAAGCAACATAGTAACAGAGACCAAACAATACCAAACATATCATGGCATCACTCAATGCATGAAAAAAATCATGGAGCAAAACAACTATTAATACTAGACATGAAAAAGGGGTATTTAGTCAAGCATACATGCATAACAATAATGGATCATCAAACATGATTTATTCTAACATGATGGATCTGTAAGATAGCATCCAAATAACAGAGAAAACAACACCTAGACATGCTAGTAATATCAAAATAACAACCTAATCAATGTCTCAAAGATTGAGCATGCAAATAACAACATCATGGCAGAAAAATCATCTAAAACTAACATAGCATGACAATTAGATCTAGAGCTCACTAAAGCATGAACTCAAGTATAATATGCTAGAATAACAGTATCTATGCTATGGAAAACAATACTAAAGCATTTATTCAATTTATCATACCAATATGAAGAATAACATAATTCTAACCTATCTTTACTAGGAAAACAACATATTGAGATTTAAACTATAACAAGCATGACTTTCACACACAAACCCTATAATACTAGTGAAACACTCAAGACACATTTCAAACATGTATAAATAACCTACATATGCTAGGAATCAATTTTATAACAAGAACATTATAACACAACAATTTAATAAAGGCATAGCAATACTAGGCAGAAAAGGACTATTTACTAAATAAGGCACCAAGCCTATTTGTAACTCCTAGAATCATGAAAATCTATTATAAGGTGCTCCTAGTCGCTAGAAAATCAACACAGGTGGATTCACATCAAAATTCATCACCAATAAAATTAAACAATTCACAGAAGTGCTATCTGGCCTAAAATTAACATGCATGTCATTTTCACACCACAACTCAAGTCAGCACAAGGTCAATTGCCACAGATAGACATCATCAAGGGCTACTCAGAACAGTTTAGTCTGCATGTTTTGGATACATAAAACTCAAGTTATTAAGTAAATGGTGTTAATGAGTATCTCTGCCATTTATTTTATTTCTCCTAAAATATTGCACAAAATGCAGATCTACAAGTTGGAGATGGTCAATAATTTGTAGACCTACACCTGTGATTTTTAGTTTGTCAAGGTTTTCTTATTTACATTTTCATTTTGATTTAAAGTAGACAGGCAGAATTAGAGCTGCAGGGAAAAGATAAAACTACCTGCAGAAAAAGAATTAGCAGGCCAGATCTGCGAATAACGGGCAGAGGAAGAACAGGCCGGCCCACCAGGAGCTCTCCCGCGTGGGAAGATTTCAAACGTGGAAGCGGGTCGCGGCTGGGCAAACCCGTTAGTGACAGAACCGGCGCGAAGGGGGTAAGCTACTGTTGGATTCAGATCCAATGCGCAGGATTGTTCCACGTCGCAAGTGGCCGGCGGCGACCAATTACTGGCCGTGGAACAGAAGGAGAGGCGCAGCTGTCACCGGAGCTTCGCCGTAGGCCGCTCCAAACCTTCCTAGGAAGCGTGCGGGGCGTAGAACGGCTCCAAATCGTGGCGCCCATCGATTCCCCGCATCGATTCGAGGCAGGAAGACCCGGAGCGTGGTCCTCGCATGGGGGTACCACGGAGGCAACCCTAGATCACAGAGGAACTCGTCCATGCGAAGAAAAGCTTGGTGAATCGGAGGAGGCACCATCCAATTGGAAGCATGAGGGTTCTAGGGAAAGAAACGAGAGACGAGGAGGTGGTCTACTCCAAGCAAACGACGACCACGGCGAGCTTGGCCATGGCGGACACGGGTAGGGGTGTCGGAGGGCGATTGAGCACAAGAAACTTGTCTAGCGGTATGCAGGTGAGGTGTGGATGCCTAAGGGACAGAGTGTCAAGGTCGAGAGGGTCGAAGGAGAGTGGATTTGAGAGAGGACGAGGGGCACCTGTAGGTGTTCGACAGCAGCTCGAGGGAGAAGAAAAGCAAGAGGGGGCAGGTGAGGAGCACGGGTATGTTCCTGGAGTGCTTGTGGAGCGGAATCAAGAGGACACGAGTTCGGGTATGTCTTCCAGGTGTTAGAACGTGAGGGACGTGGCGATCGCGTCCTGGGCGCCATGGCCAGCGCATGGGTAGGAGGAAGAGGACAATCAGAGAGGGAGGGCTCTCGCCAGGGAGTCACGGGAGGCTATAGGAGGCTGCTGGCGCAAGTTTTCTCCCTGTGGTGCACTGTGGTGGTGGATGAGAGAAATGGGTGGTGATCACCCCTTTGTCCATTTGTTGGTGCCTGTGATAGGAAGAGATAGGAGTAGGTAGACCATGTCTAGGGTGTTAAGGGACTAAAATACACTGTCCAGGTGCAGGAGAGAGGAAGGGGGGAGAGAAGGATGACCAGAACAAGCCTCATCTCAGTAGTGTCCAGGAATAGCAGAAGTTGTTTTCGCTTGTTTTCACCAAAATTTTGAATAGAACAAATATTAAATATCATGTCCATTGGATAGAGGGTGAAAAATTGGGTCTAGGGATGGTGGTCTAAAGGTTTTATAAAATCATTTCTTTCACAAAATTTTGGGAATTCAAAATGGCAGAAACTGTTTTTAAATGTTTTCTCTAAAATTTTCAAAACAACTTGAAAATATTTTTGCATACGTAAGTCCCACATGAAAATAGGCATGTTGGGTAATTTTTCCAAGATTTTAGGAAATACTTTTCTTCAAAAAATATTTTAATGACCATTTCTGGCCTTTTGGAAAATGGAAAATAATAAATAGTAAAATGCTTTTAAAACAAATATTTTTGAGTTGGTATGATAGATTACGTAATATAGATCTCAATATTGATTTTTACTAAACAACTCCTTTGAAAATATTTGAGACACCAAGTGGAAAAAGGGTGAAAACATGGGTTAAATTTAATAGGCTAAAAGCCATGGGAGAAGAATAATTAAATGGCCATTGGAAAATAAATGGACCATATGGAGGTGATGTATAGGTCAAGGAGATGACAAGTGTAGGTTCATTTGGCCTGAAAACAATAAGGGGTGATTTTGAGTATCACAGAAAAAGTGCATCAAGATAACATGGATATGATCAATATTTTGGGGATGCCTTCAAAGGACTTTGAAAGATGATGCCAAAGGGTTTCAATATCCAGAATAACAACTTGGATGGATGTTATAGGTATTAAACATGATATCCATGAAGGTACATTGATGAAGAGAACATCATTTGAAATAAAGGCATGTCTCCAAGATTAGAAGTTTTTAAGAAAACAGAAGATGATATGGACATGTGATGGAATATGGTATTGATGCTTGATCTTGTCATTACTAGATTTTATTTTCTTAAAACAACACACATTAGTCAACAAACATAAATAAATACTTCAAAGAAAACACAAGATAAGATCACACAACAAGCAGATAAAATAACAAGACACACAAGATCACTCAAACAACTGAGTTCTTCAAATTAATTTCCAGGATGTTTTATCATGTGTTAAAAAAGGATAGTGATCAAGCCACAGCTTGACAAGAGGAGTTTGTAAAAAAAATTATCTCAAATCTTGTTATTTCCAAAAGAATATAATTGAGGGAAAACAGAGGGGTAACATAGTCCTGTCTTATTGTTTTTGCAAAAGAAGGAAGTGAGAAGGAGTTTTTGAAATACTTGCAAAAACATCTTGGTTAAAAACAGGTTGGAGATGATTAGCTCCAAAATACTTTTCATATAGTTTTGGAATTATCTTTTATTTTCTCAGAACTTGGCCTTTGGGTTTCTCTAGAATCAAAACATTTTCAAAGAGGTTTTTTGCAAAAGAGTGTGAGGGATGAAGATGATAAGCTTTCTTGTCATGACTTGATCACAAGGGTTGTGTTTTAAGAAATTTATGATCATTGGTTTTAATGTTAGTTGTTAACAAACTCAAACACAAACACATACAACATCCAAATAGAAATGAAAACACAAGCATAAGTCAAACATATTAAAAAGTTTTTGTTGGCCCTGATTTTTGGGTTATTGAAAACTGTTCTTCCTGTCTTCCAAAAATTTGGCTGTTACAGCGTGCTCTCTGGTGGAGAAGCGGGAGCTCGTCGAGGGTGAGGTTGATGACGAAGACGGAGGCGCGCAAGGTGTGGTTCTCTCTCTCTCTCTCTCTCTCTCTCTCTCTCTGCGCGTGGGGTGGTGGTGCGCTGCGAGCTCGCGGCGGCGCTGTTCTCGACGGTGGAGACGAAGGCAGCGAAGGAGCAGGATTTGGGAAAGTGAAACGGAAAGAGAAGACGAGGGAGGCGCAGGGGTATTTATCCCTCCGCGGATTGCAGTTACCAATCGGATCGATCGTGGCTGAGATCGTGCGGGTTGGATTAACTGCCCGTTAGAAGCGCACACAGCGCAATCTGCGCGCGTAACGGGCGCAGTTAATCCCACGACGTGGGTCGTGGGCTCTCGAGTACCCGCTCGAAGTGACATAACGGGTTGTGGGCCCCAGGAGCAGTGACAGGCGCGTGGCACGCTGTAGCGCCAGAACCGAGGCGTCAGGGGCGTGTATGCGTGACACGTGCCCCATTTGGACACGAGAAGCTGCATTCGCTCTGGATCGAGCGAGATCGTGTTGAAAAATTCGCTAAGTATAAAGTACTCGGCAGAACTATGCAGCGTGTGCTCTACTCGGCTCCAAGAGGAATTCTCCAGTAACCACAGTTGGAGAATTTCAAGTAGGAGTTATGGGTGTCCGAGTTGGGGAGCAACTCGGCCGCACTTCTGCACTAAGGCAAATTGGTTTAAGCTGGCAGGGCCAAACGAACGAGTTCGCTGGACTCTACCAGCTTCGGGGACTAATGTCGGGGGGCTACCCCCCGAGTAGGTATGAGGCAGGTGGTAAAACAGAGATCAGAGTACTGTTTACCGGGTAGGCGGCTACTCGGGTATCTGTATCAGGTAGACGCTACTCGGTGATAAGTATTGAAGTCTAGGAGAAGACAAAGAGGGATATCATAATCGTCCGAGTAGAGAGCAAGTGGTCCGAGTATATGGGCAGCAATCCTACTCGGGCAAAAAGTCAATGGAGCCGTTCTGACGAGATCCCGCGTCTACCGCAGCCGTACAGGCGTGCGGTTCAACTTACAAGACACATGAGTATCCGCGCTACAGCGAGGGCACAGTGAGGGTAGGCACCTGTCATGTTTTGTCACTGACAGGGGGGACAGGACGTGTCGGGGGCCTACTCTGTGAGACTGACAGGGTGGACTAGTCCTGTCAGCCGGACGGCGCGGCGACTTCTCGCCATGGCGTCAGCGGGAACACGGAGGCGTGCTCCGTGTCACAGTAGAGACGTCCCATCATGTACCTTTTATCATTGTTTACTCGGCTGGGTACCAGTATATAACGTGCCCAGCCCCCTCCTGCGCGAGGGACGTTGAACCGCAGAGCATTTATTGCGTTCCTTAGTGCTAGACAGAGAGAGCAAGAGAGTAGCTACTCGGCTGAGAGCCTGATTTGTACTATGGCTACTCGAACATCACATATATAGAGAGATAGGCAGGAGTAGGGGTGTTACCTCCACACGATGGCCCTGAACCTGGGCTCTTCACCACTCTACGATAGAATCTGAACCATGTGAGTTTATTATTTTGATTGCACTAACGTTGCTAATGAAGATTGTGAGAATTCTGGTGTGAAGGAAGTTTTCAAGGGTCAAGAGAAGAGTATGATATGATGTGATCAAGAAGAGTGAAAAGCCTAAGCTTGGGGATGCCCCGGTGGTACATCCCAGCAAATTCCAATAAAAATCAGGCGTCTAAGCTAGGGGATGCCCAAGGCATCCCCTTCTTCATCAACAAATTATGAGGTCACTTCTAGTGAAACTATATTTTTATTCGGTCGCACCTTATGTGCTTTACCTGGAGCTTCTTTTATTTTTGTTTTAAGTTTACTTTCGGTTTGTTTTTACTTTTTCAATAATTTGGTTGGACCCCATTATTATTTTTTGGAGAGTGACACACTCCGCTTTTTCATGAGAATACGTTGTATTCTTAGTCTCTGTTTGGCTACTGCATTTATTTAGCTCCAGTTTTGCATGCATCTCTTATCAGAGCTGTTAGTTTTAGTAGTATTATATGAGTACTCTCATGTTTGCTTGCTGTATCATAAAGAGTATTTTTGTTAAAGCATGTTTTGTATGGTGTTTGTTGGGAAAATAAAACTGCTGCTTGATGTGGAATTTATAACAATGCTAGTTGAAGCTTGTATAGACTGTGGCTAGAACTTTTCATGCCATGCTAAATGTTATTTTAGTTTTAAAGCCTTGTGGTTACTGGGTAGCATGAATAGCCTTAAATAGCTGAGAGTTTTTAATATGTATTGAAAGATTCATGAGTTGTTCTTGTCATTGTAAAGAATCAATATATGGTATTCTCTTTAGAATGTTTTATTTGGTTGACCTGGCGCATGCTCACACCATGTTTATGAATGCAAACCAGTCATGAATAGCCTCCATGACCAATTGGTATTTGAACTTATGATACCGCTTATGTTTTAATTAATGATGCTTATGTCGCTATGCATGATTATGGATCTTATGCTCTCTTAATTTGTCGCTCCTAGTCTTTTGCTAGCCTCCACCTGTACTGAGTATGGTCTCAACTCGTGCATCCAAACTCCCTTAAACCAAAGTTTTTCCCATTGTGTACACCATACCTACCTACATGTGGTATTTAACTGCCACTCCAAGTAAATTGCTCATGTGTTATCTTTAAAACCTTCAAAATTATTCCTGTTTTGTGTTCTTGTTTTTGCTCATGAGGACGTCAATAGAGAATCTTTATCTCACATGTTGATTGGATTTCACACCCTGGACTAGTAGCTTCATCCACTTATCCAAATGATAGAAGAGCTGGCAGCGGGGTTCCCAGCCCCAAATTAATACAAACAAATTATCTTCACTAGTTTTCCCCTGATTATATCAGTCAAAGCATAATTGTGTAAACAAAAGAGAAAGAGGGATGACCTTCTATACCAATTGCGTCCTTCACTATGGAAGCCGCTCTTTTGAATCCAGTTTGCGTGTGACGTATTGTATTGTTTCTTTACCAGACGTTGACCTTAACATACACCTGTCTTAAATATAGACACTCCTCCCCGGTATGTGATTTTTGGCAGGCACCAGAGGATTCGGTTAGCCATGGTTTGTGAAAGATGGATGGGAGGAGTGTCAAACTTTTAACACCTCTGTTTAATATAATAAAATGTTCTAGCACATGAGTGATCCCTGCTTCCCTCTGCAAAGGTCCTTTCTTTTACTTTTATGTTGAGTCTCCATCTTCTAACTTTATGCACAGTTAAGAGAGCATATTTTCCATTCTGAGTTCTATGTGCAATTGTACCATAAACATCAATAATTACTTCATGATGTGATATTATTTGTTCTTAAATTATTTGTTCTAGTCTTCCTCTTGAACTTTGAAAGTGTATTGGCATTTATGTTTTGTCCCACTCTTTAGGACTAGCAAAATACCACTTTGCCATGCTTTCTCTATATATGAAACTAATCATGCCACTGCTCATCTAAGGCCCGAGGCAACCCGACAACGACATTGATGTGTACATCAGGCCATTGGTTGAAGAACTTTTACAGTTGTGGCGTGAAGAAGGTGTACCTGTGTGGGATGAGAACGAACAAAATGAATTTAACCTACGAGGGTTGTTGTTCGTAACCATCAATGATTGCCTGCTCTCAGTAACATTTCAGGACAATCAAACAAGGGATACAATGCATGCACACACACTGTTTGGGTGATACCGACAGTATACATTTGGGAAACAAGAAAGTGTACCTGGGGCATCGTCGATTTCTTTCACAATAGCATTCCGTAAGAAAGAGAGGAGGCAAGCATTTCAGAGGTGAGGTACATAACCGGAAAAAACCTACCCGGCCTACTGGGCATGTTATATATGATATGGTCAAGAATTTAAAAGTGATCTTTGGAAAGGGTCCTGGCGGACAATCTGTTCCGAATGACAATGTCGGACACGTACCCATGTGTAAGAACATGTCTATATTTTGGCAGCTACCCTATTGGAAAATCCTAGAAAAAATCGTTGCGTGAACCTGCTAAAATTATTGGGCATGTATGGGAAGACAAAAGATACACCGGATGTACGGCAGGACCAGCAACGTATGCACGAATGAGACAACCTGGATCCAGAGAAGTATCAAGGTCCAGCCAGCTACGCTTTTAGCAAAGAAGATAAGGAGATATTTTTTGACGTCCTGAGAAACATCAAGGTCCCGTATGGCTTCTCGTCGAATATAAAGGGAATAATAAACATGACATAGAAAAAGTTTCAAAATCTAAAGTCCCGTGACTGCCACGTCATTATGACACAATTACGTCCGGTTGCATTGAGGGGGCTTCTACCAGAAAATGTTCGAGTACCCATTGTGAATCTATGTTCATTCCTCAATGCAATTTCTCAGAAGGTGATCAATCCACTAACTCTATCAAATTTACTGAAGGATGTGATGCAATGTCTTGTCAGCTCTGAGTTGGTGTTTCCACCATCCTTCTTCAATATTATGACGCACCTCATAGTTCACTGATACGTCATAAACGTATCCCTAATTTCTGATGTTCCATGTTTTTTTCATGTTATTTACCACATGTTTTCCTTCCACTTTATGTCATTTTTACACGTTTTCCGGGACTAACCTATTAACAAGATGCCACAGAGCAAGTTCCCTGTTTTCTGCTGTTTTTAGTTTTAGAAAAGTTATTCTGGAAATATTCTCGGAATTGGAAAATTCGAAAGCCAGAAGTCCTAAAAGTCCCGGAAGCTTCTAGAAGTCCCGAAGAGCCCCGGAGGGGGACCACAGGGTGGCCACACCATGGGGTGGAGCGGGTCCCCCTGGCCGCGCCACCTAGGGGTGTGGGGCCCCTGGACACCCCCGTCATCGCCCTTTCTCCTATTTATACTCCCTAGAGGGAAAACCCTAGGAAAATCAACCTTTTCTGCAAAATACATCTGTAGCTCCGTTGTCGCCACCGACAAGTTTCGGGGGACAGATCTCTATTCTGGCACCCTGTCGGGACGGGGAAGTGCCCCCGGAAGCAATCTCCTTTGACTCCACCACCATCTCCATCGCCATTGTTGTCTCCTATAATAAGGAGGGAGTGGTTCTCCCCCGAGGCTGAGGGCTCTACCGGTAGCTATGTGGTTCATCTCTCTCTCCCATGGTGTGATCTTTATGTGATCATGAGCTTTGTAATATAGTTGAATATGTAGGTTGATCTTCATCTGTTATGCTACTCAAGTGGTTTTGTTATCTCCGTAAACACTTTGATCATGGGGTAAAGGTGATAGTGTGTGCATCGTGTGGTTTAGCATGATATTTATATCATGTGTTGGAAGATGAACCTATAAAATTGCGGCGTTTCTTTAGTACTAATTTATGGCGCTCGTAGTGACATTGGGGTGCCCTAGAGAGGGAATATAGACTTGAGGAGTGCTGTTAAATCCCTATGCAATGATTAGTGTTTGTTACTCGACCGAAGAGTGGTTCGGAGTAGCATAGTGAAGAAATGATATTTATGCATTTGAATTATGTTTTCATTGTTGAGAGGTGTCCTCTAGTGAAAGTAGGAGTCCTAGGCCTTATTTCCAAGCATTGAAACATCGTTTTCCGCCTGTTCTACTACATGTTTTCTTGCTTCCATTTTTATTTCAGATTGCTATTATCACTTATTATCATCATCCATATTACTTGCATTTTACTCTCTCTTTGCCGAACTAGTGCACCTATATACCTCACAAGTATATTGGGTGTGTTGGGGACACAAGAGACTTCTTATATCTTGATTGCAGGGTTGCTTGAGAGGGATATATTTGACCTCTAACTCCCTGAGTTCGATAAACCTTGGGTGATCCACTTAAGGGAAACTTGCTGTTGTTCTACAAACCTTTGCACTTGGAGGCCCAACACTGTCTACAAGAATAGAAGCGTGCGTAGAAATCAAGCTCTTTTCTGGCGCCGTTGCCGGGGAGGTAAGGTAAAAGGTACTCACATCCTTGGGTGTGAGTGCTCGAAGTTATTTCATTTAGATTCTGCAATTATATCTTTTTGTTTCTTGTGTTCACTAGTTAGGATTATTTTTACTCGCTTCTTGTTTTTATTTTTACTAGTAGTCTTAATGGAAAACAACAAAAATATGATAGAACTTTATAATATTTATCTTGAATTAGGACATCATGCTTTTGAATAGAAAATTACAAAACCTATGGAAGTTTGTTTGCATAATAGTGATAGCAATGTTATTAGCATTATTTATTTGGATACCATTATTTCTAGTACTATGGAAAATTCTAAGCTTGGGGATGCCCAAGGCAGTACTATTTCTTATAAGCATGTTAATTTTTTTGGAGAACTTAGACCTTGTGAAAAGAATCAAATTGAAGAAGAATATTGTATCCATCATAGGAATGAAAAAACTAGAATGTGGAGTAGGGTTCTAGATGATCTTGGTGAAAAAGTCTGTGCCATATATCCTTTTATTTGAGAACTTTGCTATAAAGTGGGTCATTTTAATTTCCAATTCTAGGGCCATGATAGTAGCCTTTCGAATCATAGGAGTGCAGCAAGTTTGTATTGTGATGACATAATCACCCCTAATGAGCATGATGAACTTACATTATTTTTGGGGTGTGAAGAGTTATTAAGAAAAACTTCTTTGATAGATATGTGTGCTTTTGATATGAATAGTCTCTTGCCTGGATGCCATCTTTATTGTGTTGATAATTTCCATGCAAATACTTACATACAAAATATTATAAAAGAGGAGATTTTACCAAAATATGACAGGACTAATATGTGTTTTATTCTTATTAATAAAGAGGAGAAATCCTCCAAAGTTTTTTCTATTGTTCCTGATAATAAACCAGGGTATGTGGAGAAGCTCCCTTTTAAGCCTCTCCCTCCTAAAGAGGTGAAGAAGACGAAGAAGAAGAGGAGGAGTAAAAAGATAGAGGTAACGGTATCTCCCCCTAAGCATGTTGCTCCCATTATAGTTTTTGATGAGTGTGAACTCGATGATCTTCCTATGCCTGTTATTTATAAAAGTGATCATGATTGGGAGATACACACTACTTTTGATATTGAAAATTTGTTTGCTACAAATTCTGAAAATGATAACAATAATTGATGTACTATTAGTACCATCCATGTTCCTTCCAATGATGATATAGAAAGCTCTAAACTTGTGGATGATCTGTTTGAAAATCCCTTTGCTATTAATGATTATATGCTTGATACATCTCCTCCTAGTAAAAATGATGATATGTTTACAAATGAACGCATTTTGGAAGACAACTATTTTATTGCCTGTAATGATACTTTGCCTCCAACATATGATGATTATAAGTATTCTAGTTCCACTTACTATGAATGATAAATTTTTATTGTGATCATGATATGCCTTCTATATATGATGATTACAATGATGAATATGTTATTTTCAGTCCACCTACTATTGTGGAGATAGTTAATTATGATTGTACTATTACTCCTATATTTTATGATTATGGTGATGAGAATAATAACGATAGCTGTTTTGTTGAATTTCCTCCCACTACTATTAATGAGAAGGATTTTGCTTATGTGGAGAGTAATAATTCTTGTATGCATGTGGCTCATGATAAGAATGTTATATCTGATAGTTATATTGTTAATTTTATTCATGATGCTACTGAAAGTTGTTATGAGAGAGGGAAACATAATTTTATGCATCTCAATGATATCAAGTTTCCCCTCTTTATGTTTAAAATTTTGAAGTTGCACTTATTTTGCTTTCCTATGCTTGTTGCTTTGTGTTTTCATGACTTGTTTTTCTACAAGATTCGTTTTCATAGGAAGTGGGTTAGACTTAAATTTGTTTTACATTTTCTTCTTGATGCTCTCTTTTGTTTCAATTCATATTTCTCATGTGAGCATCATCTCAAATTATCATGCCTAGCTACAAGGCTTTAAAGAAAAGCACTTCTTGGGAGATAACCCCATGTTTTTATTTTTGCATTGTTTTTCTCTGTTTTCTTTGAGTCTAGGGGTTGTATACTTCTTTAACAACTCCTTTGTATAATTATTTTCATGTTTTAGTAGTGCCAAGTAAAGTTTCTGACGAAACTTGGAGTTGGTTTCGGATTTCGGCGCAGAAAACAGATTTATGTTGTCCCCCATAAAACATCGAATAAAATCTTGGAAAATCAGAATGATCTGAAATTTTTTGTGATTATTCCACGGCTAATTCCGAAACTTTTCTTAGTTGACCACTTTTTTATTTGATCAACCGAACATTTTAGAAGAAAAAAAATCATATTTACATGTTGTTCTGTTTTGACAGATTTCTGTCAATAATTGCATTTGCATCTTAATCTCTTTCTTTTGGTGTTCTTTTGAGAAAAAGAGTTTTTAAAGAAGTTGTGACAGTAGCTAATGTGTTTTTGAGTGTTAGTCTTGTGTTGAAATAGAACCATGTGAATTTATTATTTCGATTGCACTAACATTGCTAATGAAAATTGTGAGAAATTTGGTGTGAAGGAAGTTTTCAAGGGTCAAGAGAAGAGGATGATATGCTGTGATCAACAAGAGTGAACAGCCTAAGCTTGGGAATTCCACGGTGGTACATCCTAGCAAATTCAAAGAAGACTCAAGTGTCTAAGCTTGGGGATGCCCAAGGCATCCCCTTCTTCATCAACAAATTATCAGGTCACTTCTAGTGAAACTATATTTTTATTCGGTCACATCTTATGTGCTTTACTTGGAGCGTCTTTTATTTTTCTTTTCAGTTTGTTTGGTTTTCTTTGATGTAATAAATAGTTGGATCATATAATACTTGTGTGTGAGATAGACACGCTTCGTTTTCATTACTTAGAACACTCTAGTTTTCATTCTTATTGTTCTGTGAGTGTTCACTTTTTGCTAGTACAGCGTTTAGCCTTTGTTTTCATGCATCTCTTATTCAGAGATGTTAGTTTTAGTAGTGCTATGTTAGTAATCTCATGTTTTCTTGATGTAGCATGTAGAGAATTTTTGTTAAAACATGTTTTGTATGGTGCTTGTTGGGAAAAGAAACTGCTGCTTGAACTAGAATTTATAACAGTACTAGTAGAAGCTTGTATAGATTGTGGCTAGAACTTTTTCATGCCATGCTAAATGTTATTTTAGTTTTAAATCCTTGTGGTTATTGAGTAGCATGAATAGCCTTAAATAGCTAAGATCGTTTCATATGTCTTGAAAGATTCATGAGTTGTTCTTGTCATAGTAAAGCACAAATTTATGGTATTCTTTTTCGAATGTTTTATTTGGTTGACTTGGCGCATGCTCACACCATGTTTATGACTATGAACCAGTCACGAATAGCCTCCGTGACCATTTAGTTTTTGAACTTGTGATGCGTCTTATGCTTTAATTAATGATGTTTATGTCGCTATGCATGATTATGGTTCTTGTGCTCTCTTGATTTGTCGCTCCCAGTCTTTTGCTAGCCTCCACCTATACTGAGTATGAGCTCTATCGTGCATCCAAACCCCTTTAATCCAAAGTTTTTCCCATTGCATACACCATACCTACCTACATGTGGTATTTAACTCCCACCCCAAAGTAAATTGCTCATGTGTTACCTTTAAAACCTTCAAAATTATTCCTGCTTTGTGTTCTTGTGTTTGCTCATGAGGATGTCAATATAGAATCTTTATCTCACTTGTTGATTGGATTTCACACCCTGGACTAGTGGCCTCATCCGATTATCCAAATGATAGAAGAGCTCGCAGCGGGGTGCCTAGCCCTAAATTAATACAAACAATTTCTCTTCACTATTTTTGCCCCTGATTTATCAATCAAAGCATATTTGTGTAAACAAAAGAGAAAGAGGTATGAACTTCTACACCAGTTGCGTCCTTCACCATGGGAGCCGCTCTTGTGAATCCAGTTGGCTTGTGACGTACTGTATTGTTTGTTTACCATTCGTTGACACTAGCATACACCCCTCCTAAAATATAGACATTCCTCCACAAATGTCAAACTTTTAATACCCATGTTTAATAAAATAAAAAGCTCTAGCACATGAGTGATCCCTGCTTCCCTCTGCGAAGGGCCTTTCTTTTACTTTTATGTTGAGTATTCATCTTCTAACTTTATGCACAGTCTTCTAACTTTATGCACAGTTGAGAGAGCATTTTTGCCATTCTGAGTTCTATGTGCATTTGTCCCATAAATATCAATAATTACTTCATGGTGTGATATTATTTGTTCTTAAATTATTTGTTCTAGTCTACCTCATGTACTTTGAAAGTGTCCGGGCATTTATGTTTTGCTCCACTCTTAAGGACTATCTAAATACCAATTTTCCATGCTTTCTCAATACCTGAAACAAACGTTTATCTTTCTTTGCATTATTATCCATTATCCTTTATTTGAGTTACTCTTCGTGATGCAAAGTAATTGCTATGCTTTACTATTAAGGTTTTATTTATCATGCCTATGTTTAAAGTTTTATTATCTCAGTGTGCATATGCTTTTACATTAGATTCATCAAGTATATGTTAGTAGCATGTCACCTCATAAATTATTGTTTTATCGTTTACCTACTCGAGGACGAGTAGGAACTAAGCTTGGGGATGCTTGATACGACATAAACGTATCCCCAATTTCTGATATTCCATGTTGTTTCCCACATGTTTTCCTTACACTTTATGTCATTTTTACACGTTTTCCGGGACTAACCTATTATTAACAAGATGTCACAAAGCCAGTTCCCTGTTTTCTGATGTTTTTAGTTTCAGAAAAGTTGTTCTGGAATATTCTCAGAATTGGAAAATTCGAAAGCGAGAAGTCCTAAAAGTCCCGGAAGCTTACAGAACACTACCAAATTCCGCTCGATCCAGAATGTTTTGAGCGGCACGTTTTGATAACGTCGAGCGTTTCCGTCGTGAATGGCTGAAAAGTGGAGTTTGCTCTCGACGTATTTTTTTGGTCCGTCGCAGACTGGTTTTGCCCGACTTTTTGCTATTTTTACGTCGCGGACTTTTGTCTCCGGCCCAGTAGCCCACTAAGAGCCCAGTTGCCTTCGACGAAACTGACTTGGTCTCGTAGAACGTCGCGAATTTTCATCGGACCCACACATCCTGCCATGTTTGACTGCTTTTTCCGGCAACGACCGCGCTCTCTCGCGGTTGTTCCTAACGTTTTTTTGCACGAGCCCAGCTGTCAGTTCACCAGTTCACACCAGCATCACAAAGGTTACCCGCCATCATCACAACAAGGAGATTTATAATAACTAGAATTATAATAATAACTTGAATTAACACCAGTTCACACCAGCATCACAAAGGTTACCCTCCATCATCACAACAGGCTCACATCATTAACTAAATAGTTTCATGTCATCGATAGGGTTCACATCACAACAGGTGCACCTCAACATCTAAACATGTGCACATCATAAACTAAATAGTTTCTCATCGATACAGTTAACGTCACTTTTTCTTACTGATCCACCCATTCCGAAGGCACATCCACAGATTCCACGTCACTTTTCCTAGTCACCAATCCATTCCAAAGGCGCATCCACGGGTTCGACAGAACTTTTCAGCGTCCTCAATGATCTCTAAACGCACATGCAATTGTTCCACATCACTTCTCCCATTGATCCATCCATTCTGACACCACAACCAAAGGTTCACAAACCCTACAAAAAAAGGCATCATACATGTTTAGCACATCATCAACTACAAGGCCAACTATCAGCACAGTTTAATCATCGGCACATGCAACAAAACAAATAAAAGTGTAATAGTGAGCCTCATTACCAACCATGGTACATACAAATGATACGCAGTAATTCTGACAGATTTACCTACTATACTAAAATGAGGCACAACTGAACTTGTTCTGCGTGCTATTTGCTATAGTAGCAAAACTGCTAGACACATTACTGCATATTAATCATTGGTAGAGACAGTTTAATCATTGGCACATGTATAAACTATAAATATTTAGCAATGGAAAGCAAGAAAAGTAGCCTCATACTAATAAGCACAAAACAAAATTAATTAGATCGTGGAACATTTTACCAAGGAAGATGCAGAACCAATGTGGTTTTACACAACACTAGCTAAAATGCTCGATGATCTCATCAAGATCGAGTGCACAGTTTAATCATTGGCACATGTATCAAGCACAGATGTTTAGCAATGGAAAACAAGAAAAGTAGCCTCGTACTAATAAGCACAAAACAAAATTAATGAGATCGTAGAACATTTTACCAAGGAAGATGCATAACCAATGTGGTTGTACACAACACTAGGTAAAATGCTCGATGATCTCAACAAGATCGAGTGCATAGTTTAATCATTGGCACACGTATAAAGCACAGATGTTTAGCAATGGAAAACAAGAAAAGTAGCCTCATACTAATAAGCACAAAACAAAATTAATGAGATCATCGAACATTTTACCAAGGAAGATGTAGAACCAATGTGGTTGTACACAATAATAGGTAAAATGCTCGATGATCACATCAAGATCGAGTGCACAATTTAATCATTGGCACATGTATCAAGCACAGATGTTTCGCAATGGAAAACAAGAAAATTAGCCTCATACTAATAAGCACAAAACAAAATTAATGAGATCATTGAACATTTTACCAATGAAGATGCAGAACCAATATGGTTGTACACAACACTAGGTAAATGCTCGATGATATCATCAAGATCGAGTGCACACTTTAATCATTGACACATGTATCAAGCACAGATGTTTACCAATGGAAAACAAGAAAAGTAGCCTCATGCTAATAAGGACAAAACAAAATTAATGAGATCGTAGAACATTTACCTCCCGAGTTAGAATTTTATTGTTACGAGTCTCCATCCAGTTATGAGTTTAATAAGGATAAGGAGACATGGTGCAGAAGCTACAGCCTCGACTAGAGTGCTACAACCAAATATGAAAAGAAGAAAAATCAAACAAGTAGCTACGAAGGCGAAAGGAGATACTGATTTATATGCTAGTATTTACCTTGGGGATCTCAAGAACAGGGGGCCTTACGAGCTTCAAGGCCTTGTTCAGGTGGATCTCCATCTGGGTGGGGGAAGCGATCTTCGAGATACCTGTGACGGTAGCGTGAGCTAAATCCATGGCTGGTGGTGACCTAAAACACGTCAACGACGGTGGCCGCCGGCATCTAACCTAGATCCGCCGCCATCTAACCTAGATCGAAGCGTTTGGATGAGGAAGGGAAGGGAGGCAACCAGCACTTACCAGTCATTGGTTGAGGACGTCGGTGAGGACGGGGAAGCTAGGGAGGGCGCCGTCGTGATAGCCGCCGCCAAGTGGGCGAAGTGGAGGGACTTGGTTTTTTTGGAAGGGGGTGGGCAGAGTGATCCCTTTCGGTGGGGAAGTAGCCGAGAGTGGGCGAGGGAGCACGGCGGCCGGTGACGCTGACGAGTAGGACCCGGTGTGAGGCTGTTTCGGTGAAGATTTAGTGCGCGCGCCTATGACGCTGATGAGTGGGACCCCGTGTGAGACTGTTTCGTTTTTTAGCGCGCGCGCGGCTGTTAGCGGGCGTAATTTAGGCGCGCAGATGTTAGGTTTGGATGTGAATTTTTTAAAACTGAGCGTCTATGTGTTAATTAGGGCAATTATGGCATGTTGTCCCATAAATTGAAGGTTTTTCAAATGTAAATCTTTGCTAATACGAAAAAAGGTTGCATTCTTACCATTAGTTCTTTATTTTCTACTAATTAAATGAAGAATTAAAAACCATTGATCCATCAGATCAACGAGTTTTCGACAAGGATTGTCTTATTGGGCATGATCGAGTACTAAATGGATGTGACACATCCACTTATTACTAAATTATACCATATTTAGGCATCCTAAAAACATGATCGGCTGAAGCAACATAGTATAGAAGTACTACATATATAGTACTTAAATTCTAACACACACGAGGAATTCTTCCATAGTACTAAAAAAGTTCTTACATATACTACTTGTCCAAACCAGAACATTAGCTAGTAGCACAACTATTCAAATTAAGTTCATCAGGACACGATTGCAGCATTCGGCACAAGCGACAATATTACTGGATCCTTCAAGGATTCCTGTACTGGTGATTGCGGTTCAGATGAGGATGCGCGAGCCCTAAGCAGATATTGTGCGCGAGCAACTTCTTTATGAACACACCGTAGGAAGCGTGCTTGTCCCTAACAGCGGGCACGCAGTTTTCCGAGCCACGTCCAATGCCGCTGGCATGCTGGATCATGATGACGATGCTCGTATCAATGTTCCTGCAGCAGAAGGGGCAGAACAGCTTGCCGGCGCAACGACAATACCTAATCGGCCTATTCTGCAGCTTCCTAGTGTTGGGAATATGCCCTAGAGGCAATCATGTATGATGTAATTCCCACTGTATTCATAAAGTTATTAAGTTGTCCTTGTTTTGAACATCTGATATATGTCATTGAATATGTGATTCGATTGTGGAACTATATATTCATGTTGTTCATACTAGATTGTCCTTGGTCATTTAGGTTGTGCTAGACACACACCCTAGACTAATGTGAGTGTTGGCTGATGACACGGTTCCACTTGTCATGGGCATGGTGATGCCATTCCAACGTTCACGGACTTGGCTAAAGAGTTTAGCAAGTCGGACTGACCCACATTGAGATGCAACGATCAAGTCGTCATTTGCATGTCTCAATCAATGTAATCCTTAGACCTGAGGTTGTCGCACAATCCGAGTTGTGGATCACCGACTTAGGTTCTGTCAAACGTTGTTCTGTGACAAGGCAACTATAAAGGCAGAGTTCGGGTCGAATGAGAAGCAAGCTGCGTGATGTGGATAATCAAGATGGGATTTTGCCCCTCCTAATGGAGAGATATTCTCTGGGCCCTCTCGAGTGATATGATTCAGGAAGCATGGCCATGCGCGACTCAGTTAAGTGTTAACTGTGTCGGTTGACTAAGAGTTAGTCAGGTAAATCGCATATCACGGATCGAGAAGAGAGTTGAACTATTTAAGGGATGACGATAAATCGCCTATAGTTCGACAAGGTATATCGTGAGGCAAAAAGGACTAAGATGAATATCACATTGAAAGGTATGTCGTCATGACTCAATGGTACTTGGGAGTCGGCACGTTCTGCTAGGAGCCGCTACCGATTGATCGATTGGGAGTTGGACTCCAATCGTGTCCAAGTCACCATGAGCCTGCAGGGTCGCACACTTAAGAGCGGGAGCAAGTATTGGTTGGGTTGGACCCGAACCGGAAATGGACTGATTTTGTGAGTCGGACTCACAGAGGGAATGGGCCACAAGTGTTGTGCAGCCCACTACCGTACGCTATATAAAGAGGGGCGCAGGTTGCCCAGCGGGCACGTTAGTCCACTCTCCCATGCGTTGGGAACCCTAGCCCCACTCAGTCCAGCCGCCGCACCGGACTTAGCAGTCCGCCGTCGGAGCTCCTCCTCGTACGTGTGGATACCGGCAGAGGTGCTGTACGTTCAGCACTTCGACGTTCGAGGGATTGGATCGGCCGGACCGGATCGTGGGACTGCACTGCCCCGACGCGCTCCATCGATGATCCGCACCTGCGCGTCTAGTGGTAATACTCGTGGCCTTCTACCTCGGCTAGATCTTGGAAGCATCGCGTAGGAATTTTTTTTGTTTATCTCTACGCGTTCCAACACCTAAGAACATGTCTGCTCTTAACATCGCGGGACTCTTTGTCAGATGATACGCGTCATCGGAATGCTTCAAACTAGAAATGAAACAAAAGTTAGCACCACGCTCTAATTCTAGGTCATTTTTAAAATGCACGTAGTAACACTAGTTTAAATCAAATAACCATGCCATTGATAAACTAATGACATCAATCTTTGCTTAAATAGCATACAAAAATTGAAGTAGAACATAAATGGTACCACATATATGCAGTTAGTTAATGGACTTAATATGTAATAACAAGACTAGAATTTATGCCCACATTCAAATGGGACAATAGAACTTGCATATAGACAAAATGCCATCAAAATCATGTATAGCTAATTCCTAACTTGCATATACCAATCGCTCTATTCTACAAGCTCTAGAATCCAGGACCTAAAATCATTAGCGGACTCGGGAATAGATTCAAGCCCGGAAAAACAGTCAGTTGCAAGGCTTATTGTATATTCTTTTTCTCTTACATAAGCTTCAACTACACTGTTCCGACCGCTGAGTAATAGGGGGCGCTGGGTTCGCAGTTGCATATGTAGAATCCCCGTTTCCAGATCCAACTTGCTTGCATGTCTCTACAAACAATTGGATCTTCAATACTAAACTAGGGCTAGATATATAAATATGTTTAGGAAAGCACCTCGGACTCCTCGTCAGAGACGACCTCCTCGAACGCCGGTACCTCCCCCATGGGGTGTCACATCCCAGTTTTTGGATCCTTGGACTGTGCTCAAAAAGACAACTATTAGGGCCAACAAATTATTTTTATAAAAACATGATTGTTTGAACTAACTTGTGTTATGATCTTAATCATATTTGCAACATAAGTTTTGTTTCATTTTAAAACCAACACCATATGTTTCTGAAAAATATTCCTGATATTTTTCCTAATGTTTTCTTATTATTACTTGAGTGGATTTTTATTCCAAGACTTGGATCATTCTTGTTTGCATCTTAAAACAAACTTTTAACCTTGTTGGATCCAAGAAAACAAGTTTCCAAAATGATCTATGAAAGTTTTCTTTTAACTTTTTTATAGAAAACAATCTCTGAAAAATAATCCAAGTACCTGTTTTCTACCATTGTTTTCACCAAGCTATAAATTGTTATATTATGGTTTCTTGACTTTGAATTAATCCTTGATATATATACTACTAAAATATAAGCTTACTTTTATTTTTGAACAAATAAAAACTATCTTTTGCTTGTTGTGTTTGTGGTATAAAATTAAGGCAGAATAAGGCAGTTTTGAGAAACAGATAAAAACAGAAAGTAGGTCTTTTTCCACATTATTTTCATGGCCTTAAACTAGTTCAAAATTGTTTTCAAAAGTTGTTTCTTAAAGTGTATAACATGGTTAACACATCCATACTTTTAAAACCAATTTTGGAAAGCAATTGAACCCTGAAAACAAACTCAACTTTTTGAACCTTTGATCTGTTTTCCAACACTTAGAGAATTTTCTGAATTTTTCGGAACAGTAACAGATACGATTTTGGGCAGAAGTTTTCATTGCCTTCCCTTGCAAGATTCGAAGTAAGACCTTGTCCATTGTGTTTACCACAACTAGTACTCCACCTTGGATGCTTGACCTTGCTTCTAGAAGCCTTAGGCATGAAGATAAGGGAGGAGAGAGAGTGGTGACTAGGATAGGTATGGGCACACATACCTCTTAGATATTTTTGACTTTTCCTCTTGCCACTTGCACACTAGGGCCACCACTTGCTTGCATCACCATTGTTCTTGAATAGGACACCTATTGCACTCAATTAGAAATGACTATTAGGCCCTAGACACCCCAATGCCATGGCATGACACCTACCCGAGGTGACCATCTTGCCCTCCCCTCATTCCCTCTTCTATAAAGATCCCAAGGCCATCTCCTTGCACCTTGCCCCTCCTCCACAACCCCCCCCCCCCCCACTACCAGACTTCATCCACAAGTTGAGAGGAGCCTTGAGCCAGCCATGTGAGCTCCATGAGCTCCAAAATCGCCGCCGGCCATTTTTCATAAACCGATGTGAGGAACCTCAAATCCCTGCAGAAGTTTGCCTGTCGTTTTGAGCTTGTGAAAAATAGTTTTCATGCAGATTATTTTCTACACAAATTCACAGAACTAGGCTTATGTTTTACTAACCATTTCCCGTTGGAAGATCCAAGTTTGCACTTTTATTTTTGTCACAATACCTGTTTTGCCACAGACTGTCTGTTTAGCCATTTTTGGCATAACTTTTTGGATCTGTATCCATTTTGGTCAAATCAAAATGTTTTGAGTAGCCTATGAGTAGATCTATCCACAGGACTTGGCCTTACATCAACGCCATTTACCAAATGGAAATGACATCCATTTTGGTAAAAGACCAGTAGGCTTTTCTAGACTTTGTAGAAGGAGTTTAAAAATGATTTTTGGAGCAAATCCAATTGGATGAGTTTGGTATTGAGTAGATATATCTTATCCTATATTAGATTAATTTTTTGAGCTCTAGATTATTTTTGGTGGACAGATCTAGAAACAGCAGCTTTTCTGTTTGTTTTCTTTGTTTGTTTTTGTTTGCAATGAAATGTTTGGTTGGTTTAATATTTGTTCCTAGAATGTAGAGATGTGTTGGATCTTGTTATTAGGTTGTTTTCTTGCAGTAAATGTACCATACAAAGTGTGTGCATGTTTGCAATATCATTTGGCTATAGAAGTAGCATGTGTTATTTCCCTAGTTGATTTATTTGATGTTTTGTGTGAACCAACTCCTTGTGTGCTTGTTACCTAAATTTGTGCTATGCTTGAGTGGAGTCAAGTAACATTTTGGTACTGTTATTTCTATGCTATTATCTCTGTTAACTTGCATGTTATCTTGTAGAAAAGCATGAGTACCATTTGTTATTTTCCTAGTTTTATTATTTGGATTGTTGTGTGGGCAAATCCTTGTAGATTTGTTGTGCCTAGATTTTTTGTTATGGTTATGATAGATCAAGTACCACTTTGGTACTGTTATTTCTCTGTTATTATCTCTATTAGCTTACACCTTATTTTATAGCAAATCATGTGTAACATTTGTTGTTTGTTTTCTAGTACTTATTTGACTAGTTGTGTGAGCAAATCTTTGTGTGGTTGTGCACCTAAGTTTTGTTGTCTTTAAGTTTATTACAGTACCATTTTGGTACTGATATTAGGATGGTAGTATCTCTGTTAGGTTGCACTTGATTTTATGGAGATGCATGTGTAGCATTTGTTTGCTTGTTTGCACCTTATTGTTTTCACTAGTATTGTTTTCACTAGAATAAATAGCTTTGTATTATTTATCTTGTATACTAGTTTTTTTCATGAGTAACCAGAGGCTTAGTACCTCATTTTCCTTGGTATTAGTGGGACCATATCCCACTGGTCCCATTTCATCTTGGTTAGGGATGCAAATCCCCAACCATAGATGTGTGTGAAAATAACATGTTTTATTATGTGATTGATTATTACTTTCCACCATGGAAAACATATTTGTTTGTTTTCACTTATGCAAGTGAGAAGTTTATTTCTTATAAGAAGATACTAGTATTTTAGATGTTATCCATTTGTTAGCATAATGTTCCTTAGGAGTATCATGTTAAGAAATGATTCACTATTGAGTGCTAAATTAAATTGTTTGCAAATAAACTAAATTCCTTGTGAGTGATAGATTGTTTGTGAATGATTTATAATTGAGTGTTTGGATTTTTGGAAAGGTTTAGTTAACCTTTAATTGAGTGTATAGCTACTGGTTGGGTAGTTTATACCTTGGTTGCTTGCTAGTTAATCTATTTGAAAAGCATGCATTACTAGAATTGGTTATGCTTCCTTAATAGATGTGTACATAAAATTATTCTATTGTAGTACTTACTAGCATGTGTAAGGTTTGTGTGCTGTTAGTAGGCATGTTTATATCCATGTATTGCTTGTTTAAGATTATGCTTCCTTGTTGTGGTGTTTGCTTCTCTAGTGATGGACTAGTGTCACCACTAGAGATTATGAGATTACCTAGTATTGGTGTCTTCTTATTTTCTTAGTGTAGGACTATCCTAGCATGTTTAGGATGATGTTACTTCTGTTATTATGTATATTTATGATCATGACTTTCTTGTTTAGAGTTAAGCATCATAGTAGCATTGCTTGCTTCTCTAGTGATGAACTAGTGTCACACTAGAAATGGTGAATTTTGCTATAGTATTGTCATCTTTTGTTTTATGAGTGTATGAGTTTATTATAGCAAATTTAGGAAGTTATTACTTCTGTTATGATGCCATGAATTAATTAGTTGCTTGTGCTATAGTTGTAGAATACAAATATTCCTTATAGCATGTTTGTACAGAATTTCCATACTAGTATGCTAAAAGCAGTATTGTTTCTATGCTTTTGATAGGAGCATTATCTTAAGTGATGATTGTGTTTTAGATTATTTTTATGACTAGATTCATTGGTTATTAGCTACTGGTTGTTTGCTAAATTTTCATGATTGATGGATTCCACAACTTCAAGTAAACATTAATGTAGTAAATAAATAGTCTATTCGTCTGTGGTATGTTTACCTGCTGTGTGGAAATTGTCTGAGTGTGTACCTTAGCTTGAGTGAAATATTTGTGTTTATTGTTGTGCTAGTGTTGTTTTTGTGCTTAATAGTATCTTATGAAACTAAAACATCCAACTAAAATCATGAACACATTAAGTGATAGTTGCTTGTGGTGAGTAATACCCACTGCCATGGGTATTATTCTGTCTGTTTATTTTTACCTTAGCAACCTAACCTTTTTCACCCACAAGCTATATTTTTAGCTTCTTGTATATCTTATTATGAGAGTGGTACACCACTCCATATATGGTATGTATGATGTGGGATATGGTCTTCTAAACCATACATAGTGCCTGACGATAGTTTTGGACCGTGAGAGTTATGTGAGATAGTTTTCGCGTTATCATTTCGAGAGAACTCGAGAATGAACATTTTCTGCTGTATGTGTTTCTTAGCTTAGTTGTTTGTCTTTTAGACCTGAGTGTGTGTCTTTTATTTCCTTTACGATGCTAGAACGCGAAGGAGAAGAAGAAGCAGTTGTGGAGCTGTGTGTCAAGTTCAAGTTGCTTCAAGGCCAGGGACATTAAGAGACTTGAGGCAAGCCATCCTGATGCTTGCTGATACAATACTTATCATTATCTATCATGCATGTTTTACCTCTGAAGTTTTACCAAAAACTTGATTATCAAAACTATTTTTGATGTGGCTATTACTACTATACTAGTATATAGGTTACTATTATGTCAGTAGTTAAAACTTGGTAATACCAAGCCCATAAGCCACCATATGGTATTTATTACCATCACAAATACTAGTCCCTAAGTGGACACCTTAAAATTGTGTTTCTACAAAACAAAGGCTTTATGGAAAACCCGGAGAAAAGGCGGATCCTTATTCTCCGGAGGAATTTGGAAGTGGTCATTTTTGAGAAATTGGTGTTTTCAAAAAGGACACATAACCTAGTCTTCGCCGGACAACCTTTACTGTATTGCCACTCTACCCCTATATGGGTATGGGGCCTATCTAGATGCTTGAACTTGTTAGTGTATGCTTTATTCCAAAGTGCTATAGAGAAGCGGATTCTCTGAACCGAAATGTCGCCAGAAGAGGGAAACGGGACATACACAGTGTGGGATTAATTTTCCCTCCGGGTGCGACAGCTAGGCCTCCCGACTAGGCAGGGCGGGACCTGATGCCGGGGAGAACAACCCATCTGAAGGAATAAGCATATACTAGCTTGTTTCAGAGTGGACAGTTAGGATCAAATTCTCTGGTGCTTGCACATCGTTGTGACGATCCATGGGTGGTCCATGACAGAGTTTTGGATCTAGTGGATGTGTACACCTCTGCAGAGTACAACTTTTTCGAAGAAGCCGCGTCCTCGGATATGGACAGTTGAATGGCCATGTAGCTAGCATTGTGTCTATGTTTTCAAAAAGGAGTTTTTGAAAGGAAGCTTTGAATTGGTGAAGTTCGGAAAGGAAGGAAAACTTGTACCGTGGAGGTACTGTAACATCCCCGATTTTTGGAAAACTCAAAAATCACAAAAAATTGAAACTTTTTGTTTTCATGTTAGGCAAGTCACCAAAAACCAATTAGATGCAAGGAATAAAAGAAAACAATACATATTGAAATTACCAATCCAATTATACCTCTATTCCATAAACCCTAAAACCCTCAATGAATTTTCTCACATAAAGAAAACCATTCTATCTTTAGCAAACTTTATTACATAAAAGGTTTTCAATTCAAATATTACCTTGAAATTATTTTATGGCAACAACAATAAAAGATTTATAACCCTTAATAAAGTTCTAAGCCTCAAAAATATTTGATGAGAATAAAATATTTTAATAATAACTTTTATTTGTTATTCCACGTTTTAAACATAAAGGTGTGAAAATAAAATGCATTGATTTGAAAATAACATAAAATATGGCATCGAAAACAATATTATGACTTGTGGTTTTATTCTAAATTTTATTAAGCCACTTTTATAATTATTTAAATTTTCTATTTTAAAAATGGAATTAAGTTGCTATCACTGAAATGTTAAATTTATAAAATATGAAAGTGAGGTAAAAATGACTTTACAAAAATAGTATTTGACATGTTTATTGTCTCTGAAATTTTATTTAATCAAAACCTCATTTTATTAATTTTCTAATTTAAAAATAAGCATTAAGTACTATTAGTAATTATTTATATTTTCAAAAATATAAAAAGTGAAATGTGTTCAAAAGTTTATAAAAATGTTCTAAACAGAAAGATATAAATTTTACAAGATTTTAGAAATTATTTTGAGGTCTTTTGGATTAATAAAACAAAAGATATTAAAAGCAGAAATAAAAGAAAAGAAAAAGGTTGGATGACGTCATGATGACGTCATCGTCATCAAGCTCTGCCCGTAACTCTCTCTACCGTTTCTTTCCGTTTCAATTTCGTTGATTTCGCGCGTTTAAGAGCACCAATGGCAGATCTGAGCCCAGCCCCTTAAAGGCATGCCTCCCCTCGTCATTTACCCTCTCCCTACTCTGCCATTTGTTTCCCGAGGCCACCGGAATAGCTCGTCGGAGTTCGTACTGGCCGCCGTCGTTATCCATCGTTTCCGGCCACAGAAGTAGGTCCCTGCGGCTGATTTTGTGCTCGTTCACTTCCCCTCAACCTACTGAACCTCCTCATGCCCTTCTTGTACTTTTCCCACAGAACAGGAGACAACTCCCCGACGACGACCCAACACCACCGCCGCAGATCCACGCCGTGCCACCGAGTTCGGAAGCGAGGGAGCAAGCAGACCCCACCATCGGCCTCTCTGTTCTGCGTGGAGTCTCCCCGAGGTCTCCCCGTGCCCGGAGGCGCCTCCTAGCCTCGCCGTCGTCCGTGCCGTGAGCAGAGCGCCGTCGGCGTCACCTTTTCCGGCGACAACTCCGGACAGGTACGAAACCAGCTTCCTCAGCCGTTAGATCTAGATCACACGGTCGCGGTTAAATCACTTAAGCGAAAGGGTATTAGCCAATCACGTAGCGCCACATCAGCGCCAGTCAGCCGCGCGCGGTTAGCTAATCCGTCGCTCAGCGCAACGCCTAGAAGGCCCAAGCCCAATTCCTACCCATCGCCCGGCGCGACAGATAAGCCATTTTCGGCCCAGCGAGTCTCTGGAATTATTTCCGAATAGAAATAAAAAGTAGATTTTGCAGAAAAGCCCCTGAAATTTTGAAACCTCATAACTTTTAAACCACTTTGCCAAATTTGATAATCTTGGACTTTTTGAAAAGCCCTTGACATTTAGAATCTTTTGGCACTGGCCAAACTTAAATTTGACAAACTTAAAACTGTTCAAATTCAAATATGCCTTTTTGATGAAATTTGGCATAATTCAAATTCTACAAATCCAAAAATTGTAAATAAAATATATTTGGAAACCTTAGGATGTGTACTTTCATATCCTCTGTCCCAAAGTAATATTTGAACAAATTAAAATTGAATTTAGAATTAAGTTGTCTATTTGAGTATTTTTGACATAGATTAATTTCTATAAATATTTTCAATATAGTTCCTTTTGCAAAGTTGATCCTTTTGGTAGCCTTGAACCAGAAACATAATTTCCCAACCATTTTGGACACCCTTGGACCATGGCCATGATTATTTGACCAAAAACCCAACATAATGATACATCCATTTTCACCATGTTTTAGAAATTGTTTTCAACTGTTATTCCTTGATGTTATGTCTATTTGGAGCCAAGGCAAGTCCTTAGAATGTGTCAATCACATATAGTACCAAGTAGTGAACTTTAGTTTTCTATCTTCTCCACTCCCCCATTCTTGCTTCAAGAATTTATCAAGTCAGCAAAATGGAGATCAAGACTCAAGCACAAGAATGAAACTTCAATATCAACTTGGTGGCAACATGAAGAGCTATGAGGAATATCATTGAAGAAATTGAAGGAAGGACATAGACTCCACAGCAACAAGCAGAAACTCAATGAAGTACAGGAGTATGAAGAAAATCAAGGAGAAGACATTTTCCTCTCTCTTCCTATCCCTTCCATTTATTTCTTTTCAAATTGACTTAGTGGTATTTGTGCCCATCCCATACCCAAACCAATTAGTGAAGTCAAAACCATGAAGACTATCAAGACCAAGAGAAGCACCACACCAAGGAAGGAAACAACTTAGATGGCATGAAGATGATCTTCAAGAAGGCAATCACATGAGGACTAGAAGCAATCCACCCAAGTTGAAGAGTAACAAGTTATTTTTGTCCAACCATTGATCCAAATGGAAAACCCAAGACTTAGTAATATTTTCCCTTTGATGATGAAGTTAGTAGACCTACCCTAACCACAATGGAAAATACTAACATAGTCACTCAAATATTTTTGAAGGTGAATATGACCAAGTGTTTGCATGTATTACTTTAGTTGAAGAAGTAATATGGTCATTCTTAGTGAACTCTTGGAACTTCCTTGACAAGTATGGTTATAATAAAGTTAGATCACATCAAGCTCAACCTAGTTCTTCCCAAGTAAACCATTGGAATTTCCTTAACAAGAATGAGACCACTAGAGAATGAATCTTTCAACTCAAACCTAGACCTTGTCCTAACCAACTTGGTTAAGCCCCTTTTGATATGTTAGTTGCTATGTATGTTTTCTACACTTGTATGTTTGTTTGTTAGGATGCTTGTTTATTTGGTTTTGTGTTGTCAATGAATAGATTGTACGGAGAGCAACGATCTTTTGTGAAGAGAGTGTGATATCTTCACCAACTTCAACAAGGCAAGTAACACACCATCAACTACCCATTATTTTCTATATGCATGTCGTGGTGGTGTCACGGCAGATGCCATGGGATGGCTAAAGATGTGGGGACGATGGACGCTGGAGGTGTCCGGGGAGGGATCACGCGACGAGTAGCCGCGTGAGGTAAGATCCACACAACACAAACAACACGATGTACCCAGGTTCAGGGCCCTCGTGAGGAGGTAAAACCCCTACTCCTGCCTTTCTCTATGTATTACGATGTCTCTCCGAGTAGGTACAATACAGATAATAACGCTACCGAGTAGCCCCTTGCCCCTCTCCGAGTAGAGCTAGGTCAAGGACTTAGGGTTTTTAGGGTTTCCAGTGAGAGCGTTCGTGAGCATATGAGCCTCTGTGTCTCTCCCTCGCGCAGGAGGCGGCTGGGCACCTTATATACATGGTGCCCTAGCCGGATACGTCCAAATCTGGACAAGTGTCGACATAGTGTCCACACTGTCCTTTCTCCGAGTACCCGCTGACAGCTTTGGTCGTTGGTCTTGGCTGCTTCTGTAAAGTCGTTGGGCAAAACTAGGGGACAGACTGGTATCACTGTACCTAGTCACAGAGTAGGTCCCCCTTATCCTGCCACCGACTGCTTCCATGCTGTCACTGTCAGACAGACCGTCCCCACGTGAACAGTAGTTCGAATGCTGCCAAGTACGGACCCAGGATACGCGGGATCCTGTGTCAGAACGGCTCCTTTGACTTCCTACCCGAGTAGTTTCCCGCCAAATGTTCCCGCCAATTGTACTCGGGCCAAACCTTCTACTCGACATGGTAGAAACTGATTGATATCTCCTTCTGGCCATCTTGAGGTGAGACCGGGTAGCAGTCGACCGGGTAGCGAGTACCCGGTAGTCGGCTACTCGGCCAAACCTCTCTTCCGTACGCGGCCTTTACCACCTGTCTTTACCCTACTCGGGGGTAACCCCCCGACAGCAGTCCCCGAAGCTGGTTGAGTCTTGCGAACTTGTTCACTAGGCTCTGCCAGCTTAAAACCAGCCTTTGCATCTCAGCCATCGAACCTCAAGATGCCGAGTAGGTCCTCCGAGTAGCTATCCGGAAAGTATCTTGAGTCTCCTCTTTCCGAGTAGCACTTGCTTTCTACTCTGTATCCGAGTAAAAAGACTTAGCAAAATTTTGCAAACTGAGCCTCTGCAGCGCAGAGCAACATCCAGCCCTTCATGCAGGCACTGCCTACGTGTCAAGCATCCACGACCTTGTCGTTTGGTTGCCCAGGACACGACGCCACGTGTTCAGTTTTCACGCCGTGGGCCCACCGGCCGTCATGTCCCATCACGCGCAATTACTGGCCACGATCTGAAGGTGGGATCAAATGCGGCCGTTACGCGCGCAGCCCGCGCTTGTGTGCGTTTCTATCCGGCCACAGGACCCACCACACGCCACAGCCGATCCCACTACCGTGGTGGTAACGGTAATCTCGCCGAGGAGGTATAAATACCCCCGCGGTAACTTTCTTTTCCCCTTCCCTGCTCATTTCCTCTTCTTCCTCCCGTTCTTCTCCGCCACCGAGCGCTCCGCCGCCGCGCTAGCCTCTGCGCCGCCGCGGACTCGCTCCGCCACCAACCCCGTTTGATTTCCGATTCTTCCACCCGCAACCATGGCCAAGTCCTGCTGGGCCGGTTCCTCCATCACCCAAGCCAACCTCGCCTGGCTCGTGAACGAGAGAAGGGTTCCCCCCGGCGTGGAGTGCCGGGCACCCGACGACGAGGTCGTGCCCAAGCCCAGGGACGGAGAGCGCGTGGTGTTCATGTCCCACTTCGAGCGCGGGTTCGGGCTGCCAGCATCGGACTTCATGCGTAAGTTCCTGAATCACTTCGGGCTGCAGATGCACCATCTGCCGCCCAATGCAGTCGTTTTCCTCGCATACCACGCCGTGGTGTGCGAGGCTTTTCTCGGCATCAGGCCCACCGTGGAGACGTGGCTCCACTACTTCCATCTTCGCCAACAATCCGTCGGGAAGAAGGACGGCGCGGGCGTTCCTCGCGCCACCGACGTCGGCTGCGCCATGATGGTGCAGCGGAACGGGACGAACCACCCCCGCATCCAGGGGCTGGATTCCTGCCGAATGTGGCAGCAAACGTTCTTCTACGTGAGGAACGTTGCCGCCGCTGATGGAGCCCCCGTCGACGATCGGATCAACCTGCCCCCTTGGAGCAAGCGTGCTCCACTCGGGTCGAATTGGAAGGAGAAGCCCGTCAACGACGAGAACGCCACCGAGATAGAGACGCAACTCGCCTGGCTGAAGACGCATGGCCTCAGGAATGACGATCCAGTAGCGTGCTGGATCAAACGCCGGGTGCTCCCTCTGCAGGAGCGATGCCACCTCATGTGTTACATGGGAGGGCCTCGCGATTGCACCAGGACCACCACCGTCGAGATCGACGACGCTGACGTTCCCCGGCTTGCCAGGAACATCCTGAAGACCAGCCTCAACGAGAAGTGGCGGTACGGGTTCCTCCCGTTCAGCCGTAGGACTCCAATCTTACGGGTACGTCTCCCTTACTCTGTTTTCGTCTCTGTATTCCGAGTAGATAGCTTCTCTTTTCGCCTCGACTAGCAATCGCCTCGTGCACCGAGTAGGACACTTAGCTAAATCGCCTTAGGCTTAGTGTGCTTTGTGCCTGCACGCCTCGTCGAGTAGGAAATTTAGAGAAAAGCCTAGGCTTAGTGTGCTTCGTGGGTGCACGCCTACCCGAGTAGAGTTCTTTTCTGGTACTCGGCTAACTTGTGATCCTTCTCTGCCTTTCAGACTCTTACTCGCCAGCTCACTGAAAGCAGCGAGGTCTTCGAGGACAACTGGTCCAAGGATCGCGAGGAGGATGATGTACCCCCCTCTGATGACGCGGAGCAGAGCAGCCCCGTTCCCGAGAAGCGCGACGTCCTTAACACTTGGGCGGACGACGGCTCTGACGGTAATAGCATCCTCATCTTGCTTGTTTCCGGGAAGCATCAACTCCTTGTATTGCTATCTCTGATTCACTTCTTCTTTCCTTTGAATTTCTCAGATGAGGCCGCTGCGGAGAAGGACGACGAGGATGAGGACGAGAACGAGGGCGATGCGCCCCTTGTCGTCAAGCCTCTGTCGGTTGCCCCTCCCGAAACTCGCAAACGGACAGGCGGCGAAGCACGAGCGCCCCCTGCCAAGAAGAAGAAGAAGCCCGCCGAGGAGGGAGAGACCCCCGAGAAGAAGAAACCCACCAAGCTCACCACGAAGAGAAAGAGGAAACAGCTCTCTTCCACTACCGCGTAAGCTTCCTTCCCGGTCGTCTTTCTTCTCGCGCAGTACCACTTTCCCCATTTTCTTCCAATTCCTGATTCCCTTCTCCTCTTTCCGCAGAGCTCCCCTGGACGTGAACGCCGCTTGCGCATCCGGCCAAGCCAAGGAAACTCCAATTCCTCTGATCAACGTCGATGACGACGAGGAGGACAACACTGCCCACGCTGCTGCCGCCAAAGCACCGATCACTTCCGCTCAGGGAGCAGGATCAGAAGCGGCAGCTCAGGACGCTGCCGTCCACCCCGAAAGACCACCTTCTCCTCCGGCTAGCAATGCCGAGGAGGTCCGAGACCAGGATATGCAAGACACTGCCGCCCCCGAGCGGCCTGAAGTAGAACAAGAGCAAACCAGCACAGAGGCTGGTGCACGAGACGATCTTGCTGCCGAGCAGCAAGTAGGAGACAACACCGCTGCGGACGCCACCGTCACGGATGTTTATCCGTTGCCAGGCGGCGCTCCGAGTAGCGCCCAGCTAGAGACTGTACTGGGCGACGGGTCTGCAGCGCCACCAACTGCGCAAGACCCTACACCGCCGACGTCTTCCTTGTTGCCACAGAGTAAGGACACACCCAGCCCTCCTGGGCGAGTAACCAGGCAACGGGCCCTTGATGCTCTGAGGGATTACTGCTCCGAGAAGGGCCCTTCTGAGAAAAAGACTGCCGATAAGGTGGCTGCCGAGGAGGCCAAGGCCAAGGAGGAAGCCGCCGAGAAGGCCAAAACCGAGAAAGAAACTGCTGAGAGAGCCAAGGCCGAGCAGAAGAAGGCCAGGGCTGAACAGAAGAAAGCCGAGAAGCGAGCTGCCGAGGAAGCAGTCGCCGAGAAGGCAAAGGCCAAGACTGAGGGGAAGAAACCCGAGGATCCCGAGAAGCAGAAGATCGAGAAGGAGCAGACGAGGAAAAGGGCCAGAGAGCAAGGCGCATCCGCAGGCGGAGCACTCGCGATCCGCGACTCCGGCCCGATTCCTGCTGCACTTTCTGCGGGCGCTCGCGCTGCTGGCCAGCCTTGCTATCCGGAATACATGATTGAGGTTAGCCACCAACATAGCATCGGCTTCCCTCCCCAAGATAAAGCTGTAGCTATTCAGAAGGGGAGGAAAGCAGTAGCCAGGAATACTCCTCCCTTCGATCCAGCCCAGAATAAACCCGTCAATATTGCTTCTCGGGGACCCCAAGACAAGCCAATAACCTCCAAGGGTCTTGAGCAGGTACTAGACACTGTCGGCTACATCAGCGCCAAGTGGGACAGCGGGGTTCTCGGAGAGGATAAGTGGCATGGCTTGACCCTTGGCTCCGTCGACCACTACCGCGTGGAGTGGAACAAGATCGATCTGGGACACCAGCCCATGTCCGTCTCCACCGACACCGCCACCCTCGCAGCCAAGATGTTCTTGCACCGCAAGAACGCCGGGGATATCGAACAGAGCTACGCAGTAAGTCTTTTTGCCTTTTCCGAGTTGAATTTTCTTCTCTTCTACTCGCCTTTCTTCTTTCTCACCATCACTCCCAGTCCCCGAGATTTGGGTCGAGTAGGTGGACACTCTCCGAGTAGCCTCCTACTCGGGCCGAATCTTCTCTGCTTTGCCTAACTCATTTTCTTCTCGGTTTTCAGGATAGCGTTCTCAAGCGGACCAACTTGTACCGCATCCTTCTCTGGAACCACTCCATCGCCAGGAGACGCATCACCGCACTGGAGAAAGAGAAGGCAGATGCCGAGGCCGCAAGCAAAAACGCCAATGAGAGCAGCCAGCAGCTGGCTGAAGTGCAGGGTAGGCCTTTTAGCTACGCGGTTTCTGCGTTTTATTTTTACGCCCGCTCCTGCTTTCTTTGGCACTAACCTTTCCTTCTCTGCAGCTAACCTGAAGGCCCTAGTCGACGAGCACGAGAAGTGCCGTGCTTTCGTGGCAGACTCCGAGGCCACCATAAAGAGACTTGAAGGTGAGCTTGTTGTTTACTCGGTTCTGTCTCGAATTTGTTTCTTCTCTGCATATCTGCTGACCTTATCTTATCTTTTCGCAGAAGATTATAAGTCATTTGCTGAGGCGCACCAAGATTGCGTCCAGCCAGCAGCGGTGGAAAAGCAGCTGTCCGATCAGGCCATTACTCTGATTAAGGACCACACCACCGAGATGGAGAAGCTGCAGGTCCAGCTTCAGAACGCGCTCCAAGACGCCGTGAAGATTGGCGCCGAGAGGGACGCGGCCATCGCCGAGAAAGCCAAGGCCGAGACCACTTTCAAGGCCAAGGAGAGGGCCCTCGAGGCTGAGTGCGAGACTCTGAAGAAGACCAACGCTGATCTTTTCGCTCAGATGGACACCCTGCGCCAGGTTCAATCAAAGCAGATTAACAACGAGGAATCCTGGAGAGCCAAGCTGCAGCAGCTGCGCCGCCAACTAATCGGTAAGTCCTTTTCTTCATTGCATCTTTTCTTCTCGGTCCTATTCCTTCTCGGCTTCCTCTTTTCTTTCTCGGTTCTATTCCTTCTCGGCTTCCTCTTTTCTTTCTCGGTTTTTGATCTTGCCACTTGCTATTTCAGAAATTTGGCCTCGTCTTGAGTCTACCTCTGCGCCCACGATAGCCAAGGCCCGAGCAGTTCGCCTCTCGCTGGGTGAGCCGATTGACACCAGGGCTGATATCGAGGACAGCTTGGTGGTGCTCAAAGGTTACTTCGAACAGCTGGCCGGCTGCGGGACTGATTTGATGCATGCGGGTATTGAGCTCCACCGGCTGTTCTGGCCCCATGATCCTGAGCCAAAAAGCATGCGGGCGCTCGCCCTCAAGCTGGAAGGCGTGAAGGCCGAGTTGAAGAAGTGGCGAGCCTCCGGAGCCCGTGCTGGTGCGGACGTGATGCTTCTCTGCATTGCGTCCTGGTATGAGAACCTGGACATGCAGCTCATCCGCGGGAAGCGCAATAACTCCAAGTGGGAGACTGATGCCGACAGCGTGGCCTTGCGCAAGCAGATTGCATATGATGTCGCAGAGTGCGCCGAGACGGAGGTCTACATCGATGGCGTCCCCGAACCCGACACCGAGTACGAGGACGACGAAGATGACGATGAGGAGGAACTTGGGGAGTACTTCGAATCTCCCAAGGGCAAAACCGGGAAGGGCAAGGCCACCGTCGTCGCGAGTAGCGATGAAGACGAAGGGGCGCACATCGACAGCGAGCCACTCGACTTTGGCACCTCCTCAGGTGCTGCTCTCGACGACACGGTGCCTCCTCCTGGCCACGCTTCAGGCTCCTCCTCGGCTCCAGGACCCGTCTCGGTAGCCACGGCCACTTCCGAGCAGACGGCCACCCAGGAGGATGCCGAGATGGAGGAATCCACCGTCGTGCAGACGGGAGCGGATGCCACTCAAGCCGGCACCGAAGAAGCAGCTACCGCCACTGCTACTGAAGAAACTGCTGCCAAGGCCGCCGCCGAGGAAACAGCCGCCAAGGCCAGCGCCGAGAACATCTCCTCTGCAACTTGAAGCAACCTGCAATCTTTTCTTTCACTTGAACATTTTATCAGATCCCCGGGATGCCGGGAGCAGATGTAACAGACTACCTTTATCTTGCTTGCTACTCAGTTTTTATGCCCACTTGGTTTACGTTGACATTAATCAATTTGCACGACAATGGCTTAATGCCGAGTTGTGTTTCCATGCGAGTCCCCGAGTAGCTTTTCTTATTCACCCTGTCTTTTCATCTCTGCTCTACCTGCGACTTGTCGCTTGTTTGGTATTCGAGTCACAAGAATCAAAGAACAAGACTGCAAATACTTAGCCGCTAGAAAACAATCATGATAACGCAGCCCACCACCTAGCCGAGAAGACGAAAACAAGGAATAAAAAGCAATCGACAATCTACTCGGTTCCTGCACTTTTTTCTTCCTTAGCGATTTTCGTGTGCTCATTGACCTTTTGCTTGTTCTCTTGCTTGCCATGAAGCCGGGTTTCGGACAGCAGCAAAGTCGAAGAGTTGGCATATAGGTTTAAACACAGTACTCAATGCACCTTTGAGTTCTGAAGTGAAGCAACCGAATAGACAAAGGAACAAGCCGAGTAAAAAACACTTAGAGCAATTTCGGACGAGGGCAGTCCCCGGGAACAATTTTAGATTGCAGAGTAGAATTTCAACTCGGATGAAAGGGTACATACACATCTTTGCTTACGAATGAAAACGACGAAGTAGAGCTACATTCCAGGGACGCTTGGTTTCCTCTCCAGCTTTATCTGCCCTGTTCGCCTGCGATGGGCGCACATCTACAAGATAGTACGCGTCATTGTGCAGCGCTTTGCTGACAATGAAAGGCCCTTCCCATGGAGGAGACAACTTGTGCATCCCGGCTGTGCGCTGCACAAGCCTAAGGACCGTGTCTCCTTCTCGGAAAACCCTTGGGTTCACCTTTCGGCTATGATAACGCCGCAGGTTTTGCTGGTAGATAGCCGAACGTGACAGAGTCAGCTCTCTTGCTTCTTCAAGCAGGTCAACGTCGTCTTCTCGAGCTTCTCTCGCCTCCACCTCAGTGTAGAGGGCTACTCGGGGGGAGTCATGCTCTAAGTCTATTGGCAACACGGCCTCAGCCCCGTATACCAAGAAGAATGGCGTGTAGCCGGTTGACCGGTTAGGGGTAGTCCTTAGACTCCACAACACCGCTGGCAACTCTTCTAGCCAACACCCAGGTGTTTTCAGCAATGGCTCAATCAGCCTTGGCTTGATGCCTGCCAGTACCATTCCATTTGCCCTCTCAACTTGCCCATTGGAGGCAGGGTGCGCGACTGACGCAACGTCTAGTCGGATATGCTTATCTCTGCAGAATCGCACCATTGCCCCTTCTGCAAAGTTGGTGCCGTTGTCGGTGATGATACTGTGCGGGTAGCCATATCTCATGATCACATCCTTCACAAATTTCACAGCTGTGACCCCATCGCACTTCCGAATAGGTTTCACCTCGATCCACTTGGTGAACTTGTCTACCATGACCAAGATATGTGTCATGTTGCCCCTAGCCGGCTTGAAGGGACCAACCATATCCAAGCACCAAACAGCAAACGGCCATGTGATAGGAATTGTTTTCAACTCGGATGCTGGCATGTGAATCTTACTTGCGAACATCTGGCAGCCGGCGCACTTCCTCACAATGTCCTCAGCTTGCTGCAATGCAGTGAGCCAGTAGAAGCCATGCCGAAAAGCTTTCTTGACTAAAGCCCGAGAAGAGGCGTGATGCCCACATTCCCCTTGATGTATCTCCACCAGGATTTCTTCTCCTTCCTCTGGGCTCACACAGCGTTGCAGCACACCAGTGGCACTTCTCTTGTGCAGCACATCTCGGACTAAGGCGTAGCCCTTGGATCTTCTCTGAATCTGCCTCGCAGTCACCTCATCTTCAGGTAAAGTACCGTCCCTTAGAAAGGATAATATGGGCATTGCCCAGCTCGGCGTCTCCCGCACGGGAAACACTGGTTCGTCCATTTCCATTGGGATAGGCTCTGGTGGCTGCACAGGAGGAGTAGGAGCGCTTCTCTGCAGCCCAGATCGATTGGCGAGAACTTCTTCAATGAATGCAACAGCTTCTGGGTTGAGGGCGGCAGTCCCCGAGTAAGGAATGGCAGTCCCCGGGTAAGGAATGGCAGTCCCCGGGTAGGGAGTGGCAGTCACCGGGTACGGAGTGGCAGTCCCCGAGTAGGGAACGCCAGTCCCCGAGTAGGGAGTGGCAGTCCCCGAGTAGGGAACGGCAGTCCCCGGGTAGGGAACGGCAGTCCCCGAGTATAGGACGGCAGTCCCCGGGTTCCCTGCAGCACTCTCCCAGTCAATCTCCATTGGGTCTGATTCTTCACTTGGCAGAGAGGGAACAAAGATAGATTCCGAGTTGGGGGAAGGCTTGATGGATGGCTTCCTCAAATGCTCCAAGGCAATCCCTGCCGGGATGGACTGCCGAGAAGATCCCAACTTGGACAGCTCATCTGCTGCTTCGTTTTCTGCTCGGTGAATGTGCTGGAACTCACAGCCTTCGAAAAACCCAGTCATTGACTGCACCAGGAAGCGATACGACGCCATGTTGGCATCCAAGGCATCCCAGGTACCTGAGACTTGCTGCACCACCAGATCTGAGTCGCCATAGCAGATAATGCGCTGCACACCAACCTCCTTTGCTACTCGCAAACCATGCACAACTGCCTCGTACTCGGCGACATTGTTGGATGCCTTGAAATGAATCTGCAACACATACTTGAGCTGATCCCGCTTGGGCGATGTGAGCACAACGCCAGCACCAAGGCCTTCTTTCACCTTTGAGCCATCAAAGTGCATCTTCCAGTAGTTTGAGACTGGAGCAGGAGGTTCATATTGCATCTCGGCCCAGTCGACAAGAAATTCTGCCAGCACCTGAGACTTGATTGCTTCTCTTCTCGTATACGCGGGAGCGTACGCGGCTAGCTCAATCGCCCACTTGGCTACTCTGCCACTCGCCTCCTTGTTACCCATGATGTCCGAGATGGGAGCTGAGCTCACAACAGTGATGGGATGCTCCTGGAAGTAATGTTTCAGCTTCCTGGCGCCCAGGTACACACCATATGTCATCTTCTGGTAGTGAGGATAGTTTTGCTTGGAACTGGACAGCACTTCACTGAGATAGTAGACTGGGCGCTGCACACTCTTGCCTTCTTCTTCTCGCTCCACCACTATCACCACGCTGACTACTCGATTAGTCGCGGCAATGTATAGCAGCATAGGCTCCTTGGGTAGCGGACTAGCCAAGACGGGAGCGCTAGCCAACATTGCTTTCAGCTCATTAAATGCCACATCCGCTTGCGGAGTCCAGACAAACTTGTCGCTTTTCTTCATCAGCTGGTACAGAGGCAGAGCCTTCTCGCCCATTCGGCCCAGGAAACGGCTCAGAGATGCCAAACAACCCGTGAACTTCTGCACATCTTTCAATGATCTCGGCAAAGACATGCTTTCAATAGCTTTTATCTTAGACGGATTGGCTTCAATGCCCCGACTAGAAACCAGGAAACCGAGTAGCTTTCCAGCTGGTACACCGAAGGTACACTTACTCGGATTCAGTTTCATTTTGTACCTGCGTAGGTTAGCAAAGGTTTCCTCCAAGTCGGCAAGCAGAGTATGTGTTTTATTCGTTTTGATGACAATGTCATCTACGTACACCTGCACATTCTTGCCGAGTTGGTCGTGCAAGCATTTCTGCATGCATCTCTGATAGGTTGCACCCGCATTCCTCAGGCCAAAACACATGACGCGATAGCAATAAGCCCCGTACGGGGTAATGAAAGCAGTCTTTATTTGATCAGCAGGGTTGAGTGCAATCTGGTGGAAACCAGAGTAGGCATCTATGAAAGACAACAGCTCACAGCCGGCAGTGGAATCGATCACCTGATCGATGCGAGGTAGCGGGAAAGGATCCTTGGGGCATGCCTTGTTCAAGTCGGTGTAGTCGACACACATGCGCCATGCGGTGGCAGCCTTGGGATCTTCCTTTTTCTTCTCGACCATGACCGGGTTGGCCAACCAGTCCGGGTGCAGCACCTCCATGATGAAGTTACTGATCAGCAGCTTGGTGATTTGATCACCGATGGCCTTCCTTCTCTCATCCCCGAAACGGCGTAAGGCCTGCTTCACGGGCTTGGCGTCAGGACGCACATGCAAAGAGTGCTCAACCAACTCCCTCGGGACTCCTGGTAGATCTTCGTTGGTCCAGGCGAATACGTCCCGATTCTCACGGAGGAAGTGGATGAGCGCGCTTTCCTATTTCTCCGCCAACCCGGCACCAATGATGGCCACGCGCTCCGGGAACTCGGGGTCAACCTGGACAGTCTTGGTCTCCTTGGCAGCTTGGAAAGCAGTACCATGCTGAGTACTCGGCACACCTTGTGCGCCAGCTTGTGCGGACTGAGCCATGGCCACCACCTCGTACATCTTCTTCTTCTCGGCAGCAATCACCATCGATTCCGCCAGCTGAGAGCTAGCAGAGGCACACTCCATGGACTTCTTGTAATCTCCCGAGATGGTGATGATGCCATTGGGCCCGGGGATCTTCATCTTCAGGTAAGCCACATGAGTGGAGGCCATGAACTTGCTCAGAGCAGGCCTGCCGAGTAGAGCATGGTAGGGGCTCTGATGATCCACCACTTCAAACTGCAGGCGCTCAGTGCGGCAGTTCTCCCGAGTACCGAATAGCACATCAATCCATACTCGGCCAATCGGGTTGCATGAGATCCCGGGCACAATGCCATGGAAAGTGGTCTTGCTAGGCAGCATCATGTTCTCGGCCAGGCCAAGCTTCTCGAGTGTGTCCTTGTACACAATGTTGATGCTGCTGCCGTTGTCGATCAGCACCTTGCTGAACCTCACGTTCTTCTCGGGGCCCAGGAAGGTGGGATCCAGCACCAAGGCATAGGTACCCGGATTGGGCATCACCTTGGGGTGATCCGCCCGAGTCCACCTGATCTCCTGATCACACCAGTACATGTAGTGAGGAACAGCTGGAATCACCGCATTGACCTCCATGGCCCGCCTGTGCTGTGACTGCTTGTCGACTGCCTCGGAAGTGAAGATCATATAGCTCTCATGGTGCTCTTGGTACTGGTTAGGGCCATTGCCCCCGTTGTTGCCGTTGTTACCATTGTTGTTGCCCTGATAGTTGTTGTTGCCTCTGTTGTTGTTGTTGCGGTTGTAATTGTTGTTGTTGTTGTTGAGGTACCTCTCGTTGTTGAAGTTCTGGTTGGCTCCTAAAGCCACCTGGTTGACATTTTCTCTTCTCGGGTACACTGGCGGCCGAGCTGCAGGAGCGCGAGTAGGCTGAACAGTGGCATTCGCGGCTGGCAGAGGAGGTGGAGGAGGCAAGCCATCACTCTTGATCACATCCCACCACTCGCATTGCCGAGTAGTGTGGTTCGCAGGCCTTGAGGGGTGATGAGTGTGAAAGCTGCATGGGCCATCCTTCATGTCATCGAAGACAAACTTCTTCGGCTGCTCTGAGTTCCCGCTACTCGGCTGTGCAGTGCGGAACGGTTTCTTGTTGCCCTGGCCCTGGTTCTGGTTCTGCCCGTAGGCTCCAGCAGGTTTCTGCCTTTGGCCACCACCGCCTCCGACATTCACTGCATTCACCTCTTCGGGATCGTACCGAGTATCTACTCGGCGCTTGTTGCGGAACTCGTTGCGCTTGCTGCTGTTGAAGTTTCTTCTCGGCTCAGAGGAATCCATCAGTGGCTGAGTAGGATCGCCGAGTGCGTACTGATCCGCGATCTTGATGGTCTCGGCCAGGGTGTTGGGCATCTCCCTCTGCAATCTCTGCCACAGCATGCTGCCATGTCGGCAACCCTGCGCAAACCAAGTGATGGCCTGCGCTTCGTTCACACCCTCACAGGTGTTCCTCAAGGTGCTCCACCGAGTAAGGTACTCGCGGTCCGTCTCGTCTTCTCGCTGCCGGCAAGCCGACAACTGCTGTGGCCTATTCGGCCTCTTGTAGGTGCTGGTGAAGTTGCTGATGAAGGCATCCGAGAAGTCCAGCCAGCAGTTAATGCTGTTCTTGGGCAAGTTGTTGAGCCAAGTGCGAGCTGGACCTTCTAGCATCTGCGGCACATAGCGTACCGCCCATCTCCTGTTGCCATTCGCGATATGGACCGCGGTGACGTAGTCGTTGAGCCAATCTTCAGGCTTGGTGCTACCATTGTAGCTCTTGGTGCCTCTCGCGAGCTGAAAGCCCTTTACGGACGGCTCGTTCATGATGCGCGGGCCAAAGCACTCGGGGCCAGGAGGACCCGTGTTCTCAAGCCGCGCCGACAAGCTGATGCGGTCCAGCTGGTGCCTTGCATCTCCAGGCGCCAACACGCGCTCACCCACACGGTCATGGATGTCATAACCAGCCATCTCCATAGCCGAGTAGCCATCATCGTACCTATCCACCTGCATAGCAGCAGGCTGCTCCACCGGGTTGACGACTGGTGCCACTGGGCGTGGCTGCTGCCTCTGCCGAGTAGGCGGAGCGGCGGGTTGCCGAGAAGTACCCGGACGTGCGGCTTCTCGGACACGGCTTTGAGCTTGATGGGCTTGAGAGCCTGCTCTAGCAGCGTTGTGTTCCTGCCCGGGCTGCTGCGGCACAGCAACCTGTTTCGCGGCAGCAGCCGGGTCATACACCTGCATTTGCCTGTCTCTACCCGTACGCCCGCTGCGGCTCTTCTCGCGGCTAGGATGCGGAGATGAGGCCTGATCGTTAGATCTAGCCGCGTGCGAATGAACCACTTGCGAAGCTCCAGCTCCCGGGTTGGCCTTCCGGAACTCCTCGTTCTGCCTGGCAGCTTCCAGCACCAGCTCGCCTAGCCTCTCCTGCTGCCTGCGACGCGCCTCTCCCTCTAGGCGCGGCAACTCGGCAGCCACAGCCTCCGCAGCTCGCAGCGTCTTGGCGGGTGTGCTATACCTTGGCCTTGTGAAGGTGTTCGCGGTGGCCGACTGCGCGGGCTCCTCCGCCACAGTCGCCATCTCGGCGCCTAGGTTGCGCCGCGTAGCGCCTACCCTGCTGGGCCTCCTGGCCACCGGCGTGAAGCCGTGAGCCTTGTTGTACTCGAGCTGGTCCAGGCTCAGCTCCAACCTGATCTTCTCCAACTCCGCTTGCTCGGCGAGCAGCTCCTGGCGTTGCCGCTCGAGCTGCTCCCTCTCGGCTAGGAGCTCGAGGTCGGTGGGAGTGGGCATCCCGGTTCTCGCAGCTGACGCGGGGATGACCGTAGACGTGGAAGGCGGCAGGTTGCACTCCTTCTCGTAGGGCCGGCGTGTCCTGCCACCCGCGGGCGGGTCGTCGACCTCCTCGACGACGGCCGCGGCGCCAGTGGCAGCTGCGCCAGCGTTTGCCGCCAAGCCAGTCACCATCACCTCAGCGCAGCATGCAGAGCTGCGCCCGGGCCTTCCACGAGCAGCAACAACCGCGGGAGGATCCTCCGCGTCGTGCACCAGCTCGGGGTAGACGTCGTTGGCGACGGTGGCGACGTAGACGAGGTGAGAACCGAAGGAGATCACCGAGCCACCCTCCGGCATGGCCTTGCCGCCGAAACAGCCGGCGTTGTCGGTGACGAAGTCGAAGGAGCCGAATCTGTGGACAAGGCCACAAACTACGCGCTCCGCTGAAGAAGATCCCGTCCGAACAGAAACCCCAACCAGCGCCGCTGGTTGCCCCACGGTGGGCGCCAACTGTCGTGGTGGTGTCACGGCAGATGCCATGGGATGGCTAAAGATGTGGGGACGATGGACGCTGGAGGTGTCCGGGGAGGGATCACGCGACGAGTAGCCGCGTGAGGTAAGATCCACACAACACAAACAACACGATGTACCCAGGTTCAGGGCCCTCGTGAGGAGGTAAAACCCCTACTCCTGCCTTTCTCTATGTATTACGATGTCTCTCCGAGTAGGTACAATACAGATAATAACGCTACCGAGTAGCCCCTTGCCCCTCTCCGAGTAGAGCTAGGTCAAGGACTTAGGGTTTTTAGGGTTTCCAGTGAGAGCGTTCGTGAGCATATGAGCCTCTGTGTCTCTCCCTCGCGCAGGAGGCGGCTGGGCACCTTATATACATGGTGCCCTAGCCGGATACGTCCAAATCTGGACAAGTGTCGACATAGTGTCCACACTGTCCTTTCTCCGAGTACCCGCTGACAGCTTTGGTCGTTGGTCTTGGCTGCTTCTGTAAAGTCGTTGGGCAAAACTAGGGGACAGACTGGTATCACTGTACCTAGTCACAGAGTAGGTCCCCCTTATCCTGCCACCGACTGCTTCCATGCTGTCACTGTCAGACAGACCGTCCCCACGTGAACAGTAGTTCGAATGCTGCCAAGTACGGACCCAGGATACGCGGGATCCTGTGTCAGAACGGCTCCTTTGACTTCCTACCCGAGTAGTTTCCCGCCAAATGTTCCCGCCAATTGTACTCGGGCCAAACCTTCTACTCGACATGGTAGAAACTGATTGATATCTCCTTCTGGCCATCTTGAGGTGAGACCGGGTAGCAGTCGACCGGGTAGCGAGTACCCGGTAGTCGGCTACTCGGCCAAACCTCTCTTCCGTACGCGGCCTTTACCACCTGTCTTTACCCTACTCGGGGGTAACCCCCCGACAATGCATTAGTTCATTTTGAGTAGTATGCGTGATAGGAAATTTTACTAAGTTATACTATGCTATGCTATTATCCTAGTAGTGTGTAGCCATCCCTTTTACCTTGTTATTTTGATAGCCTTAGGATTTATTTGGTGCTATGCAATGTTACAAATTGTTTTACTAGATGTTGAGGAAAAATCCTAAGTATAACTAATGAATGAACCACCTGGGTGGAAGTGGTAAGACTGGGTTATGTTGAGTGTTTCCTCAGGGCCCTTATCTAAGGGTTATTCCACTTGAGGTTGTCACTTGCGGATGGCCACCCAGGAACAAAGAGATTACTATGTCCCTCTAAATCTAGTAGCTTCCCGTGCAGCCCTTTGACATTATGGGCCCTGTCTTGATCAACTAAGTTGTGAGAGTTAAACCCAGGCTTGACTAGCAGATGTAGCAAAATTATAGGTGGAACGGTCTCGCCGGTGGGTTTGGACTTCTTCTTCTGAAAGATCTCGTCTCAATTCTCTCCTTTCCATGATGCACTCCGGGTGTATAGGATGTTTGGACTAATTGAAGACAAAGGGTGAAAGTGCACAACCTCTGCAGAGTCAACAAACTAAGATCTTAGCCGTGTCCCCGGTTATGGACAACTATGAGCAGCTGGACAAGGATTGACGGAAGAATCTCATCACCAATTTCAATAAGTAAAATTTTGACCAAGTGAACAGTACTGTGGTGCTTGGATCTTAATCCAATGTTGCCACCCTTTTGAAAAGAAAAGTTGGTTTTACAAAAGTGATAGGAGAAAACTGGCTTTATGCAAAACTTAGCCAAAACTCCACTCAGCCAAATAAGCATGTAGTATTAGTATTGCCATTTTATATCCACCATAGTGTTACTTGCCAATACATTAAATTGTATTGACTCCCTTGTGGCTACATATTCCATATTGCAGATGTTTCTAAAGACGAGTGAGGATTTCGTTTAGGATCTCGAGACTATCGCCAACATTTTTTACCTCTGGCGCATGAAGAAGATGGGCTCAATGTTGTACTATGTTTTCCGCTGTATATCTTTGTTTTCTGCTAGTTTTCTAAGACTATGCAAGTTGTAATACTATTTTGTAAAGACTGGATCATGCGATACAATAGAATTTGATGCATTTGCATGATATTTCATTTTGTACTGTGGTGCTAGCAATTGAACCAGGGACTAGCACAATAACACAGGTATTCCATCTTTATTAAAAGTTGGGATGCTACAGGTACCGATGATGGAAAGCCAGAAGTGGTATTACAAACTAAAAAGTTTTGTAAATAAAACTTTTCTACTCTAAGCAAGAATTCTGGAAACTGATTCCAAGAAGTTTTGCAAAGAGAAAATATTCTTTAACAAAGCTTTATAAAACCTCTTGTACATGTGAAATCTACAAGAGAAATAAAACTATATTATTTTTCTTCTGAAGTATCTTCTTCAACGAAGATACAGATTAACCTGACTGCAACTGTGGTGTCATCGTATATGAACACCATTGGTAGTGAACCCTATTTATAGCCTACCTATTCCACCATATAAGCATACTTGCATTTTGGTAAGCCACATGATGGATGTCTTGCTGAGTACATTCAAACGTACTCATTATGGTTTCGCCCCTGGTATCTACTTATCAGACTTTGAGAAGGAGTCTCCGAAGAAGATCAACAAGGAGGAGTACGAAGCTGATGGCTTTGCGAACTAGGATCGTCTCCGGGTCAGCAGCCTGTAGGTTAAGGCGTGACTTGGGCTCTACTGCGCTATGAGTGTTTAGTCTTCTGCTGTGTGTGTTGTGTGTTGCCCTGCGTGGCATCCGTTTAGGCTTGGTCAAGTGACCATACCCCTTTTGTAAGTATTTATGCAACCGTGTAATGGATATTGTATCTGTGTACCAACTGGATATGTTGTTCACGACTGAATTCCTGGGATCGTGAATGTATGCATATCGAAGGTGTCCTTGAACAGTGTTTCAAAAGGCGGACCTTACATGCGGTCCCCCAGATCGGACAGGAGAGGGAGTCCCGACGCTTCCACCGCCGGAGGAGCCGATGACAGCAAACCGCCATGGTGAGCCGCACCTGCGGCGACGACATCAGATGTCGCGCCGGCGTTATTCCCCTGCATCGGATCCGGACATGAGGTCCAACCGACATGGTGGGCCGCGCCGGCAGCAGATGATGCGACGGCGTCCTCCATTCCTCACAGAACCGACTCAAGGTTGGGGGAGAAGGAGGGAGGCGTTGGGGCCGGATCAAAGTGATTTTTTTTCTAGATCTGGGGCCGGAATGGTGGGGGGGGAGGCGATGCAAGCAGGAGGGGCATTTATACTGACTGCCATTTCGAGGGCCGTCGGGCCTGCTGACGTGTGCGCATGCATGTCTCTGCAAGGCTCTCCCGTGGGCTGACTTTGTCAAACACAGAGTGATGTGACATTTACTCACAATCAAACGAAGCCACAACGAGTCAGGGCCACCTATCAGTCGAAAAAAAATTAAGCCAAACCGAGCCAACGAATTGCTCTCTTCCTGCGAACACAATGGTCATTTGCGAGGGAGGTCAAACGGCCACCCACGGTGACGAACGTGTATATGCATTGTGTCTCGTTTTCAGTTGTTGTTAGTTTCCCGTTTGTTCATCTACTCGCTTGGGTTCACACACCTTTGTTCCACACACGCCTTCGATATTTAGGCGGTTGCCACTTGCAATTGCCATTTGCGCTCCTTCCGTTCATCATCTTCCCCGACTCTTCTTCCAAACCCATCGAACCCATCGAATCCAGACTTCATCTTCCCCGACTCTTCTTCCAAGCCCACGGTGGAGACTTGCCATGGACGATTGCTGACCAACCACAGAGGTTATCAGCCTCCCTGTCCACGGCGACAATATGCTGGAGGTGATTTACACCAACTAGGAACGTTCCTTGGAGACTGCCCTGGCCAATTTCGAGCAATGGCTTCAGCCTGAAAAGCACAAGTTCTTGGGCTTTGACCTTGAGTTCACAGGTAGCCATGCTTACAAACCCCATGTCGTCGCCCTCGTTTAAATCGCCAAGCGCAACCACGTCCTCGTGTACCACAGGTGCAGGTCGCCGCAGACAGATCATGGACGCAAGTTGCTGCAAGATTTCTTTTCAACAAATAAGATCACGTGCACAAGCATGGACACGACGGGCGACAAGAAGGCTCTTTCCCAATCCGTCTTCTTTCTGCCACCATAGTACCACCATGACATTCAGATGGAATTCGGGGTACCCAAAATTTGAATGGATACTCTAGCATGAAATATCATAGACAGTTGATACCTCAAGATGAAGTCTGGATTCCCATCATACCTGCACCAATATTGGGAATGGAAGATGACTCCAACAAGCCGCAACTATGCAGCGGTGGACGGATATGTCAGCTACGAGCTATACAGAAGGATCCGAGACATGAAAATCAGTTTAGGTCCAACATGGCTGGAGAAGATCTCCCCCTGGTGCAAGAGCGAAGAAAGAGCTCCACGCTGCTGCCGCGGCAATGAGGGTACGAGCAAAAGGAAACGCAGGGAGTAGTTGTTTAAGTGTTTTTAGCGCTTGATAATAAGTGTTCTTATTTGTGTTTTGGCTCGTGTGCGCGAAAAATATGTTTGTTTTACTGTGCAATATGTAGTACCTGGAATTTGTTTCCATGATTTATAGAAAAAATACATTGCTGTTTTTTTTTTGGCATGAATTAACATTAATTGGTAAAACATTAGGAGCTTTAGATTCAAATCAAATTCAAAAACAAACTCGAACATTTTCAAACTGACTAGAGATCAAACTGACTTATTACAACAGATAATAGTCGCAACAAAAGTCAAACATTTTCAAACTGACTAGAGATCAAACTGACATATTACAACAGATGATAGTCGTAACATAAGTGAAACATTTTCAAACTGACTAGAGATGCACGATAGAACACACAATTCAGACTCCCAACAGATAGCAGCTGCAACATAAGCCAAATGATATCTTCAGATAGTTGTTCAAACAGCAGCTCAATCTTCTTTAGTCAGCAGATCATTCTCCTCCGGCTGATTCGTTGCCGTTGTGCCCACCGAAACAGTGGTCAACATCCCTCACCTGAGGAGGGCCAATGCCATCCAGACACCCACCGAAGAATGGGAACTGGTGCGTGCGTGTGGTGTCAACCTTGTCGTCGTCCCACAGTGGAGGCTCCGAGACGACTGGGGCCATATCCACGACCTACGAGACATGGATAAGAATAGTGTGCTCCAATGTCCTCATCGAGGTCAGGGTGCGCACTGTGGCCAACATGTACGGCTCTGGCACCTCCACAATGTAGGTCTTCGGGACTGCGCTCGGCTGCTTTATCCAGGCCTCCATCGACAGGAACCAGTTGTCCACCGGGACATGCATCTGCACCAGATCACCGCCAAGATGGTTGACGAACTGCCCCACCGCAACGGGCTCCCATGCCTCCAGCAGGAACCACTCGAAGGTGACCTTCGTCAGATACGGTAGCTGAGATCTCTCGGCGCCGCTACCACGGCACCAGCGAATAAATATGAGCGGTGCTCCACCGGCGATGACGCGCCGGGACATATGTAACACGGCTGTGCAGTCCTCCTCGGAACGGAATCGAATGAGAAAGTCCACCGGTGGCGCGCTAACATACACCTTGACCTGCCTACGGGTGACTGCGCACTGCGTGACCAGCGCAGCCAGGACTTCCCCAGGCGACAAAGGAGGGCAACGCCCTCCCACTGTGACCTCGAGCGCCCGACCGTGCCTCTTCTCCTCGAGCTTCTCCATTGCACGCGAGCGGGCGAGCATGCAACGGCCTTGAGTTGGCCGTAGTGCGAGCTCCCCAGTCCGGAACATCTCCTCCGGGAACATGCGGCGGGCAGCCATCAACGAAGGAGACAGCGAATAGCCGCGCGCGATCTATGGATTCGGTGGGGAAGAGTGGGGAATTTGGGGTTTGATCCTGTTTCAGTCTGCAAGCTGGGCATATGAGCAAATGGGGAATTTGGGGTTCGATCCTGTTTCAGTCTGCGAGCTGAGAAAATGGGAAATTTGGGGTTCAATCCTGTTTTACTCTCAATTTGACCGTTTTAAACACAAAATCTGCACTAGGGGCTCCAATTCTTGTTATAACATGTGCTAGATTTTGGTTTTCTATGTATGTACGGCATGCCCCAACAAAGTGAGGAAATAAATCCATTGTTCTACCACCTTTCCGATGCCACTTGAAGGGGTAAACGAAAAAGTTTCGGTCAACACATGCCAGAGTTTCGTTGAAGAGGAGGCTCCGGAGTAGAAATACTTCCTAAGCCTATATGAAGTAAAATCATGTCCATCCCAGCGTTCTAGGAGGTGAAGAGAGCCAAGATCCAAACCAGAGGTGTGACCGGTTTCACCCGCACTGCTTGCTATATGCAGGAAGGGTCTATACGTACACCTCAACCCCTTCCCCTTCGAACGATCCCGAGGGAATACTATAACAACTTCGAACCGTCTGAATCCCACCCAAAATAATGGTTTGGAATACCATGTGTGTTAGATTGTGGCATGAGCCTTGGATGCCCAAGATTCCCTCACTCTTTGTGTTAGGGATCACCGGTGTCGGATTCTCTCTAATGGGTTCCAGGACTACGTAGAACCCGAAACTCCTGGTTCTGAAGAAACGGGGGGAATGTTGCCAATAGGTGGGCCCTACCATTGTCTTGGGTATTCCTTGGGCCTAATAGAACACAACTGGGAAATTAGTTCCACTTTGCTTCCATCTTTCTGGCTCATGTAGAGTGTCCAAAACGACAGTTCCGTCCTTTTCTCCATCGGGCCTAGGGTTTCTCCGAAGAGAGGCTCTGGAGCGTGTGAATCCCACCCAAACCTGGGGTATGCCATAAATGTGTGTTGGAGTGTGGCATGGTTCTTGGATGCCCAATATTACCTCATTCTCTGTGTTATAGCTTCACCGGCGTCAAATTCTCTCTCGCGAGTTCCAAGGCTACTCAGAGCCCGAAACTCCTAGATCTGACAAACTTAGGGAATCTTGCCAAGAGGTGGGACCCAACGTTGTCTTGGGTGTTCCTTGCGCCTAACCTAACAAAACCAACCAATTAGTTCCACTTTGCTACCCCTTTCCGGCTCACGTAGAGGGGCCAGATCGCGGTAGTTCCGTTCTTTTCTCCAACGGGCCTAGGGTTTCTCCGGAGAGGAGCTCCAGAGCGTCTTAATCCCACCCAAGCCTAGGGTATCATGTAACATGTTTGTTAGAATGTGTGGCATGGGTCTTGGAAGCCCAAGATTCCCTCACTCTTCGTGTTAGGGATTCACCGGCGTTAGATTCTCTCTAGTTGTTGCAGGACTACTCACGGACCAAAACTCCCGGATCTCACGGAGAACGGGGGGATCTTGCCAATAGGTGGGCCCTACCATTGTCTTTGGTGTTCCTTGGGCCTAACAAAACACAACCAAGCAATTAGTAACACTTTGCTACCCCCTTCCGGCTCACGTCGAGGGTCCAGAATGGCAGTTCCGTCCTTTTTTTAACGGGCCTAAGGTTTCTCCGGAGCGGAGCTCTAGAGCGTCTTAAACCCACCCAAATCTAGGGTATTCCATACCATGTGTGTAAAAGTGTGGCATGGGTCCTGGATGCCCAATATTCCCTCACTCTTTGTGTTATGGCTTCACCGGCATTAGATTCTCTCTCGTGGGTTCCAAGGCTACTCAGAGCCCAAAACTCCCGGATCTGACGAAACGGAGGGAATCTTGCCAATAGTTGGGCCCTACCATTGTCTTGGTTGTTACTTGGGCCTAACCTAACACAACCGAGCAATTACTTCCAATTTGCTACCCCCTTCCGGCTCACGTAGAGGGTCCAGAACAGTTGTTCCGTCCTTTTTTCTCCAATAGGCCTAGGGTTTCTCCGGAAAGGAGCTTCGGAGCGTTTGAATCCCACCCAAGCCTAGGGTATGACATACCATGTGTATTATAGTGTGGCATGTTTCTTCGATGACCAAACTCAATCTTTGTGTTCTAGCTTCACTGGTGTCTGATTCTCTCTCGCGGGTTCCAGGGCTATATATACTCAGAGCCCGAAACTCCTGGATCTGACGGAACAGGGGGAATATTGCCAAGAGGTGGGCCCTATATTGTATTGGGTGTTCCTTGGGCCTAAACTAACACGGTCAAGAAATTAGTTCCACTTTTCTACCCCCTTCCTTCTTACCTAGACGGGCCTGATCAACAATTTCGTCCTTTTCTCCAACGGACCGAGGGTTTTTCCGAAGAGGAGCTCCGGTGCGTCTTAATCCCACCCAAGCCTAGGGTATCACATAACATGTTTTTTGGAGCGTGGCATGGGTCTTGGATGACCAATATTCCCTCCCTATTTGTGTTAGGGATTCACCGGTGTCGGATTCTCTCTCGCCGGTTCTAGGGCTACTTAGAGCCCGAAACTCCCGGATCTGACGGAACGGGGGGATCTTGCCAATAGGTGAGCCCTACCATAGTATTGGGTGTTCCTTGGGCCTAACCTAACAGAACTAAACATTTAGTTACGCTTTTCTACCCCCTTCCGGCTCACGTAGAGAGGGGCGAGATCGGCAATTTCTCCCTTTTTCTCCAGGGGGCTAGGGTTTCTCCGAAGAGGAGCTCTAGTGCGTCTTAATCCCACCCAGGCCTAGGGTATCACATAACATGGTTTTTATAGCGTGTCATGGGTCTTGGATGCCCAATATTCGCTCACTCTTTGTGTTAGGGCTTCACTGGCGTTGGATTCTCTCTCGCTGGTTCCAAGGCTACTTAGAGGCCGCAACTCCCGGATCTGACGGAACGGGGGGAATATTGCCAAGAGGTGGGCCCTACCATAGTCTTGGGTGTTTCCTTGGGCCTAACCTAACAGAACTAAGCAACTAGTTCCACTTTGCGACCCTCTTCCGGCTCACATAGAGGGGCCGGATAGGCAATTCTGTCCTTTTCTCCAGGGAGGCTAGGGTTTCTCCCGAGAGGAGCTCCAGAGCGTATTAATCCCACCCAAGCCTAGGGCATAACATAAAATGGTTGTTAGATTATGGAATGGGTGTTGGATGCACAATGTTCCCTCAATGTTTGTGTTAGGGCTTCACCGGCGTGAGATTCTCTCTAGTTGTTGCATGAACGAAACTCCCGGATTCGACGGAACGGGGGATCTTGCCAAGAGGTGGGCCCTACCATTGTCTCGGTTGTTCCTTGGGCCTGAAACAACACAACCAAGCAATTAGTTCCACTTTTATACCCCCTTTCGGCTCACATAGAGGTTCCATAACGGCAGTTCCGTCCTTTTTTCCAGCGGGACTAGGGTTTCTCCGGAGAGGAGCTCTGGAGCGTATGGATCCCACCCAAGCCAAGGGTATGCCGTACCATCTGTGTTAGAGCGTGGCATGGTTCCTGGATGTCCAATATTCCCTCACTCTCCGTGTTATGGCTTCACCAGCGCCGGATTCTCTCTCGTGGGTTCGAGGACTACAAACAGCCCGAAACTCCCAGATCTGACGGAACGGAGGGAATCTTTCCAATAGGTGGGACCTACAATTGTCTTGGTTGTTCCTTGGGCCTAACCTAATGCAGCCGATAAATCAGTTCCACTTTGCTACCCCCTTCCGGCTCACGTACGTAGAGGGTCCAGAACAACATTTCCGTCCTTTTTTCTCCAATGGGCCTAGGGTTTCTCCGGAAAGAAGCTCTGGAGCGTCTGAATCCAAACCAAACCATAGGGTATGCCATAAAATGTGTGTTAGAGTCTGGCATGGATCTTGGATTCCCAGTATTCTTTCACTCTCTATGTTATGGCTTAATCGACCTAGGATTTTCTCTCGTGGGTTCCAGGAGTACTCATAGCCCGAAACTCCTGAATCTGACAAAGAACAGGGGGAATCTTCCCAAGAGGTGGGCCCTACCATTGTATTGGGTGTTCCTTGGGCCTAACCTAACACAACCAAGCAATAATTTCCACTTTGCTACCCCTTTCCAGCTCACGTAGAGGGTCCAGAACAGCAGTCCCGTGTTTCTCCAACATGGATCTAGGGTTTCTCCGGAGAGGAGCTCTAGAGCGTATTAAACCCACCCAAGCTTAGGTTATGTCATACCATGTGTGTTATAGTGTTACATGGGTCTTGGATTCCCAAGATTTCCTCAATCTCTATGTTATGGCTTCACCGGCGTTAGATTCTCTCTCGTGGGTTCGAGGACTACAAAAAGCCCGAAACTACCGGATCTGACGGAACGGAGGGAATCTTTCCAAGAGTTGGGCCCTACCATTGTCTTGGTTGTTCCTTGGTCCTAACCTAACACAACCTAGAAATTATATCCACTTTGCTACCCCCTTCCGGTTCACGTAGAGTCCAGAACAACAATTTCGTCCTTTTTCCTCTAACGAGCCTAGGTTTCTCCGGAGAGGAGCTATGGAGCGTCTGAATCCCACCCAAGCCTAGGTTATGCCATACCATGTGTTTTAGAGTGTGGCATGGGTCTTGGATTCCCAATATTCCCTCACTCTCTGTGTTATGGCTTCACCGACGTCAGATTCTCGCTCGTGGATTCCAGGACTACTCATAGCCCGGATCTGACGGAGAACGAGGGGGATCTTTCCAATAAGTGGGCCCTACCATTTTCTTGGGTGTTCCTTGGGCCTAACCTAACACAACCAAGAAATTAGTTCCACTTTGCTACCCCTTCCGGCTCGCGTAGAGGGTCCAGAACGACAGTTCCGTCCTTTTTCCAGCGGGCCTAGGGTTTCTCCAGAGAGGAGCTCAGGAGCGTCTCAATTCCACCCAAGCCTAGGTTATTCCATACCATGTGTGTAATACTGTGGCATGGGTCTTGGATGCACAATATTCCATCACTCTCTGTGTTATGGCTTCACGGTCGTCGGATTCTAGCTCGTGGGTTCCAAGACTACTCCTAGCCCGAAACTCCCGGATCTAACGGAGAACGGGGGGATGTTGACAAAAGGTGGGCCCTATAATTTTCTTGGGTGTTTCTTGGTCCTAACCTCACACAACCAAGCAATCAGTTCCACTTTACTACCCCCCTTCCGGCTCACGTAGAGGGGCCAGAACGACAGGTCTGTCCTTTTCTCCAGCGGGCCTAGGGTTTTCTCCGGAGAGGGGTTCCAGAGCGTCTGAATCCCACCAAAACCAAGGATTTGCCATACCATGTGTGTTAGAGTGTGGCATGTGCCTTGGATACCAAAGATTACCTCACTATTTTTGTTACGGCTTCACTGACATTAGATTCTCTCTAATGGGTTCCAGGATACTAAGAGCCCGAAACTCTCTGATCTGACTGGACGGGGGGGGGAATATTTCCGAGATGTGGGCCCTACCATTGTCTTGGGTGGTTTTTGGGCCTAACCTAACACAACCAAGCAATTATTTCCACTTTGCTACCTTTTTCCATCTCACGTAGAGGGTCTATAACGACAATTCCATCCTTTTCTTTAGCGGCCCTAGGGTATCTCCGGAGAGGAGTTTCGGAGCGTCTGAATCCCACCCAAGCCTAGGATATTACATACCATGTGTCTTATATTGTGGCATGTGTCTTATATTCCCTATATTTTGTCAATCTTTTTGTTATGGCTTCACCAGCGTCGGATTCTTGCTCGCGGGTTCTATGGCTACTCAAAGCACGAAACTCCCGGATCTGACAGAACGGGGGGAATCTTGCCAACAGGTGGGACCTACATTGTCTTGGGTGTTCCTTGGTACTAACATAACACAACCAAATAGAGGGAGCTAGACCGGTAGTTCCGTCCTTTTCTCCAACGGGCCTAGGGTTTCTCCGGAGAGGAGCTCCAGAGTGTCTTAATCCCACCCAAGCCTAGGGTATCACATAACATGTTTGCTAGAGTGTGCCATGGTTCTTGGATTCCCAAGATCCCCTCACTCTTTGTGTTAGGGGCTTCACCGGCGTTAGATTCTCTCTCGTGGGTTCTAGGGCTAGCTACTCATAGCCCAAAACTTACGGATCTGACAGAACGGGGGGAATCTTGCCAAGAGGTGGGCCCTACCATTGTCTTGGGTGTTACTTGGTCCTAACCTAACATAAACAAGCAATTAGTTCCTCTTTGCTACCCCCTTTCGGCTCACGCAGAGGGGCTAGGTCGGCAGTTACGTCCTTTTCTCCAACGGGCCTAGGGTTTCTCAAGAGAGGAGCTCCGAAGCGTCTTAATCCCACCCAACCCTAGGGTATCACATAACATGTTTTTTAGAGTGTGGAATGGGTCTTGTATGCACAAGATTCCCTCACACTTTGTGTTAGGGTTTCACCGGCGTCAGATTCTCTCTAGCTGTTGCAGGACTACTCAGGGACCAAAACTCCCGGATCTGACGAAACGGGGGGATCTTGCCAAGAGGTGGCCCCTACCATTGTCTTGGTTGTTCCTTGGGCCTAAACCAATACAACAAGAAATTAGTTACACCTTGCTATCCCTTTCGGCTCACGTAGAGAGTCTAGAACGTCAGTTTCGTCCTTTTTTCCAGCGGGCCTAGGGTTTCTCTGGAAAGGAGCTCCGGAGAGAAGGTCCGGAGCGTCTGAATCCCATACAAGCCTAGATTATGCCATACCATGTGTGTTATAGTGTGGAATGGGTCCTCGATTCCCAATATTCTCTCACTCTCTGTGTTATGGCTTCACTGGCGTCGGATTCTCTCTCGTGGGTTCCAGGACTACTCATATAGCCCGAAACTCCTGAATCTAACGGAGAACGGGGGAATCTTGCCTAGAGGTGGGACCTAACATTTTCTTTGGTGTTCCTTGGGCCTAACCTAACACAACCGAGCAATTATTTACACTTTTCTACCCCCTTCTGGCTCACGTAGAGGGGCGGGAACGGCAGTTCCGTCTTTTTCCCCAGCGGGGCTAGGGTTTCTCCGGAGAGGGGTTCTAGAGCGTCTGAATACCACCCAAACCAAGGGTTTTCCATACCATGTGTGTTAGATTGTGTCATGTGCCTTGGATGCCTAAGATACCCTCACTCTTTGTGTTAGGGCTTCAGCGACGTTAGATTCTCTCTAATGGGCTCGAGGACTACTCAGAGCCCGAAACTCCCGGATCTGAAGGAATGGGGGGAATGTTGCCAAGAGGTAGGCCCTACATTGTCTCGGGTGTTCCTTTGGCCTAACTTAACCCAACCAAGCAATTACTTCCACTTTTCTACCCCCTTCCGGCTCACGTAGAAGGGCTAGATCGGCAGTGTCGTCCTTTTCCCCAACGGGCCTAGAGTTTCTCCGGGGAGGATCTATAGAGCGTCTTAATTCCACCCAAGCCTAGGGTATCACATAACATGTCTATTAGAGTGTGTCATGTGTCTTCGATGCCCAAGATTCCCTCACTCTTTGTGTTAGGGCTTCACCGGCGTCGGATTCTCTCTCGCGGATTCTAGGGGCTACTACTCATAGCTCGAAACTCTCGGATCTGACGGAACGAGGGGAATCTTGCCAAGAGGTGGGCCCTAACATTGTACTAGGTGTTCCTTGGTCCTAATTAACCTAACAGAACCAAAAAATTAGTTCTGGTTTGCTACCCCCATCCGGCTCAGGTAGAGGGGCTAAATCGAAAGTTCCGTCCTTTTCTCCAACGGGCCTAGGGTTTCTCGGGAGAGGAGCTCCGGAGTGTCTTAATCCCACCCAAGCCTAAGGTATCACATAACATGTTTGTTAGAGTGTGGAATGGGTATTGGATGCACAATATCCCTCACTCTTTGTGCTAGGGCTTCACCGGCGTCAGATTCTCTCTCTCGGGTTCCAGAGCAACTCATAGCCCGGAACTTCCGGATCTGATGGAACGGGGGGAGGGATCTTGCCAAGAGGTGGGCCCTACCATTTTCTGGGGTGTTCCTTGGGCCTAACCTAACACAACCAAGCAATGTAGCGTTCCCACATTTAAATAATGTAAGGACACCTGTGTTATTGTGCTAGTCCATGGATTCAATTGCTAGCACCATAGTACAAAATGAAATATCATGAAAATGCATCAAATTCTATTACATCGCATGATCCAGTCTTTACAAAATAGTATTACAACTTGCATAGTCTTAGAAGACTAGCAGTAAACAAAGATATATAGCGGAAGACATAGTACAACACTGAGCCCATCTTATTCATGTGCCACAGGCAAACCATGTTGGCGATACTCTCGAGATCCTAAACGAAATCCTCACTCGTCTTCAGAAACATATGGAATATGGAATATGCAGCCACAAGGGAGTCAATACAATTTAATGTATTGAAAAGTAACACTATGGTGGATATAAATGGCAAGACTAATACTACATGCTTTTTTGGCTGAGTGGATTTTAGGCTAAGTTTGCATAAAGCCAGTTTTGTCCTATCTTTGGTAAAACAAACTTTTATTTTCAAAGGGGTGGAAACATTGGATTAAGATCCAAGCACCACAATACTCTTCACTTGGTAAGAAATTTACTTATTGAAATTGGTGATGAGATTCTTCCGTCAATCCTTGTCGAGCTGCTCATAGTTGTCCATAACCGGGTGTAACAGCCCAAGTATGAAAACCTACCATTTAGAATGTTTGATTTCTTGTTTATTAGAGTATTGCATCATGGCATCATATTTATTTTCCTTGTTTGCCTTGTTTACCATTTGTTTTGCATCTGTTCTTAATTGTTTTCACAATGAAAATCAAACAATTTCAAATGCTTTGTTTTCATACTTGTTCTGTTACAACCTTTGAAATAAAAATCACAAATGAAAACAACCAATTTGTTCCATTTTATTCCATGTTGATCACTCATTAAATTGTTGGTTTTAATCAAACAATTAATTCAATCAATTAATTCCAAATCATTTCAAACTCAAATAAAATCTTCAAATCAGCACCCAACTTGAGTTTATGAAAATCACCAAACAAACCTACCCATTTAATCAAATTAAACCATAGGGGTCACCCTATTAAAGTGTTTGTTTACATTAATGTTTAATTAATATTAAAATTCACCCAATTTTGGTTTTATTAACAAACAACAATTAAATTTGAAAACTTTGGAAAACAAAAATTAGTTTTGAGTGGCTATTTGAAAAACTCAACTAACAAAAAAAATTTCCTAAATTTTATTAACTTAAAAACCCCAAACCTTATTTGGAGTCCAACTAACCAATTAAAACAATCAAATTAATATTCCCAAAAAAATTTGAAGCTATTGATAAATTGCTTTAATTACTGTTTTTGCAACATTGCTAAGATAGTTATTCATAAAAAAGAAAATAAGGAACCCAAATCCTTTTCCTTTCTCTCAATCTCTTCTACAAAAAAAAAGATCAAAGCAAAACGGTTCAGGGGGAGAAAACCCAGGCCAGCCCACTTTTTCCCAAGCCCACAGCCCTCTCTCTCTGTTCTCCCTCTTGTCGTTGTCTTCCAGTACGGCATGGACAGGATGCTCCCACGTAGCCTTCCATCGATCACCACCACGAGCTAGCTGCCTCCATAAAGCCCCTCCCTCCTCCTTGCCCTAGCT